>CM060561.1:41944443-42544443 GCA_030625065.1 Alectoris magna | reverse complement strand
AGGCCAAAATGTATGAGCTATGCCTGTAAAAAATGCAAAAGTTTTCTTTTTTATGCTTGTGTGTGTGTCTTTTTAAAGAAAGCATTGCAGAGGGCCTTGCCTAATGTTTTCTGCCAAACATTTATTTCAAGAACAATTTTAGCATCGTAAATGAAAAGTGGAGAATAACATTGCCCTATGAACTTTGCATGGCAAAAATTGTTATTCATTGGGGATTTGATGATGGTGTGAAAGAAGGAAAGCTTTTTTCCTAGCAGGAAGGTCAACAAATTGTCATTACAAAAGCTCAGTTAAAAATATATTTTCTGCATTTTTATGTTTCTACACAAAAGAATATTTAGGCAGAGAAGGAAGAGGCTGCTCCCTCAATTGTTTTGACTCTGTAGTTGTGCAAAAACTGATAACCATTTCCTTATGCTACTCCATTAAGCAGTTGCAGACGTATATAAACATGGAGTAAGACGGCAGAGGATAAATTTTTCTTAACACATTCTCCAGCTTTAAGTCTTACATCATAGAAGCCTGATTACTTAAGGTTAACACTGTCTTTTGAAAAGGCTGCTCCTGCCTTTGCCTGGCAAGAATGGGCTCATTTATTCCTGTGTACCCCTTGATACATACATTTTTATAGTCCTGGGGTGAAATAGACTAGAGAAGCAATTCTAGCTAATCCCACTCTTATTTATTTATTCATTCTTTTTAAGACCAGTTCTTGGTTCCAGTTCAGCACCCAAAAGCACTGTAGGGGAACTGTTAGGTCATAGCTTGAACTGGTGATTGAGCACCTGGTGAAGGGCTGTGGCTGGCCCAGGGAGCACAGGCAAATTGTTTGCACTTGCGCTCCCAAGTGGCCAGAAGGGGTGGACCCAGGGTGGAGGCACCCTGAGCTCACATAAGGGCCAGCCACTGAGGGGAGAAAATCTCTTAAACCTAGGCTTCTTCCTGGGAAGGGCTGCTGGGCGGTCACAGAGCCCCTTTATGAGGTAGACAAGTTTGACTCTTCTTTCTGTTCTTGTGCATATGACTATTGGCCTACATGAAAATATTTTGCCTAGTATTTAATAAATTTTAATAAAAATATAGTATTGCCTGGCAGAAGCAGCACAAACCTTTAGAGTTAGCAGGATGGTGTGAGTCTCACATAGAGGGAGAACACATCTCGACAACAATGCAAGTTTGAAGTGGAAGCATTAGATGGATAGAAACCTATAAGGCATGAATTTTCTGTGTTCAAAAAAAAAAAAAAAGAAAGCTATAGAAATGTAAAAGGAGAACTTGTTCAAGGAGAATAACTAAGGCCTAGAGTATTACCAATTAAAAAAAAAAAAATTATTAGGTTGCCTTAAAAATATTGAGACATTGGTAAATATATTTTGGCTGCTTTCTCCTTTTCTGAAGGTTCTGAGTTCATTCTTTCATTCTTTCAGTCTTTCCCTTGTAATGGTAAGTATCTATCGTACTCTCCTCCATTACAAAAAAAAAAAAAAAAAAAAAAAAAAGTTATTGCCTAACAACCTGGTTTCAGAAGCTTTTCATAAACATCAACGTCTTTCCAGTAAATGACAAGTCACTAACAAAGTTAACCTGAAGGAAGGTGTCATGTAATAAAATAAAAACCTGAGGGGACAATGCAGTGTTGACTACCACGTCTTACTGTCATAGAACAAGATCAGAATGTCATTCCTGACCACTGTTTTTACAGAAGTTATCTTAAGACTTCCAATGATGGAGATGAAATGCATCTTCTAAATATTTTTTATGTATTACCTTGTATACGTACTTATTAATATATGTAACACATCAAACATTTGTAGATAGTACTAAGCTTCTGCCTTCTTCATCTGTCCATTACATATGGCAACAGACGAGATGTACTTGGAGAAGATAGCACTGTCTTTCCTCCTTATAGCAATCTTCCAGATGTTTGAATTCAGATTCTTACAATGTCCCCTCCCCCTAGTATTTCTTTCCCAATAAATGCATTCTTTCTCCAAAACACATTTTCCAGACTCTTGATCATTCTCTCTGGCCTACTTTAAAAGTTCTACATTTTATCTGAAACTTTCTCAAAGAATAAGTTCAAAAACTCCAAATGCATCCCGCATGAGGCCTTTCTATGGAAAATAGATTCATTTATTGCTTGACTGATTTAGTGATTTCTATATGCCTACGTATAAAGAGCACATAACCTTATTTGTGAGGAGAAAAAAAAATATACCGCATATATGAAATAGATATTAATGCAAAAATAATCCACAGTAGCCAAGAAAAGTTGTGCTGTTAGTTTCTGTGAAATAACCCCAAACATGAACAAAATCAAAGTCTACCATATTGCCCCAGTGCCTGGTAGGCTCAGATGCTGGTATACGGCCATTAGCCATGTTCTCCTGAATGACACCACATGTGCTTGTTGCAGGAGGCTTTTCCCAGCAACAGACATGGAGTGCTCTGCAACTCTTAACTACCTCAGTAAACCAACAGAGAAGGTTACTGATGTCTGTTAAAATGTTACTCAGAGTCAAAAAGATCATCTATGATGCTGTTTATTTGTCACGACCACAAATTGGGGAATATTGCAGCTTTAAGATTTTTAATGCTTAGGGGGAATGAAAAACCCCAACTTCACAGGGGAAAAGGTCTCTGAAGAAAGTCTAGTGTGACTTTTTTGAAAACTAAGCTTCATTTATTACATTTGTGCTGTATTTCTTACACTTAGTTCTACAGTATATAATTCTTCCAGTTGCTATATGAGACCACAGAAATGTGAAGAGCTATCAGGCATTAACTCAGATTTCTGTCCTGCATGAGAAGGGAAGAAAGTGTGAAAAAATATTTGCTGCTAGGTAGAGATGAAAACACTCTACTGGCTACATCTGATTCCTTTCTAGCAATCTGTCCCCATACCTTTAAGAGTTACTAAATAAAAAAAAAAAAAAAAAAAAACAACCCAAAAAACCCATGGGAAAATAAAATCATAATATAAAGCAGATAGCATTCTGCTCATCCCTCATACAGAGTTGTCCCTCCAGTGTTTTCTTCCTTCTCTTTTTGCACCTCTGTTCTTCTCACTCTGCCACTGAATACACAAAAGTCTACAGCCTCAGCAAATACTCTTGCAAGTTCTGTGTGGGTTTGTGTATATATTTTCGATTTGTGCAATTCGTGTGTGCATATTTTCAAAGAGAATATTCTCATGGTACAGAAAGAGTTCAGAAAAGTCTGATACCAACTTTGGTTGTTTTCAATACATTTTTCTGAAATTGTCTGCACTACAACGTAACTTAACTTTTTTATTTCTCTTTACTCTTTTTAACAGATTCTACGTATGGCAGGGTTTTGGAGTAAAGTGACGCACCGATTTCCAGTGAACTGACTGTGAGTACAAATCGTGCATTTTACTTCATATTTAAGCAAAAAATACATTAATTTGGAAAGGCTAAGGGTGAATTTATATCTTATGTCTTCCTCTAAGGACTGTATTTGATACGAACACCAGTTTCCTTGAGCTCAACTTTCCATCTTACACGAACTGAATTTTCCACACTGCACAGAACTTCCCTACAGGAGTTTCCTTGTTGTTTTAACACTAAATCTGTAGAATAAGTAACATAAATAACACATTAGAAAATATTAAATATTTCTGACATACATAGGATTTTTTGGCATTAAAAGAGATGACGTTAAAAGAGATGACATCATGAATTCAAACTTTCCTATCTTTTTCTCCTTAAACAGTAATCTAGGAGGCAGAACTGGAAAACTAATGCTCAGTTGTTATCCCAAACATTCTCTTTTAGTCTTTATAGATAGAAGTCCAAATCTCCATAATTTTTCATTAGTAAGCCATCTTTTTCCATAACTCTTCTTAAAATCTATGTCTTCAGCTCTTCCAGACTTTACTGTTAACATCTTTTTACATATTCCCTTTAAACCTTTATGTTACCATGTATGTGAAACTTTACTACCCATCATTTCTTTTCTTATTATAGAAAAGACAGTGAAGTCTCAAACAAAATTCCAGTATCTCACATTTATTTCAAGATCCAATTAACCCCATTTTCATGTTACCATACATTTGCTCATGTTACTCATATACTTGTATCTGACTGACTATTTTACTCCTTGTTATACTACAATTGTCTTTTCCAGCTTCTTCGTAAAACTTCACCCTTGATCATGGAACGGCATCGTCATATATAATTCTGCTGTTTGGAGCATGAGGATAACAGCATTTTAATGGAAAAAAGAATAGCTGAAATCTAGGGTTTACAGGTTTGACTCTGTAACACTATCATTTAACATGTGAATATTTTGGAGTACGTTGTATAAGATATTTTTACACAAAACTTGTATTGCACCAAAATATTAAAAGATCGTTTTTGTTTGCTGAGTCTTAACAGTGTCAGTTCCACAAACCAATTGTTCATTTATTTACAATAGGACTAATGAACAGATTTTTTTCCTCCTAGAACTATCTTTGACATGGTCTCTTCTTCAGACTCATTGTTTTTACAGTAGTCACCGAAAGAATACTGGCTGTTCCTAAGATCTATTTGCTCTATTTCAGTAATTAGCCAGTCTATATCATATTACCTGTTTGCTCCAACAAACCTTAAGCAGAAAATCACTGTTTCTACTTTTTGATGAAATACTGACCTTCTGAAAACAACCTCTGCAGTTTCCACAGTGATTCCGCACACTTCATTTGTCAGGGTATATGTATATTTTAAAGAAATATCAACAACTTATTTGTGAATTAGAAAATATTTTCCATCTGAAATATACCTTAATGGCCACTGAGTTTCACATCACAGGCAGAGAGTGAGCATTTCTGACTATTTGTAAACACCCATCATTCTTTGATCATTTGTTAGACAACCGGCTGCTAAAAGCTACAAATTATTTTCTAAAAAGATTGAGCTATTCATTTCTTCTCACTGAGAGTTGAAATGTACAATGTAGTCAAATTTTAAGAAGTAACTAAGATGGAGAAAAGCTATATAAATCTGTATATATCCCAACAGTCATAACAACTCAAGCCTCAGGATTCTTTGCAAGCTGTCCTCATCTCTCTGACAGAAGACTATAACCAAGCATGTTTGTAAGGGTGCAACAGTCTAGGTGCATAGGAACTCTTGCAGAAGAGCATCAGAAGCCCTGACAAACTCAATCTATCTTCAAAGAGCCAACCTTCTAGAAAATAGTGGTGCCCCCTGACAAAAAAAAATCACAGGCTGCTGCTTGATTTAAAAAATAATTGCTACATACAACAGCTGCAGACACTGCCTATATAAGTCTGATTTAGATATGAAGTTACTGTCAACACATACAGGAATTGAGATACAGAACTGAAATAACTTCCTGAGTTATTGTCCTACTTCCTGAGTTTAATTGTCCTAAGGTTACTATTTCATTACTAGAGAATATAAATCACATATAATTCAATGATTTAGTCATAGACCTTTTTCCAAACAATTAAAATGAACTAGAAAATTGCCACAATTGTTCTTTCTTCTTCCTCTTTTCATGCCCTTTGATTCACTTTAGACCTATTGTTCCAAGCTGCTTTCTTCTAAAATATTACATTCTTTTCTTTAACTTATGCATTTAGTTCTTGTTGCTTCATTCTTCACTTGCATAGTTCACTTCTTTCACACTATTTCCTTCATAAATTCCTCCCTAAATATCTCTGTACTCCCTCTTGCCGGAAATTTATGCCATGATGCCAAAAGAGTTCAGTAGCCCATTTTCTTCTTCTATTACTAATGTGAAACATAAGGTTATTTTCTCAAGTCCTGTAGAATCTACACTGGGAAATTGTGTTTATTTGCGAACAATACCCCTTGAGGCTAAGACTGTCAGCTACAGTGAAGCTCTTGCTGAAACTACACCCACACATAATATAAGGACTATGT
Source organism: Alectoris magna (assembly GCA_030625065.1). NCBI lineage: Eukaryota > Metazoa > Chordata > Aves > Galliformes > Phasianidae > Alectoris > Alectoris magna. The sequence continues at coordinate 42,538,528 of CM060561.1, read as the reverse complement.
ACCTGCACCTTTGCTCCAACTTTTTCTTTCTTTCACCCTTTACTATAATGTCTCCTATTCCACCATTGAAAAAGTTTGCATATACCCAAGCTGCAATCTGCAGAGGAAAGTTCCTAAGGAGCAAACACATCCGCAAGAGTTCAGATTATATCAGTAATACAGGGGATGAAGATTTTATTTTGACACTTACTTTCGTCCTGCTGTCCTGTTTCTCATATCCCCCCCATGTATCACAGAAAAAGCAGAAGATGGAAGCTATGCAAGGGGCACGCAAGCAGTTTCAAAAGAAACTTCTAGAAAGTAGCAGCAGAGACAGATGTAGGGAAAATAATAGGTCATCACTGCAGGGCTTGTGTACCACCAGAGAAGGAGCAAAGGACAGGAGCATTTGTTTTCACTAGGTAGAATGAAAGAAATGAAGATGAAGGATGCCTCTGCCCTTTTCTTGCTAGGACTTGGGCAAAAGAGTGCTTTTTGAGGTTCAGGAACTGAGCAACTCCCTACAATGTCTGCCTAAGACTGCACAGCAGCTGAATGTGTTAAATACATGGCTAGATGCTGAGCTGCAGACCTGTATTTTCCAATGTAGAAGGAAGAGCAGCACTTCCAAATTTTATTTTTATCCTTACTCATTTGAGAAAGAATAGACACAGAGCAGAAGCATGAAATAACGAGGGACTGAAATTGGTGATTAGGACAAGAGAGCAAAATGCTTTAACAATGGTATAAAAAGGACCTTTCTTGGTGTGCTTTTTCCAAATTTATTATAAGCTCTCCTCTACTGATTTCTCCTTCCTACTTTATTCCTATACAATGGCACTTCAGATGTTCCCTCACCTTTCTCCTTTCCAGTCTGAGCACTGTAGCAATACAAATCTTTGAGAAGGAGATTAAGATACAACTGGTAGAAGCAGTGTAGGAGGGAAATCTAACTCAACTATCTCAATTGTTTGAGACAAATTTAGGCTCTCCCTCCTTCACACTGTGTTGCTCCGTTACTAGAGTCACATGCCTGGATGGGTGAGAGAAGACTCTCCTATTATTCTTTCTCTACTGATCATGTGAGCCTGACTGACCACATATATATTGGGAAGTACAAACTGGAGGAAAAAAAGACATTAATGGTAACACTGAGAGACAGACTCACAAAAGGAAAATCTCAATTGAACAATGAAAAACCAACCACCAAATCCAACTGATTAATGACTTACATATAACCACATATCTATCCAGTACTGAGCAGCCATTTACACCTGATCTCAGTAATCAGATGATTTCTTTACTATCCATTGCTTTGGGGGAAAGCTGGGAACACAGCAAGGATATTACAAAAATACATTGCATATGCAACAGAAAAGGATACCAGTTACAGAAAAGTATGAGGACACCAGAAAGAAAGCCTATCTTGTTCTTGCTTTTCACTTTTTTTGCATTTATCTATTATAAGCAGCAACCCTTTTCTTCACTGAACTTATTTCTGGAGGTGAGTCAGCTGGTTTGGGTTAACAACCATCCCTAGAAGGCAGAAGCTAATTGCCTTAATTAATGCTTGAGGCCCAGGTGGAGAGATGAAGAATTTGAGATCAATCAAGAAGGGATAGAGAAAGAGACTGCTTCTGAGTTGGAGGGTGGTGTTTTAGGTTTGTGCTAGTCTCTCAGGTAGGAGAGCATCTGAGATGTCTGTAGCTGAAGTAGATGGAATAGATTTACTGCTTAGTTCCCTACTTATCTGCTGCAAATAAACCTTTAGATTGATCTGTGTGAATGGTTTGTAGTTCCCTTCTCCTTGCATATAGAAGGACAAATAAAGCCTTTATCATAGCTCTCCAAAGGAAGTGGTGTGTAAGATTAAGTCAAATCTATCATTTGAGGTTAGCACATGACAGTAACCATAAGAGTATTGCAGGAAAATCCCTCACAAGGGCAATCTCTAGACTTTCATCTTCCAGGCCAGTATATCCTTAGGGTTCAGCAAAAAGAGTACCAAAAAGCAGAAACAACAAAAGAACCTTTCAGTCCTAAATCCACACCAGCTGTGTTCCTGAACAAGCTATTGAAGAAACCATTTCTAGCAAAAAACATACTGGTATGGAAGAACAAGTGCTCTTCCCCTGATTGATTCAACTCAAATTATTTAAACTTTGTTCCTCCATCAGTTCAGGAAAAGAGAGTTGAGCCTATGTTAGTCCAATTTATCATGTGCAGAGAACTAGCTGGAAAGTCCACATCCAGATCTGGGCTGGCCTAAAGCTTTAAAGTCCATGTCCATTTTGATTTACTTTTCTATGTTATATAATTACTTCTCTGTCCTTGGCTTCCATACATGAAATAAAAATTAAAATTAAACAGAGAGGACAACAGAATAGAGAATATTTTTTGAATAAAAATATCCATATCTAGTTTGAGAAAGTGGCGCTATGTTGCAACTGCCTACATGGCGAATTCAGCCCTCCTCTTCATTCACAGAGTTCAATTCATGGAGTGCTGTGATCTTGACAGGCTATGAGATCCTTTTGGAGTACACATGGGAAACATAGACCTCATCTATTGCATTTTACTAAGCCCATATCCCAGATGCACAGAATGTGAGAGACTGAAGTGTTTTCTCTGAGCAGCCCTGTCATCGTCACTGGAAATGGCAATGATTCTGCTCTGTCATGTCACTGGGCCACAGACCAGAAAACCAGTAAGCAGACAGGGATTAACCACAGAAACTTAAAGACAAGTTTAGTGAACTTTGCTTTCCCTGGTGAGTAACAAGATTCAATGAATATAAACAGGATGATTTATTTTGTACATGCACTACTTGGGCAACCTTTCCCTTCTGTGCCTGGCCTGTCACACACAGCTGGTGCAACCAACTGGTACAGGAATCCCTTCAGCTTATTGAACACTCTCCTGCGCAAATCTGCACTCTGCCTACTATGCTTCAGAGATGACTATATGAAGAAGGAGAAAAAAGCAGCTGAATAGCCAAATCTGGTTTGTCTTTCAGGATTGAGGCCAGGCAATAAGGATGTGGAGCTGCTGGAGCAGGTCCAGACAAGATAATAAAGATGATCAGAGGACTGCAGCTCCTCTCCTATGAAGATAGGTTGAGGGAGTCTGGTAGTTATAAGACAAGGGAGAATGGCTTTAAAAAAAAAAAAGAGGGGAGATTTAGATGAGATGACAGGGAAATTTTTCACTTAGCAGGCAATGAGGCACTGGCACAGCTGCCCAGAGAAGCAGTGGTGCCCCATCCCTGGAGGCTGTCAAGGCCAGGTTGGATGGGGCCCTGGGCAGCTGAGCTGCTAGGAGGCAGCCCTGCACATGGCAGGAGGCTGGGACTAGGTGGGTTTTAAGTTCCTTTCCAACCCAAGCAGTTCTGTGATTCTATGATCTACATACCAAGGAAACATCAAGTTTTTATCCAAAGACCTTTACTGCTTCGTTATGATTGACTACCCAACATTGTGCTGGCTAAGGGTTATGGTACTGCCTGAATTATATGGATTTCAAGAGAACTACGTAAAACAGAAAACAATTTCACCTGCTCTTCTTATTTTACTGGGGTTTTTTGTTGTTTGTTTTTTTTTTTTAATTCATTTTTTTGAGATCCCCCTGATGGGCAACTAGAATGTGTCTCCGCTGTTTATCTAAATGGACACTGGACATCAGAAGCAGAGTCTCTAAATGTCGGAGTCCAGAACGAATCTGCAATTCAGCTCACCAGAAGGAAGTTGTAGGGGTTCTAGAAAGGTCGCAGTGTGTTTATTTTGTAGCTTAGAGGTTGCAGGCAGATTTTCCAAATTACAAATGAAAATGTTATGACTCAGAAAATGGTCCTCAAATAGGGTTCCTAAAACATATATGTGCCAGCGCAGTTTCTAAAGGTACATGCACCTTCAAGCTTTGCAACGCTAGAATTTATAAAATAGCAGTTTACTTGTCTGTAAGGCAGACCGTGAGCCTGCAATACCTATAAAAGGATCTGTTCACATGTGGCATAGGACACTATTAGCTTTGTTTTCCAGTGTTAAAGTAACATCACCCAGGCAATAAAAGTATACAGAAATTGGTTTTCTCCTATAAATATGACTTCTGCAGTCTTGTCAAGAAATTTTGCAACTGCTGTACTATTTTCAAATGAATGCAACAATATGTCTTCAAGATATTGATTTTTTCTATGCAGTAAGCTCTTTCAACAATGCCATAAGCAACAAACAAAGTACAGGGAATCTGTAGTTGTTCTGGAAGACATAGATGATCTCTATGAGTCCTGTGAAGGCATAGCTTTAATAACCACTCAGCGACTCCTTTGCAGAAATACCCAATATATTAGAATATTAAACAGATATATCTTCAGTAAGTAGAACTGAAGGAACATGACTTAGACCCCCACATCTCCACCAGCATGCCTTCTCCATTTCAACCCATGACATCCTATTACCTTTGAACCCCAAGCCTCCACCAGCATTCCTTCTCTGCATATCTCTCTCAGTTCTTACAGGGAGAGTTTGTGGCGTGTGGAGGGCTTGGAGAATATTGATTACCCAGGCGGCTTCTGCCTCTAAAAATGAAAGACCCTCATGAACGCAGCAACCTGGAGCTTTCTATGTAAGTCAAATGCAGATTTGCATTGAATTTGTAGGAACTTCTCTTTGTCAAGATACCCACCTTATCAAATTAGATTGAAATTTGTCAGTAGTTTCAAGGGCAAGGCAGGGACAGACAGAGAGAGCTGAAGACATTTCCTTAGAAAACAAATCCAGGCAATTATCAGCGCCACAACAAACAGATCTTTTCACATTGTTAGAATAATCAACCCCATATGGGTAGCAAAATGGTATTTTTTTCTGGATGAAACTGCTAGAAATCAAGATTATAAAAACAAAACAAACAAAAAAACACCATTTCTTACTTGGGTCATAAGTAAAACAAAAGCAGCCTGGCATAAAGTCTCTACAGAACATTTTGCATTCAAACATATTTTTGCGCAAAGTCATGCTTAGAATAGACAAAACAAGTATCTTGCAAATTTTTGGTCTAGGTAGAATAAATTTCAAAGTGGTACGTAAGAGGAATCCACACAGAGAAGAATCCTGTGCTTATTAATCCATCCCATAGTGCTTTGATCATATACTATTATTTTTCCGGTTATATGTACAAGTATGAATATGTTCTGTGGCATTATTATGTAGTTCACTATGCTGAATATGGCTGGGAGATCATCTTCATGTATTTTTTTAATGAAATTTAACTTCACAGTTTGATTGAAGGGAAAAAAATGTACAATATGTTGAAGGCACAAAATAACTTTCATGAAAGTGATCTGCTAAGGTGAGGTTTTAAAAAAATATCTAGCTTTCCCAATAATGACTTATTTTGCAAACCTATGAGAGGATAACCAGTGTATGAGGTGACATGTTTGCTCACAGCCACATTCCCTTTCATACACTGCTTCCAAGGCTCTGCTCTGAAAACACTGTGTGACAAATGGACCATCCGGTACTTTTCAATTGTTAATAAATTCTGCATGATCACTTAATCAAAGCTCCACATGACTTTTAGAACAACCTTTCTTTCTTCAAAACCTAAAAAATCCAAGTTTAGAAGCTGAAAGGAAAAATTTCTGCCATTTACTTTTCAGCCTTTCAGAAGTCAGTGAAGATACAGAAACTACTTAACAGCACTGTCAGTGTGAGAAAACTGGAGAAGAACTTAGAACTCTGCTTGCCAGGCCACCACATATTACTATCAGACTTCTTGTTATGCAAAAGAATTCCCTGCAAGCCATCCTTGAGATAATCTCCAGAGGGAAGAAGGGAGCTATTTCTACGCTAACCCATCTTTTTGATGCTTTCTCAAAAGTGGAATTCCAAAAATTATGCCTACAGTCTACTGGGTCTGCTCTCACCTTTGAAAAAGATGGAGTAAAATAATCCAATTGCAAGACTTCAAAGACACAGAGAACATTCTGTTCTGATCCATCACTCACTCCAAAGGGACTCTTGCTGAAAACTAACCACAAGGAAATATTTGCCCTACCAGCATTCACAAAATGCTTTCTAATATGCTCGTGTTAATATCTTAAATAAACAAGTAATCCTTAATGCTTATCTTGTTGAAATTAAGAAGAAAATATAGCATCATTGCACACAAATATAAACACACGTTATGTGTTGGAGCTAAAAGTCTCTCTTTCAAGATGGAGTAATACAAGATACGATTTTCCTTTTTGGTCCACATTTACTGCTTCTAAAGTCAGTATTTTAGAAGCTATTTTAGAAAAAGCTTTGAAGTAAACATGAGGCCTATTTAGCTTCACTTTTCTTTCTATTTTGTACAAATAGATCAACCTATGTGCCACCCCTTGAATAAGGTATCAACAGTACCTTTTTTCGTTTTTTAATTATTTTTGGTTCGTAAAAAAAGCACAGCCATCAGCTAGTCCTAGTGCCCATGGGCAAATCATTGATTCAGTGTGTTTCTGAAAACCCACTACTGACTATGGGATCATATGCTCAAAACCAAGACTTTGCTGTCTTATTTTTTTTGTAGAGTTCATACAGGTTTTAAATACCTAGAGCTGGAAGTAGTCTTTATGCCATAACTTTGCACACCAGAAAGTGTTTTGCCTTGGTTAGTGCTGTACTTGGTCTAATCACTGAAAACTGCCATGTTCTCAATTAACTAACTAAGGATAAAAACAAGTCTTATTTGTTTTGTTTAGGGTGGGATTGGTGAGTCTAAATGATTTTTGAAATTAAAAGCCTCCTTTCTGCTTTCCTGTATCTTGGATTCTGACTTTTCCACCAAGGACAGAGGTAAACAGCTTTGTGGTGCAAGACAGCTGGTGGTAGCCTCAATACATCTCGTGGAAATTTGCTCTTGCAGAATTAATGCAAGCTCTCCAGGATGAGATAGGAACACTCTGAAGTTAACATTTTATTATTTTTTTTTAACCACTGTCACTTAAAACCTTCCAGTGTTTTCTGTTGTGAAGCCCTATCCTTGCCAGAACCATCAAGATTTACTTGTCCTGATCATCTTTCATGGGTTCGCCATCCCTCCACCTCTGCCCAACAGCCCCTATGAAGCTCGGGCCTGAGCCCCAGCACCAGCTACCCCATAGGCTGCTCTGGCCTGCCACATGCCCTATCCACACTGCACCATCTCCTAGAATGTCACTGGGGCTTTTGGTGGGACTTTCTATCACCACCAAACCTGCCCTACTGGTTGCAAGGCTGGGCTCACACCAGAGAGGTCACTGCTCTTGTGCCACTCTCAGCTCTCCGTTTGCCTTCCACCTGGCAGCAGACTTGTTCTTGCTGCTCTTTGATAATGCTGATGCTCAGATCCACTCTAAGTACTGATGTTCTGTTTGCAGAAATGTTTCCCTCCAGTGTTCTTCTGCCAGTCTTTCTTTTAAGTGCTACATATAGGATCATTCTCTCCCTTAGTCTCTACTTAGAAAAAACTTTTGGAACAGCCTCTTCAAAATTATCTTGTAAAAATACTATTGCATCTATTTTTGCCCAATTCCAACAAACTCTATAGCAAGTCTTCTCTGTGAAAATTCTGTTAATTGCATTTTACATGCTATTTCCTAAATTAAAGTCTCTATGATGGTACATTAATTTCTCTGCATGTTGAGAATTTTGTCTCCTTTTCATACATTTTTCAAAGGTAAAGCAATGACAAGAAATGTATTCTTCCAAGACCAGGTAGGGTATCTCTTCTATTCTTACTATTCTCACTACTCATTCTAGTCAATAAATTATCTTTCTGAATATCTCTTTTGCTGAAGTGAACAATGACAGGACAAGGTTACTGAACTAAGGCAGTGATAATATAAGACTTGGGCTGTGAGCTGGTTTTGAATGGGCAGCTTTTCTTACTCCTCTGTTGGGTTTTACCTTCATGTATTTTTCCAGAGGCAACAGGAAGCTTCTGCTTCTGGCACAAGTGTAAGAAGAGAGATTGAAATTCATGAGGTCATCTCTTAGGATAATTCTGTATGAATAGAAGACTGCCATACAGAGTGGATCCACTTTTTAAGCTGAATTCTCTCAGTAAGTAATTATGCAGCATCACTGATTTGGATTAACCTGTAAAACAGATTGAGGAAAAGGTCCCTACAACACAGGAGACAAGAGACAATAACATGAAAGGTAATTTATGCCACTTATAGAGGATGGTCAGAGGAACTGAGGGAATAAAGTGGCTGCATGTCTGTGGAAGTTTTATGTCCTGCTGACTACGCGATTTCAAATAAGAAGGAAAGAAGAAGGAGGCTAGTGCGCGCACAGCCTCTGATTTGCAGGAGCAATGAAGAACTAGCAGAGGTTTATTGTTTTCAGTGCTCTACATTCCTTGGTACTTAAAGTAAAAAGTTCTTAATTTTTGAAAATGTTCGTGTTTTCTCAGTTACTCATTTCAGTTAACACCTGCCTAGAAAGAGCGAATGGTACACACATTGCCTGCAAAACCAATAAATGATGTGTGTTTACTGCTGCAAGAATCTGCTGGTGTCAACATTAGTTATGTGTCTGTAGTGGCTGAAATGCATAAGTTTTAAAAATATTCTGCTGGAAAAATAGTTTTTAATTTTAAAATGTGCATAAATGCACACTGTCAAAGCACTTGCCAGAAATACAAGAAAAGTAAGCCTATTAAGATGGAAATAAACTTAGCAACCTGGAGAGCATTCAGCCAAGCAAGTTACATATACCATAAAACAAGAATTGTATTGTGAGAAGTAATATTTAAGGAGGAAGTCAAACAACTTGCTAGAGAGGTACACACATGTACATGCACACTCCTACTTTACACATATAAAAAAAGTAGATTTAAAGCCCAGTGCTTCAGTGATTTTAACTGTTATATTCATTTTGCCTTTTTTTTTTTTTTAATAAGTTGCTTGTCTAATCACACTGCCATACAGTTTCAGACAATTACTTAGATATTACTAAATCTAATTACTTAGATTTATCAATGGTGCAGTCAGCAAAATAATAGCTGTACACTGTCCAACTCTGTAAGGACAGAGAATTAACTGCAATTTGTACTAAAGTACTCTGAACTCACGCTGCTGTCAAGAGGGAAGCCTGTATGGACCTACAGGACAGTCTTAAAGGGAATCAGATGAGTACATCAAAGGCCCCAGAGCCCCATTTCTGTTTTAGAATGGAATAAAATCACTTTATGATGCTGGGAAATATGCCACAATGCCAGTGTGAGACATACATCCTTCCAGAAAAATGTATACTGGGCACAGATCAGCCGAGCATCCCTTCAGAGGTTCCAAATGCCTGTGTGTATGCAACTGAATCCCATTCTACCACCTGAAAGAAGGATGAACTCACACAGATTCTAACTTCTGTATTATGTAGATACAGCATACAGGGAACTTATATGACTACTCTAAATGGAAACTTCTAATTTTAAGGCAAGTAAGGTTTATTTGTGTATATGTCAACAATGTCATCCTGTGTAAACATACATTTGTTTTCATGATGAGGGCTGAATATATTTGCCCAGAGAATCAGTGAAATTCTTGTTCTCATTCATGGAAGAAGAAATTAAACTCTTTAAAAAATGAATTCTGGCTATGCTAACAAATCCAGAGAAACCTTTCCAACTGCTATTCAATTGAAGTTGACTGTAACTCAACTGAAACTGAATAACAATGTCTGGAGATAAGGACTGGTACTGTAATTAATGCTCAGGAATTGCAAACGGAAAGTAAATCTCTACACCACCTATCCTGCAGATTGTTTGACTTTTCAAAGGTATGTTCATGCCTGTATTTCTAATCAATAGACAATGGTGGAATATGCTTGCCTTACAGGAGCAATCCAATACTAAGCTGATTTATTCTTATTAGTGCTTCAAGAATCACATTCGTGCTACAGAAATACAAAGAATTAAGATATAGGAAACCCTGGCAATTAAAATATCTGTTAAGGTATAGATTTCTCATTCCTGCTGCAGAAAGTTATTATGCACAGAATTATCTTACTAGAAATGTAAGTAATAAAAATTAAAAAATAAAGAAATGTTAGTATATCCTAAAAATTAAAGTAACACTATAAATTATACATGCTAAGTGACAGGTCTAAAAAGTAACACTGCAGTATTGTATAAAGGTCAAGGAACATAATTCTTCACTAGGAAAAGACAACAAAAGGTTCAGCGAAAGTCCACTGACACCGCCTATCTCTTGCAGGCAAAACAGCTGAAGTAGAGATAACAAGTGCCTCACAATGAAATGGTAGATTCATAGAGCCTAAATTCATTTTTTTAAATTTGTTATTTGAGATATACAGATTTAGATATAAGTTATAGAAAATTTAGTCATTAGAATAAGTTATTAGAAAGTTAGCATTAAATGTGCTTTCAAAAAAAATTTACAGGAAAAGAGTAAAATCAAAACAGCATACTTCCTGCCAATTTCATACAGGATAAAAGAAAGAAAGAGAAATAAGGAAGATAAAAGGTGATCTTCACACTTCAACACACTTTAGAGGTATTCTTAAGAACTACTTACCTCTTATACTAGTGAGAATGATCTTCAATTAGCATGGTTACTGCCATAAAAATAAATAGCCCATCCAGGGTTTTATACACCAAGCCATATATGTATGCAGGGCTTAAGATCTACTAAGGACTGCAAGTTCTAGACACCTAGGACAGGTTTTTCATAAGTTTATGACAGGGAACTAGCGATTTAAGAAGCTAAAAGCCATTTCGGCTCTTTAAGCATTCAAGGTGGAGCACTGGAATAGGCTGCCCAGAAAGCTTTGGAATCTCCTTCTCCAGAGATTTTCAAGACCTGACTGGACACCTCCCTGTGCAACCTACTGCAGGGAACCTGCTTTAGCTGAGGGGGTGGACTCAATGCTCTCTATATGTTCCCTCTAACCCCTACAATTATGTGATACTTCTACAGACTCATGGATTTTAAGCCCAGAATAGAATATCTGCACTGCAGAACATCATCAAGTAATATCTGAACATAATGAAATAGTTTTCACTCTTTTCTACAAACCAATCATTCCAATTAAATTGCACATTAAGTAGAACAAATATTTATGAAAAGAACAACTATCTTACATAGAATAGTTGTATGTAATAGTTACCTACTTTCATAGGAATGGTTGCTTACAGTCGTTGTAAAAATAGCTTATCTCAGTTCCAGCCTGTTTTAAAAAAAAGTAAGTTTCAGCCACCAAGTCTTTTAGAAACTTTGTCTTCTAAGATACAATACAATCTATTAATTGGTAAGAACCAGTGAGAATATCTGTGAAGAAGTTGCCATTTTGCTTTATTTCTATTAATGCAATTCTCTCCTTGTATTGCAAGTTTTTCAACTTCTTGGTGTTGTATCACGTGTTCCAATCCACTATAGTTTCCAATAGCTTTCTTCAATATTACATAAATTTATATGTACTTCCTGAAGGCAGAGTAGACATTTAATTGTATTATTATGTATAGAGGTGGATTTTTAAAAGCTTCTAATGAATCACACAGGAGCATAAACTTTGTAAGAAAATCATCACTGATGGAAGAAGCATGTTCCATAAGATAGTGGCATCTTGTTACTATGTTTCTTCATTTCTTGGCTGAGCCAAAAGAACGTAGAGTGTCATACATGCGCCAGATTCTTCTTTTCCATTAAAATCAGCTGTTCCCTCTAAGCAAACACGCTGAGGGAAACAGGAAGTTTAAAACCTTTATTTTAATTTTTCAGTACAGTTTTTGACAGGTGTTCGGTCCCACGGGGGTCCATCTGTAAAACATTTGTTAAGAGTTTGTGACTAAGTGTACAAAGGGAACAAAGACACATGCATTTGAGAGGGGAGGGGGCAAATACTTAAATATCACTGATTCAATACAAAAGGCCCAAAGAATATCTGCATATCTTTTTGAGTGCTGGTATGGAATTCATAGTATAAGGTTGAGGACTGAGGACATGCCATACTGGGACCATTCATGCTAACCACTAAGAAAATCAACTCACCTTTCCTCGCTTTTCTTGTGTATTCTCTTATCCAGCCCAGGAGCTCAAGGGCAACGGGTCTGGGGCAGAAATTCTGAACAGTTCCGCAAAGGCTCTTCCTGATGAAGTAAGATAATTCCCAAAGGCCATGAGAAACACGAGCAGAGGAAACACACTACATCATAAGCTCTGCCCAAGCACCAAATATATAACGGAGTCAGAAGCAACAAACAAGATAAAATTCACATTTTAATTAAAATGCTAATGAAAGACCATCACACATTCTTGTCTGCTGGAGCACCTTTACACAAAGGTTAGCTGTGTGGTGTTGCAGATGCCTCAACAACAAGAGATGTGAAGACTTCGTATGCTCTTGATTCATCCATATGATGCCTTCAGCTTCCAGTCATGGCCACTGACTCTTCTCATCAAACAGGAAAAATATATAAATAAATATATTTACACATGTATCAAAATGTATATATGCTTCTGTGAATGTACGTGTAAATAGGAAAAGAACTGCATGTATTGCTACCCATAAGATTAAAGAAGCAACTCATGGCAACCTTGGGATGGGAATAATTAAGAAAACAAACTGCATAGATGCAAAGGGATGCTGAGAATGATAGTATGTGACCAAAACAGCTGAAGGGAACAAGCATCTGTAGGGGAAGTACTTGTACTATGCCAAAATCCAAGCAACAGCTGGAGTATACAGAAGTCCTGTGAGCTCCAAGAAGCAGCAGGTTAGTAAAAATACTATGGATGTATACTGTTTCTTGTTAGTTGTGTAACACTTCTATGAGTGGAATGAAAACTCAACACAAGTTATAGACCCCTACCTTTGGCAGGATATTTTCATACTTCACACTTCCATACTTTGTCATCAGTACCCAGTGAAGAATAAACTTTTGTTTACACAATACTGAAAGCCAGTTCCCAGGATTTTTCTCTGCTTACACAAGAACACTGTTCTGTAATGTTCATAACATCCAGTGGCTTATTTGTTACCATGTGTTTTGAAATATTATTTGATCAATGACTTTTGACTGTGTTTAATTAACATACCACATATTTCACAGCTTCTATTGCTTACCTACATTACAATTCCCTCTCTGTCACAAAAAAATGAATTTAGATACTGCATTTTTCTGTATGTCTTTGAAGCATACAAAATTGGTCACTGTTAGAGATGAAGTATAAGGCAGTATCTTTTGGTGAAACATAGGACAAACAAAACTTGAAGCAGACTGTTAGGGACTACTGGAGGTTGCTGGTTTTGTTTCCCTCTTCTGTAAGGAGTGAAAGGGACCATTTGGGTAATTCATCTAGCAAATTATTTGTTATTGCAGAGATTGAGGCATCAGTGATATCTCCAGTATACCTCACATTTTTCCCATGTCATAATTGAGCTGCGCAATTGTTGTTTCTTATAAGGCTGAAGGTTATTAACCAGAACTTCATGGATATTTTGGCTTTTGGTGAGCTGCATTGTCCTGGACCCTCACTCTACAACATAGGTTGCCATTTCAAGAGAAAGGGACACAGTATCTCAGGTGACTCCTTGCAATGCCCTTTTCTGGTAACTAATATTATTATCTACATCTATTATTTTATTTGTAAACAAAAAATTTCATCTAGGTCTTCCAAGGAGTCTTTGGAAGCAAATAGAGATAGAGTAGTAGAGATAATTAACAGAAAAAGACAAAGCAGAAAAAGATGGTTAAAAGACAAGCAACAAAGATAAAGATAAAAGAAAGCAAAATAATTAAGTAGCTTTAAAGGTGAATTTTACTTGTCTCTCCTTCCTTCCTCTCCTAAAATTTAACTTATCCACTTCCCTCACATCATCTTGAAAAACCAGTTACCTGAATTTGTGAGGATCTGAAATATAAGCATTCAGTGTTCTATTGTGCCTGATTATGCTCAGCTGTAGAGGGAAAATTGAAAACACACAAAAGCACGGTATGTTTGCAGGTGTGTCAAACATATGCAAGACATTTGACTACTGGCATTCATTCAACGAAAAACAAGATTAGAAAGGGAGATGTCTGTAAGAACTAATAAACAATATGTTTATTTTAAAACCTCAGCAACACATTGGTATAAAAGTCAATAAATAAAAGAAAAAAAAAAAAAAAAAAAAGGAACAAAAGAGCCCTTTAGCTTCTTTCCTCGGCAGCAGAGTTGGTATATAGAAAATAGTTCAATATTGTATGAAAAATATTAAGATAGAGTTTCAGGATTGTCAATTTCTTAAATAACAATATAGCTTTGGAGGAATATCATGTGTAGAATGTGGCCAATTATTAAGCTATTCATCACAGATCCATTTTGAGGATTAGCTCTTCAACCTCTGTCATCTGAAAAATAAAAAAATGACAGTTCATCAGCTGTAAATAATATTAAGACTAAATGCAGTTGCAGCTAGTAGCAATTATTGCTGCCCCATTATATCTTACTCAAATTCCCATCAAATAGTATTTAATCTTCCAAGAGGAAGATTTGTTCTCTATTTTTCTCTAGTTGGTAGAGGAGCTGTGATAATGAAAGGAGAAGAAAAAGCTGCTGTGAACATTTGACCCAGTAGGACTTCAACATAAATTCAATTTCCTTCCTAACAAAAAAAAAAAAGCATGCTCACAAAAGCAAGGGTTAGGGACTAAAGGTATCATTCACTGTAACAAGACCCAGTCATAAAGGTATCTGTCAGGAACAAACTCAGGTTGAAGTCAACAGGAATCTTCCTGAAAGATACAGACAGTTGTTCTCAGGCTATTGAGTTATAAAAAGTTCATGGTTGTACATAGGGACAAATTTAGTAATTTCATACACCTTACCTCATTGATTGCTGCTGCCCTTGATAGCTTTTTCACTTGACTGAACAGATGTCCAGTCACTAAAAACAAGGTGGACAAAATCCTGCATCCCCTCCAGGCACAACTGCTTCTGTTCCAGTATGAGGGACCAGTCTCTCCAAAGGTGGGTGTGAATGAAGACAGACAGCTGGATCTATGAGTAACACACATGCAATCTGGAATCAACAGCACAACTGTCTGCTACTTGACCAGTGTGCGTTTGTTCCTTTAAAAAAAAAAATCTGAGAAAATTTATAAAAGATCACATTAAAAATTTCTTTCTTCCATGCCAGTTATACGCTAGCTAGGATTTCATATGCATACAGAGCCAGATTTTATTCTCTGTTACAAATATGTAAATCTGAAGTAACATCATCAGCCTCAGCTTAACTGTTCTGGATTTGCATCACTGTAATGAATTCCCTGCAGGGAACCAATTTCATTTTCAAGGGTTTTCACAGAACATGAAAACTAGCTACTAAATGTATTTCCAGTAGGAGGAGTTAGACATGGAACTGATGTTACCATAAACAAAGAGCTTTGATGAATGCGACTGCTTGAGAAGCCAAGAGCATTCATATGTCCTGACAAATAATGCACTAATTTTTGCATGCACCTGTAGTTGTTTCTCATTATAACATCATTCTCTTTGCTATTTATTATGAGTAACCCCCAAATTCAGAAGATTCAAGTCTGAAAAGGACAACATCTTATAAATTTAACTTATTTTTTAAGGAATTGGATCCTTAACATAATATCAAATTTTCAATGCCAGAAAGCTTCTCAGTGGCCTGTAACAATTGCCCTAACAAAGAGCAGAGATGAAAAAAAAAAAAAAAAAAAAAAAAAAAAGAAAGAAAGAAAGAAAGGAGGAAAAAAAAAAAACCTTTTTTCTTCCTTGCAGCTTTCTCCTAAAAATAAATAAAGTAACTTCCAAAGCAAAATATAAAGGTCTATGTCTTTACAATGAGATCAACCTACATAAACCCTATGTATGAAGTAGGAATTGATAGAGAAAGAGAAAACAGGTTGCTCTGCCTTATTCTTGTGTAAATGAGTGGGTAGGAAAAAAGGAGGAGACGATAAAACTCCTTGCATTCAATTTTTGTTCTCCATGTATAGATGAAAGGGAATCTGTCTCTTTCTATTGCAGTACATCTCCAAAGCAGCTGTGAAAAACACTGGTGTCTGCTACATTTGCACAAACCTAAGAACACAAGAGAAAGAATAAAGGTGCATTGTTCAGAAGAATACTTTTGCCTGCCTTCACATACCAAAGATGCAAGCCAAATGATGTTGGAGCCTTGCATCACCTATACATGATGGTAGGAAGGGTGGATTTCACATTCAGTTTACTTCTGTTATCATTTCTTCATTTGAGTTTCAGTACAAACTACTTCCCGAGACTTGATGAAAAGCAACAATCAGATAACAATTAAGGCACAGCTGGAAGAAGTTACCACCCTTTACTTGGTGCTATGTCTGGAATGATGAAAGCAGGCTGGAAGCTTGTAGGGCTACAGGCTAATGTGGGTTGCTGTACTCCTGCTTCACAGGATGTGTATCATGATGGGTTTGCATTCTGTCCTGCTCCATTTTTGTTGTCTGCTTGAAATCTGTAATAGCACCAAGTGTTGTAACAAGTTCTGCCCTCATCTTTCATCAGACTTTGTTTCCCTCCTCACAGGTTAGTCATTACAATAGAAAACAGAATTTCACTCTGAGTCTTCCAGGGGCTTGATGCTTGATCCATAAGACAAAGCTGTCAAACACCTGGTATGCAGACTCTTAAGACACATTAACAAAACAGCAGTCAGGAAAATATGCCACTGCTTTAACACTTTCTATGTGACTATGAAATATAACAACTGAAAACAATACAAAATCACAATCCAGTTTCCTCTTCTTACAGACACAGTGAGATCAAACTTCAGGCAAGAGAAATGACCAAGATGTTCTGTGAAGATGATGAATTGCTGTTAAAGTTTTTCTCTCAAATCTCAACTAAAGCCTAATCCATGTTCTTAATCTATAATCTGGGCACTTGGCAGCACAAACTTAAAGGGAAGGAGGGAGGGAAGAAGGAAAAGAGGAAAAAGGTAAATAGTGTATCCAACGCTACTCTTCAACATGCCAAACTCTTACAGTTTTCATTTTACCGCTCCCTTCAAGTACATGCACGTGTTTCACATCTCATCGTGATTTTTTAAAATAAACTACATCCTAACTAACTGAATAAACCACTAGTGACCTGTACAAAAATCCACTGTAACTCCTGAGGATACCACTTGCTTTGAAAAGAAAAAAAAAAAAAAAAAGTTGTGTGATCCCTTAAATTCTGATCATTTCTTAAGGCAAACCTGAAAACAAACATACAGTGACTCCATGCGCCTCAGATACCCAACATCACGTTTGATGCCACTTACAGGACATTAGGACTGACAATTCACACTATACTGATGTAACTACCTTAAAAAAAAAGAGAGAGAATGAGTAAGAAACACATTGAAACTCTACCTTACTCTTCAGAGATTGAATCTAACTGCGGCTACATTCACATGCACTTCTGGAAACTAGCTGAAATCATGTACCAACAGATTACGTCAGTTTTCTCTGTATATTTGTGTTGTTTTTTTCAGGTCAGACTGCTTTGATTCTGTATGTTTCCTTCAATAATGCTTAACTCCAACAAAACAGACGTTACAAGAAGCTGCAAGTGGACTACCTACTGAAGATGACTGAAGTTTTACCTACAGATGCATGCAGAAAGTTCAAATGATTCCTCGCATCTCATGTATGCCTTGGCTTTCTGAACTTCTGCAAGCTTAGTCATTAAAACCTTCTTAGACTGGGATCTTTCCTAAAAATGGACAGCCTTCTAGGCTAACCTGCAACAGTGTAAGTGCATCCACTACAATACCAGTTTGAAGTTGCAGTAGCTGGGGACAAACAGCCCCAGCCCCAGGTGGTGGTCCATGATAACAATTCTTTATATCAAGTCAGAAAAAATAGCCTACGAATCACTTGAAAAGTCTAGCATTAAAGCAGTTGTAGAAAGAAAGGACTTCCTTATAGAAACTATGTGAAAGCTCTGAAGTGTTGTGAGCCACTGTAACTACAATGCTTGCTACATTAGAATGCAATATTATAATTAAAGGTCACTGTGCGCAGTAATTGTTATTTATTGTTCTTGCCTTCAAAATTGCTTTTCTTTTCAGACTTAGAGAAAAATTAATAATCTTCTGCACTTCTCCATGCAGCCAGTTACACACTCAAGCTAATTATAGATCATATTAATTTGGCCTGCCATACATGGAGAGAACGTGGAGGTGTCCAATTTTTCTGTCACAAATTTTGTCTAGCGTAAAAAAAAAAACAAAACACTAGCCAACTGTCCACAATTAGTAGGTATCTGGACAAAGTGGACACATGGTGTGTGTTGTTACCTCACTTCAATGTATCTCCTAGGCATTCACAATCAGTAGCACACATTTCTACCTGGGAAATCCCAGAACAGAATTTTTTCACACGAGGGGTGTCCTTTGCAGTATACACACAATGAGCTATTTATTATAATCCACATAGGGTATACAGCACAACATTAGTATGGCTGGTTAGCTCAAAAAACTGTTTTCTCATACTATATTACTGTAACCCAATGCAGAAGGAAGAAAATCATTTAAAAGGTGTGGGCTTGCTGTATATCATGAAATAAATGATGTGGAAGAGATAATACTATATAATGATTTTTCAAAATACAGTGTACACTGTAGGAAAAAAAGTAGTAACACAAGAATCAGAAATCAATAATCTCATTGCTATGGAGACTCCGCCATGGCCAAACTAAACACAGCAGTCTCACACATAATGTTCTGAAATAATTTATAAATACACTTAGCTGTTTAAATTCAAAGAACTTCGTTTGCAGGATATTTAAAAATTAGTACTTTTATGAGTTTTCCATAATACAGATTTGGTCCTGTTGAGACGTGTATATATTTTTGCATCTAGACAAAGTTCCACTGAAATGTGTTTCTTTTATTAAAAAAATTTCAGTGAATGGTAAACATTTTGGACCATATTTTAAGGTTAAGTTGCAATTTCCAAAACTCTCCATGTCAAACAGAATGTGCTTTTTCCACGCAAAAGTTACCACACATGCTTGCTGCTTGAAACTGAGGATCCAATGAGAAATTTTAGACATGTCCTCTGAAATGTAATTCCTGGTTAGGGAGTGCTGTCAACATCAGTTTTTAAAGACTAAATAGACTGATTAGAGTGTTCTTTCAATACTGTGCTCTGATAGTTTGCAAATTTCAATTGAAATTTGTTCATGTGGTTATCTGACCTTCAATTATGCATCAGTCTTTTCAGACAAACTTGATTCCCCAAAAAACTACTTTTTTTAATAATCACACATTATTTTGTATATGAGCATGGACTTTAGGAAAATGTTAATTGCCCCTGTTTTGACATTCAGTACTCTCTCATTCTTTCAGAATGAGGCCTCTGTCTAGCAAACTTTCTACATGGTGTAAGCATATTATAACTGCTTAAAATGGGTGGATATTCTAAAATTCGAAATCCAACCAAAAACTGAGCATTTTCTTTAAACATTTGCCTATTACCTGCCAGATATGTGAAGAAAATATGACGGAAACACTATGATTTTTTTTCTCCAAATGCTTCCTGTGATCATATATCCACAGCATGCACACAATTATCAATCAGAATTCTATTGTCAAGTGGTAGAGTTCACCATTAAATGTGAGGAGATTATTCTTGAGAATAGCACTGTACAACCAAATACCTCCAATATAGTTTAAGAAAACTACTAGTTTCCAAGAAAAAAATAAATTAACATTAAAAGTCTGTGATTTGGTGGAGGAGTTATAACGTGTTGATAACTTTCAACTAGACAAGTAACCTTTCGGTTTTTATTCTGGCTACATTCAGCTTTGACGTGACAGTGTAAGTTATCTTTAAACCTAGAGACAGATCCAAATGAATGCAAGTTGACCAGAGAAACTGCAGCTTCGAGTTAGCAAAAACCTATGATGAAGTATCCAAAAGGCGATTCAAGTAGAGTAGGTATGAAACACACCAGCCATCAGATCTTCTCAGCTTCATTCCTTCGCCTGTGGGTTTCACAGAGATGTGACCATCTCCAGCAAGCAACATCTTCTGGAGGCTTAATGGGCCATTGTAGAAAATGGATGAAGCATAACATATTACTTCCTGCAATGCTAGCCCAATGATTTAAAATATATTTTCCTGTATTAAGAAACCAGATTTTTTTTATCACTAGTGTCTCATGTAACTCTTCTCTTGATCAGGTGTAAGGCCTGTAAGACATTCTCTGACTCTTTAGCATGTAAGATACCACACAAGATAAAACAATAGTAATGATTTGTATAAGTGAATGTGTATGTGAATGAAACACTGAGGTGTTGTATAGCCCATTTTGTTCTAACATATTGATGATTCTTGTTACTTCTAAAACAGTTCTGTAACTACTTTTAAATTTAAAAGTTAAGAATAGAATTCATCTGTAAAATAAGAATGTGGCCACAAAAACAATTTTATTCTACAATTAGCTTACAAACCTCTGACTTTTTTTTCATTCCAGGAGTACGCTCTTCCTGAAGTCTTCACTCCATATTTAATAATTTTTACTGCATATTTAATCAATCATATATTTAAATGAACTGTAACCATCAACATGAGTTTTGCTAGGACAAAAAGGAGAGGCAAATTTGCATATTGTTAGCAGTATGGAGTGGGTAGGATGACAGTGAGTGATGAAAGAGTGTATCAGTGTGCGGGATGATTCAGACCTCTTAAAATTTGTAAAGTAACAAAGAATGAGTTGTCTTTGGTTGTCATCTCAACTCATTACAGACAGATTTTTAACACTTTCTGATAACTTTCTTTTCTTTGCATCTGAGTTGAAACAGAATAAAATTGAAAAGAAAATAATATTAGGCTTTATTCTCGTCTAAGCTGTGAATGAGTTCCACATTAAGATTTCTCCCTTCCTTCACCAAGCTTATTTGTGTACAAGAGTAACGGCAAAAGCAGTAATATCCCTCAGGCAAAAGAGCTCGTGTGTCTATCAGTGTTTGGGTGACTGGCTTAGAGAAGGTTCATTGGAACAATGTGCCCTGGAGCAAATTAAAATACCATTCATATATGCCAATTTGGAACTCACCGTGCGGTAGTCCAAGTAGTGAATAAATCCAGCACTGGAGTGCATACACACTCCCAGACTTGAGTTATTCAGAACATTATAAAAATTTGTAAAAACAAATGCATTCCATGTTGATTAATAAGTTTTCATGAAGATTTAGTGGAGAAACTTTGGGTATACGTGATTTGCCAAACGGGACTGGTCAAGAAGGAGAACTACTAACAATCTCCTATTTTGTCTCCCTTTTTTATACCCATCAAAACCAGACACTTGAATTAACATTTCAAGTTTTTATTTTTACTCCACAGGCAACGATGACAGGAGTTAAAACATTCGTGAAAATAACTGCTCTTCTCTAAGCACCAGTCATGTACAATCCCATCATGGATTGCCTTTAAAAAGTGATTTTTCTCATCACTCATATTTCAAAGCTCTGCAAAAAACAAGGGAGTTCAAAGTATCCCTATATTGTCAGGTTATTTTGTAGCGTGCTACTGAGAGCTAGTGACCAGTATTAATCGTATTTGGATCCAGTACTGACATCTTATTATTGCTGCTGTAAAAGAGGTAATCCAGTTGGGAGTTATCAGATAAAAAAACAAAAACTTGTTGCCAATAAGAGCAGAGCAGAATAACAGATAATTTCTATGATCCAAGCCATTTCTTCGCCCTCCCTACATTTGTCATGCCCTCATGACAAATATCTATCAAGCTATCTATCTAGTCTGTGGAATCTGCCTTTATTCACAATATAACCACTCTTGCTCCTCCTTTCCCACATAACTGCAGCTACAAAGAAAAGCCCTCAGGGGATTACAGCTTCTTGAAGCAAACTTGTCAGTTTTAATTCAGGTTAGGTGCTCGCCTAACACAAACAATCAGGAAGGAACCAAATCAGTTCCTTTCAGATGCTGATAGTTCACAAGTAGTAATTTGTTTGGGCATACACACTTAACATTTATACGGATTCATTCTATAGATACATAATACATGTAATGACATGGTCATCTATAAATATACATATAGATGTGTATCCCAGTATATATATATATATATGTTCATTTATTAAATAACATATTTTAATATATATCTCTCAAATGGATAATGTAGACAGTTCTCAATAAATGAACTGATAAAAGTCATGTCTGTTGGAGAACTGCACAGATTTTTGTGGAAATGTAAACACACTATATATGCCTATAAGTATACATGTATACCCATATACACTTGCATACACTTAATGCACGTATGCATCACATATGTGTAACAGAGCATACAAATCCATATATAGCATTTGAGTAATGATGTGACAAACATTAGACACATTGCGTAAGTGCTTATCTGGGAATAACCTTTGGTTTGGCCTCTCAAAGCGTTTCCTTTTCTAATCTACACACTTCATATCTGGAGCACGTGGAAGCATCTTACCTTGCTTCCATTTTCTCTTGCCTCCCGTTCCATCTTGAGATCAGAAATTAGGAGAGTCTTGTATTTGTTCTTTCCATTACTGCTGTGATCATCTAGTCTGTATTCTGAAGTCAGCTGAGCAGAGAGGGGACTGTCACTCAGGTTCAGAGGCTGCTCATCCTGCTCCAGATTTGTTTTGCCATTACTGTTGGTTTCTGCCATCTCCCTGCAGTGTGTTCCCCCTGAAGCATTGGAACTGTGTCCCACGGTCTCATTGCCATTAAAACTCTCTGCGGCTGAATCATCTATTAAAAAATATATATTTTCAGTCATATGCCACATCATCATCTTTGTCCAGTTCAAACATAATTTATATCTTCACAATGTTTTTCAAAATAGAGTTTAAAAAGTTTATGTTACTTAATCCCAGTACATTTCTGCAAAATGTGTGTGCACACCCCTCCACTTTTTCAAATAAAAACTTTGTGTAAATCAACAAAATATTGCTAAGTTAAGGGAAATGATCTGGGCTGACACCTTAGTGTCACTGTGTACATTAAAGCTAACCATCACACTGGAGTTTTAGGGACAAAGTGACAAAATCTGTCTTAAACCATCTGTCTGTCCATATGTCTATGGATCTATTTATTCTTATATCGTGTTCATTGCTGCAGTCTTGCATATTTCTGAAGTTAACAGAGGTGCACATGGTATTGAGAGAGAATGTAGTTCTCAGGTTTTAAGGGTGCAGGCAGCATATGTCATATCCATAAACATCCTCTCACACAGATACAATGTAAATATATCCGATGTATTCACTGCTGGCAATAGAGATTACACTGGGAAAGTCAACTCCAAAAGCAAAGATCACCTCTTCGTTTTGCTCACATGCTTGTCTCTTTTGCTCATTCGTTGTGTTACAATACATTTTAAAATGCCACTTAATAAATGATTAGATTATCAACCTGGAAGTTACATCTGGAGACTCAGGATGTGGTTCTGTTGGCCCCTAGATTTTACAGATGAAAAGTCTGGTTAACATACATTTTGATATGCTTCTGGGTTTGCATATCCTGTGTTCGTCAGCACTGGGATTTGCCACCTGTTCTACTTTCTCAGCCACTCTTCACTCCTAAGCAGTCCTTTGGCTATCTAGTAAAACAATTTATCCTTCAGTGGATGGATTTGGACCTCAATTTGCTTACTTGCTCTCCTGAGCACCTTAGAGCAATTTATATGGTTTAGCTCACAGAGCAAAGCCCAGCCCAGGGTCCAAGAAGTCTATGTTTATCACAGGCAGTGAAGCTGGAATCAAAACTGAGGAGTTAGCCACCAGGAATTCACACAGATCAAAACTGGAGACATGAGATGAAATGGGCCTTTATATGACAGCTGCTATCAGACCCTCCTAATCATTTTCCATTGAAAAGAAACAAAGACATCCACATACACATGGTATTTAAAGACACCACAATGCATACTTTAAAGGATGTGCTCAGAAACATTCACACTTCAAGCTACACGATTGATCAAACTGTTGTCTATCAATAGTTAACACAGTAAAAAACAAGTATTCCGACCCTCAGATTAGAATTTTTAAGTGAAGAGAATGCCACATAAATGCGTAATGATGTAATTCAGTTAAGTACTTAAGAGAGCCACGGGCAAGACATCGTACATCAGCGTTTTGCTTGCTGCACGCATCTAACACCACCATGTCAAAGTATGTAAGACTTGGCCCCTATTATGAAGATTTTTTGGTTTCTAAACCTGTAGAAAAATCTATTTTCATGAAAATACATAATAAAAATCACATTTTAAATGCTTTTACTTAAGGAGCAGATTTGACTTTTACAAAATGCTTTATCTTTAATGGCTGCAATGAAAAAAAAACAAGCAAGATATGTTTCAGTTTATAACATTTTTACATTACCTCTCTTGTAAATACAAATGTATATACACTAAAAGGTACATGCTGTTCCTAGAATCAGATTTTTAAATACATACAGTGTGCATGCTAGGCACCATCTCAGTATGACATTCTTATTTAAAAACCTGCGGCTAATTCAAGACTGAAGTGACATAATTTTGAGGTCAACACAATGTATCCCTCATAAACTTTCTACCATGCCTTGCAACTTATGACTTACAGACTCTTAACAATAACACATTAATAATAATCATAATAATTTTTAAAAATTAAAATTCTAAATAAAGTTTCACAAATAAATACACAATCTTATAATTCAGAACTAGAAAAATGGTATTTGAAAGGGGAGATGATATATTTTTAAAGAAAACAGCTATATTTTTTACTCATTTCAAAAGCTGTAAAATATCAAAAAGAAATCCAGTTTAATTAAAAGAGAAACACTTTTGCTATGGCTGATTTGTATTTAGGACTGCTTTCAGATGAATGCCTTCTTGATTATCAGTTTAACAAGTGACAGTTAGATTCAAATTAATTAAATCAATCAGCATCAAGTGGTGGATGCTCTTCCCTCTGAAGCGTTCAGGATATTCCCTGTGGTTGGGAGCAAAGGGAGAAACAATTCAGTTACCAGAGAAGGCACAGCTAAAAGCTGAAGCCAATGCTTCCTCTGCAGCACCTAAATCTGATTCTTGGACAGCCACTGTTTGCTGGCAGATGAGAATCTTGTGCAGAGGAGCCAGATGGCTAAATGGGAGTGATGGAGTAGGAAGGGAGCTGTATCTGGAACCAGATCCAGGAACAGCTAAAGTCCAAAGCAAGGCTTTTACTTTGGGCTTGGAGTTATTATCTGTGGTTTTAATTCTTTCTTCCTTTTCTTTTGTGTTTGCTTTTTTTTCTGTACGACGAATGATTGACAATTAAAACTTGCACGTGTTCCTGTTACAGTGTGAAAGAAAAACATTAAACAGATCTTTTCTGCTTATTCTGAAATATAACCATTGAAACAGTCCTATAAAATGCCTATGCTGAAGAAATGTCATCAAATACTATGTTATTTTGAAACACTAATACAGTACATGCACGACTTTGCCTTTGCTTAGCAGAAGCTTTGTTACCTGATGGCAGATCTCAGTTCTGCTATAAAGTCAAATACCATCTTTTACAGTCATTTAACCTTGCTCATTAGAAACATTTTCCTGATTGTCAGTTAGGAAAAATGTTCAGGAGAACGGCTGCAATGGCCATAAAGCACACTTTTGCCAAAGAAAGATAAATATGCATTGCCATAAAAGAGATTAAAAAAAAAAAAAAAAAGTGGTTTAGCACTAGCAGTTCCTTACAGATGTTACCAAGGTAACTAAATTACAAGGTTTCATGCATTTCTCACTCCTGGGCAGGTGGTCTGTTCACACCAAGAACAAGGCTACTCTAAAGCCAGAGCTACCCAATGCCTGAGGCACAGAAACACAGACTTGTAAGGAGTAACTGGTTTGAGGAAAAAAAGGCTCCTGTTTCATGAAGGACACCACTAAAGGTGGGCACCAATGGGGAGAAGGCAGAGGCCCAGGCTCTGGATTGCAGGGAAATGTAAGCAAGGAACATGGTGGGCCCTGGGTTTCATTGGCATTATGATGGCAGCTGGGGTCAGCCTGGGCCTGGCCTCCACGGCAGTCAATTCACATATGGGCAGTGCTTGCACCACTAATGCAAGAACAGTGTGTTTTTGCAATATGCCTCTTGCCATAGCCACCGCTTGTGAAGGTTTATGGGAAGAACTCCAGGAAAGCACCCTGCAGCTGCATGTACCACAAGCTGACAGAAGAGGGGCAGATAGTTTCCTGACCTATGTCATGTGCCAAGACAGTCGCAAAAGAGGCACTGGGAAAAGTGAACTATGAATAGAATAGTAGAATCATAGAATGGCCTGGGTTGAAAAAGACCACAATGATCATCTGGTTTCAACCCCCCTGCTATGTGCAGGGTCACCAACCGCCAGACCAGGCTTCCCAGAGCCACATCCAGCCTGGCTTTGAACACCTCCAGGGATGGGGCATCCACAGCCTCCTTGGGCAACCTGTTCCAGTGTGTCACCACCCTCTGTTTGGAAAAACTTCCTTCCAATATCTAACCTAAAACTCCTCTGTCTTAGTTTAAAACCTTTCCCCCTTGTCCTATCACTATCCATCCTTATAAACAGTCATTCCCCTTCCAGTCATTCACATCTTCAGTTCTTCCCCAGGCTACCACTGTCCACAGACATCGGCCATGATAGTGAATGATGGCCTCATCAACAATGCTGCTTGCTCAGTCTTTAGGAACTGTGTCACTGCGAACCCTTACCCCACATGCTGGAAGGATATCTACATTTTTGGTTGCATAAGCCTCAAAAGGGAGAACCTGACTGCAAAACAGGTATGTATTTTGCTTCTCAGAAACACCTACACAGATATGCTCTTCGAGGGATTAATCCCACCAGAGAAAAACTCATTGTTTGGATGGGACAGCACCCTGCTTTTCTGCTGAACCAAGGAGCACTGCCCAAACCGAAAAAAAAAAAAATGCCAGAAAAGAAAGCCCAACCAACACACAAAAACATGCATTCTAAATAGTTTTGTTTCTCAGAACTGTTGTATCCTTCACTTCAATTATCTACTATGTGACCTAAATCTTTGCCAAAAATCAGTTTCTCTATATTTTACACCTTACACTATGGAAGTGATTTCCATGACAGTTCACAGTCTAAGGACACTCCGACTTGGAGAAGGAAATCAGGTATTAATTTAAAGGATTACCTTTTCCTATCAACAGCATCTAGATTTTTGAATGAGCCAAAGAGCACATTTTGCTTGGAGTAAAGGTTCTTCTTAATAAGTTAAAATGGAGTTCTTCCACTCAGAGAGAAGTGACCTCAGATCACATATGTCAAATCCTCAACATTGTTCACAGTATGTGCTCTCTTAAAGGGAAACAAGCCGAAGTGTGAATGAAATTTGACTTGAATAACAAGTCCCTCAAACACTAGTTTTCTGAGAGCACAAATTTTAGATCTAAAACTCTGATATAAGCATCACTGATTCACTGTGAACCTTGAACTAAGGTACATATATACGATTCTTGCTTATCTCCTTGTGAGAAAAAATCTTCAGATGCTTTAAAGGATCTCTTGCATTACTGTTAGCAAACAATTTCATGCTATGTATCACTCAGACTTCTCATATTCCTTGCAGATAATTCAGGGAGGGAGTCAACAAACACTTCCACACAAAGTCAGATCTCTGAATAATTTGTCTCCTTGTCTCAAATTACTTGTCAAGCTAGAATTCAATTAATATTTAGAGCATACTTAACTAGTTTCTCTAGTTGAAATTTGTATGAAAATTACCTGGAACTCACTGCATATTTTACAAGTCAGAAATCTACAGTTTTGCCCTTCAGCTCTAACAGCAGTATCATGACACAGTCCCACAACCACACAGACACTGGAGACTCACATCTGCTGAAAGGGTGGTGATGGGCCAGGAAGATAAGGATCCCTCTCATTAACAAAAAAAGTGAAGCAAGACTCCAAAGATGCCAAAGCAGTTATAACATAGCAACTTTGGCTCTTTTGAGAAAAATTTGACCATATGAGGAGAATCATACAACATCACACCATTACTGATCATAATCAGTCTGATTAATCACAACAAATGAATAGGGCAATCGTTGGGGCCACTTTGCTTGCTTTGTTCTAAGACATGAAGATGGGATATGCACATATGCAGCCCAGACATACACTGATGCTTGCAGACTCCAGGGTAGCATGCACGCAGGTTAAATGAATACTTGGAGTGGGCTGCCTGTTGACAGAGCATCTCTGAGAGCTGCGGTTACTGTAAAATGGGTAACTGTTCTTTCTAAAAGGAGGAGGTTGGATATGAATGAGCTGAGTGGGAAGAGTGAGACTGAAGCTGCTGCCTGTGCAAGTGCAGAGTGTCAGAAAACCCACTCTCACATATTGCCTACCAAAGGTCTGTATAATGAAGATTGATTTAATCTCTTTGGGCTGGATACCAGCAGCTGAGGTCTTGCTGAACAACAGCTTACACCCTTAGCAAACTGATTGATTTGAACAGGACCACTTGCAACAGACAGTTGCAGACCAAAAAGTGACAGACTCCAGAGCACTTTTGAATTACTATGCTGCTTCCTTTAAACCTTTGGCTTCAAAATTATGCATGCTTTATTTTTTTTCTGTGTTAAAATACAATTTTGATGAAAATAATATGCTACATAAGCAGATGTTTAAAAGTAAGTAAATTACATTCCTTCTGTATTTTCACAAGCTCAAGTCCAGCTAACCAACTTTCATACTGGTAGCTATTGCAAAAAAAAACTCTACTGGAAGCAACTGGTAGCAGGCAATCTGGAGAGAGGAGCATGGTGAATCAGAGAAAAGGTGGTATAGACTGCTGACTCATAAGAACTTCTGTAGTATGAAATAATTGCAAAGACTTTTCTCCAAGAACTAATAAAAAAAGGCGAGGTCAGATTTCACTCCCACCACTTTTCGCAATGACCATTTAATATCAATTTGTCACAGTTATGTATTTGGTTATGCTTCATTTGTATCACAAGTCATGTTTCAAGCATGAGTTCAATGCCTAACTTAAAAGCCAGTTGAAATCAACTAAATCTATTCATCTTCTCCTTTTCTTTTCACATTATGATAAAGAACACCAGGAGAATTAATGGAGGTACAAAGGTGATTTCAGACCCTCTATCATTCCTTATTTCATAAAGCGTAAGAATGGACATAGCTGGTTAGATCAAAAATCCATTCAGTGCAATATCCTATCTCCAGAAGTGGCTATTAGGAAATGTTTGGGGAAGAGAATAAGGCAAATGTAGAGAATTCTCCCCTCTCCAGCTTGCCCAGCCCTTAGTGAATTTCAGTTCAAGGTCTTTCTGAGATGGAGGTGATTGGACACTCAGCACATTTCTTTTCCATGTAAATATCCAGTCTCTCTTTGAACCTGTGTAAGTCTCAGGCAAACTTCTCTGCTCCTCTGAAAAGTTACTGCCACTGTGTGTCCTCTAAAATGTCAGTACTATGGCAAGGAAACAACATACAGGTATAAAGAGGTGGGCATGGCCTTGCAGAGGACATCTGTAGTGTGATGTGCAAAGAACGTTCCCTCCATTCTCAGTGGGACTGTATTGGCTTCTTTGCAAATATATGTATTAATTGTCCTCCTCAGTTAACATCATTAACATTAACAATTATTGTTTTTATCTTCCTACACATAACTTTCCTGATGTGGTTGGCTTCTGTGAATTCAACCATGGAACTTGCTGCATTGAAATTGGCACCTGAAATTTCCATCAGTTTCAACATTATGCCAATCACTGAACCCCTCACTGCTGCTTTCAGTGGTGGAAGTATAGGTCAGGGGTAAATTATGTGTTCAAGCATTGCATCTTTTTATAAAAAGAAAAAGGAACAAAGAAAACTACAAAACTAACCTTTAGCTGTTGCCAGTGAGAGGACAGTAAGACTCATAGGGTTGATATACACACGGACATACACAGTGGTATCAGCTTTAGCCAGCCTGTATATTTTATTTTGTTATTAAACAAATGAAAAGTAGAAATTAACAGGTTGTCTATGGACAAATGTCTCTTGGTGCAGGCACAAAACAGGCAGATCCTTGTATTCAATTATAACATTAAATAAGAAAAAAGGATTGCCACTCCACGGCATCAGCAACTGTCATAAAAGTAATGCTGCCCTGTCAGTCATAGCAGTGCTGAGAAGGGCACATTTGTAAAGCTTTGTGGTTGACTGCGGACTTACTTTGCCTGCAGAGCTCTGTTCCTGAATATACACAAGGAGATGGAGCAAAATAGCTATCTGGGGGGTACTGCACATGTAAATAACCAATTGAATAGCTAAGTGGGTCCACTGTTGTCTTATTAACACTATGCATCTAGTTTCTTCCTGTGCTTTGGCATTTCCACATCAAAAGACATAGCCCTCACTGCATCCAGGGAGAAAATTCCCTCATTTTCTCTTCACTCTGCAGAAACCTCTGGGGCACTTCTGTGGCAAAAGATCTATCAAGCAGTTCTTAATACAGAAAACCAGAAAATCCTCTGAAAGTTTTTAATCATCATATTTATCAGGTAAAATGTCATCATGCCTTGACAACTGTGGCTTAGAGCTCCATTTCTGGACAAGCATTTCAGGAAAAAGTTCTCAGACAGATGGGTGAGTTGTGCTAGAGGTATTGGCTTGCACCCATCCTAAACAGGACTACAGGCTTTTGAACTGTTTACTGGTACAAAACTAGGAACCGGGGAAGGCTGGGAGGCATGCAGGCAGATCAGGTTCAAGATGGACCAGCTCTTATCTTTGAGGGAAATTCCAACCATGCACAAAACATATCTGCAACAAAGGAAGCTGGGAGACATAAACATGTCAAGTAAAGGAGAAATACAAAATATTTTGTATTTGTACAGTGCAAGAGATCTTACCCTTGCCTCTTTCTTGCCCAACCTGAAAGAGGATTTTGCTTCTCCAGCTAACTGCTAGAGGAATGTGGTAAGGTGTCAGAAACAGACAAAAGAGTAAAAGGTAGGGTCAAGTTTGGTTCCTAAGCAGCAACCTAAGAGAGGGTGAAATGAATTATGCTAAACTGATCTGCCACTCAGATCTACTGCATTTGTGCAGTGTCAGCTTCTACTTCATCAGGATTTCCCAGAAGACGAAAGCAAAGACAAAAGATCAAGTCGGAGACAGGAGAGGAAAATCTCTACAGACTGCATGCCACAAATACTGGTGTCTCTAATAAAACCCTTAAGTCTAAAATGTAGCTTGCCAGATTTGGTGTTTTGAGTGGGTTCACACAGTGACATCAGTCTGTATTCCATTCTAGAAGGCTGAAGCCCTGAACACAAGCAAGACACATGGTTGCCTGACAGCTCTGTTCCCATAGGCAAAGTTTTACCTGCTTTTCTGTAAAGGCAACAAGGTTGAGGACCTAAGGCTCATTACAGCTTTCTCTGTAAGTAAGAGAGAAATGAAAGAGAAGCCTAGAAAGCAGTCACAAATGAGTGCTTTAGCTTCATAGTGCCTTAGCAACACTGAGCCCAAACTCTTCCTTGAGGCCCCAAATTTTACAGTGACCAATTTTACAGAATTTTAATTCAAATTTTACAGAATTCTACAAACTACAGTTTAGAAATTTGATGAAGAGTTTTGAGCTTGGAAAATTGCTATTACAAACCTGAGTAAATAAGCACGTTTGACGGATGTAGTTCACATGTCCCTTTTGAATTGTTTACTTTTTATTCTGTCACTTTAAAATGTTTTGGGATGGCCCTGACAGCACGTACCCTACTCTTTCCCTATTTGAGCATGCCTTGGATAGCCACAATGAGTGGCGTCCTCACTGCTTGTGTGAAAGCAGTATTCCAGTCAAGCAAGGAAACTCTTGATAACAAACTCATTGGCTTTTCTCCATCTGAAATGCAATAATTTTTGAATTCCACATAAATTATGCTGTCTTAATTTTATTTTTCACCACATCTATTAAAAACAAGTTAAAAATATTCAGCATGTACAATGTTTAAACACTACCCTAAATATCAGTAAGTAACGCAAAAGATGACAATATTCATCCCTGTTACAGAAGATTTACCTGGATTGAAAAATATTGCCATTGAGATAAGCGACAAAGCCACATCAGGAGTCTCACCAGCGTGTTGATTACAATGATAAGCATCAAACAAAAGAAAGAAAAGTAACAATTCTTGGCATCCCTATGATCAGTCAGAAAAACCTCTTTCTTGCTAAAACTTCCTGAGATACATACAGAAGTTATACAATAGTACAGTTTCTGATATTTTTTGTACTACTGAAGTGGAACTGCCAGGTCATGGCTGAGCACCAGGTGAGAAAGCATGGCTGATCCGGGGAGCTCAGGTGCAAGCCATGTACCTGAGTGACCAGAAGGGGTGGAGCCTGGATCTCCCCCTCCTTGCCATCATTTAAGGGTTAGCAGCCCACTAAGCATCATCTCTCTGGATAGAGGTTGTGCTTCTCTTGAGCTGTTACAGGTCTTCAGAGGGTGAGCGAGCAAGCCAATTTTTTCTTCATTGTTACCAGCTATTGCTCTGTGGTATTGAATCTCATTAGAAGGCACTGTTATTGCCTTCTTTTGCACTACAACTATGAAAGAATGTGGCTGAGGATGGTATAATCCTGAATTGTATTATTTAATTTTCATAGAAAAAAAGCAGATTTTCAAATAGTATATATAAGTTGACATTTACTATTGGGATCTTTACCATCCACTGGATGATACAAGGTGGAGGACTGTGGACTTTCTATGAAATAATTAATACTACAGAAAGGTCTTTTCTGTCTTCATTAAAGTCCCTAATTTTAAATCCTGACTGCATTGTACTACTACATATAAATGTTAACTTCTAATCTGATTGTCAAAATTAAAAGGTTGTTTTATTTTCAGACTGCCCTTTGGTGGAGGATAGGACAAGTATGAGAGGATGTCTTGAACGTGTGTGTAAAGGAAAGATGGGAAAACTTGAAGCCTTCCATGCTTGAAAACTTTTTCATAAAGGCAATCATTTCACAGCTAAAGCCAGCGGAAACACTACTATAAAATCTTGAACATAATACTAATTCAGTGACTGTCGAAGCTTTTCTTCTTGTTAAAGGTGGACAGTTTGCCCTTACTGAAACATCACTATGGCCTAGACTCAAAAATAGAATAGTCAGCAGTGCCAGGAAGGTCCTTTAAAAAGTTCCAGCTTCGGGAAAAATAACTATTGTCGTCTTTGGTTCTCCAATGTAAGAACAAAAACACTTTGGAAGACTCAAAGAGCAGCCTTAGTAAAAGAGAACACCACTCTTTATGAACCTTAGACGACTATAGTAGCTCCAACAAAGAAGCATTTAGAAGGTGTTTTAAGATTTATTTATTTTTTTTTTTCCTATTCAGAGAAGTTTGTAATACTTCCAAGGTATTCTTAGCATTCCTCTTCATGCAAACAGCAAGCACAGTAGTTCTGATCCTGTTTTCCCCAAATTAGCTGAAGTCCTGAAACAACATTTGTGTGCACGTTGTCAACATAGCAAAGAAAAGTCTGTATGGATGGAGACGGAGTGAATATTAATGATGCAGCAAATACCTAAGTTTCAGTTTCTTCACTGCTTGATTCAGATGAGAGGTTTGAATCTCTCAACTGTAGGAAAAGTGTCCCCAGAGGAGAGTTTTTGACTTTTAGTCCAAAAACTTTCAGGCTGAACTTGAAAAGCCTTTCATGATAAACACCTTTTGAGAGCTACTTAAATTTTGAGATTATCTTATTCTGCTAAAGAAAACTTGGGACAGCTGTTATTTGACATATTTCTAACAAAGAGCAAGAAACAATTGAGAGATTAGGTGAAAATCATGGGCAAGGAAGTTATTCCTATGTAGATGCTACAACGGATTTTCACAAAAATGCATTTCATTCTAACTTCAGCAATGTACTCTGCAGTGTCTGGAGTTTCCTACACTAAAAGTAGCTGTCAAACTCAACAAGACAGCTGCTGTTGCAACTCTACAAGAAGTAGAGTAATGCCAACAGCACATTTGCAAACAGGGCTGGTACTGCTAGTGCGATTTCTACATCATGTGATAACCACAATACAAACCATTAAAAACAATCTTCAGTAGATCACATGGCAATGAAGAACAGAATGGAATGTCATTAGTGAGTAGCATGGCACTGTTGCACTAGGACTTGAATATCCGAAACAGCATTTTGGTCAGATCCTATTTAGTTTGCTGCTGGCTGAATGCATTCACAAATCACAGACACTCACAAGATTACTGCTAATGTTGTCATCAGCCCATGCAAATGGTCTTGCAAAGGCTAGGTATTTCAGGTGGCTGATGTTTAACTTCAGTTCAACTACTCACACATAGAGAATATATTTTTAAGAAAAGAAATAGATAAAGCAATGGAAACCTGAATCAAATATGCAATTTAACCCAATTAGGGATGGTAATTATTTGTATTGCTGCAAATGATAATGAGTTTATGGTGTAGATAGAATCCCACTATATATGGATATTTTCTGAAATACAGGAAAAACAACCTGTACTTAAAGAATTGGCTTGCACATGTTTTTTATTGTACATAAGCAACGAAACATGTAACTTTCTCTTATACAAAAGCAACGATCTTACCTTCCTTTACTCAGTAGAGGACATTTTTCTAAAAAAAAAATCTCAGTATGTTTCAGAAAACTATTTCAAATATAATGACTAGAGAAACACAAATTCAAAAGGACTTATTATTCACCTATAGACATACCATCAAATAGGTCTGTGTCAGGGTACACCAGTAACTAATATATTGCCAGAAATAAATGTGCAATGAAGAATCAAAATGCACTACAGGTAAAAAGACTGATCAATCAGATCTTCAGCTCACAACTCTTGTAAAAGTCCAGGTGATTGCAAAGAGTGAGAAGTCCTGAATTTCCATTGTATAAATTTCTACTGCAATTTCAATCTTCATATTATTGAAACTACTGTTATATATTTTGATGTTTTGATCGTAAAATGACCCTTAGTATTGCCCAATAGGTTAGGCGTTTGCCCCTCATGCTCCTTTTAGTCTGCTGCTGTCATAGTCTGACAAGTGAAATAAACTTTAGAGAAGACTAGAAAGTTCAATTTGCCATGGCTAGCAGCATATGTAGCTACAAGAATACTGAGGTCACAACAAGAACAAATCCCCCTGCATTAATATTAAGGCTGTCATCAGTAAAGCAGGTAGCATCTCTTGTACCACTAGAAACAATTTGACCAGGAAATCTTATTTTCTCACTCTTTGTATGTGACCTTGTTGAAAATTAACACTGCTGTTTTGCCAAGCTCTTCAGCTAATATAAAACACCACACACAGACTTTGAAGCCAATAGTGCAGCACTGAGAAAGCATTTTTTTAATTAACTGATACAAAGCTGGTCAGATAAACACCATACAGAGGGCTGAAATCTACCTTTGGATGTATATGTTCTTAATCTCCCTAAAGTCAACAGCAGCCACTGTGCGCTGCCTGGGAAGTAATTTAGTCCATTAAATTAATGTAATTTATACACACCTACTGGCTTCAGAGTTTTACTTTGGGAAGAAAAGAAAGAGGTTTAAATTAATCAAAATATTCCCATGTGGCTATAACTATTTCAAATTAAGCCAAACTCTCAACTAAAAAAAAAAAATATTTTTAGATCCTTGCAGATTTGTTTGACTAAAAAGAAAATACAAGTAATAATCATGTGACTTGAGCTTATGTTTCAAGGTAAAAAAAACTCCCAATAGATTTAAACATTCTATGTCAGTTGAGAACACCATTCATTGAGGAACGCTTCTGCTAACTTCAAGCTACTTATAGTCTTTTTGGAAACATGAGAGACATACATTTTCAAGGAATTAAAGAGGCAGAGAAACCTAATGAAACAAAATGCCTTGCAACCAAGAAACTACACATATTGCTGCTTTCTTAACAAAATGGGCTGGATAAATTTCTGAGATGGAGAGACACATACAGTGCTTAAAGATGCAGTGTAGTCAGAAGTTTGTATATAGTATGTTTGTGATTTCTGTTATTGATTTAACGAGAGTACCGGCAGCAAGATTCCTGCTGGGACAGAATAGAGTGTGATTTTATCTTATCTATGGATGTTATCAGCCAGCTCCTGTGAGGTGCAACGTGCCACCTGGAAAGTGCTGAACATCTTGCTTATGTTTCCCTGAATGAGGATCCAAATGAGAGAGGAACAAATTGTTATACATGCATTCCAAATGGGGGAAGATCTCAAGTTGTAGGCAGGGGTTGTGCTTTATCAATAATGTTTTTGGATTACTTTTTCTTTTTGGCAATAGTGAGAAATGTTTCAAGGTAATAGAGTGACACACCAATAACAGTATTTTTCATACTGATGTCATAATTCTAAACTTCAATCTGATTAACCAGTATATATGTTAAATCATATTATTTTTATAGTGGAAAAGACGCATCAGAGGGCATTACATTTGACCATCCAACATCCAACCAGCAGACAGCCTGAATGCTGTGACACTGTAGCATAGGGAGGAGGCAGGTCAGGTAGAAGCAATACCTGCAGGGAGCAGGAACACTAAGCAGAAATGAAATAAAGAGAAGAATCATTGTAGAATAGAATCACAGAATGGCTTGGGTTGGACCTCAAGGATCATAAAATTCCAACCCCCACTGCCACAGGCAGGCCTGCCGGTCACTAAATCATGTACTAGGTTATATTGCTCAGTGGTCAGTTGCTCAGGCCTAATAAAATTTGGAGAAACTTCCTAAAATCACATGCTTTGCAGAAGATAGAAGAAGTTAAGGCAAACTTTGACCGGCCAACCTTATTCTGTACACAATTTAGACACTAGATTAAATAATAATAATAAAGACACAACTTTGAGATAAAAAATATCCAACATCTTGCTTAATTTAATTTAATAAAATGGCTCAAAAGGTAGAAAATTTCTGCAATTGACCATGTACAATTTTTAAAGATTTGTATACAGCTAAGTTAAGTGGTCTTGCT
The DNA here is from genome assembly GCA_030625065.1 of Alectoris magna. Lineage (NCBI taxonomy): Eukaryota > Metazoa > Chordata > Aves > Galliformes > Phasianidae > Alectoris > Alectoris magna. The sequence continues at coordinate 42,501,520 of CM060561.1, read as the reverse complement.
AAAACAGCCTCATAGAAGTTGTGAAAGAATACAGTGAATTCTCTGGCAAATATCCCCATGTGCAGAAGGGATTATTTAATCAATAGTTTAACTGGAAGGGTAATGAGCACTAATTTCTCAGTGTTCTCTCTAACAAAAAACATTTATTTGATTAATTTTGTTTTTTTCCTGATCCCCGCTTTGCTTGGCACTTGTGTGGATTCCCTGTTACCCATATGTATGTCTACCACATACTCAAGGGCTAGCCTGAAAAATGCAATAAAGCTTCCATATCTTTTGTGTTTATTTCTATAGTCCTCTATAGATGCTACTATTTTACCACCTATGCAGAAGACAGACATTCTTTTTGATTAACAGTGCTCTTACTATTTGGTAAACAAGCCAAAATAAATAACAAAAAAAAAGTTTTCAGGGGAGATTACTCTTATATTAATCAGTCCAGGGCTTATGTGTGAGTCATTCTGAGATGCCCTGGGAGGGAATAGAAGAAAACATTTGTCCCTTCAGAACCCATTTCATAGACACAGGTCTCAGAAAAGACAACACAGTGGTCTTTCATCCTATCAGTCATGATACTTTCCCTTTTTACTCTATAGAGACACAGAGAAATATGGAAAGTGCTGTTTCTTTAAGCAGGCTGAGAGTTGTATATTGGGTTTTTGCAAAATTTAGAAAAAGAAACTTTTTAGATATGCAAAAATCGCCTATTCAAAGAGAAAACAGGTCTGTTATATTATCACAAATCACTAATGGGCCTTGTTAAAACAAAGAGCCCATTTTTCTGCATATATGCATGCACACATGTATTGTAGAAACACATATACACTTTATACGTGTAAAACATATGCATAAATAGATTTAAATTAGATAGTATTTGTGTATATTAAATAATCTTAACTTACTTTTCACTTAACAACACAACAGGGAAAACAAACATAGTAACACTAAAAATACATGGGCTGAATATACAAACAGCTGATAAAAACAACTTTAGAAAAAGCTGACAGTAACAAAAAACAAACAGCTCAAATCTTATTGCAAATTGTCTAGTTTAAAGCTGGGAGACCTAAGCATCTGTTAAAGTGAAATACAGGACCACAGTAAAGAAAATGAGAGCATTAAAACAACCGGCAGTGGAGCAGATACAACACCCCCTGTTTAACTGTTACGAGCAATAGAACAGACACACATTTCACACGCCGCATCGTGTCACACAATGCCTCAATTCTGCTATAGTAAAATGAGTTCTCCTCAAGGAAAACCTGGGATCGTGACTATATCTTTAAAAAGCTGATGTTTTCTCTGTTTGGGTCTTAATAGGAAGAAAACACACTGCTGAATCAGGAGTTGTATATTTTCATGCTTACTATTGGCAGCTCAGCACGTTTGCAGCACACACTAAGCATGTTTCCCGCTCATTTTTTTGGCACACGGAATCCCAAGGCACGCAATTTGTAAGGCACGCACATTGTCACTTGCTCAGCTTTGTGCACCAAACGAGGCACGCTCCGGGTTTCCAGGTGCGTGTCTCATCGTGATGCTTTAAAATTTTATCACCTAGATTCCAGGGAACTGAGGCTTTGAACCTGTCTTTGAAATAGCACCTGTGTGTGCAAATGCACACGCAGCCTCCTGCTGCCATTCCACTGTTGGCATGGGACAGTCTTCAGCGAGACTTAGAAAACCTCATCCGATATTCCTCTCTGGAGGATCTGACACTTACTGTGAATTCTGCTCTTCAACTTAAATACCAGTGTCTGTGGCAGGCCAATTCTATCAGTGCGGGTACAGCATCCCTCAGGCGAGGTCCAACCTTTCTCTCGCAGTGCACCCAGGGATTAGCTTGACTTCCCCTAAATTCTCTCCAGTGCACAGCGCGAGCTAATCTTTCCTGTAGGAAGCAGGAGATGGGGTTGCCATGGCAACGGAGCACGTTCTAGCAGTGGGACTGGGGAGATGAGCTGCACAGACGACAGCAAAACATGCACTCAGCCTTCCTTGGGGGCACAGGCTCCTTCCTCCAGGATTTAATTCCCCTGCAAGTTCACTGGCAGGCTGGGAGGTTGATTAGCTATGTGTTTTGCTACGGGGAGATTACTAGTTAAGAATATGCTTGAGAGATCAGAGTGTTATTTAATGCAACTGCCATTCTCGCTTACTTTACTTTGCTGATTCTATAAACGGCCTTGAAACACCGCTTGTTCGCACACATCACCTCACACTCAGTCCATGCTAACATCTCACTGTGATGAAGAAACGAAGCCGTGAGCCGAGCCCTGTGCATCAGCAGTGGTTTCTCAGCATGTTATAACTGCATCTCTGCACACCCATCACACAAAGCGGTGCAGCGCTGTGCTGGGAACTCAGGGCTCTCTGCCTGGGGAGGGCTGGGTGCTGACAACAGCAAATCGCAGTACCACGTGTCCCACACACACAGCACAATGAGCTCCGGGAACCCCACTCATCAGGCAAAGGAAATAATTGAGTGATCAGTCCTGCAAACAGCTATTTGCTGCCCCAACATCACGTCTGGATCCTTCGCTTTAAGCATTTCTTCTCAAGTAGAACAACAGAAAGCTTCTGTATTCCCTGCTTTTCAATTATTGATGCATTTTTAATTGTTTGATCAAATTTCCATGCAGAGGGGTTTTCTTTTCGTATTTTTCACAGCACCACACACCATCTTATTGTGGTAAATTCCTGGAGGCGGGAGTATGACAGTGCCTTTCTCTATTATTGCAGACACAAGCATGTCTCAGGGAGTTTTGCCTTTAAAGAAGCAGCAGCTTGTAAGGCCAGGTGCAAACCATGCTTTTAATCATCCTTTTGCACAGAACTGTTTCCTTACCCCCTTGTGCCCTTGCTCTTGAGTGCTGATGTGCATGGCCACATCCATGGCACAGCATCAGCAACAGGACCACCAGTCCTTCAGTACCAGCAATGGCTTGCTGGTACTCAGCACTGAAAGAGCTGTAGATGAGTCAAATCTGCGCCATCTGAAACCACTTCTCTCTCTGAAAATGTGGAAAGAAAAGAGCCTCGTGATGATCTGCAATACATGAAAAAGCCCAGAGACTGCATATGAGCCAGGTCTCCCGCTGTGGGAGTGGTAACACTGGGCAGACATGTAACAGCTTTCCTGTGCAGAAAGTCACATAGGAGGGCTGGGAGATCAGCCCCAGCTCAACATGATCTCAGCAGACCAGGTACAGCCAGAAATAAGGCTTTTGTAGTAGAGGGAAGGGGCCCTCTTGTACCGGCACCTTGCTGCCTGGAATGGGAAAGGAAACTGTGGGGAAGTCTGGGAGTGAGCCCATGGACAACCTCTGGCCAGGACCAATGTGGGTGGATTTATCATCCATCTTTTCCTGCTACTACTCTCACTGCAGTTGCAGTGAGGAGCACACAGACGAAACCCAACCAAACAAAAACCATTCAGTTTGTTTTCCCCACCTAGACAAATTGTGCATCTTGAATACTGAAAATATGTGTTACACAACCCTTCCAGTTTTACATTAATTTGAATCATAGCATGCACTAAGAATATACACTCACATGTACAGAATAGTATCACTCAGAATCTGCTGTCTCTGACTCATCCCACAGCTTGCTGTGAAGATGAATTACACTACACAGTATAGCACCTGTATTTGTTATCATCTAATTAGTATTAGCTGTCTTCTTTTTTTTTCCCACTCTTCTACTCTTGTTCTATACAGCTGGAGAAATTCCAAATCATGTAAATGGCATATGGTTTTGCTTTTGAAATCATCCAGCCAGAATTCCCAAATACTGAAGACTCTTTGGCTAAATAATTTTCAGCTCAAGAGACAATATTTTATCCCTTCAATTCCACTGGGAAACACTGATATTTGTAGGCATGCAAATTGGCTTTGAGGGAAAAGGGCACACAATAAGATGTTGAATGATGTTACAGATTTTTTCTGTCATGTGCTGTCTTCTCACAATGTGAAAGGGACATATAGCAGCAAGATTAATGCAATGAAAACACCTAAACTACTACTACAGTTAATGAAAGTGAGGTTCTGTTCCTTTTTTTTTGCTTCACAAACTATAACTCACAATTAATAATACTGAATCTCATATTTCTGGAAACTCGGTCTTTCGACCAAATAAAAGTTCTGTAATTCTTTAGTAGTAGCAAACTGATTCCCCTGCCAGCACATTAAACTTGTAATACCCGGTTACCAAATTCAGTCCAAATTAACTCTGAGCATCTTCAGCATTTCAGGCTGAAACACCTTGGGTTTTATTGCAAATGGATTCTCTGATCATTCCCTAAGCAGTAACACACCTATGTGCATGCAGAGAATTTAAGGTCACTCAAATTCTGCAAAGTTCAGAGATCTGATCCAAGAACTCACAGATATGTTTTCTGCATATATGTGTTCCTAGACTCAGGGAAAGTCAACTGTTTTAATAAACCTGTACAGAACGTGCAAGAACTAAATGTGATGGCATGTATTTAAGCAGTCTACTCTGACTAAGGAGCAATCTACTCTAACAGGAGCAATACCTGTACCATACTAAGAGCAAAAAAAAAATGTTGCTAATACTCAAAATTACAGATACTAGCTCTTGGTCTTTACTAGAGGTAAGCTGGTGCAACAGCTGTCACATTCCTGCTCTACCTTTCTCAAAGGCAGAATCCACTCTTTAATGAAGGTGGAGTCTGAAGTTTGTGTCCTCTGTCTAGATTTGAGTTTGAGAGGGAATAATTGGTGAAAGCACTTTTCTTCTCAACAGGACACTCCCACTTTAATGAAAAGATGTGGGAACTCAGAAGATACATCTTGTCGTACATTTCTGCACAAACTCACATTTTGGGCCATAAATGAGCAGCCTGAGGATTTCCTGTTTAAAGTAAACAAGAGAAAAGTAAGAAAAATAAGGCCATTAAATGGGTCCAACATTGAAAGTTGGCAAAAGATGTTGAAGGTTTGCTTATTTATTATGCCTAATTGTAAAATCACCATTTAATTCTCATTTTTATTGAACAGTTCCTGTACACAGCTATTCACAGAGTGAACCTGTGAGTGAAAAGCTGAAAAGGAATATCAGTCTTCTTTTTTTGTGTTTTTTTTTTGTTTTGTTTTGTTTTTTAATTTAAGAACTATTCATTTGAGATTCAGCAGTGCTAAATGCTGGCCTTGAGCATAAGGTTTAAGGACATGTAACTCTTGCTAAAAGTGAGCTACAGTGCCTGTTACTTTACAGAATCAAACCCTTGATCTGAGACTTTCAAACTCCTATTCCCCTATCTACTCCTTTCTCTCTTTAAACACCTTGGTAATTCAGATTCTGGCTTTGTCTGATGAATTCCTGATATGAAACACTGAGTGCCTTTCAGTTTTTGTGCAGTGATAAATCAAGGATGAGAAGCTTTCACCAGTGCAAGTTGTATCAGCACCTTGTGATAGCAAGCAGTTTTAATATTCTAAACGCAAAAACTAAATGAGCAAAGTGAATAATCACATTGCACTTAAATACATAAATTAAAAAGAAAACTTTTGCTTTTCTACTTCAAGAAAATAACAAATTTGTTCTTAAACAATCTTATTTTGGCGAAGTATCATATAATTTAGCATTTTCCTTCTGTACTTCTGTACATTGGTTCATTTGAGCAACTGGGAACTATTTCTTGTACCACTTAAACTGTTTTTCTCCTACTCTGTTTCCTCTCAATTCCCTGATGTTACACAAAGTTTACAAATAGGAGTAGGTATTAACAGAATCAGGGTTCAGGTTTGAATCAAAAGTTACTGTAAGTAATGACATATTGCATGAGAGGTTATTTTGAAAAAATGCAAAAAGCACTGTGATTTCATTCAAATAGCCAAGGTAATTTATACAGAAAAATTAAAACAGCCTGCACTTACAGAATGTATAATGTCACTTTGTCTTTTTAAGCCAATACATTGCATTTTGGAAATGTAGTGTAAAAGCAGTCACTGAAGGGATAATCTACCGCACTGTGAGCCACGGACAACACCTAATATTGAAATAATTATTTTAACACTGAAATCGTGCATGCAAATCGAGGTCAGAAGTTAAGATGCAATAGGATGTTCTCATTTTCTGTGTCTTTTAAGTCTAGTTTATCAGACCAGGAGTGATAGAGAGACATACCACAGATAAATATGCACTTTCAAATGCTTGTTGCTCATGTATTCTAAAAAACGAATTTCATATGTTTCATATGAAACAGACAATGGAGTTGGACCAGGCAATTTCCAGAGGCCCCTTCCAAACTCAAAGATTCTCACAGAATGTCCATTACACAGGCTACTCTGTGGCAGTACAGACTCTGATGAGTGAGACCAGAGATAAAAGATTACATTATATTTATGTCTGATAGTCTTATTCAAAAAGAGGACACATATAGAAAATAACACTGACTGTAAAATACAAGTCATTATTTCCAGCAAGGGGCCCTTACTGCTCTATAAAAGACAGTAAGAACAGACACCAGCCAGAGCCTAGAGCCAAGAGTGAGAAGCAAGCATACTTCCATGGTTTATCGCCCCATCACCTTTAGGCCAGATTCTTCCTAAACCTGACTTAATGTATTTTGGCTGCATTGTTAGCTTTGTGGACCACACTTAGTAGTGACCTTTAACCTCTGGATCAGCTAGAGCAGATTGACTTGTGTCCATGATGCTAAAGGTTAGACTTTGTCCACAATTAGGCCACCTCATCTGCATGGCAACTGCAAGTTAACCAGATGAGGAGACAGGCATGCTACAATCCTCCATAGGAGTAATTGTAAAAGCATAGTAACATCATCACTTTTTGATGTCCAGATCCTCAGCGGGACTTGGTTGACTTGTTCCCAAGAGAAGTCTGAATGTAAACTGCATGAATATGATGTGTCCAGATCAGATCTGGGCTTGCAAAATGCAGAAATACAATGAACAATCTACAGATACTGCTCTTCAAGGATTTTCCCTCCATTATTTTTTGAGTTATTCTTTGAAATCCTATAAACATTTAGCATGTATAACCTCCTTTTGTGATGTACAAAAAAAAGTATCTTATTTATTCTGGTCATGATCTCTGATAACTCCATCACACATTTTGTATTCTGAGAGACAAGTTAATGATGTTTCTTAATCTTCCCCATTTTAGACTTTATATATATCAGTTATGTCCACTTAAGTCATCCTTTTTCTAGGTTAAAGTGTCATAGTCCTTCTCTCATTAAGACAATTATTTTCTATGTTTGATCATTCGAATCACCTTTTCCTATAACTTTTCTTCAACACCCTTTTTGAAAAAGGAAGGCAGAATGGTACTGTAGATACATAAATTTACATGGGGATGTTACAGAAACATACATATTGCTATGCTGGACCAGAGGAAGTCCATTTAGCCTAAAAGCCTGTCTTTGGTGGTGGTGAAAAAGGAGATGTTACTATTCACTGTTGTGTTCTCTGTTGTTTTCCCATCGTATCCCATTGTTCTCCATCTACATTAAGCTCCTTAGTCTCTTCCTTCTATCACCCACTTCATCAAGGTTTGTGTACCTTAAAGTTTTTCTACTTTCTCCAACTGCAATAACTGATCTAATTTGTATTTACAGATCCTATTTAACCCATACCTTTACAGCTACCACTAGCAATACATACCACACACTCTGTTTGTCAGCCATCACTGAGCAATCAGCTGATGCTTCCATGGATCTATTTACTATTCCCCCACAATTTTATCTCAAGGCGGTAACCACCAGTTCAGAGCCAGTGTAAACTTCTCAGGGTTATATTTCTTCATTATTCTTTACATTCAAAACAGATTAATTTCTTAGATAATTATTATTACCTAGTACCAAGAAATTCTTCAGTAACTCCTTACAATCAGGATTTGTTTTATGATCCTGAGTAACTTTCTGTTGATGATCTCTTCCCACTGAGAAAGCTAAATAAATCAGACATTCCCCAGGTCTGATTTTTCAGTTAATGGAGACTACAGAGCCTTGAGGAGGAGCCTTGTTAAAGGCCTTCAGGGAGTCCAGTGCTCAAACTTGCAGCCCTGACCCCTTTCTATTGTAGATGTACCTTACATCAGCCACAAGCTCAGTGACTCACACACTAATAGTTTTTGCTTTTAACACGTTTGAGCTCCCGACTCTTCCTCAGTACATTGTATTTATATATTATACTATTATGTATTCCTGCATAATAAAGCTGTTCTTCAGATTGTTTCTACCAATGTGACCAGTGAAGACCTCTGATTTTTTCATGTGCAGTTCCCTGGATACTGGCTGTAACACTGAAAAAATTCACATCTGCTATCTTCCTTCTCAGTGTGAGGTTTTTTGAAGGTCAGATTGTTTATATCTACCTAAATACAAGTAAATGTGAGCATTAAGCTGCACAATTCCAAATAGAAAATTCAAGGCACAGATATTTAAGATGTTTATTTCAAATGTGATCTAGGTATTATCATAAAATAGTTGCATTTAGCACCATGTTAATTTAGACAGATGAACATGTTCAATAATGTAAAACCTACTTATACTCTGAGATAAGTCTCTATTTCTAAATTTGTTTTCCAAGTTCAGTGCCTTTTTTACAAAGCATTAAAACATACCCTCTGAAATTATTTCTTTTCTTTATCTGTTGCTTCAAATATTTACATTTAACTATTAAAGAAGATCATTGATTTCTGTTTTGATTTTTGCATGTGAATTTAGCTCTACAACCTGCCTTTGTGCAGACAGGGCTGGCTAATATCAGGCTGGGCTTTTCAGACAAAAATAAATAAATAAAATAACAAGATGACCAGGTATTTATTGCTTTCTTCTTTAAGTGCTGATAAGTTCAGTCAGAAAGCAGCATCCCTACATTGAAGTGTACACACTATTCAGTCTGGCTTTTTCAGCAAATTTTATAAATCAAGTGTGCTTTGGAAGCACAAGTGAAAAGCATTAGAGCCAAGGTTATCTTCTCTTCCATTTTACCAGTTTGTGGAAAGAGCGAAGCCAGGAAGAGACACATAATACACATCAACTCCTGGCTACGTGGCTGGCACCATTGTGAGGGTTTGGGATTCTATGATAATGAAACCGTTTATGAAGATTATAATCTGTTAAGGAGCAATGGGATCAACCTGTCTAGAAGGGGCAGGACAATTTTGGGGAACAGGCTGGCTAACCTTAGTGAGGCATGCTTTAAACTGAAGGAGTTAGGGGTGGGGTCCATAAGGGCAATGCTTATGCCATTGCAACTGACTGGGGAACGCCCCAAGACAATAGAAAGAGTAAAAAATGTTCCTTAGCTCCTCATGACAGAAGCCAGAGAGGGCCAGTCACCTGAAAAGTGAGCATGCCTACATGAAACCTTCTTGTATCCCTCTAGGGATACCTTCACCCTCTTCTTCCCTAAAGTACATGTATACCAATGCACTCAGAATGGGAAATAAACAGGAAGAATTAGAGATCTGTTTGCGGTCACAGGGCAATGATCTCATTGTGATCACAAAGACATGGTGAAACAGCTCACATGACTGGCATGTTGTCAAGGATGTCTGGGTCCTTTTAAGGAAAGACAGACAAGCGAGGCAAGGTGGTGGAGTTGCTCTCTATGAACATATCGAGCTCCACCTAGGGCTGAATGATAATTGAGTGAACAGCTTGTGGGTGGTAATTAAGGGGCAGGCTAATATGGGTGACACTGTTGTGGGTGTGTACTACAGGCCAGCTGATCAGAAGGAGGAAGTTGATGAGGCCTTCTACAAACAGGTGGAAATAGCCTTGTTCTTACTAATAAGAAAGGTCTGGTCAGGGATGTGAAAGTTGGGGGCAGCTCGGGGTCTGGTGTTTGTGAGATGGTGGAGTTCAGGATTTTGTGTGGAAGATGCAAAGCAATAAGTAGAATTGCAACTTTGGACTTCAGGAGAGCCAACTTGACCTCATCATGAATCTACTTGGATCTATCCCATGGGATAGAGTGTTGGAAGGAAGGAGTGCCCATAAGAACTGGTCTATATTCAAACACCACTTTTTCCAAGCTCAAGATTGGTACATCCCTAAGAGTGAGAAGATAGGGAAAGGTGGCAGGAGATATACATGGATGAGCAAGGAGCTCATGGATAAACTCAAAGGGAAGAAGGTGGTGCAAGAAATATGGAAAAAGGGCTTGTCCAATTGGAAAGAATATAAGAGTGTTGTCAGGACCTCTAGGGATACAGAGAGGAAGGCTAAGGCCCAATTGGAATTTAATCTGACAAAGGAGATAAAAGATAACAAGAAAGTTTAAAAAAGAAATAAAAGGAAAACAAGGAAAAATGTAGGCCACTACTAAATGTGGTGGGTGCCCTGGTAACAGAGGATGCTGAGAAGGTGGAGATACTGAATGCAGTGTGCTCTTGTGGCCAAGAAGGCCAAAGGGATACTGGGGTGCATTTAACAGAAGCATAGCCAGCAGGTTGAGGGAGGTGATCCTCCCCCTCTACTCTGCTCTGGTGAGGCCACATCTAAAATACTGAGTCCAGTTTGGGGCTCTCCAGTTCAAAAAAGACAAGGATCTCCTAGACAGGGTCCAGTGGAGAGCCACAAAGATAGTAAAGTGCCTGGACCATCTTCTGTACAAAGAAACACTGAGAGACCTGAGTCTGGTCAGCCTAGAAAAGAGAAGATTGTGAGGGGATCTGACCAATGTTTATAAATATCTAAAGTGTGGGAGGCAACTGAACGAGGCCGGACTCTTCAGTGGTGCACAGTAATAGGACAAGGAGCAATGGCCAGAAATTGTAACATAGGATGTTCCACTCAAAAATAAAGAACTTCTTTACAGTGTAGAGTTACAAAGCCCTGGAGCAGGCTGCCTAGAGAGGTTGTGGAGTTTCCTTGTCTGGAGGTATTCATGATCTGCCTAGATGCCAACCTGTGTAATCTACTGTAGGGAACAGGCTTTAGCAGGGGATTGGACTCGCTGATCTCTAGAAACTCCTTCCAACCTTTGCAATTCTGTGATTCTGTTTTTAAAAGGCCAAGTGTTTATTGTTTAAGTACTGAAAAAAAAAATCAAATAGTACAACTAGTTAAGAAATAAAACAATCCTAATTAGCAACAGCTTTATAAAGGTAATTTCTGCCTCATATGATATTTATTATATTATAGAATATTGACTACATTTTAAAGATTACCACTAAATACACTAGAACTTTCTTCTGCCCCACTCTTCTGTGCTCATCTTTTCCATTACTTCAAAAAAAAAAGTTCCCACAGCTCAATGCAATTGCAGTAGTTATTATCAGTATGCTAAATACGTTTTATAGTCCTCATGGTTTCAAATGAAATTAATTCTAGAAGCTGCAACAAATTTCCTTTCTAGTACTCCAACTCTTGTCATCACAGTGCTTTGGATGACCTACTGTGTATTTCAGTGTTTGAATATGTTTAGGTCTGCTTTCAATGTAGCATGAAGTCTGACTTTTTTCCTGATATAATATTAGATTTTTTTTTAACTTTACAGATTTTTCTCCTAGCTATTAATTTAAGTTTCAGTTTCGGGAAAAAAAAAAAAAAAAAAAAAAGGACATATTAAAAATAAGCTGGAAGTAGTATCCAACAACATATTAAGATGACTGAAAGTTCTATAAACAAACTCTGAAAGATTTAAAAAAAAAAAAAAAAAAAAAAAAGCTTATTTCCCTATTTTGCTAGTCTAGAAGTTATATTTACTGCTCTCTGAATAGCTTTGTGAATTCAGAGCTGGAGAAAATATTTTAAGGAATTTTTATCTTAAACATCACAGAAAATAACAATTTTTACATATACCATATTGTCTCCTGATGTTTCTCCAGGAGCTGTTAATTATGACAGACACATAGAGGAATCAAGATGAGAGAAGAAGAAAAGCAATACCGTATTAATGGTCCGGCAACATTTGAGCTCTTTATTTCTTAATATCTATGGATGAATATTTGATGTAAGACCAAGAGTACCAAAATTAAAAGTGAAGGAATGTATGAGCTTTTCAGTGCATAGCTATTAAAAGAGACAAGTTGTGCCAGCCATTTCTGGCTTGACAAAGCATCATAGTCAAGGACCTTACAGCATGGAAAAAGTCTTGAATAGTCAGATTTTCATTCTGGTTCAGTATATGTAAGTATATTTGTAAGAAAGTTACCCATAATATCACGACTGCTTGAATAAAAACTGGGGGAGAAAATAAGGAGGAGTTAAAGAATGTGAAAGTTGTAAGACAGACATTTTTCATACATCCAGCAACCACAAAGTTAGACCTCAGTCCCCTTAAGCATAGCTGATCTGTACCAAAATACCAGCTCCAGTTCTTCACTTTGTTACAAGGTGCATCACAGAAGACTTGTATGAGACTTTGAAGCAAGAGCAAATCAACATGCAGAAGATTATGAAGAAAGTTTTATATCCTCTCTGTTTCCACCTGGTTCCAAGGCTCTGTTAAATTTCACTGATAGGTATAAAAAGATCAGCTATTTGGGTCTGGTAGGAGCATTTTCCAGAGCGGAAATCTCAGACAGGAATCATGAGAGCATGATTCATTATCTCACCTGGCATTAGACTCAAATAATTAAATAAAGAAGTTATTCGAAGGATACCAATGCCGTAGTAAATCATTTACGTACTGCAGATAAGAAAAATAAATAAACAAAAGTTCAGACATGAGAACATTACCTAGGTCATAACCTCAGCTGCTTATTCATCTGCAATCTAATTTTCAGAAATAGACATTAAAGTTGAGGATCATCTAACAGGAACAGAATGGATATGGAACCATAAAACTGATCTAAGAATATTCATTGTAGAGGAGCATCAAGGCTCTGATTGCATCTAAGGCACAGAGCAGGAGATGCTATGACATTCACTGTCAAGGATAGTGGACTGAGATTTACAGCCTGAGATAGGACATTTGGACAAACAAGAAAACAAAATGCTGAAAACCTGAGCACTGACAAAAAAATCTTGGGCTCCCACAGTGCAAAACCGATTTCAGTGAGAAGTGCATGGCCAGGATTAAGGAGCTGGAATCCCAGTTGTGTACAGAGGCTTATGTGGGTTCTGCATAACTTATTGCTCCAATGGGTGACTTTAATAGTACTGTGACCTTCTAATTTAAGAAATGAAAAATATAGAAAGTTATACTAAATGCATGATAGAGTGAGATAGCCATATCTTGAGGAATTCAAGTGCCACTTCTTTCCCAGTCCATGCTTTGGCTGGTGGCCCTGACACAGAAATATTGCAAGCCTAATATTCCCCTCAATAAGTCAAAATGAGTGAGGCTAACTTTGGTGGCTTGTCTTGGTAGCAGCCTAGCCCAGCCACACAGAAAAGTGGTGAGACGTCTGGGATATTGTTATCTCCCATCTGTGCATCACTTCCCCATCTCCCACTAGGAAACATGAATCACAAAGACTGTTAACCACCAACATTCAGGTTTTAATACATCAAAATGAGGATGGCAACATTTTACCCTGTCTTAAAATTGGAAAAGATTTTCACTGAAAGAACCAAGTCCCTTTTATTTATTTTTTTCAATTCTTTTCCACATTTCCTGAAACCAGATCACTAAAAGGCCACGAATGCTCAGAAACAGAATGTACTAGAGAGTACTGGTTCCCTGTGGGAAGGATGGACGTGTGCTCTTGGTTTCCTTTTGTAAAGCTAGCACATGTGTTTGAGGCTGCAGTAAAAATGTCTGGCAGAACTGCTGAGAATACCTGTGTCTCCCTCAAGCTCTGCCTCCAAGCCACAGCAGAGTGCATCACTCCTTGCAGCACAGGGGAGGCACGTGAGGGTGACATAGGTGACCAGGCTGGTGAGACCACAGAGCAGCCGTCACACCCATCCACACTGGAAGGCACACTGAGTTCAGGCAGTGGTTCCCTCACAATTTACTTTTCCTTTTAAAGCACACCATCAAAGAGAATGAAACTTCTGTTTTAAAGACACCTTGTTGCCAGCTAAGAAAGGTTAAGGAAAAGAGAGAGTGTGTCAGCGGAGTATAAGAGGGGAATGAAGAAAAAAGGGCAGAAGTGAAGAGCCAAGGACTTCCCTCTTCCTATTTCTCTGTGCTCAAGTAGCTTTTCTTTTGGTTGGTTGGTTGGTTGGTTGGTTGGTTGGTTGGTTGAAGTGTTTCTGCTTAATATAAGCACCTGTGTAAGTGCACTAGTGTTTACATGCTCCAACTGCTGTCAGGTCATTGCTAAGGCAGGCTTTGTACACGTACAGAGTAAGAAACTCCCCAGCTCAGAGCCTACTGCTGAATCAAGCAAGACAGAGAATGGATGGATTTAAAGTAGTATTATCACCTTCGTTCTCCAGACAGGAAAAGAAACAAAGAGAAATCAATTGACTAACCAGGGCAGAGATGACTGGGAAACATATGCAAATCTGTTCATTTTGCTAAGTATCCCAATTCAAAACAGGTCAGAGAATCACAGAATCACAGAATCATAGGGGTTGGAAAGAACTTCCAGAGATCAACAGCCTCCTAAACCAGGTTCCCTAAAGTAGATTATGCAGAAAAGAATCCAGGTTATCTGAACATCTCCAGAGGAGGAACCACTACAGACTCTCCAGGCAGCCTGTTTCAGTGCTCCATCACCCTCACAGTACAGAAGTTTTTCCTTATGTTCGGATGGAACTTCCTGCATTCCAGTTTGTGCATGTTGCCCCTTGTCCTGTTGCTGGGCACCACTGAAAAGTGCCTGGCCCCACCCACTTGACTTCTGCCCTTTAGACATTTATAAAAATTGATCAGAAAACCTCTCAGTTTTCTCTTCTCCAGCTGAACAGTCCCAAGTCTCTCAGTCTTTCCTTGTATAGAAGGTGCTCCAGGCATTTATCATCTTTGTGGCGCTCCACTGCACTCTTTCTAGAAAGAGATCCCTGTCTTCTTTGAACTGGGGAGCTCAGAACTGGACACAGTATTCTAAAAGCAAACTCTCCAGAGCACAGTAGAGGGAGAGGATCACCTCCCTCAACCTGCTAGCCATGCTCTTGTTAAATGCATCCCAGGATCCCACTGGCCACAAGGGCACACTGCTGGCTCATGGCTAACCTGCTGTTCACCAGGACCCTTAGGTCCTTCTCCACTGATCTCTTCCCCAGCAGATCATCCCTAACCTGTACTGGTGTGTGCAGTTATTCCTCCCACAGTGTAGGACTCAACTCTTGCTCTTGTTGAACCTCATGAGGTTCCTCTTTGTCCAACTCGGCCTGATCAGGTTTTGCTGAACGTAGCACAGTCTTCTAGTGTGTCAGCCACTCTTCCCAGCTCCGTATCATCAGCAAACTTGCTGAGGGTGTATTCTATCCCTTCATCCAGGTCACTGAAGATGTTGAACAAGATCAGTCCCAGTACCGACCTCTGAGAAATACTGCTAGCTAAAAAAACCTCCAATTAGACTCTGCACCACTGATCAACAATCCTCTGAGTTCTGCCGGTCAGCCAGTTCTCAATTCACCTCACTGTCCACTCATCAACCCCACATTTCTTAACTCACCTATGACGATATTTTTGGAGACAGTTTCAAAAGCCTTACTGAAGTCAAGGTATGCAACATCCCCTGCTCTTCCGTCAACTACCTGGCCAGTCATGCCATCATATAAGGCTACCAGATTAGTAAAACATTATATCCCCTTGGTTGTAGTAGTCAACAGGCCATGTTGACTGTTCCTGTTAACCTTCTCTTCCCCTTGCTCGGAGATGACATCCAGAGTAAGTCATTTGATCACATTCCCAGAGACAGAAGTGAGGGTGACTGGCCTGTAGTTTCCCTGTATGTTGTCCTTTCTCCCCTTTTTGAAGACTGGAGTGACACTGCCTTTTCTCCACTCTTCATGCACTTCTGCCATTCTTCAAGATGCTTCAAAGGCAATGGAAAGTGGTTCGGCAATCCCTTCCGTCAGCTCCCTTACTACTTGTGAGCGTATCCCATAGGATCCCATTTGTGTGCACTGAGTTTGCCAAGATCATTTATGACCAGATTCTCCTCAACCAAGGAGAAGTCTTCCTTTCCCCAGAGTCTCTCTTACTCACCAGTTCTGAGATTCCCAAGGGGCAATATTAATGATAAAGTATGAAGAAAAGAACACATTTAGTGACTCCACATTCTCAGTGTCCCCCATTACCAGGGCACTCACCTCATTCAGCAGCAAATCCACATTTTTCCTTGTCTTCTTTTTGCTATTGACATACTTAAAGAAGCTTTTCTGGTTGTAATTGACCTCCTCACCAGATTTAATTCCAAGTGAGCCTTAGCCTTCTTGTTGCATCCCTGCACACCCTGACAATGTTCCTGTATTCCTCCCAAGTGTCCAGTCCCTTTTTCCATGATCCATAGACTTTTTTTTTTTTTCATTTTAGTTTATCCATGAACTCCTTGCTCATCTACATGGGTCTACTGCCACCTTTGCCTGATTTCTTACTCTTAGTGATGCACTGATTTTGAGTTTGGAAAAAGTGGTGCTTGAATGTCAACCAGTGCTCTAATCCACAGGATATTTCCAAGCAGGTCCTTGAAAAGGTCAAAGTTGGCTCTCTTGAAGTCTATGGTTGCAATCCTTCTTATTTCCTTGTTTCTTCCATATAAGATCCTGGACTCCACTATCTCATAGTTGCTACATTTAAGGCTTCTCTAAGCCTTTACATTCCCATTCAGTCCTTCCTTGTTTGTAGGAACAAGCTCCAGCAGCACACCTCTCCTCACTGGTTCCTTCATCACCTGCATTAGAAACTCATCTTCCACGCAGTGCTGAAAGACGTTGAGAAAACAACCACATAAACAGTAAAATATATAACCTTCATCCTAGTACATCCTTGCAGCTTCCAGCTACCAATACTTCAGGATCTACCCAAGCAAAGATTTTCAGAAGCTAAGTTGAATAGCCACCGGTGGCTCTATGCTTAAAGACCATGTTTATTCCACTTTTGAATTGTTCATATTTTTGATTTCTGAAACATTCTGTGACAACAGATATCACAACTTGTTGATGTCCTATGTCCAAAGACATCTTTTGATTCTTATGATCTCACTGCCTGCTCTTCTTATGAAGTGTCCCAATTATTGACAGTATGAGAAAGTGTGGAAGAATACTACGCTTATCTCTATACAACACTTAAGATTGTAGATCCTTGTCATACCACTTTTCAGACATTTTTTTTTTCCTAATCAGAAGAGTCCAAGAGTTTATTTAATGTCTCTTCATTCCACATTGCCTTGCATTCTAGTCATTCTTCATTGTGTTTCCTCTAAGTCCAGAGCATCTTGTACCAGTTTTTTGTTCTCTAACATCAGTTTTCAAGGTGCAGCAAGACAGCAAAGTTCAAGGAAGCACAAGAAATATAATATGATAATGAATTCTTATTCTACATGAAACATTTTTGTATGGTCTAAGCAGAGCTACTTAGCTAATATTTCTTCGTAAGTACACAAAAGTATGATTGGTTTATGTACAAAAGAGATTCAAATCAGATATTCTTCCATAGACTATCAAACACGAGGGCTTTTTATGAAGGATCTTCTCCAGAAGAGTTTTGCTTATACTGAGCCAAAAAATTCTGGACATTTGTCTGGATTTTTTTTTTTTTTTTTGATTGCCAGCCTGCCAGAAACCAAGCATTGTCAAAACAACAAACCCCACATACTTAGAAGGAGAAATTCAAAATGTGTATATAGTGTAATGGAGACACAGATTTAAAACAAACAAACAAAAAAAAAAAAACCACCTTTCATGCCTTCTAGCATAATTTGTTACGCAGGCATATATCAGTTTTTTAGCAGCGTGCAAAAAGGTTAGTGATTCCAGAGTGCACTGAACTTTCTGCAAATGTTTAGTATATTAACAATAAATCTGGTGTATTCAGGATGTATCCCACTTACTATCCACATACAAACTGCAATACTTACATCAGTGGGTCTGATGGGCTAGACTCACAGAACAGGCTTTTAAGATACACATATATTTCCCCAGCTAAGATATATCATGCAGGAATACAGTAGCTTGCCTTAACCTCCTTTTCCCTTTGTCACAGTTTAACCCACTTAACACCAGTGCACTGGGGAAGATAATCAAAGAAAACAGAGGAGTAGAACTCGTGTTGAGATAAAAACTGTTCAGTAAGACAGAAAAAGAAGGGACAAATAGCAGTAATTACATATATATATATTTACAAAATAAGTGATGCACAATGCAATTGCTCAGCACCTACTGAGTGATACCCAGCTAGTCCCCTAGGAGTGGCTTCTTCCTCAGCCAGATCCCCTCAGTTTCACTGGTGTTTTTTTTCACATGATGTCAGATGGTATGGAATATCCTTTTGGCCAGTTTATGTCAGATCTTCTGGTTCTATCCCCTTCCAGCTCCAGCTCCTCACTGGCAGGATAATATAAGAAGCTGAAAAACTGAAATGTCCTTGAAATGCAGCACTGCTCAACAGCAGCTAAAACATCAGTGTGTTATCAACATTACTTTTCTCCCAGAGCCAAAACACAGCATCACACCAGCTGCTATGAAGGAAATTAAACTCTAGCCCAGCTAAAACCAGGACACCACTTTAATACGTACCTCTAAGGAAAACATAGAAAACGTCACAAATGACCTCAGCTTTCATATTATAAATAAGAACAAAACTTCCTAAGGAAGCTCAGTCTCAAAAAATATGAGTTATATACAACTTAAATTAAAGACAGAAATAGGTAGGAAGACAATGCTGTTCAGTCAGTAAATTATAAAGCATCAAAAGGGGATAGATCTTAACAGTGCCTTCATATTAAAGGTGCTATAGTTAAGGTTTTCACATTTTTCACTGTAAGAAAACAGAATGGCAGTCATACAGTGGTTACTATTCTAAAAGTTCCCAGGAGACAGCATTTATTTAAGTAGAAAACAGTTTATTAGGATAGCCCTATGAGAGATTCAGTACATCTCTTCCTGAGCTTCCCGAGGGGACAGCAGACTCAGACAACCTCACTTCAGCATCCTGCAGCACAACACAAACATCAGGCAGGACATTCACTCAGGACAAGCAGACAGCCACTGCCATTAGGTTGTCACAGGAATTAAAGGCTTCAAATACAGGCATCTTAGCATTCCAGCCACTGAATCTGTGGAACATATGAAAGCCATGCATGCTTATATGTATAGAACTCAATGCCTGGGGGAAACCCTTTCCAAGGCTTGCTTTCACCCAACTTGCAACACACAAACCCAGGTCCTGTCTCTAAGTCACAGGCCTGGGGGCTTTCTATTCATAGCCTCCTTACCCTAAGTAAAATATACAGTACAATGATTCAATTAATAAAACCATCACCATAGATGGCTTTCTCCAGTATGTTATCTATATCCAGTTCACCGAGTCTCTGATATTTAATCAAATCATTTAATATGAATACAATATTTAAATATTTTAAGTTGCCAGCATTTGCATTCTCACAAAAAAATGTGATAAAAACTCCAGAAATTGTTATTTATCCATAATTTTCTCTCTCATGGTATCTATCAGCTCCCCAAACAGGAAGTCCCACATTCTCCAAATTGTTATAAAATTATACATATGTATATGCATATATGTATACTCTTTTAACAATATTTTGTTTACCAAAAAGGATTTTTGCATTTCCTTTAGGTGTTTTCTCAGGTCTTGCCTGAATAAGCATTTCTGTTTAATACTCTCTTAAAGCCAACCATATTCTCTGGAGAATTGAAACAAAATATGAAAGTGAGAAAAGCTTTTAAGGTCCTCAGGATGCTTTCATTGTGAATTCAGTCAAATCTGTTGGCTATATCTTTGAGCTTGAGGAATGGCTGGCAATCTTGCAGTGAACAATATCCTTCTCATTTAGTCCTAATGCTCAAAACGTATTTCTGGCTGAGGTCCCTGCCTGAAACAGGGGTGAGCATAGGTAGTACTAATAAACTATCATTTGATTCCTCATCCCCTCCTCATAGGGAAAAGAAAGCAGAGAGTGGAAACTTGCCACATTTTACCCAAGGGAAGGAAAAATAATTTGCCCCTTCTTTCTTCCCCTCAAAGTTGTTACTTGCAAAGCAACAACAACAGCAACAGACATAGAAACTTTGAAAAGGTGAATCAACAATTCTGGAACAAGTATAGCCAGGAATTCAAACATCTGGAAAAGAACGCCTTGCTGACTCCACCAATTCTGCCATGTAAGTCCATTTAAACACTGTGTTTTAGAGTTAAAAAGAAAATTGCTTCCATTAGTTTTGCTACATTGAGACTCTGGAAGCAAAGCCCCATTAGACACATATAGTTTACATCTTCTTTTACTTAAATACGAAAAACATAATGGTCCCTTCTCGTGACGTATCATCTTGTACTTTTTCTCTCCCTCACACTAATCATTTTCAGCACTCTTTCCTTTCAAGTATGGGAGGGGATGCTTGGAGGGAAAACTAGACCGTCCAGGTATTTGGCCTGTTGTATGGACAATAATGAGGACAGACAATGATTGGAGAATGTTCTCTTTGTCCTAACATGCCATATCTCTTTTGCTCCATCCAGTATCACCAACGAGACTTCTTTGGAGTCCTGGCAGCAACTTTAAATTACTTTTCCCTCAAAATGTGAGGGAGGGCAGAGCAGCTGCACCACCTGCTCTCCCAGGAGGGGAAACCCTGGTGTGATGCTGGGTCTGGACTAGTATGGTAAGATGTGATTCTACCTCCTAGCAATGCCTTGCATAAATCTGATCATATGCCTTTTGCACCAAGGACCCAGCTGGTTATCTCCCTCCTCTATAAGGAAAGCAAGGATATCATCAAAAGAACTAATTTTACTAGTCTTTCTACAGGTAGGCAAAAGCATTGCAGTTGTCATGTAGTATTTTCACTTTAAAGTGAAAGAGAGAAGAAGAGAGAGAAAAACGAAATATTTTCATAAAGGGCAATAAGTGAGAACTACCTCAGGAGTGTCTTGTGTATACACTGGCTATTCATATAAGTTTACAAATTCTTTAGTATGAAGATATATCCTGAATTGTTATGCTATCACCCTAATCATCTCCCTCCTGCCAAAGAGGTATACTTACATCAAGAACTCTGATCACTATGAGGAATGTGTAGATACCTTCATTAAAACTGACGGACAGATGTGGCCAGCTGACTTTTTATATTATATTGTCTGAGAACAGGCAGATTTTATAGGCTTCTCCTTTTGTTCAGCTGCCAGCCACCTGCCTTTCACTAGACAGTTAATTGAAGTCACCACCAGTCATATCCCTTATCCTTCAGTGAGGGACAAAAATGAGGTATGTTGCTTATGTATTAACAAGTTGAGGTATGCAGGCTGCTGTTTTGTGACCAGATTAGCCCACAACAAAGAGGCTGTAAAATCATTTTGCTGAACAGGAACAGACAAATCATGTTTAATTCTATACATTATCCAGGTCTCAGATGTATCATTTCACAACCTGGACCAATTCCCTACAAACCCTAGGTAAGGAGTTCGTGAATCATGAGGCAACTGTTACTTAATATATTTTGTTGTTGTTTTGTTGTTTTGGTTTTGCTATGACTTAGAAGCAGTATTTGTCACCTGACTGCAGGGAAGTCTCTGGAGAAAAGTCATTAATGTAATTTATCAGCCTTTTTGTTCCAACAAATACTTTCCTGTTCTTGTGATGAATAACTAGGCCACAGGAAATAGAGTAATCTAATTCCCACTTCTTGTTAGAAATTTAAAAAGTAACATACTAAGACCATTTAAAAGAGGGATTGAAGATTGTTTTATTTTTTAGAGACATAAAAATCCTCAAAGGCAAATGGAATCCAATAAGGCCATAAAAAGCCATTAATTGTAGGACTATTTCATTAAATCATTGTTTGCTGTAAGGTTAACCACTAAGAAGTATTCTGCCCAGTGAATTACATTATAATATACTTACTTGGTGAATATACTTGGGAAGATTTTTAGTCACTTTTCCTTCCAGTTGTAGATTTTACATTACAGCCCTTCCCTACTTCAGCAAAATGTTACTCTATTAAAAACAACACTAAGAGGTTAAATATTCTGAGAATTAAATTATGCACCTCACAAAGCAAACAACTAATGCTTAATGGGAGCATTTTCTTCTGGATGAAGCATTTTTAATACTTGCAGAAATAATTGATGTTGGCAGAATTCTGATATCAGTAGACCTCTAGTGGCTATTACAGTAATTGGTGATTACATGACTTCTTTTAATATTTTCTTCAAAAATTAATACAGAAAAATCTAACTAGCAAAACCAGGGTAAAATTTTATTAGAGTAGAAGAAAAAAACTGAACAAGCATCTTATTTCACAACTGTTATTCAATACATATTTAGAGGCACAGTTCTGGTTTTAATGATTAATTTAATAACTTACCAATTAATTTAACTTTAATAATTAATTTAAAATTACACAGCTAAACACCTTTTCAAACCTAGTCACCAAAGCCCATACCTGAATCAGAAGCAGATGTTTTTAAATTTTCTGAGATTAACTTAAAAATATTTGCCAAATGCTCTGAAATAGGTATTATTATAGGTGGAGTCTCAAAAGAGACAGAAAACCATCGTCTTCCTTCTCCCCAGCCTGGGCACATGTCCTGACAGCACAGGCACTGTCCCTCCTCAGTTTGCTCTCTGGTGGGAAGAAACCCAGACCTGCAAGTCAGAGTTGTCTTCAGAGGGCTAGGGTCACGTACCAGTGTGGATCAGTAACTGTGGGACAGGAGAATGTGCTATAGCACAGATGGTTGAGTCAGATAATTGGTATTTGGTGAAATATCCATTTTAACTGCCCTTCATTTATTATGGCATAATTGTCACACTTCAATGCCTATACACTTCTTAGTGTAAATTGCATAGGATTCCTTGCAGTGATTTAGTAAAGAAACTAATAAATGACAGGTCTTGATGACCTTTGAAAAATCAGGCTTCATTAGCTTAATGCAATTTCAATGACATGGATTTGGTGCCCGAATATGGGACACTCAAAACTCAGAATTTAATATTTTGCTTATTTAGTCTGCCTATTTAGAACTTCTGGCATTACATGACATCTCACTGTCTTGCTCTTGTCATGTAATGAGTTAAAAGGCTTTGGTGATCCTTAGGCCTAACACTTCACTGTTGGTTTAGATGTCATTAACTATATTCTCTCCGGGAATCCAGAAGGATTTTATTTCCTAAGCAGATACACTTGGCATCTTACAGCATTAGTCAGAAAGCAGTATGAAATTTAAACTTTCATCACCTCAGTGACCATTTAAGAGACTGTTTTAGTTGGTTTCCATATACTACTTCCAGATTATTTCAGACTGAGAACAGATACAACTTTATTTTCTTAACATTGTTTTATATTTAAAATATATATATATGCTAATTAAAAAGAACTCTGCAAGGTAAAAATTATTAATTGGGTTCAACAGATTTTTAGTGGGTTCTCCTTAATACGCAGGTGAATAACTGGTTAATCATACATACAATCAGAAGGGTGTACTTTTGTTTAAAGGACAATCCTTTGTCACCTATTTATGAAATCCATGCCTTTGGATGGACTCTATAGTGATAAGCAAAACATAATTCTGCACCACATATTTAGGTTTACAACATAATTGGTAGCTAGAAAACATCTATACAAAGCATTACGTATCTTTGTGTGCACAAATCTTTACCACGACACAGGATTTTACAAAAGAATTTAAGACCTACACAACCAAAGACAAATGGTTTTAATGAAGGAAATGTGGAAATGTCCAAATGTCCAAAGAGATCTGAGCATGCACTGGGAACCACAATGATCTGAAATGTGTGCCACAGTCAAGTCTCTGGCTTGAGGAAGAACTTCCAATACACATCCATTGAAGCTATTTTTGACTGATTATTGTAGGCTGAGCGGTTCAAAAAGAGTGTTTAAAATATTTGCAGCTAGGCAGTCATATTTCCAAAGAGTTCAGCATATGATCTCTTGGCAATCAGTGTCCAAGAGTTGTCTATTCAGCTAGGACGATGGCTGTTTATTATCAAATCGACTCTTTGCCTGAGGCAGTTGCCAAACTAGTTAATGATAAGTTTGGCTGAGCAACCTGGATAACACTGGAAGCAATCTTATTCTGCAGGAATTGCATGCTGTATGCCAGCAGTGAAAACCTGCCATGGCTGATTAAGCCGTGCTAAAACAGTGATGTGTATTTTTTACTTTAAGCAGGAAGAGCCCACATGATTTGATTAATTTATTTACAAGCATTCTTTGCATTCCTAAGATGTATACACCTACAAATTGTGAACTCTTAAGAAATATCTTAGTTCTTACATTGAACACTTTTTAGGATCTTCAAAACATTGGAAGTGCATCTTTTTTTTTTTTTTTAAACACTATTGAAATAACATTTTCCTTTGTCAGTATATTAGCCAGATCTTCCAAGACCATGAAAAATGCTATCTCCAAGTGAGATGAGCTTGCAGCTCAAATAATTCTTGACACACTCTGCCAAGACAAACCTTCATCCAAACAGTTAAAATTTCTGTTCCTTACTCTGCTGCTCTGAAACTTTTTCATAGCCAAAAGCTGGAGAGAGCCAAACCTTGGACAGCCCTCATCTCTTCCTGAAAGTTCCAGGTTACAGTGTAACAAACAGAAGAGCGGAAAGATGCACAAAAGGAAGCAGTTCCATTTAACTGAGCTCCTCTCATTGGCACTAAGCACAAGGGTGCATCTACGTTAGCATAACACCAATAGAATCACATAACAGCTTAGGCTGGAAGAGACCTCAAAAGATCATCAGCTGAAGTCTTCAGTGGGAGGAGTGTGGGTGAGATTATCTAATACCCTATTCAATCATATATTGAAAATCTCCAGTGATGGGCACTCCACCACATCCCTGGGAAGGTCATTCCAGTAACTGTTCTCACTGTAAACAATGTTTTTTCATACCAAAATGAAACCTCTCTTGATGCAGCTTGTATCTCTTTCCCCTGGTTTTCCTCATGTGGTTCCTTGTGAAAAGAGAACTTCCTTCACACTACAAGTACTGGAAAACTGTGATGAGGTACCTCCTCAGCCTTTTCCAGGCTGCAAAGACCCAGCTCCCTCAGTCCTTCCTCACAAAGCAGGTTTGCCAGCCCTTTGACTGCCTATGTGGTCTTCCTTTGGACCCTGCCTGTGTCTTTTTTGAATAGCAGAGCCTAGAACTAAATACTCCAGGTATAGTCTGACAAGCGCTGAGTGGGATAATCACATCTTAATCTCTGCTAGTAACAGAGTTGCAAAGTCAATAGAAAATAATTTTGAACTTTCTTATGCATTTCTTCAAGTTTGTCCAGAAATGGAACAAGAACAGGGAGAGTATCAGCAACTCACATTTGAAAGCAGGTAGTGAAGAGCTACGAGTTCAAGGCATTCTGTACTCAAATGATACTGAGTGGTCTTCAGCTCAAGGTAGCACCTGGTAGAGACTGAAGATCTGGAATCAGAATAACCAGTGTAACTATCCATCTATTAATTCTGCTACCAAAATTTTATTTGTGTTGCAGGGTGCACTGGTACATTTCAACTATGTAGAACTCATTTGGGTGAAAGATGTGAATGTGCAATCTATGAGACTCCAGAATAAGCTAATAAAGACCAGGGACCTGAGTTCAAACTTCAATATCATAAACATTCAGTGTTTTTTTTAGCCAGAACTTCAAAGGGTTTATCAATGTTCGTGCTTCAAGCAAAGAACAAAGGAACTTTCTGGTGTTTTGTGCTTATAGTCAGTTTCTTTTTTGCACAGGATCTAGATAGATGTAAGAAATAGGTCATGATCCAAAATGCAAAAGCAGGACCTCAGCTCTACCTTAAAGACACTAGCATCTAACATGTACCATATGACTTTTATGTAATCATGTCATACAACAAGCAGAATTCTCACCACAGACAAAATTTCTGGCCTATCTTCACAGCTGTCCTCTTCTTTCTTGTGTGAACATGTCACTAAAAGTGCCTGTCATGTTGCAGGCTGAACTGAGCTGTAGCATGCAGAAAGAAAAGGCTCCTATTTTGGATACCTTTGGCCAATCCATGTGTTCTACCCATTCTCATATTCTGTATGTTTACAGAATCTAATTTAGAGTAGTAGACTATCTCATAAGATGTAGGTGGATTTTAAAATACCATCTAGATTTCTAGCCTAGTCTAAAAGCTAGTGAATTTCATATATATATATATATGTATATATATGTATGTATACTATATGTGTATACACTATATATAGTTAGTTAGTTAGCTCTGAATTATTGTGAACATCCAGGGAAAATAATAATAATAATAATAATAATTCACATACATATTATATAATAATATATCATAATCATATATATATTATACAATATGTATAATATATTATATAATACATAATACGTTATATAAAATTATATATATTAATTCATATATATGAATTATTATTATTATTATTATTATTATTATCATCTGCAGTTTGCAGGGTCAAAACCCTTCTACTCCTTCCAAAACCCAGTCAAATTTCATTAAAGTGTAACACAGATTTAACTCAATGTATAATTTTTTTTCCACAAATTCTGTAGTTCCTTCCTATTACGGCTTATAGATGTCAAAGGACCTTCATCACCTCTGTTCACTCTCAAGGGCGGAATATGACAGTAATGTCCACCCTCTTCTTTACTCAGTCAAAAGAGTTCCTTTGTATATTTCTTAAAGCATCAATAAATTCCAGCACCTTCAAACTGGCAACTCAATTTATAAAACTCTATATTTTGAGTATTTTGTTGTAAGGTTTTTGTTATTATTTTTATTTCACAACTATAGATTTGTTTTAGTTTTGTTTTGTTCTTTATTTCTGCAAGCTATGTTCTGACCTTCAGCCACATTATGGGAAATTTCTGACACCTCCAGATTTTTCTGTGGCTCAAGGCAATGGACATTATTCTTCTGTCTATGACCCATCCTTACTTTATTTCCTCAACTCCATTGGCCTTCTGATTTAGCCAGGGAGATAGGAAAGTAGCCTTTCTGGGCTTTGCTATCCCTGCTAATAGCTCTATACCTTCTGGATTAATGATGCTCTGAGTCATTGGAAATTGTTGTATGGAGGGGTACATTTAACAAAGATGGTAATATTCTTCCAAATGCTCCCAGGTTGAAAACACTTCTTTTAGTATTACTACCTGGAGTGATAAAACTACTGAATCAGGGCTTCAATTTAAATGCACAAACACCCTCAGATTGCTTTGAAAAGATATTCCACATGTTCAGGGTGGGTGGAAGAGGTGACAGCATCTTTTGGAATTTAGACAACATAATACGGCATGCCATTTCTGCTGTGGTATGGACTAGCTGGCATTCCAGAGCAGGTGTTATTGTACTGAAATCAAGTAGGCATTTATCACAAACATCTATTTGGTCACTCCACCATTTGAATATCAGAAGGAATAGCAGGTGGACTTCATCATGTTTTCTTCATCGCCACTGCACAGTGGACTTATAAAATGTGCCTAATAATTAAGGACATTAAGACCACATTTTTCATGCTTACGAGAATGTAATGACAAGTACCAACTATGAAAGAAGTCAATATTGAAGGCAGAAAATGATAGCTGTTTTTAAACAAGATCAGAACCTCATTTGCACTAAAGCAGTGTAGGCCCACTGAGAATATGATGAAAGACATCTAAATTTTCCTGTATTGCCATTTTCCTTTCACACACCGGCAATACTTGTTTAAATAGCTCCTTCATGGAATGACTAGAAGAGAACCTGCAAACCTTCACCAAGAGCAGCACTTTCAAAGGCACAAATTGCAGAAGTGCTCTCTTTCCTCTACCTCTGCAGGAGTTAGATGTTTAACTACCAGTTATGACTCTGCCAGCCCAATCGCTACCACTTTTCTTCTTGTCTTCTATACAGCTCTTTTGAAAATTGTTTTTGCTTGCTGCTAAAAATGCCTTTCTCTTCTCATGCTTTGCATCCCAACCAGAAATAAGCAAAAAGAAAGCTTACTTTTTTATTAGCTCTACCTCGATCTGTTCTCACTGAAGTACAGATCCTTCGACCACCAGTTCCCATCCTTTACTACAATTTTCCTTTGATAGTACATACTTACAGTTGGCAAATAACCAAATGTGCAGTACTGAGGAGAAATAATTCAGAACTTCCTTAGATTGAGTGCTAAGGATTGTTATGAAAACTATTTCTTTCCCTCCATAACTCTCACCTTGGAGACAAAAAACCCTGGTGTTCTTCACAAATAACTATGTGAAGCTATGAAAAAAAACCTGTTCTTTATCATCCTGACGCTACTGAAAAAAGTTATTCAATCCCCAGTCCATTTCTCTCTATCTGTCTTGATGTTTACATGACAGAAAAAAAAAAAAAAAACAGTGTCTGAAAATGAAGGTGGACAAATGAAAAGTGGTAGGAGGAAGAAAGTGTTTCCTAATCATCTCCCTGTGACAAGAACATCCAGCTTCAAATTATTTAACCTAGTCTCACTGTTAAGACCTTTCAAAATGCTATGATACTGGCTGTCCACTTGGACAGCCACAAAAGCAAAAATAAACAAATAATCTTTCATTTGTAATGAGCCAGAAATACCATTTCTTTTTTTAGGCCATATAAGCTGTGGATTTTATGAGTCCTCGCCTTCAT
Source organism: Alectoris magna (assembly GCA_030625065.1). Taxonomy (NCBI): domain Eukaryota; kingdom Metazoa; phylum Chordata; class Aves; order Galliformes; family Phasianidae; genus Alectoris; species Alectoris magna. Next base: position 42,472,857 of record CM060561.1, on the reverse strand, counting down.
TACCACCGTCATCACTGGGCACTGAAACAGGCTTCCCAAGGCACTGGTTATAGATAGCCCTAAGCTGACAGTTTGAATTTCGGGTGGTCCTGTGCAGAGCCAAGAATCGGATTCCTTGTGGGTTCCTTTCAACTCAAAATATTCCATGATCACACTTAAGAACAAAACAACCTAAAGAACTGTCCTAGATAAACCTCAGGAGATCATTTACTCACTAGTGCCCTTTCTCAAGTGCACATCATCCTTGTATTCTCCATGACATTTCTAACTTGCCCTGCAAAGCACCACCAGAAACAGATCCAAGAGGACGCTCCCTAGATGGGCAATGTCCTGTATTGGGACAGCATTTTGAGGGATGGAAAGAGCTTCCCTATAGGTTTCATATACAAATATATAAGTTTCACACAGGCTTCACTATGGGTGAAAGATAGTCACTTCTACAAAAGACAGTCATCCAAATTTATTTTTGATGCTTCTTCCCCACAAAATTCCACTGGAATATTGTGAGAAGAACTAAAGATGCTTCCTGTAGCTTCTACTGAACAGGTAAACATAAGCTTGCTGAGATGGCATACACTTTGTGACTTGTCTCAAAGTCGTACACTCTCGACCCACATCAGAACAACAAAAAAAAGCAAGAGTTCTTACTTGTTTGTTTGTTTGTTTGTCTGGAAATTCAAGAGGTATCAGGCTCCAATTGGATTTAGCATTCACAGAACTGTTTCTTCTAGAAATTCAAACCTGTGCTACATCTGAACTCTGAGACAGTCACTAGTTTAGATCACAGGAGAATGTACCATCTGCTTAATAAAGAATTCCCAGGCTACAAAGCTCCATTTCTTTTCAGTGGCCATTTCATTTAGTTGAAATGTATGACTACAGAAAGAAATATACTTTCAGTAACAGAAATGCAGATCTATAAATATGGTTATAAAGTATATAAACATAGAATCTATTCATAGGAACATATACTTCTGTGTATATTTGAATTAGCTTTGTGCTTGTTCCATATTGTGTAAAGGAATATATAAGATGGCCAAAGGTTTCATAATTCAAATCTTACTTTATTTTTAATAAATGCTGCTAGAAAAAAATCATAGAATCACTTGAGTTGGAAGGAACCTTTAAAAACAGAATCACAGAATCACAGAATCACAGAATCATCAAGGTTGGAAAAGACCTAGAAGATCATCCAGTCCAACCATTACCAATACTTCCCAGCTAAATCATACCCCTCAACGCAACATCCAAACGTTTCTTGAACACTCCCATGGTCGGTGACTCCACCACCTCCCTGGGCAGTGCATTCCAATGCCTGACTACCCTTTCTGAGTAGTAATACTTCCTAATGTCCAGCCTGAACCTCCCCTGGCGCAGCTTGAAACCATTCCCTCTTGTTCTATCACTGATTACACGAGAGAAGAGGCCGACCCCCAGCTCACCACAACCTCCCTTCAGGAAGTTATAGAGAGCTATAAGGTCTCCCCTGAGCCTCCTCTTCTCCAGGCTGAACAATCCCAGCTCCCTCAACCGCTCCTCATAAGGCCTGTGCTCCAGACCCCTCACCAGCTTCGTAGCCCTCCTCTGAACACGTTCCAGGGCCTCAATGTCTTTCTTGCAGTGAGGGGCCCAAAACTGAACACAGTACTCGAGGTGCGGCCGCACCAATGCCGAGTACAGGGGGACAATTACCTCCCTGTTCCTGCTAGTAACACTGTTTTTGATGCAAGCCAGGATACCGTTGGCCTTCTTGGCCACCCGGGCACACTGTCGGCTCATGTTCAGCCGAGCATCAATCAGTACCCCCAGGTCTGTTTCCTCAACACAGTCCTCCAGCCACTCCACCCCAAGCCTATAGCGCTGCCTGGGGTTGTTGTGGCCAAAGTGCAGGACCCGGCATTTGGTCATGTTGAACCTCATCCCATTGGCTTCGACCCAGCTCACCAGTCTATCCAGATCCCTCTGCAGGGCCTTGCTACCCTCAGGCAGATCGACACTCCCTGCCAATTTGGTGTCATCCGCGAACTTACTGAGGGTGCACTCAATGCCCTCATCCAAGTCATCAATAAAGTTGTTGAAGAGGACAGGCCCCAGCACCAACCCCTGGGGAACACCACTCATGACTGGTCTCCAACTGGATTTGACTCTTGTCAATTTACCACCACTCTCTGGGCCCGGCCTTCCAGCCAGCTCCTTACCCAGCTGAGAGTGTACCCATCCAAGCCACGGGCTGCCAGCTTTTGCAGGAGAATAGCATGGGAGACAGTGTCAAAGGCTTTGCTGAAGTCCAAGTAGACCACATCAACCGCCTTTCCTTCATCCATCAGACAGGTCACAGGATCGTAGAAGGAGATCAGATTGGTCAAGCAGGACCTGCCCTTCACGAACCCATGCTGGCTAGGCCTGATCTCCTGGTCATCCCACACCTGCCGCATGATCTCCCTCAAGACAATCCGTTCCATTACCTTCCCTGGCACCGAGGTCAGGCTAACAGGCCTGTAGTTCCCCGGATCCTCCTTACAACCTTTCTTGTAAATGGGAGTCACGTTGGCAAGCCTCCAGCCTTCTGGGACCTCACCTGTTAACAAGGAGCGCTGAAAGATAACGGAAAGCGGCTCAGCGATCACCTCCGCCAGTTCCTTCAGCACTCTCGGGTGAATCTCATCCGGACCCATGGACTTGTGGCAGTCCAGTTGGAGTAGTAATTCCCTGACCGCTTCTTCAAGAATCACAGGGGGTTCAGTCTGCTCCCCAGCCAAGACTACCAAGCCAGAGCGTGGGGAGCCCTGGGAATAACCGAGATGACTTTTAAAGGCAGACGTAAAGAAGGCATTCAGAACCTCTGCCTTTTCCTTATCGTCTGTGATCACATTCCCAGCCTCGTGCAGTAAAGACTGGAGATTCCCCTTTGCCCTCCTCTTACAGTTGATGTATTTATAAAAGAGTTTCTTGTTTGTTTTTACCCCAGCGGCCAGCTTAGATTCAAGCTGGGCTTTTGCCTCTCTGATTTTCCTTCTACACGTCTTAACAGCCTCTTTGTAGTCATTCTGAGTTGCTCTTCCCTCCTTCCACAGGCGATAAATTCTCTTTTTCTCCCGCAACCTTAAGAACAGCTCCCTGTTCACCCACGCCGGTCTTCTTCCCCGCTGGCTCATTTTGCAACTCAGGGGGACCGCCCGCTCCTGCGCCTTTAAGACTTCCTTCTTCAAGAGCGACCAGCCATCTTGGACCCCTTTGTTGGCTAAGACTGAATGCCAGGGGACTGCCCCTACTAGTCTTCTGAACAAAACAACCTGTTCTGAACAACAAAACCTTCTAGTTCAACTCCCCTGCAATGAACAGGGACAGCTACAGCTACATCAGGTTGCTCTTAGCCCCGTTCATCCTGACCTTAAGTATCTCCAGGGATGGGGCATTCACCACCTTTCTGTGCAACATGTGCCAGTGTCTCATCACCCATACTGTAAAAAACGCCTTCCTTATATCCAATCTGAATCTCCTCCCCTTTAGTTTGTAACCATTTCTTCTTGTCCTATCACAACAATCCCTGCTAAAGAGTCTGTCCCTGTCAAGCTAGAAAGCTCAATTTCTGCCACTCCCTAGGCAGTCTTTCCAGCCCTCTGTTCTCTGGATCTTTCCTCAAAACTGATTCCTGTTTATACCCATGATGATCAAGTAGGTTCAGGGTCTTACTAGCCAGTCTGTTCACCCTCAGGTGTTAGCCAGCTCATGCTTTACACAAGGTCCTACAACTTCCGAAGTCATATCACAGCATCCTCTTTTACTCACAGGTGATCATAGAAACAGCAGAAGCCCTGGAGAAATCAAAGCCAGCCTAAATAGCTTGAGCAGCACTGCTCCCACAGAATATCGACTGCACTACTCAAAACCAGGCAGGGTGCTGGAAGGTGAAGCAAGAAACAGAAAAGGCTAAAGGTCTACCACTACCCACCAAGTAAATCATCCAAGCAGCAGGAACTCCCCTGAATAGAGCATTGTTCTTCTGTGTGGCCAAAGCAGTGTCTGAACTGCCTGTAAAAGGCTGGATGGCCAGGACTGTGCATGGTTTCCTAGCTGGTAAAGAATTATGTCTCAGAAAAAAATAACTGTCCAACCTTTCCTTTGCAAAGCTTCATTTAAATAAGCTTCTATTGAAATCAGCATTACACATTGCCAACAGAGAGAATTAAGTTCAAAAATCACCACAGAATTTTCTTCTTTGAATCAGCATGGAGAACTTGTCAACTAATTTTTCAAAATCTACCCAAACTATATGCCTTTTAATGCTGTCACCACCATTTTCTTATTTCTTTACATAACCAATTGTCTTAGATTCTAATTTTTTTTTCCCCGGGAAATGAATAGACACACACTGCTGAGTAGCTGATTCAGATAACAGAAAAATATTCATCCTTGCTATCAGGCTTTATAACATCCACGCTTTTAATAGGACCTATTTGCAGGAGATACAACAATATGTGCAACTACAAGTATGTGATTACAGATGTACTAAGTATTATAGTCTGAGCCAGGAATATAAGTAGATGCAGTTCCTAGACAGCACACATAACAGCTAGTATGGAATTTCAGGAATGTAGAAAAAGAAGAAAGGAAGACACAGGAATACGGATAGAGCCCAGCTAACTCACTGAGCTAAAGATTATCAACTCTGAATAAAATACACAGATGGTTTAATTAAAGAACCATTGGCAATTTCAGCATCCACATAAATTCCTTAAGGCTTGGAACCTACTAGGAAATTACAGAAGATGAAACCTTGTCTTCACTGGCCTTTATACATATTTTATACTTTATACTTTGTTTATACGTGTAAGGTTTTAGCTGCAGCCTTGTTCTTTGGACACGATCATGCAGGACACAATTTCTAAAGACAAACCAGTAGAAGATGAAATTCTCTTGAACTTTTCATGAAAATATGGTCCTTGAACAGGTAACTTGGAGGGGGCATTTAGAAAAAAATATAACTTACTTTAAGATAGAAAGAAATTTAAGATTTTCTTTGGTGAAGAAGACGCATATTGACCTATAAGTATTATTTATATATTTATAAATCTATATGCGCATATATGTACGCGTATAAATATTTATATGCATACATGGAGTCTGTTGTAAAAGAAACTTGATAGCACTTTTTTGTTTACATTTACTTTCAGCCTCTCTAGACCATCTGGCTGCTCTTACTATTCGCATCACCTACTCTTGAAGAGGGCCTATTTTCCCTATTGCAGGAAATTCACATTGAGAGTTCTCACATCTTGTACTTCTGTCTCTTCATCCTTCCTTTGATAGGCTGCAGCTTCAGCTGCCTTCAGAATAATCGCCGAAGAGACACTTAAACACAGCAACGTAACAAACTACTGCATGTCTCTGCCAATTAAGTCATTAAAATTTTAGCATGGTTCATATTTTGGTTTTCGTGGAAGAGTGACTATGTGTAACTGAAATGTCATCACTCTAGTCTTTGCAAAGAAAAACAAAGAACTGTTCCCACTCTGTATCTCTCATTTTCTTTTTCCATCAGACCAGCAATACTAATTATTGTTACTAAGAATTTAAACTAGTCTGTTGATATCATGGATTTATCACAGTGTTTCGCAAAGCACAGAATCAAATTTTCTGATCAATTATTACCCCAAAGTACGCATTATTCTTGTCTTATTTAAAATCTGCTAATGAACCACATATCCTTGTTTACAATCTTACTTAAATATCCATGCCCATGTCTCTAGTAATGTGAAATCCAAGTTTCAGAGTACGAAAGGCTAAAAATAGAATTCCACCTTGCAGTCAGAAGTAATTATTGCTTTTACACAAGTTTAATCACTTGTTTATAGCAGGGATCTAGGACAGTTTTTATCAGAAATAACTCTACCTACTGCTTAGGGAACAAACTCATCCAGAAAAACTCATGGGACATCAGTAGATGCAGTCACTTGCTCTCTCAGACATGCATTATACTGATTCCTTGATTCAGTTCACAAGAAAATGACCTTGTAAAAACTCTGAAATGAAAATGAAGATCTGAGGAAGGATTTGAGATGCAGAGACGCGAATATCTCTATGATCTGCAGTAGAGACTGATCTCAGAGCAATGTTTCTGCTGGAGAACCATGATCTAGCTGCAAGTCTAGAAGTCTAGCTCTTCACTGAGTGGGTCTGAGTAGATAAAAATGTCTGTCTGGATGTTCCTCCAGGACCAACCTTGCATGCAGCAGCAGTCTTGATACTTGCATGCATCCCCAGCAGGCTGCAAGCCAGTCACCACATGCTAAATGAACTAGTAAAAGAACCTGTTTGTATTTTAATCTGTCTTGATGTTGACTAATTGTTCATGTATTTTTCTTTCTCATTTCATGCTGCACTGTCTTTTTCACAGTAAACACAGGCTATTAGTGTTCATGAATATTTGGAGGAGATCACTGAAGTTCAGCCTAACCAAAAGATTCCAGAAAGATTAGACATTTCTTCCATCCTATTGTATAGAAGTGCCAAGAGTTAGCACGTCCACCTGCCTTAGAATAAGGAAAATGGTTACTATTTGGCAATGCTAAATCAATTATTTGAAAACATTGCTCCACAGATCTTGGGAAAACTTATATAACAACTTCCTATGTGTTCGATATTAAAAAAATTTACAGTGCTGAGAAAATTTTACTCTCTTTTTGCAGTTGAAGCATTTGCATTTGGTTATCAAATCACTTCTAATTTTAAACATTCATCGGGAAAAAAAATATCAAATGAAAAACACTTTGAAGAAATTTCCATTTAAAAAAAATTGCAAGACAGCTCGGTGTCTCCAGTGAATTTCCTGTTCAGATAAAAAAAATATTAAGAGCTTTCTTAATTAAAATATAACACAGTAAGGAATTAATGGCTATATTCAATTTTCCTTAGAGTATGTTCCTTTTACTAAAACAAAAAATGCTCAATTATATTTTTAATGAATTTAAATGAAATAAATGACTAGAATATATTTTAACTGTAATTATTTAAAAATATCTATTTATACTGTAAGGAAGCTGATCAAATTAATCTTTGAACATAAGTACTGCTAATGTCAACTGGTACATGCAAAAGAATAAAATGGATAAAATGTCTGTACTGGAAAACAAAATTAAATCCCTATACCAGAATGCTCCTCACTGATTTTGAAGTTACAGAGAAATGGAAGGGAAAAGCTTGAGAAATGGTAAGATAAGGAGAAAATCAACCAAAACCAAACCAGCATATTCAGAAATCCTACTAGGCCTAGTTACAAGGTGTTGCATACTTCTGCAAATTGGCCCACTTCAGTACCCACATAAGGAAGAGAGAGCCTGGTAGGTTAGTCATATTGACAAAGGGAAACTTCTGTTGACAGAGGACCTGTATATCGCTGCTGCAACCCATAGACCTGTTCTGAAGATGTAAAAGGATACAGGTGTGAGGCTAGCCTTTCACACAGGAGTAGGCTTCAACACCAGACTACTCATGTAAAAAGAGTGGCTGTTAATAGAGCAAATGGTCTGCAAGCATTTTAGCATTACTTTTGAAAAGATAATTCTCATTTCTGAGCTATTATTGGTTGAAAGTATTCCCTTATGTAATTATGGAATAATAGCAGAGAACTTGATTGTAACCAACAGTTAGTAGTTTGTTGCTAACAAGCCAAACATGACAAACAATTTTGAGGCAATTATTGTCATTAGAAGGCACACTCAATTGTTCAAGGCAAGCATAATAGAAAGTGACAGTTGCGCAGCTGGGAGGGTGGTACGGGAAATGGGATTGTTCACTGCTCGCAACCCAACAGTCGCACTATAGCTGAGAGTCTGCTAAATGCATAATTCATGTTTAATAATATTTTAGTCTCTAAAACAAATTACAGTATAAGATAGAAAAAAGAATACAAAGTCATCAAGGAAAGAACACAACTTATAAAAAGACAAGAGAAGGCGCAATTAGAACTGAAATGCAGGGGGAAATAAATATTCAGTCCAATCAACTCACAAGATGATTGCAACACTGCAACCAGAAAATGAATGTACAGTAGCTTTTCAAATGAAAAGAGTCAACAATAAAAGTAATCTCTGCACTACACATCAGTGAGAGAGGTGCTCATGTCCAAATCCCTGTTTGAAAGCCCGATCTGATTAGGCTTGTTCACCCACCTAATGGAGTTCTGGTCTCAGCCATGCACTCACTTGGAGGAAGGAAGGCATGTTCTGCATGGAGAGACAGTGTCAATCAATACCTAAAACATATTTGAGTTGTATAATGACACAAAGGAAGATTCTACTCTATCAGTGCTCTGATGACAGTGCAAGCATAAACTGCCTCAAAAGTAAGCAGACAGTATGTTAAAATACTTGATTTGCTGAAAAAAAATCCACCCAGCTGGATTTCCAGAGGATCCTCCATGATGCTAAGGACTAAAATTTCTAACGCAGAAGCACCAACACTTCAAACTGTTTCACAGGCTCAGTATAATGCAATATCCCTAACATGATAGCAGTGCTTGAGAGTCCTGACAGTGTCACTCATCATGCCTTTCGTGCTGATAGGGTGTCACTTCCAAAGAAACCCTTAAAACACCAGTGGAAAATGCTTAGTACAATTATCTGTCTCTGTTCTCATTTCAACATGTTTTCTTTTTCTTCTCTCTTTAACGTATGAGTGTAAATCCAATTACATCAAAGCAAATCTGATGGGCCAGATCACTCCAGGTATAGCTCCACTGAAGCAAAATAATAGTGTCACTGTATGCCAAGCTCCCAGGTCCACTTTAAGTCTGCTTAGGTGAAAATGATATTAATTTTCTAAAATGGAGCAATATATTATACCTAACTCTCTATGTAAAGGAACATCTGTAATTTTGACAAGAGTATGGTAACGCTTCAGTGCAGCCTAAAGACTTATTCAGAAACACGCACACGTGACTCTGCAATCTTGTGCTTGGGAGAGGTGGCAGACTGAGAGCTGCAGAGACAAGAGACCTTTGCTTATCCTCAGAACAGATTGCTGAGCTCAGAAGCTCCCTCATACCCTCTTGCCAGTGCGTCTCAGCCCTCATCTGTGGGATGTACTTGCTGGCCTCCCTCAGCCTCTGATGTGTCTGCTCAGCCTTGCAGGATAAGGGAAAGGTAAAACCTAACCGTACCAGTGGGCTTTCCTCTCCAGGGAAACTAGATCAAGATCACAAAACACTGTGTGGAAGGTGCTATATTACCAGCATTGCCATGATGGTTCTGTATGTGTTTCTTCCATTGCCATGAGACAGAGAGCTACCATAGATCTCATTCAGTACACTCATATTTATTGCTTCATCCTTAATTGTATGTATTGAGGTTATTGCCCAAAACATTGCAAGTTTTGCCAGCTTGAGCAAACCCAGAAGGTCGGAATTTAACTCAAAATTCAGTAGCTCTCCTGGCCCCAACTTGAATTGTAGTTTTAAACAGTCTGCAAAAAAAAGCAATTGTTTTTCCACACTGTTTGTAACAGTGCTACTTCCTCCATTCTTTATCAGCTCAAACCCCTGCAATTTAGTAAAAAACTACCTTTTGCTTTAGGGTAAAATGCTAATCAGCCTAACATCTTGTATAAAATACAAGCATAATAAGCAACTTTTATAGTAATATAGCTGTGTTAGTACGATCTACAAATTGCAAATGAAGCCAGTCAAGCCACAGAAAAACTCCCAAATTAAAAGGCTTTTTATTAGTATGGCGGGTTGCAAGGAGGAAAAGCAGTAGGCTGCTCTTGTTCAATATCGTCATTACAGCTTTGTCACTTTGTGTGGTTATTTCAGTCCATCCCATGCACCATAGAAGGGTCAGGTGCTTCATTTTGAAGCCTAGAGATGTCAAGATTTTAAGTAAAGACACCCAAATCCCGCAAATGTTTTGGTTAATCTTTTGTGCCATCACAGAAGTCTTGTGCAATTTGTCCTCATAGACAACAAGCATATTTGTAAAGCCTTTCAGTGCTCCAACAGAAATCAGTAGCAATATCCCTTCATGTAAAATAGCATTTCCACAGAGATATCGTAATTAGCAGCAAAAATACTGCAGTGGGTTTAGTGTTGAGAATCTTCTGCTTACATGTTGTTTTTATTTTTACCACTTGCTTTACTCAACTTCAAGAGCATGGCAAAAAACATAGGCAACACTGGGGATGATTTACCCCAGTACACTCCGTACACTCCTTTGCCAATCTGTCTTCACTTTGGCCTGAACCCATACATATCACTTAACGCTTGATCCCATGCATCTCACTTAAATCACACTGTGGAAAAAGAAAACTCAGTACTGTGAGACAGTGAGTCCATGTTTTAGTGGAATAGAAGTAAAAGCAGAAAGAAGTACTACAGTATAACCAATTGAGAATGGGAAGATGGATTAAAAATTTGGCTAGGGCTCAGTTAAGAGAGAGCAAAACAATGGTAAACATGCATCCAGCAAACTCCACACCTTGCACAGACAGAGTTTTAACAACTGAATCAGTCAGTATTACTTACTTCAGGTGAAGCTGTTAATTAAAGATTATAACTTTGATGTACAAAACAGGTATTTACACGATTAACTCCAATACCTCCACCTGCCGCAAAAACCATTTGCGTGGAGGAAACGGTTAATGCAAATAGCCACATCTCCTAACTAAATACTGTGGAAAGCCTTGCAATGTGAACAAACTGGGGAAACAGCATGAGCACCCTCCAAACGACCGCAAACTACCTGAATGCAGTTGACCACCACACCACCACACTATTACCCAATATACTATACACTAACAACGGGAAAAGCTTACTACTAATCTCCACATCCAAACTTATTCTACAACTCCTGTCAAATACTGAATCATAACATATTTTGCTATAGCTATCTCCTATAAGCACAGTCTCTATATAGTATCTGTGAGGGGGAGCTCTATATATTTACACACATTTATATAACTGCATCATTTTATACAAACTGGATTAAAGAGAACATAACCCCTCCACTCAAATCCAAACAAAAGCATTAAAATGTTTTGCTGCACCTTGGTAGAATGAAAGGTATCGCAAATAGGAGGATTCTCCATCTTGCATTGAAGTATAGTCAAATAGACTCGTACCTGATTTCTACTCAAAGGCTTATAGCATAAAGCATAACATTTACCCCTCGTTACTTCTAGTTGTACACGTTCTCTACAAAAACAAACAAACAAACAAAAAAAAAAAAAAAAACACCATTTTGTATAGGTTCAAGCACAGAGTTCCTGATAAAATAAAAAAACAAAAACAAAACAGGTCCCTTTATTTCAGATTCAGTTGGCAAATCTTGTCTGCAGTCTGCTCTCTTAAACAAGAGCAAAAACATTTTGATCCAGCCACATCCAAGTCCCTAGAGCGTTATTAGGAAAAAGCAGAATTAAAGCCATCCCTCAAGCAGTTTTGCCTGCAGATAGCCAGAATGCAGCACTCACCCCAAGAACAAGCTTAGGATAAGGGAGTCATAATATGCTATAGGGAAGTAGACAGAGTGAACAGAAGACTACCAGAATAGATGAATAAAAAAATAGGAGCAACTAAGGGGAGTGAGTGCAAAAGAGAAAGGCACACTTCAGCAATTTTCAGCCCTATTATCCAGCTGGCTGCTAGGGAAAGCAGTTCCCAGGGACTAGTAACCAGATAGCCCTACACTACTCACAGCTGGGGAACAAACCAATCGCAAATTAGAGCTGCTTTCCTTTTCTAACTCCCCAGGGAAGAGCAGCAGCTCTTTTCCAACTCCTCCCCCACAGTTGCAGCAGCCCTGCAGGTGCTCAGGGTGCTATTTTCAGCCATCCACTAGCAGGTGTGACTCAGGGCTCTGTTATTTAAAAGCATTCAAAGGCTAACTTAAAGAGAATTCTCTTTCACAGTATTGTTGTGGATTCACTGCTATGTGCAAAATACATCAGCTCTCTCTATTTTCAATGTTTTCATTCACTTTTAATCTGCTATTCTTTATACAGTGCATCTCACAAAGCTTTAGCACGTTTGCAGAGCTCAGGACTTTTTTGCAGTACCTACACCCATTTTTAGTACAACACCCATCTGTTACAAGCAAATGCACACCTTCCCCCTCTGCATCTTCCCTCTCAGCAGTTTTCCTGCTGACCGTGATATTTCTGGATGTAGAAGTCTATCGCTTTCAGCCCATACTGTGGGTGGCTCTCATAATTGCCTTTATTCTACTTAGGTTAAAATGACCTAACCATGAGAAGCAGAGAACAGAGAATACTAGACTAGAAGTTGTTAAGAAACCAGAAGTCAAATTTTCTAGAATTAGCTCTGCAATGGATTTCCAAATCCAAATACCTGAATATAGTTATATGTAGTTATAGCCCCAGATAAGAAGGCATGTAAACACCTTGTTTTCTTTAATGGTTATAGTGTCAGCATGCTACTGCACTCTGATAACTGAACTGGAAAGGGTGTCTTCATTTAAACCTCAGTGACATGGTCAGGCCCACTGTGCATTCCTCTAGAGTACACCAATTCTGTGTATATCATACCATTAATCAGTTGAAAACCATGGGAAGAGAATGATAGATATCCCAAAATATTCTTAGGCCATCTTAGACAAAAAGCCATGTAACACACAGTGACAAAATGGACAACCTCTGGTCACTTACAGAATCACATAGAATCACAGAATTGTAGGGGTTGGAAGGGACCTCTAGAGATCATCGAGTCCAACCCCCCTGCTAAAGCAGGTTCCCTATAGCAGGTCGCACAGGTAGGCATCCAGGCGGGTCTTGAATATCTCCAGAGAAGGAGACTCCACAACCCCCCTGGGCAGCCTGTTCCAGTGCTCCGCCACCCTCACCGTAAAGAAGTTCTTGCAATCTGTCCTTAATCCAACCCAGGCAGCAGTGATTCAGCAGTGATTCCTATTTGCATATTATTCCCACTAGCAGACCATTACCCCAGTGAGGGCACACTTGCAGCAGCAGCAGATGTATGCTGTCCTGTTCCACCACAGGCTCCATTCCCAGCCTTGTGTGCACAGTCACACACAGCAGTAAGCTTCCACTTGCCCGAATGCAGCAAAAGTGTTTCAGATAAGCCAGACACCGGGTGTCTTTACAGGCAGACTGGATGTGGTGGCTGATATGAACTCTCATAGGCATATAAAATAGCTTGAGGGAAAGGGAGAGGAATCACTTTAGACACACGCATATGCACTGAAGTCCTAATTTGCATGAGCATGAGCTGTAATAAAGAGTTACATTTGTGAAATTTTACAGTAAAAACTGTGACAGCAAAAAGAACACTATTGCTACATTCACTTTTCCCCTTTGTCTTCCCTCCTTCCAGTACCATTTCCTTTGCTATGTTCCAGTGTTCCCTGATTTCTTCTGATCTACTTCTCTTCCTGCCCTCTGCTATCATTTCTCTTTCCTCTCCTTCCTCACAATTTCTTTCAGTTTCTCCTTCAGCTTCTTCTTGCCTATCTTGAAACAGCATTGCTACAACTACCCTCACTCATGTTTGCAACTTGGTGGCATCTAACACTGGAAAACCATGTCAGGAAGAGGTGTTCCTGGTCAGAAAATGTTTTAGTCAGAAGAAGCAGCAAAAGAAATAGGATTGCTTTAGGAAGGTGAGAAAGTGCCATCTGGGAAGAGGGGAATAAAGCAGAGAGATTTGATGCAATTCTGTACCATCATGCTACCTGTAGATCAAAGTCACTGTGCATTTATTTGCCACAGGTATTAAATGGCAAGTGACAGATTTTCAGCATTTTATCATTCATACATATGTTCTGCTATGATCAGATGTACTGCATGACTCTGGTTGAAGACTGCATTAAGACGTGTAGGTTGTTGCACTACAATTTCTACCTCATGTCTGTATATGTACATGCACTCAGTTACCTACTAAGAAACATTTCATATGTGAAACATATTATTTAAGTAAGCAGTAACCTCTAAGACACAGTTTCACCCAAAGTCAGACACATAAACTTGACAATTTCCAAATTATCTCTGAAAACTCTAACTTAGCAATAGTAAGTCAGACTCCAACAGCAAGTGAACTACCTTCCCCTATTCCTAGAGTACCGCTCCTTTAGTCAACATATTTACATACATTTTGTGATAATTTAAAGACACCAAGAGAAAAAGTGGCTGTGGTTAAAATCTGGCATAGGAAATTATCATGAACATCCTCCTCAATTTATTTATTTATTTTTGTCTAGAAAGTGACACAGCAGAAGTTCCTTCCCATAATCAGATCCTGTCAGCCTCAATGAAACACACGCATTCTTACCTATAGAACTTACAAGCTAACAACTGATGATGATGCTTTAAGTGGAAAAAATCCAGCTTAACTATCTAATTTCACATATTTGTTGTCCAGGAGAAATATAAGAAGCACTTCTAAATTGGCACACATGTTTAGGAAATTATGGAATAACAAATACAGAATATCAATATGTTATATTTAATAGCTATAGAACAGATCTGCTCTTTGGGTATTGCTCACTCATGTGCCACCCGTGAGTCACTGTAACAGTCTATACAGGACAAACTTTGTGTCAGCTCCAAATCAAAGAGAAATTTGAGTCCAAACCAGGCAACAGAGTAAAAGAATACACCTCTATCCACCTTTTGCACAAAGTATAACGTCTGTCTCTTTCACCAACAAATTAGCTTTATGTTACAACTAATCTAGAAATATTAATGTTCAGATTTATAATGCTTCTGGTTCTATTTTCTGTACATCTGTTTCCCTGTTGGAGTTTGTCTTTTATATCCTTTACTCTGAATAACACATCCCAATTCCTAGCTTTCAAACTTCTCTTACATCCTTCTTCTTTCTTCCCCATTTCAACCAGCAAAAGCAACTTTCTCAGCTTTCCGGATTGCCTTGGTAAGGTTTCAGGTTCATTTCCTTTTATGTCTGTATAGAATCACACTTGGTATATAAAAATAGTAAAATAATACTAAACATACAGTGGTCTAACCACTCACCTGTTGCCTAAGCAACAAATAAATTAACCTGAAAAAAAAGAAAAAGAAAAAGAAAAAAAAAAAAAAAAGGAAAGGGAAAAAAATCAACCAACTTCATTCTCTTCATGCTGAGACAAAGGGAACATATAGTTCAAATTACCTAATGAAACACACTATGAAGTGAAGGACACAGCAGGTACTAAATGAAAGCATAGAATGGGAAGGAGACAAGACAATAGCACATTTTCTCTATGAAAGGAGAGCCTTACCATCCTGCTGGCCCTGGAGATTCTGAGGACTTTGCATTCTTTCTTCGAGATTTGAGCTGAGGTCAGAGTTCACAGCTGACATCCTCGTAGAGTCACTCATATCAAACTCATCACTTTCTATAGAGCTTTCATCCTACAATTTGAAAGTTTCAGAGACATGTCAGAAAACACTGGATGCTGTTCACATTGTACATGAGGCTCACTTACTCCATTTCATTTGTCGCTGGCACAGAGTATATTCATGCTAATACTTGTGTGCATAAGCAAACAAGCAGAGTACATAAAGAAGAACAAAGAACACACAGCACTTATGTGATATGTTAGTCTGACAAATGCAATTCGATCAACTATGACGACACTCCATTACCACACTCGTAACTGTTTCCATAGCATTTTGTAAAAAAGGGTTGTAACTGGAAACCCCACGCAAAGTCCTTGTTACTCAAACGTGGTTGAGGAGTGTTCTCCTTAGTCTGTACCTGAATTCTCTACTTTTCCTAAGCAAGGCAGGTAACCCTGTGATTTCCACTTACAGTAAAACATTTGCAGATGATCTAAGAAGAATCCACAACCAAGTTCTCTCAATATGACTTCACCCCTACACTGCTATTATGTTTAAGGAAGCATCTGTGAAAATTTTGAAGACTGTTTATCATGCTCAAATGACAGTCAGTGGAAAACCAAAGTAATGCAATCATGTAAGAATCACTTGAAATTTATTCTACCTCACACATCTTTAATATGATTAATCTATCAAGTCCAATTACAAAATCTCTACTAGGAATGATACTAGAGCGCAAAAAGTCCCAATCAGAATTTTTGTCCCCATTTACAAAGGAGTTTGAGACCTAATCCAGCATATGTTCACATACAGGGTTAACATGTATATAGTACATGTTTAACATCACTCATTTCAGTCCCACCGCATCTACTCATGGACTGAAAATTTAGCTCTCACGAGTCTTATTCTGCAAGCTGCAGCAGCAATTCAGCAACCTATGGCAATGTATTTTCAGTAACAACTTTTCTGAAATAATTACTCCTACTGCGAATAAAAGCCATTTAAAGAATATATATTAAAAAAAAAAAAAAAAATAGTGTCCCCTGAGGATTAAAATACTTTTCCAATTTATATGGAGTTTTTTATTTACTTGCTGGTTGTTGTTGTTGAATTAAAACAAAACTATCTGGCAGAACTCTGACTATTTTTATTTGGGTTGCTTACCAGAAGTAACCTAGAAAAATAGCAACATTTACAGCTTTATTTACTGTGTATTTACTGTGAACTGGTTTCTACAGATGCTAACATAGTTGCTTTCTTCTGTCTAAGCACTTGGCCCTTAAATCAGTTCATCTTGTGGATCTTGGTGTTGCTTCCAGCTTGCGTGGGCATTTCTCTCATTTTTGGAAGCGAAGTTCCCTGCAGTCACATCTCTTGTTGAAAGAGGATGGCACTGCCAGATGCCACCCAAGAGTAAGAGAGGGACAATATGCAAGCTAACACTGTTCTGCACCACCATCACTCCTGGACAATGTCAAATATTGAAATAAACATTGCTTGTTTCTAAAGTTGTATTAAAAAAAAAAAAGGAATGGAAGAGTGAGGGCTTCTCTTGTGGGCACTTCTTTACCTTGCCTGGATGGGGAAGGAAGCACCTCAGCTACAGCATGGCAAATACCAGGAATATGCCCTTGCATGAGAGCTGTGCAGAGCTAGTGGCCACCAGGCTCATGCTCCACACAGACGGAGTCAAGATACACACTGAGCTGGTGCTGGGATTTAGCAGAAATGTGTGCTGCTTTCTCAAAGAGCGAGATCAGGACACAGATTTCTCCGGACCTTCTGGAACACTGTGACTCTGTTGAGGCACACTGGTATTTCTCATTTGTCCCTTTTAGATTGTCCATTCTCCTTTGAGATTAAGCCTGTTTCCGTTTTGTTGATGAAAAATGATGACTTGAGAATGAGAGAATTTGGAGACTTTCGATCACTGCGCTGGCTTGTTGTGGCATCCAAGTTCACTCCAGTCTCAATTCCGCCCCCTCCATAAGAACAGAGATGTGACTGATGAAACCTTGGAAACAGAGCCTTCCTACAAACCCAAGCACGATTTCAAGTGCATGAAATCTTTCTGCTTTGCACCGTAATATTTTCACAGCCACTTCTTTCTCAGTGTAGCAAATGTACAGTCCAGAGCAAAAAAATGAATTCTTAGCAAAACTGCTTTAAGAAAGGACATAAATGATTATTTGAGGACTTCCTTTGTGCCCATTCTGCCCAGGAAAACATAACGTGACTAAAATGTATCAAAAACTAGTTTTCTCTTCACAAAAACAGCACTGCAGATATTTCATATACAGTGAGATCAGAGCTATAAAACTGAACCAGGAAGGGAGATACCAAGCAATGCTGCTTCCTGCTGCCCCTGTATCCATGGGACTGGTTCATCTAGATGAAAAAACAGTTTCAAT
This sequence comes from Alectoris magna, assembly GCA_030625065.1. Lineage (NCBI taxonomy): Eukaryota > Metazoa > Chordata > Aves > Galliformes > Phasianidae > Alectoris > Alectoris magna. The sequence goes on along the minus strand of CM060561.1, from coordinate 42,455,134 downwards.
ATCAGTCATCAGGCCAGAAGGACTATACCAAAGTATTTGGGCTATAGAGGCACAGTGGCAGATGGCCCTGATCCATCATGAGTGCCTGATCCTACTGCGGGATGAGTAACTGTCAAAGAGGGGAAGTGGGGAAACCAAAAAGTCCTTTAACCCCTAAGCCTACTACAGGGATAAAGCCTCTTACCTCCTGCTGCTTGGATTCCTGCTGTCAGATTCCTGTAAAGGGGCAGCACACAGAGGGGAGACTCCATAGGAGGGAAAGAAGACCAGGCTATATTTGTGTGTGAAGATCTCTAAGTAAGGGATCTCTACCCACACCCTTCCCAATAAAACTTAAAATAAAAATAAAAATAAAAATAAAAATTAATAAATTAAACAGGTAGAAGTGAGACAAAGATTCCCAATCTATGGGATGCTGAATAATTCATACCTCTCCACCAGTAGCCAATATCTACTTATTACAAAACAAAACTTAGCTGACTCCACAGAAGTCAAGAGTCAATCAGAGTCCCTGACATAATCCAGCTGTTAAGGTTGTTTTTGATGATTTTGTTTACTAAAAACAATATTGTAGTCAGGCAGAAGGACACAGCATGTAGGATTGCTTTTTGGCTGGCACGTAGCTGGGCTTCTAAGTATTTGGCAGCTCAAATGGTAAATGAACACTTTTCTAGCAAAATGAGTTTATTACATATAACTTCGTAGGTGGCCTTCAATTGATGAAGTACTACTTAAGATTCGAGAAAAATTGGAATAAATCACATTTTTACTTCAGTTCTCCCTGAAGAAACTTAATTCTCAGCCTACTTTCTTCTTTTTCCCTTCTATTTTCTTTGAAGTTTCATGAGAAAATCCTACTCTTATTTGTCAATAAAGCAAGCTTTTTGCCTTAAAGATTTGAACTGCTGTGGCTAGGGCTTCCCACCAAAATGTGTTGTATCCTGGATACTAACCTGGAGAGCATCATGGCATTCATTTCAGCTGCAAATGGTAGTGCTTTCTCGAAGTAGACAATGAAAGTCACCGCTGAGCATAACACTAAGGCATACTCAGCAGCCCACCTCATCCTTTCTGGTCAGTGAAAGGACACCTTCAGGTTCTTTGAAGCAGTACAGCATATTACTATGGAAGGACATTAAGTAGTGACATGTTCTCTCACACTGATTACTTACACACAGCCTTGGTTTGATTTCCGTCACTATCGTAGCAATGAAATTACAAAGACGACATCAACATCAACTTTCAGTTCTGTTTCTTGGCTACCACAAACACAAGCATCAAAGAATACAAAGAAAAGGAAAACAAAAGATTTCAGTTTGTACCTCGTCTTGCTGTGAATTTAGTAGCTGCAGCTTCATGTGTTTCATATAGGCCATAGTAATTGGCATATTGTAATCAATCATACTGGTCACCAGTGTTGGTGGTTTTCCATTATCTGTAACAAAAATATTTATTATGCATTACATGTTAGTTGTGGAGGCTACTTCAGCCTACTTTGCAGTCAAAGTCAGACAGTTATGTCATTCCATTCTAACTTTGGCATTTTCAATTGCTTGTAGGCTGTGCAGATGGAAATCTCCTAAAGAAAAATGAAAACCAAGTTCAAAACCTGAAAAGTGATGAGCTCTTCTATCCTAAATGACTACAGCACATGCATCCTATCTATTCCTTATGTTTAAGTCTTCATATAAACATTTCCATAGCAAAATAAATGATTTCCTCCAGATAAAATCATTTTTCTATCAAGGGTGCATATGGTACTACACTCTATCCTTAAGCAAAAGCAGAAGATTCACTACCTTCCAGCTTAAGTAAATGAGATGATCTGACTTATTGAACTGTTCCAGTCTACCAAATTTTTATGAACCTTCACTTAAGCTAGAAAAATATCAATGGTATTAGAAATAAAATTACTTTACATCTCACTGTTTGACACTAAAACTACCTTTATGATCTGCTCCATCTGGGTTTAAATGCATTCTTTTCTGGCACTCTGAGCAACTCATTAGAAATCGTGTCACCGCTTCTCTCGGTAGGAAGGCATAGGTCTCTGAAATCTGAAATGAATAACAAAATATAGATGTTATTATATAAGCTGATTGAACATGATTTAACAGAACTGATCATTATGTTTCCAAATAAGGCATATTTTCATATACTGCCAGGAAGCACAATGAAAGCATGTTCTGCATACTATGTAGGGTTTCAAGAAACATCTATCCAATCTGCCTACTTATCATCTAACGGCTAATGACAAAATTTCACTTATATCACTGGAACTTCATTTTCTGTTTATAGGTTTTTTTACAATTTCTTTTCAGCAAAAAGATTCATGCATAAATGGCATCCTATAGAGGACTATTAAAAAAAAAACACAACCTTTTTCTTATAACTAATAAGAAAAGATGCTTATCTTGCGTGCTGTATTAGTATTGATTTTAACAATATGTAGACAGATATAGAAGCCTGTGTATGATTGACGATGACACTCTCTTTGCAGTTCTAACTTTGTATTTGAAATTTTTGTGAAGATATTCTCAAAAAGCTTGTAATTTTGTATTTCACAGTAAATGAATTATTGACAGTTATTGAATTTAGGATTCATTCAAATTTAGAGATTCTGCTTCACCCAGAGATACCTTACAACAACAGATTTTGGTTTCTTCCTTCTCTCAGTATAATTCTTCTAACCACGTACTCAATGTTTTATATACGTATTATTATTATTACTTTAAAAAAATTAAAAAAAAAAAAAAAACAAGAGAAGAGGAAGAATGTATTTCTGTATTTAAAAACTGCATTTTTCCTGCTTCCACAACAGGGATACATATATATATCTTTATAGACATTTTTGCCTTGCTGAAAAGAACTTGGAGGAGATGGTGCCAAGTTGAAAATGAGCCAATAGTATACTCTGATCATAGATAAAATAAAACTGACTACATTAAACATATGGCCAACAGATCAAGAGAAGTTAATATACCTCTCTTCTCAGTGCTAGTAAGGTAGCAGCTGGAATACTGTGCCTGGTTTGCCACTCCACAGCTCAAGAAGGCATCTGAGAAGACTGCATGACAGGTCAAGAAAAATCACCTGATTTGCACTTGTAGACCTTTACTGTAAAACCTGCAGCAGGATTCAATTTCCTATCAAGAGGCTATGTTGATCAAAGTCTACACAGGAAGTTCAGAAAGACGAAGACGGGATGTAGGAAAGTATGCATATGAAAAGGACAAAATACTTTCTTTAAATGTATGTAAATGGAGTTAAATATTAAATGCTGTGCATATCATCCAAGTTTCTCACGAGGATGCTAAGATGAGGGCAAATGGCCTGTTTTATCTCATAGACATTCCTTCTTGGCTGCTTGTCTACGTTGAATGTTAAGCTTCCTAAAACTCCATGAACAAAAAGACTCAACCACTGATGAATTTAGTAAATAAGGACATTTTATATAGTGCTTCTTCTTGTGATATCAGCTTTGTCTATAAATACATGGGAAATTATGCATTGCAAAATAAGAATGTGAATTACACCATCTTGTTCATGCTATTGTTTATTGTTCATGCTATACTGTTTATTGCTGCCAGGTTTTTTATATAAGATAAATCTTATCTGGGGAGGCAGAAAAGGGGATTATTATATAAGCAAAATTTGTTCTGTGTTGAGAATTGGTACAGATTTCTCTGGGCCTGAAACAATTTATCTGAAAATAAAGGCAGTAACTAAAACTCTTGGGAAAATGGGAAATCCTACCAGAGAAGTTATTTCAGATAATTTTCCTACTTTTTATACCACTGAACAAATGTTCATTTACCTTCCTTGATTCAGAAATATTGTTCATTTGCAGTCCCTATGGAATATAAAATGAATTATGATAAATTATTAATAATAATTATAATAAAGTATTATATAATAAATATAAAATGAATTATATAAAATTATTAAAATCAGCTAGAAGAAAATTTTACCATTAAGAACCATTAAGAAAATTGGTAAGTGCACGTATGCAACAACCTGTCTCTCATAACGTTTAACACATTTAGCACTGTATTGAAATTAATGGAGCTTACCCATGGATTCATTAGTTACCTGCATTTGATAGGGACACTCCACTTATTCCAATCAAACATCTCAGTCAAAATTCCAGTTCAAGACAAAAATTCCCCATGGAAAGCAAGTGAGCTAAGTCCCAGATTAAATAGGTATGCTTCACTGACTATAAGTGAACCAGGTTTTATAACTAAATTTATCCATATGGCAGATGCTTGTGTCTCCAACTTCCCACTGCAACACAGTTTTAAGGATGCCCTTCCGTAAATAACATCAGTTTTCACCAACTTCCTCCCCTGTTTACTTTGTAGTTTGAATTAATCACTTACAGGCCAAGATTTCAGCTTGTTTAAATTGGCATAACGCAAGAGACTCACAACTTTCCTTATTCTTGCTGCCTGAATGTATACAAAGATCTCCTTTCAATTTTCAGTGCCAGAAAGATTTTTTTAAAAACAACCCTCACACCTCAGTAATGCAGACTCCCTTTTGCTTTTCTCAGTGAAGAAGAGCATCTCTACTTCATGAGATGAAGATAATGGCTTGCTAGCTCTGGCCATGCTCTGAACCAGCTGGCTTAGCACCACCAGTGTCCTAAAAGCTCTCTAACAAATTCAGGACAAAGTTGAACGCAAAATCCTGTATTTTACCCCTCAGTCAAGCTTAACACCTGTGCTCAAGTTTGGGCTTACGTATGAGCTGGCTTTCAAGTATTTCAGAATAAAACCTGTAGGCCAATGACACTTTGTAACTAACTACATAGAAATACCTTAGTGGTCTGACTTCATTAGGAAAAAATGTTTTTCTTCCTCTATTCTATCTGAAAGAAAGCAATAGTGAGTCAGTCCTCACAGATGCAGTAAATTCTCACTGCCTTCAATGGCAATGTTCTTCTCAGGGCCATTAACTAACAAAAACTATAGCCAGACCATCTCATTTAGTGATGCCCTGTAATCAAAGAACAGTATTGTAGTGCAATTCCACTAAAAAAAAATAAAAATAAAAAAAAAAAATTAAGAAAAAAAAAAAGGTCAGAGAAGTGAACTGAGTTGAATTGGGAGATATTACATGATTTACACCCACACACTTATGGTGCATATTTTTTGGTATGATTTACAGGAAACTGGTCATGTATACACCTCTATCAATCAGAGAACAAGTAGTGTTGATACATCATACTGATAAAATATCCCAGAATTCATCTGATTAGTCATATCAATAAAATATTCCAGAGTGCACCCAAAGAGTGAAATACGACATGGATTTCATTAAAAACAAAAAATATACTTTTTTTCAAATGTGATGCATTAAAGTAGGTTTATGTGATTCCTTACTCTTACAGACGGTTTTATTATTATGTCTTCTGTTCTTTTGTAGAAACACTTTATCTTGTATCTGGATGTATTGCATGCCATGTACTAACCAGAAAATAAGGACATTCTAGCAGGTCAGCGTTTAGGTGATGAGTGCTACATATAGCTACTACAGTTGAATGCTTTTTACATTGTAAAGGGGAAAATACACAAAGAAGAAACTAGACATTAAGCTAGGACTTATGCTACAATATTACGTTCAGTTTACCTCCAGAGGTTACAGTCCATGGAAACCTACATATATTTTTGTTATAACTCTGAACACAGAGGGAAATAAAAACAGAGTTGACATCAGTGGCTTACAAGTCAACATTCTGATAATTTTAATCTACTGCACATGAAAAGTCTACACTATAGTAGATTTTGACAAAGAACCATAGAATCATTAAGGTTGGGAAAACCACTAAGATCCCCAGTACAACCATCAGCCCATCCCCACCATGCCCACTGACCACATCCTCAGTGCCACATCCACACGATTTGTGAACACCTCCAAGGATGGTGATTCCATCACTCCCTGGGCAGCCAGTTCCCTCACCACTATTTCCGAGAATTTTTTCCTAACCTGAACCTTCCCAGCACAATTTAAAGCCATTATCTCTTGTCCTATTGCCAGTTAACTGGGAAAACAGGCCAACTCCCACCTCACTACACGTAGGGGGAACCATAGGATCCCCCAGAGGACATACATCAACCCTTTCAAAATATCATCCAACAGCAAAAGCCTTCTAAATCTGGAATTGGTCTACATGCTATCTATTGGATCCCATGCAGAACTACAAGAGGGAATTGATCCAGTATCTAAGCATGCAACCTGATTCATATTGGAGCTAAGTGAAGTATGCCCTAACTATCCATGAGAACAACATCACCTTCCCATTGCATTACTGCAGGCAGAGAAAATGGGCAAAATGAACTTCGTGTTCCCCAGTGTTCAGAGATTTAAATGATATAGCTTTCAGAGCTCCATTTTATTTGGAAAATTAACAAGCACTAAATTGAAGGCAGATTTTAGGACACATATGGCAGAGTAGGAAAGACAAGTGTGAGGAGAGAGAGTGAAATATTGCAAGTGAACCTATTAACCTCTAAAGAATTAACACAGAGAATGTATGTGTAGTCTGGAAGACATGATGTGTCAGAAAAGAGAGAATCTTTGTTGTGCATGTATATGTTTTTAATTAAAGATGATGAGGAAAGGGGAGATGATCCAAAGAAAAATTGAAAAAGGAGAGAGAGACATGTAGGGAGAAGAAAATGACAATCTGTCCTGGGCCAACAGCCATCAAACCAGGTGGCAGAAATTGGTTTCTTGATGACAGGAGTGCAAGCCAGACAAGGAAAGTCCTTTCCTCACTTCAGCAAGAGGTCAAGATAGAAGGCTGACGTCGGAAAGCATATATATTATTGCCGAGAGTTTTATCAAGAACTCTCTACCCTGATATATTGGGGAAAATGTTTTTCTCTCTCATATCCAACTTTACCTTCACAACTCCTCTTCCTCCCTACATAACAGGACTATCTTTCTGAGAGGGGGGGAATGCGGAGCATCTGTTAGCTGGTTCCCTGCCAGGGCACTCAAAACTTGCCCTTTGGGGAAAAAAAAAAAAAAAAAAAAGCAGAAACAAGACAGAAGGATAAAAGTGAATAGGGCTTGGATGTTTCACCTTGCATAAAGGACTGGTGCTGATACAAGTATGTTGGTGCGTTACAGCCCTGCACAAATTTCATATTCTTCTTCTTCCCCAAGTACAGTTTTGCTCTGGTTGGAGACCAGCTAGGCTGCAAACTTTCTTAATTCTACTTGATCGAGGAAGTTGTACTGGGAGGAAATGATGTTATTCATAATGTGACCTGTCAAAAAATTCTTCCCAGGGAAAACACATTCAGTGTGGTGCATAGAGGGGACTTGCAAACACATTCTTGATTCGAGAGGGGGAAAAAGTCACTTTGTGTTTTACAATTTGAAGAATATTTTTCTTAGTTTGACAGAACAACATCTATTAATGCAAGAACTGGATGAAGAACAGGACTCCAGATATTCCCCATACCTAATAGACTCCAGTTTTTCCTCAGATGTTATATATTTATGTACTATGTTTCTGATGAGTCTTGCCTCTAGCTACTTTCCCTTGACACATCAATATGTCCCACAAGTTTTACAAGCCTACTTCTCTTCCAGCTCATCATTCTGCTACTCTTTTTTCATTCATGGGCTGGGAATTTTATTAACCAACCCATTTCTCCTGAAACCTTTGCTCACAACTCAGGATCATTGCTGCAATGTTTCAAAGCATTGCACTGTGGCAACGTAGGCTCAACAGGCAGACATCAGATCATTATTCACATGTAAAAATATTCAAGTACATGGTATTTCAAGAGCTTAAGGTGGCTGCAAGACCTCAGGAAACTCTCTCTAGATGTAAGACACAAAGGTGAGGCATTTACTCTTCATAGTTTATTGTTTAAATGTTATAGATACATATATACATATATATAAATAAATGTATATGTATATTAAGAATAACAAGGGAAAGTAAAATCTATTCTTAAAATCAGGGCTCAACCACTAAGTTTGGCCTAACTGTATGCAGAGCTGGGCCTGAGGGGAGGCAGAGATTTTCTTCTTCAGATTCATCAGAGCCACATCAATTTCTTGAAAATTTAATAAGGTAACTCTTTTTATCCCAGTTTGCACCAAATTACAAAGAGATTTTGTGACTTTTGCAATGCACTGTTCCTGAAACAATAACTTTTCCCATTTGCTCCCACCTTCTATCCACCCCTCAACACTTGAATTTAAATTTCATTTACAGCCGAGTGGTTGAAATCAAGATATGTAACTCAACAAAGACACAGAGAAGCTAGCCATGAGTTTGTTGCATGTTGGTCCCATTAAGCTGTACCAATTCTTCTCCTGAACATTTCTGTCCTGTGTGTCTCTGCCTTCAATTTGGTACAGCAGCTCGTATCTCAGGGCCTGATGTCTACACACATCCAAACAGACCTTTAGGACATGGAGAGAAATGCATTATCTCAAAGCAAAGCATTTCCTCTAGGATGCTGAGCTGTACGAAAGTGTGAGCAGAGCCACCCCCCTGGGGATCCTCTGCACTTCTTTCTGGCTGCTCAGGTAACTCTTCCAGGCCACACATCACTACTCCGTCTGTAGAGCTTTGTTTCCTACAGAACATAGGGGAAAACAGGAAGGGCAGGCACTTGTTTGGGCGCAACTGCTGTCCTTGTCACCAAGGAACACACTCCTTTCCCATTCCCAGCCAACTGTCCTCCTGATGAGCCAACAGCTTGGCCTGACCTTGTGTCCCATATCCTGTCTTGTGAGGGAATCATATCCCTCAAGGCCCTCCTGTTTGTAAACTTCCTTGGGAACTGTAGAACTAATCAAAATTATAAACACTGTATTAGGTAGTCCTTCACTCTGATGAATTTCAATACTGAAACACTCTGGATATAATTTAAAGGCTTGACAACTTCTGGTTTCATTTCATGTGTCTAAGTCAAGCCTTTTTTTACTAGTATAAGTCTACCTACAAGTACAGCTATGCTGGCAAGGAACATAGCCTATCAATCTTATATTGTATACAAGTCAAGAAATGAGCATGAAACCTGCTAGTTAAATGGGAAGTTCGCTCTTTTATAAATATTTTCAAGGTTACTCTACCAAATCATCCACACAAAATTTGTACAGTTTCCTTCTCACACATTAGTGTGCAGAGAAGAATAAAATGGGAACTTATTCTAATCTTGAATATTGAAGCACAGATGTTTTCTTAACTAATCTGTAGGAACTGTGCCAAGAAAACTTAAAGTTTGTTACATTGCTGTACCATGAAAATGTAAAAGTTCTCTTCCAATATGCTGCTCTTTTAAAATTACCAAGCACCATATACTGTGTACCTTCCTGTGCAGCACCTCCATAGAAATCAAGCAGAAATCAGTTGCAAAAATGCCATTCAGTTTTACACAGTTAATGTAAACAACTCACTTAAGATTACAGAATTGATAATTGAGTCTGTAAGCTGTTCTGAACATATTTTTAGGGAGAAATACCAATATTTTTGAGTACTCCAGCAACTGGGGAGGACACTATCAAAAATGAAAAAGGCTCTACCAATTCCAAATTTGTTACTCCATATAAATGCCAACAGTGGTTAATTAAATTACTTTTGACAATTTCATTACCTTTCTAACCATGCTTGGATACTATTCAAAGTCCTGAATAAAGCAGTTTCTCAACTGAAAATAGTGACTCATGCATATATAAGCAAATTAATTACTCAAAAATACTATATTGCAGTCCTTAGAATTGTGCCATGTATTTTTTTTTTAGAAATAATTGGGTATGAAATATTTATGGATTACAGAAGTTTAGCAATTTTTACCAAAAATGTGGCTTTCTTCCCATCATTTTTTCTGTTGAGACATTCTAGTTGTCCAGTCAGAGAACAAAAGCAATGTGATCATCACATGTCAGGAATTATAAATTACAAATAGCAGTTCATAGAACCACAGAATGGCTTGGGTTGGAAGGGACTCCAAAGACCGTAAGTTCCAACCCGACCTGCTACAGGCAGGGTTGCAGCTGCCAGATAAAGTATTAGATTAGGTTGCCCAGGGCCCCATCCAATCTGGCCTTAAACTCCTCTAGAGACAGGGCATCCACAGCCTCCCTGGGCAACATGTTCTAGCACCTTACCATTCTCTCAGTAAAATCTCCCCCCTGACATCTAATCTAAATCTCCCTTCCTTTAGTTTAAATCCATTACCCCTTGTCTTATCGCTATTTACCTATGTAAAAAATTTATTTCCCTCATGTTTATAAACTCCCTTTAAATATTAGATGGCTGCAATGAGGTCTTCTCATATCTTTCTCTTCTCCAAGCTGAACAAGCCCAGCTCCCTTAGCCTATCTTCATAGAATACACACTACAGTTGATCTTAGCAGTATAGAAGGAGATATAGTGTATAGGAGATATAGTGTAGATAGGAGAGGTGCTCCAGCCTCTGATCATCTTTGTGGCCTTTCTCTGGACCCTCTCCAGCAGCTTCACATCTTTCCTGCATTTGCCCCACACGTGGACACAGACGGGGCCTCGTGAGAGCAGAATAGAGGGCTAGAATCACTTCCTTCTCCCTGTTGGCTACCCCTCTTCTGATGAAACTCCTGATACCATTGACCTTTTCAGGCTGCAAGTGCACACTTCTGGCTCATTTTAAGTTTTTCATGAACCAGGATCCCTAAGTCCTTCCCAGACAGGCTACTCTCAAGGATTTATTTTCCCAATTTGTATACATATCTGGGATTACCTCAACCCCAGTGCAAAACGTTGCACTTTGCTTTGTTGAACCTCATTAGGTTCACAAGGGCACACCTTTCAAGTTTATCAAGGTCCTTCTGGATGGCACCTGTTCCTTCTGTTGTATCAGCTGCAATTGCATCAGGTGAAGCACAATCCCTGTAAAAATTGTTCACTCAAACTATTTGCTGAATGTTTATGCATAATATATACATTTACAGAAGTCAAGGATGATTCACTTTTGACTTGTGAATAAAGAAGCAAGACTAAATTAATCATGTTTCCAATTCACTTAATAAAATTAAGATCTGCCAAAGTACTTCTGTTTGATTTATAAAGCTCTTAGGGTATCGTTTTTACAAGATTATTACTCAAGACACTACCTCTTTCCTTCTGCTTCATCACAGAAGGAGATACTGTGTGGCTTTCTGGAACAGACTGACACTACTGAGTATCTTTTTTAGTGAGAGTATTTTCATTGACAGGGCCAATAAAGCAGCATGTGTTCCCTCAGTTATTCTGGAAGAGTTGGAGGCCTATTTATTTAGCCTAATTCTTATCTTGGGACAGACAGTAAGAATTGAGATTAGTTTGTTCTGGAGTCTTTTTTTCTTTCTTTTTCTTCTCTTTTTTTTTCCCCCTTTTTTAAATCTATGGAAATATTTTAAAATTATGCACATGAATCTTGTCCTTGGGAAATATGATTCAATGGATTCAATGTCTTTAACAAACTATTAAGTAATAAAATGAATTAAAAAATACTACTGACTTTGGTAATGACATAGAAACTTACATTTGCGCACCTCGGTTATCAGCTCATAGCAACGTAATAAACACATGTCTCAATCCCAGTAAAAGTCACTATCACATGAAAGTACTGTGTAGGCTACTGAGTCTGCAAAAATTGTTCTCACAAAAATGACACAAGTTGTCTTTCCTGCTGTTTACATTAAATGTTTTTTTTTTATCTGACCTGGAATCATGGGATACATACAGTAGTAAATACTATGCTTCGTTTCATAAACGTTTTACAGTAGGTTAATATTTACAAATATTTACAGTAGTAAATATTATACCAAATATATGCATTTGTAAGATTATGACTTGAAGCATTCTATTTACAGTTGACAAAAATCCTTATACCTGTATCTTATTTTACAAACTTTGTGACCTATACATTTGAACAGCTTACCAAAGTAAAACAAAACAGAAAGATAAAGGTCAGTCAAAATATTACTCTTCTAACGCTTTTTAAAACACAAGACCAAGGATCAAAATGGCTGAGGTGACAGATGAAAATTAATTTAGACAGTTTGTGTTTGTTAATCCTGAAATATCACTCCAAGCCATACAAAGCACACCCAGATGACTGGTGTCTTCCTTCATACATCCACTTTGAGGTCAATACAGCTGGGAACAAATTAAAAGAAACCTTGCCAAGAGCTTATCCCACAACAAACTGCCTGAAATAGCCAATAAATAAAATATATGTGAAGGGATGCAGAGAGACATATTAAAGATTGTTATATACCTGAAAAAATAGTAGTGAAAGAACAGCTATTTCTTACAACTAAAGTTTGAGATGTCAGAAACCTTGAGTACCTACAGATTTTGCTGGCCTTTCACTAAAAAATTGTTAGAATCATTAGAATCATAGAATTGCTCAGGTAGGAAAAGACCTTAAGATCATCAAGTCCAACCACAACCTAACCATACTACCCTAACTAGCAACCCTCTGCTAAATCATGTCTCTGAGCACTACATACAAATGGTTTTTAAACACATCCAGGGATGGTGACTCCATCCAGGGACCACCTCCCTGGGGAGCCTATTCCAGTGCTTAACAACCCTCTCTGTAAAAAAAATCTTTCCTGATATCCAACCTAAACCTCCCCTTGGGCAACTTGAGGCCATTTCCCCTCATCCTGTCACCTGTCACCAGTGAGAAGAGACCAACTCTGCTCTCGCTGTAAGCACTTCTCAGATATTGGAAGAGAGCAATAAGGTCTCCCCTCAGCCTCCTTTTCCCCAGACTAAACAGCCCCAGCTCCTTCAGTCTCTCCTCATAGGGCACATTCTCCAAGCTCTTCACAAGCCTTGTTGCCCTTCCTTGTACCTGCTCCAGCACCTCAATGTCCTTTCTGTACTGAGGTGCCCAAAACTGAACACAGTACTCAAGGTGAGGCCTCACCAATGCCATGTACAGGGGCAGGATGACTTCCCCAGTCCTGCTCACCACACCATTCCTGATACAAGCCAGGATGCCACTGGCCTTCTTGGCCACCTGGGCACACTGCTGACTCACCACTGGTTAGCATGATTGCAGGTCACTTTTAAAGTTAAGAGCACTGTATTCAGGGTGACAAGTTTCCTCACTGCCCTCAGCCAGCCTCCTGACGCCCCCATCTCACTGGGGCCATCTGTGAGGTACAAGTGGGTACTCTGTGTCCCAGCCAGGGTGGGAGCAGCTGTGGCTTGAAGACTTCCAGAAATACACAAGTTTTCAAACCACTAAACCATTAAGAATACTTAGTCAGCAACAATAAATTATAAGGAAACTTCATATGTGGAAATACAACACCCCATTTAGCAAAGTTGTCTCAATATCTTTTAAGTCTTCTTTCAGACTTCATTCATTTAATAGCAACTTGTTAATATAGTTATTAGAGAAATTGTCAAGACATAATAGAAGTAATAAATTCTATTCTTCTACAAGTAAGCATTGCTACTGAAGTCAATGGATCTGGCCCAGGATCCAACGCGTAGGAAGTGTGGCCTTCCTGATTTCCAAACTGTATTTTGGCATGCATTACTGAAGTACCTCTGAAATAAATTTGAGGGTGAAGTTTGCAATACCGATCTAACTGGAAGAAAAAAAAAAAACAACCACAAATTTCATGTCATGTGACTAAATCCAAATAATTCATGCATTTAGAGACAGATGTTTACTTTTAATTGGTTGGTTGTTGGTTTTTTTGTTGGTTTTGTTTTGGTGGTTTTTTTTGTACTTACTGCTTTATATGTTCTCTTCTGTCCAGCATGTTTTCTGATTTGTTCTCCATTAGGCCCAGTTTCAACATGCATGGAATAGATAATGTCAAAGAAATCTTCTACCACGGCTACCCGCCGTAAAGACAGCTTCTCATCTACACCTACTCCATCCTGAAAAGTAAAAAGAGAGAAAGAAAAAAATAAGGAGGACAGAATATATCGGTAAATGGTGATCATCACGGGATATATTTTCCTCTTATGACAGCAAAAGACCCTGCCATTGGGAACTGAAGGTCACCCACTCAGTGTATGGCAGAAAAAGTAATGTAAAAAAGCTATATGATCAGAAGAATCAGATCATATGACACCATTCCCTGCAATCAGCTCATTTTGCCAGGCCAGGACATTTGGTCTCTTGACAGAAAGTGACCTTTCACTCTAGTATTTTAAAAATGAAACAGAAAGTACCCGTGCTTGTTTCTCCAAATGCACTAACAACATTCAAAGTCATAAGCAATTCCCATCACATGGCACAGAAATGCATTATGTGGCTGTTAATAAGAATCCATGGGCTTTTATCCTCTCATTCCCCTCCCAGTAAATCTGTACATAGCATCTCATAAAGGTATTTAATAAAGGGTTCTAATTTGCAGGTGACAGAGCTGACTGTAGTTACGAATACAAAGGGAAGTCGTTAAAAACAATTTACTGCCAGAAAATCTGCTTGAAAATATATTACAAGAAGACGAACCACAATATGGGGGGAAAAAAGGGATTTTTTGTTTGTTTGTTTTTGTTTTTTGCTTTTTACTCAGAGGTCAGAGTGGAATGAGGGACAGAAAAGTGAGGACACTATCATATGATTTCTAAGCCGAAGACTTCTAAACAGAGAGAAGCCCCAGTGGCTCTGAAATTAATCATTGCCATTCAATTCATGCCTTTTAAATAGGACCATCCATAAGAGGTTGTGGGGTTTTTTTCACAGCTGTCTATGGATTCAGTTCTAATGAAGAGGCAGGAACTGGGACTCTTGTTTTTCCAGGGCAGGCAGCTATCAAGCAGGCAGCTATCAAGCAGGCTATGTTTTGTAATACAAGGTAAGCATGTGAGGAAAATGAGAATGGCCCATTCACTTGCAATCCATCACAATCTTTAAAGTTAGATCTCAGAAGGCAACTATGTCACTTAACCTTCAAAGTGCATTTTAAGCAATAAATGCTTTCAAAACCTAACACGTTTGATAATGTCATTACTGCTGCTGTAAGTCATGCCACCAAAAAAACAAAAACAAAAACAAAAAAACCCTGATTTACGTTCACCCTTTTGTAACAAAGCAAATGAAGTTACTGCTGTTGTGACCAAATACAGATAAAAGATGAGAAATGAAAATACAATTACGACAATTACGTATAATTCTAAGTTGCTGCCCCCACCTTAATAACTTCCTAATAATCCATTCCAGTAAGTTTGCTGGACGTGGCCAACTACTATTTTTTTTTCCTCACCATTTTATTCCAGCCCACATACTTTCATTTTTCACAAAGTTCATAGAAACGACCCAAATAATCCCAATGGCTTCAAAAGATCCCCAGGGTGGCAAAGGGGTACTGACACATCACTGTCAACAACAGAGAAAATGTCAGTATCTCTACAGCATAGCTTTCTACGAGTGTCTGATGGTATCAGATTAAGTGGTGTTGATACGCTACTAGCCATACAAGCTTGTACTGTCCTGTTCCATCATGCCCCTGCCTCTTCCCAGCCTTCTTCAAAGAAGTCCCCTGCCCAAAGCTAGATACTTTCTACCATCCATTCACCAGTCTGTGCTCTCTGTCTCAGGAAAGCTGGAATGGAGCAGAACTCCCTTACATCCATGATAAGAGGATTGCTATAGTCCTGCAAAGAACAGTGGCAGATGTGACTGTGTTGAGGATGGAGGAAAGATGAGGAAATTACGGTCTCCACCAAAGAGTAAATCCTCAGAGAGATCAGCTGGGAAGAAGCACTCAGAGACAATAGAGATGCTCCCATGCGCTGAAGAATCCCTAAAATTTCACTAACCACCTGCTCAAAAATTCTGTGGCATTGTGCCAGGTTCTGGTATCAGCAACATTAAGAATTTCCTTTGTACTGCTCTTCATTGCTGTGCATTATTTAAAAAAAAAAAAAAAAAATGTTCTAGAGATGGGGCCAACACAAAATCAAGATTTTTGTTGCTTTAATCTTTAGGGAAATTCACATGTGAGTTCTGCAGGGGGGGGCCATCCTCTATCATTATTTTCACACCACCTAAACAGCTCAGTGGGATCCCTAATGATTTCAAATGCTCTTATTATGACGACAGTGTTATCTCATGCCGCTCTCAGAACTGTCAGAAGTTTATAGTGTTGATTAACTGATAAAGGTTTTATCTGCTTATTACTAATGAGTTTTGTTTTAGGAAATTTCCTGTGGGGGAGCTCTCTTTTTTAATTAAAGAAAAACGCATTACAACAATATTAATTTAAAACCTGAGATGCCACATCAGCAGAGCTGACACGTACAAACATTAGGGATGTATTCAAAGAAGAACCTCAAGATGGAAATTCCTTTTGCTGCTGTTGGTGGCCATAAGTGTACAAGTGTTCTTTTTTGGCAATCCCCCTGCCCCCTCCCTCGCTGGTCTCTCAGACCCAAAGGGAGTTAGGCATGATATGATTGTGTTCTTCAGGTTGTGTTTCATTCAGGTGACTATAGCAGTAAGCATCACTGCAACTTTTAAAAATACAAGGAAGTAAAATCTGCACAAACTCTTTGTCATGCCCTTTAATTGAAATACCAGAAAATGAATACAAACTTTGAAAATCTTGTCAGTCTGAAAAGATAGGGAAAAAATGGTGTACACGGAGAGGAAACTTCTTCAGGAGAAACAACACTATCACTTAGCAATTATACTTGTATTTCATCATAAATGAATCTAGTTGGACCTGGGCAATGAGTTGGTCAGGATTCATTCTGCATAGTGCTGCATAAGGTGATAAGGCAGACCTTGTTTCAGAAAGCCTGCAGTGTTAAAAAAGGTGCTGAATTGCCGTGAGTAGGCTGTTAAGTACATCTGGCAGTGCTCTGCAGAGACGCAAGCTCTAACTGCAATACACCAGATGAGTAACCTGAATGAGAATGAGACAGCTATTTACTAAGACTTTAGATATCCCAGCACTGACATTCCAGCAGGCAAAAATCTGGGCAAATGATACAACCCCAGATCTCCATTTAAACCATAATGTCTTTGAAGTGGACGCAGTTGTATCAGACTTTCCTATCACATGCCATTACATTACACTTTTATCCTGAAATTGCTATTTGATAAAGGCATTAACAAAGCAGGTCTTCTTTATAAGCTGGCTTTGGGTAAAATTTTCACAGTGCCTAAGGGGAAATTTTTTAGCTTCAACTAAGTCTAAAAAGTGACGAATGGGGGAATACATGATAATGCTATTCAGATGTCTGAAAGGCTATGAAATGTCCACAAGGGACAGGACAAGTAATAGGCTTAAACCACAGCAAGGGAGATTTACATTACACATTAGGAAAAGCTCACTATTGATGTGGATAGTCAAGTACAGTAATAGTTTGCCTGGGGAGGTTTTGGGATCTCTATCACAGGAGGATTTTGAGACCAGGTTAGGAAAGTATCTGTCAGGAACAAAATCCTCTCTTGGATAGACTAGATATTAATTGAGTCCCTTCTTGATAACTCAATAACTTAGAAGCTCAAAGATCATTTTCAAAGCTACAAGGGTACTAACTGCTCTAGAAGAGCAGGAAAGATACTTATAAATCACTGGGGTATTTTTAGGAATCTTTGTCATCATGGCAAGAGCCCAAGTCCCATTCTTGGAGTTGACTTAGGGATGGAAGTTTCACTGCATGTTTCTTTTCAAAAATTGGACTTAGACACTTAAATTTATTAGGTTGATTGTCATCCCATTTATTTCAACTATCACAGATGTATATCCTTACTTTAAGTCAGTTGCCTCAGATTCCTCTCTGGTTAACAATGTGACAATCGCTACAAAACACAACTCATCCTTACAGGAGCTGGAGCAGTTTCAGTCTCTGCCACAGCAGAGTTACTGAATTTCACTCTTTGCATTGCAGATCTCATTTTATGTTTATTACTATGATCTTCCTATGTGCTTAGGATACAAATAAATAGATGTTTCTTTTCATTTTCGGCCCTACAAATTGTATTTGCAATCTGAGATAAAAGTTGTTCAATTTTGTTTAGACATCTACACAAAGAATACTCTAATACACTTCTGGACAGTACTGATTTTACTGACAGTTATGCACCTCTCAAAAACTGCTGAGCATCCCTTTGAACAGTGATGCTTGAGGAGAGAATCAGTCTCCTCTATTGAGATGGAACCACCAGGGCTAGAAAAGGTAAAGAGAAAAAACACATTGCCAATGATGCAAAGAGGTAAAATTCCTAGCAGAGAGATTAAAAAAAAAAAATTATAAAAAAAAAAAAACACAAAACAAACAACAAAAAAAAAAAAACCAGAAAGCAGTCATTTCAGCAGTTAGCTGAATAAAATAAGCCTTTTAAAATTAAAGCTAACCAAAAAAGGGTTCTTGCTGTTTCTTGCTTGAGAACATCTGCAACATCTCATGTTGAAGTTTTGGTGGGGAAATAAGACTCATAAAACATCCTCTTGCTTCATGAATGAATGTAACTATCAGCATCTTTACAATGTTTGAAAAATATTCCTATAAAAACGTGATAGAAGGAAATAGCAAATAAAAGAAAAGGCTTGGTTGGTAGTTCTATAAAAAAATGCTCAGGTCTATTAAAAACCTCTTCTGCAAAAGCATCAAAGCCAGAAGAATCTACAAAACATTAGGGGTAGATGGAAATAACAATCAACCTAAAAATTTTGTCACATTACGTAAATCACATGCAAATAACAAGACAGCTTTGAATGCTGCAATATTTGTGTAAAAATATTCTGGTGTATACCAGTTTTGATTACAGAGGACATAAAGCACGTTCATGCCATAGTATCTCAGCTGACTAGCATGCAGTTTTGCTGTCTTTCACATTTTCACCGGACAGAAAGCAAAGTCTTTTGCTGACTGAAGCCCTGTGCCCTGAATGCTCTAAATGACCTTACAAATTTTTGTGCATGTAATCCAGCCACCTTGATAGCTTATACATAAGGAACACCCGACATGATTGCATGCTGGTGTTTCATTCTTTTTGTAGACAACACTAGCAATGTTTGTATTGTAAGCATTAGGATGAACCAGTAGTTTGTGTGAAACATAATCCTTATATACGTGTACGCTAAAATATTTTACAATAAGTCATCAGATGGAGAACACCATTATTTTTTACTGCCTTTGTCCGCTTGCTCAGATGTAGCTGTAAAAATAAGAACATTTAAGAAGATTGATGACAATTTAAGGACATCTCTTGCTACTGTAAAAATGAACGAATCTACTTTCCTCAGCACATTGACTTGAATTCTCATGTTATTAGTACATTCATTTGAATATCCAAATCTCGACTATCTGCATCACTGAAATCTACAACAGGTCAAAAACTATTACTGTTTGGCAGATATTATTAGGTGGCATAAAAATAAATAGATCGTTTCTATCTAGTTCCTAATGGAAATTGCCTATAAGAGCAAAAGGGACTTCTACTATTTGAAATTTATTGTTTCTGGTAACCATTGTATGATCCGTCTGAACAGCTAATCTCATCTTCTGCCAGCAGATGGAGACAGGAAAAATCAAAGATTCATTAAGGCAGGAATACACCATTTCCATGGGACAAGTTCTCCCTCCAGAACTTTTATAGTGCTAAACGCTACAGTGAATAAAGCAGTAAGCTTGGCTGTGACGTTAACAAGTCAAACTTTGCTGTGGAAATAAATTTTGAAAATTGAAAGGATTAACTTTGAAAATAGAATTAACTCAAGTAAGATAGCAAACTAATATGCCATTTGAGATAAGAAACTAAAAATAAATGATACAAAGTTTGGGATTTTCTTCTGAGCAGAGATTTATGAAAGCTGTGAGAATAAAAGTTCCCTGGTTGTCCTGATAGGAGATTTTCAGAGACCCCATAAACAGTAAGAGAGAATACATGAACACTGAGTTTCTTTTCTCTTTGTCTCTTGGACCAGTTCAGATGATGGGAAAGCACCAAAGCAAAATCTTTCAACAAACCATAAGAGAATGGGTGATGAGTGCCAACTAAATCTAAAAGATCCCACCTAAAAGGACTGTCCTACTGAGTAATTTCAGGTGAGGTCATCCTCTGGTGTAAATCACTAGCTCTATTAAATCAAGCTTTAGCAATTATAGATAATGGACCGTGAAACCCAGCTTGCCAAGCTGCAAAAGGAAGGTTTATTTCCATGAAATGTAGTAGTATGGTCCTGGGAATGATTTCAAGACTGATAAGATACCTTCAGAGGTATCATCAGAAACCTGTTTGGTCTTCCAGCACAAAGAGGATAATAACCTGGTCAGTGTCCCCGAGACAAATATTTAAAGCTTTATCCATATTGGAGAGGAGCAGAAACTTTTCTTTTTCATCTGTCTAGGAGAATTACAGATGGATCCATACCATCACAAGGGCTAGTGCAGGGGAAGAGCTTAGAAATGAAACATGGGGCCTGTGAACCGTCCCTTGTATTTCCTATTGAAATAAGTACAGATATGGAAAGCACGAAGCATTTTCAAACAGATGCCTCGAGTTGAATCCATACTGAACCTGTAGGGAGGAAAGAAAAAACCCCAGTGAGAATTCGAAGCAGGCAAAGCCTGCAGGTTACATTCCTTAATCAAGAACTACTTCTTAACTAAGGTCTGAATGCTGTTTTTCCTCAGCATGCTAACACTTGCGTTTGGTTTTTTTATTTATTTCTACGTTTTTGTTAATTATTTCTTCTTAGACTTTTAAACATTCACATAACCATTCTGAACAATAGGTCACAAGGCAGGCCAAATTTTACTATTTGTTAAGTCTGTTGATCCAGTCTAACCAAACAGCACGGGTGATATGTAGGTGAGCAAGCAGAGCAGCACAAGAAGAACAGAGCTGCAGAGCTAAGCTGTTGATAACAAGGAGCTGCTTTCACAATGCACATATTTCAGGCTGGCTTTAGTCTGTTCCCCGGCCCTGGATACAGTTAAGTGAATGTGGACAGATTTGTTTCAAGCACACTTTCCTTTTCCAAAACAAAACAGCAGAGCCAATGTAGCCACAGCATCTTCATTACAACTTGCATTTTTCACATTTTGTGTGACGAACGCTACCCAGACCGGTGAGGAAGATGCTTAAATATCTAGCTCAGGGACACACACTGCCCTGGTGACAAGGAGAGAAGGAGAAAGGAAGATGCTGAACAAACATATATTCTGACATGGAAACCATATTGCCATATTACTCCCTCTACATGCCTCCTACATCAGCAAATTCCTGCCTGTTTAGCGTGCTGAAATGGCAGGAGATGCTTTCATCACTAGATGCACAGTCCTAGTGCGGCTGTGATCTTTCACACTTTTTTGGGGGGGTTTGTGTGTGTGAGGGAGAGAGGTTTGTTTGTTTGATTGATTTCAGGTTTGTTTTTATTTCACAGAGAAAGCAAATGATTGCTTTATTCTGCCCACAAAACTATCTGCAGTTGATATATTTAATACAGAAACAATGAACCCAGGCATTAAGTGCATCATATTTAGTAAAAAGTAGCTGGAACTGGATGGAAAGAAGGGAAGAGCTCATATAGCATCTCCAGGAAGGCTGCAGTTTGCACTTTTGTGTGATCAATTTGAACAAGACCATAATTCAGCAACAAATTCATCTCTTAAAAAAGGCATCTAGAAAATAATTCCTGATTTTAGACCATTTTCAAATGATATTTCCAGAAGTCTTTATTTAATACAGAAATGTGACAACTATTTCCTTCTTTGAAAACGTTTTCCAGACTTTCAATTCCTGTTCTCTGAAGGATGTTGCCTGTTTTCTAGTGGGAGGGTTTTCTATTAGAAATAATTAAGTTTTGTCTTTGAAATGTATCTTTTTTTTTTAAGATTCACTTAACTTATGGAAATATTCAGTACATTTCACTTGCTCACTTTAAACCCACCGTTTACTAAGCTACAAGGTAGGACACTTAGCTAGGACGTTAAGGGTAACCAAAGAGGAGGAGTGCAACACAGATGAATTTTATCTAAAGTTTTTGCTTCATCTCATATTCATTATCAAAGTTTTAATGCATTTTCTTCTTCCTGATAGCTCATTAGAGGATTTGTCTAAGTATGAGGAACTTTCAACAAAATTTTCTACAATTGTGTGAATTCTAAGAAATGGCATTTTTTAAGCTTAAAAAAAAAACTGCCAAGACTTCAGTTCTACCATGAAACATGATGAAAATGTGTGAAAATTCATCCAATTAAAATAACATGCTATTCTTTTACTATAAGTAAAACCGAATGTAAAGATAAGTAATAGGATAGCAATAACATACAATAAATATCTCTTGTGTGAGGATGACAATAATTGTCCCAAACAAGATTACCAGAATAAAACAACTAATTCTCTTCTATTATTTCTGACTGCTGAGGGTGATAAAATTGATGAGCGTGGATAGTAAAGTGGTCCTTTCTGATACATTTTGGTGTTTCATTTTGTTGCCTTTTTTTTTTTTTTTTTTTTTTTTAAATTATTGTCTCTGCTATTGTCATCAGATCAGGAAACAGCAATGGAAAATCTACTAGCAATATTAACTCTTCACATTCCTTTGATGTCTCAAAACGTGCCCAATTACGTTTTAAAGTGTGCTATACTTTACAGGTATTCAAGCAGTAGGGGAACGCAATGTAGATCTATAATGCCACCTTTTTTCAGACTGATGAAATGCAACTACAGTATGCCCAAAGTAACCTAACACTGAAGTGAAGTATAAATGGCAAGAACACGTTGCTCCAAAGTGCTGCCAGTGAAATTAAATGTGTATTTTTGAATTATCTTCCACATCCTCTAAATTGTCTGATGTAAGGGTGCTCCCAAAGGGAGCTTTTTTAATAAATAATGTGATCATGCATGTGTCAAGAGTTACATACTGTAATCAGGTTACCGCATCACAGATCAACACTGTTCACTGACGACGCTTAAAAACATATATATAATAAATATAGCTTTAAAAGCCCGTGTAATTTGTAAAATACTCTGAAAAGTCAGGGTTGGATCAGAAGACTGTTAGTAGGTTATGGTGTTACTCTGTCTAGATCTCTGGGCTCAGCTCCAGCAAGGGCTTCTGTCCCTTTGAGTTGCTTCCACCTGCTGTGAGCTGCAAGGAATAACCCCGGGGTGGCAGGGATGAAGTGTGTGACCTAATCTCTCCCATCTATGTTTCTGCAACAGCTGTTCACTTGCTTACACAAAATGAGTTCATGGTCTCAGCACAGTTCCCGGAGGACAGCTGTCTCCATCACCAAAACCATTGCTACAACAGACCATTAGGTGCCATTAATTGGTAACCTCATTAGCAACATCAGTAAAGGCACCAGGGATCAGCTTTTCAGCTGCACTGGTGCTGTACAGGCAGCTTATGGTAGGAATTGATGAGAAATCATTAGTGGCTTTACATCACCCATAGGGAGTCTTGATTCTGATACAACCCAAGTACTTGTTCAATGGGCACAGAAGAAAGAGAGCTGTTTGCAGCCCCAGTGCCAAAAGGGACAGCAGCCTTCAGCACAAATCATGCTCTAAAGAGGGGCTGGTTCTCTGTTTTAGTTGCCAGTATACTGTCTACTCCGGGAGAAAGCTGCCTGCTTGAGTGGGAACAAAGTGATATCTCTGAGATGGGAATTTCCTGGAGGATAAACTGAAATGGAAGTCCCTCTAGATTTCTGCAAGCAGTAGTGAATAGGGATTATGAAGGGGCTTGCTGTAATCATACAAGCAACGCTACCTGATCAGGCTTACAGTCCTCTGGTCACTCATCTGTAAGATTAGCACAAAATTGCATCCAAAGGTCTGAGTGCGTGGCACAGATTTCTGTTTGCACACACGATGATCAAATCAGAGAATCATAGAATCACCAAGGTTGAAAAAGACCTCAGAGATCATCCAGTCCAACCATCTACCTACCACCTATGTTTCCTTACTAAACCACATCCCTCAGTACAATATCTAAGAGGTTTCTTGAACACCTCCAGTGACAGTGACTCAACCACTTCCCTAGGCAGCCTGTTCCAGTGCCTCACCAGTCTTTCAGAGAAGTTTTTCCTAATATCCTACCTGAATCTCCCATGACGCAACCTGAGGCCATTACCTCCTGTCCTATTGCTAGTTATGTGGGAAGGGAGGACACCTCCCACCCAGCCAGAACCTCCTTTCAGGGGGTTGTAGAGAGTGATAAGGTCTCCCCTGAGCCTCCTCTTCTACAGACTGAACAATCCCAGCTCCCTCAGCCACTCCTCATAAGACTTTTGCTCACATCACAGCCCCGATGAGCTAAGGCCATAAGTGAAATAGGAACTGTAGAGAGAATTAGGATCTGTTCCCAGATGAAGGGACACAAGATCTAGAAAACTCCAGCAAAACATCAGATACACAATGTTTCCATCAGGTCTGAAACAGAGGTAGAAAATCGCATGTCAGATACTGACAGTAGATTCTTAGTGTAGACAGCAAACGTCACAAGCCAAATATCTAACAGAAATCTTCAGGAAAACTCATTAAAAGGACTGCAAAAATTTTCACTCCAAAAATATACTGCTCTTATGTCAGACCTGAGGGAGGGCTTGTGTGTTCAATAGTGCACATTGAACTAAATTAGTTGATAAATAAAGAATATTGCCTTTTCTATAATAATTTGTTAATGTGTGTGCAGATCACATTTTACAAAATGAAATGACCTCAACAGACTTGTATGGGGCTCTTTAACAACTCATTTGTAGGCTTAATCTTTAATTAAATTACATTTGCCTAATTCTATTTTTTTTTTTTTTTTTTTTTTTTTCACTCCGACAACAACACTTTTCTCTCCTGGGTTACCTAGGCAGGAACAGGTACCAGATGCAAAGCCCAATGTTTCTGCAAGGCAGCACCACTGCAGTCAGATCATTTACACCAGTTTTTCTCCTCTTCTCCCTCCTCTCTTCCCCAACTGTAAACAAAGTCCACAGCATGAAGAGGCCAATCCCTGCCAGCAGAAGCAAGTTCTGAAAAACACTGCTCAGCCATATGTTCAGCCCTGACCAGCAGGATCATTAGGAGGCTGACATCTGCAGATGGAGAGTTCATATCACCATTCAGCAGAAACATGCTGCTACTGCACACTGAAGTCAATACTAGCCAGGGTTTGCTTAGTATAAATTTTCAGAACTGGCCTGCAATTTCACCTTGCCAATTAATTTTCTGCTACACTGCTATCTAAAAAGAATCTAAGAAAAAAAAAATGGTGGTGATGACTGAAATAGGGAGCCTTTAAAAACCCTTCTGGTAATGAACATTCTTCTGTATCAAGTACTATACTGAAACTGTTTCTGTAATAGAAAGCGCTTGATAATGATGAATCTTCATGAAAGCCCACCAAGCACACTTTGGCCTACAATATTATGCACTAAGAGGATACAACCATCTTAAAGGGTATCCTTAACTTATTTGAAGGCCCAGTAGGCTGAAACTTTCTCCAAATAAACTCTCATCAACACGTTTTCAATGAGGATAAGAATATAAGTCTTTCTCACCTTACTTAATGCCCTTCTGAAAACAGTGAGAATACTCAGCGTTCGTGGGAGTCATATTGGTTCTTCCTATGGAAGCAGTAAGATAAAACATGTTTTTCCCACTGTTTTTCTTTTTGTCTCCACTGCTTTTCTTTCAGTCTATCTGCAACTTCTCATGTGCTCCAAACCGTTATATTTTTGTTTGTTTGTTTGTTTGTTTTTTTCCAGGGCTTAAACAGATTTATGGTTAGCAATTTCCACAGAGACTGTGTGCATGTTCTCTCAGGCATGCTCAGGCACCACTCATTGGAGGGCTGGGAATAAAAGCTGTGTCTGTTCTGCCACTGGCAATGAAATTCAGTGGGTTCGTGTTTGCTGTGCCCTTCCTTCAGGCCTTCACTTCATAGCAGCCCCCTTCTTCAAAAGCCTACACTTGAACAATATGCCTCTACATGAATTTTATACATTTTGCAATCTAATCTAATATGCACTTGTATCATTGACTGTAGAAGAGGGAGAGTTGGCTTAAACTATTTCCTTTATTTGCTTTGAATATGAATATGAATATGACATAGATGTCTGAACCACAGACTCAAGGTAGAAAGGGGTTGGACCTTCAGTTACAATAATTTTATTCCAATCTAGAACACGCCCTAAACAGAAAGCAATTCAAAACGACAGTAATTGCAAATCAAAACCTCAGATTTGTAAATGTTACATTAGAGTGGAAAAGGTAGGGTTTCTCCTCATAATTTTTTAGTGAAGACGGTAGATACACTCCAGTTCTGATCACTGATGATGTTGAGAGCCATCCCTTTCCTATTTTTAGCAGAATTAAACAAACATACAAGTAATGAAGGAAAACTTTACTTCCTCAACAGCACTTCAAAAATAGGTGCATTGAATAAGTAGGTAACCTGATTTACCCAACGTGTGGTGCATGATAAAAGACAGGAAATCAGAGTATTTGCAAGTTAAGGACTCCCTATTAATCAGACGCTTGCAAGTCTCTGCCCTAATCTACGCATGCCCATGAATTTACTACCATACAGTATTGCTTTGCATGCTAATGTTAGTATACGTAAGGCACAGTTGATGAAAGAAAAGATGCAGATGAAATAGTCTGCTCTGTATAATTAAATTTTGTGATTATTCCTTCATATCTGCAGAAGTTAATATGCAAACTATAAGGATCTTCACAATTATTAGTATCACTCTGTGAAACAAAACGCAAGCCCAGCAGTATATTAACATTTATTTTTTTTCTTTAAGAATGTATCCTTGGCTGCACTTTCTTCATATAAAAAGACTAAACTTTCAAATTTCTCAGCTGTTTACCAGAACAGGAAGAAAAAGTCGAAAGATAGCATTAGAATTCAATTACGTGTTAAATACAGTATAATGGCTACATTATTCTCATCAGGTTCATGAGAATTTGGTGTTCTCTGTCTTAATCTTACTTTAAACTAGTCCGTTCAAACTGAAGCAAAACCATAATTCATCGGTATTAAGTGACTTGCCCATTTTCTCACTCCTCTGTGAATACTGTGTGTATTAAGATAATGGGATACAGCGCTCGGATGTGTTCAATAATAATAATGATAATAATGTTTCTCTTCCTCTCATTATGTACACATGCTGTGTACAGCTTGACTGATTGATACGGCCATCCACCCCAGAGCCAGTCATAATTCATGGCTTAGCTTGCAACGTGCCATAGGATCTCTTGAGATGAGTAGTACTCCACAACATCAGGGATGTCACAGATGAAATGAAAATCATCTGGTCACTTACCCCTAATTGTATAGGAATTTTTTTATATTGTTTATGATCTAGTCTGTGCAGTCAAGTTTTAAATTACTTTTCTGAGAGACTGTTTTACGGTCTTTGGATGAGCCTCTGGGAACAGCCCGCTACAGAATGTTTGTAGACTGCTGTGCCACTGCTCCTCAGTTATGCTCACTTGGAAGGTGGGCACTACGCTAACACTCCCCAGGACACACCTCAGGGACAGTCCCTCTGCCACATGAGATCATGTCTGCAGATAAAGAATATGCAGATAAAGAATATGCAGATAAAGAATAAATCTCTGTGGCAATGAAACACAGGTGATCCCCTCCTCAGGGCTCTGCTACAGCTCCCAGTCCCTACTCTGCTCCTGCAGCTGCCAAAATACATCTTCTCTTGTTAGATGTCCAGAATTTTTTTTCCTTCTGGAATAATAACATAATTCAGAATCCCATTGAAGAATCTTATTGATTTCAATAAACCATGACTCGAGCTCCCGAGTTGTTCTCTTCTTTCTACAATCTTGCTCTGTCTGCAAAGACCAGGGATACACTGTCATCAGTTTTAGCCTCTTAGCAAAGATAATACAAAGCTGATACAAAGCTGATCATAGTTTCACAACCACCGTAGAGATAGCTGAGGTTTTAAGGCTTCAAGTCTACTTTACAAGGAAAGCCAAGATTTTCATCTTGCTGGCAACATCAACAATAACATTGTTTAATCTGTAGAGCAAAATGCTATCAAGAATGCAATCGGACATATAAATATTTTGTTTCTTTTTGCAGCAATTCAATATTAAAATGCATCCTCTGAGACACTGCTGTGCCTACACGAAGCAGCAATGTGCTTGTCTCAGAACTTCATCTTCTCCTTCCATTAGGCTTGATTCTTCCTGGACTGCATTTCCCAAGGCACACTGCAAAAGGAGATCTTGTGTATCATGAAACTTTTAGTATAATCAAGGATTCCAATGTAGTATGAATTTTTGCATCACATCTCTCTCTTTGTAAATACATTGTACGAGCTCATTTCCTTGCCCTTTATAGCAATCACTAACTTCAAATATCCTAAAAGATTTTGCAGCATTTGTACCAACAGATGGAGTCAGCTGTGTGGACTGAATATGTACTGTATCCACATCACTTAAGCCCTGTCTGCTCTAAGAAATACACTGTTAGTTCCTGATGAATCACACCTGCTACCCAAACCGCAGATACAGCCGGTTCTCCCCCATTAGGGAAACCATAGATTCAAAATCCAGCATCTACAGTGGAAAAAGAAGCATGGGGCACCTACAAGATGTTAAAAGACCGTGTAGACAGTCCATGCTCTGTTCTTGCAAATAGCCTATTACAGTACTACATTCAGAGTGCTACAGTCTTTGAAAGGAAATGACACAGTAATTTCCCATCAAATCAAATCATTTCCAGCATAACTTTTCATTGGGGGTATTCTGCATGTATCCTGGCATTTGTTTTCTGGGGAGACATCAGGCACAGCTGCACGTCTGGTAAATATGTATGTTTGTTTTTATGTATGCGTGTGTGTGAAATTAAATTCAATTTGATTCAATAATATGTTACTGGCATGGCAGGCTGGCTAGCCATTGCCTGAGAAAAACAAACAGACCCTTGAGGTAGCTGTCAGCAGCTGGTGCGATGTGTTTGGGATGGGGTTTCATTCTCTATCTGGGTTTTTATTCCATCTATCTATTTACTCCCATTTCCAATCTTGTTCAGTCACTTTTAACAGTAATTACCATCTGAAGGTACTTCACAACACAACACTGTCACTGCACTCTCTTTCTCCTAGGGTCAGGAACACTTTCTCATCAGGCTTTTTGACAAACATACATTACGGTTTCTGGTATAAAAAAAAAAAATATCTTCCTGAAACTCCCCCACATTTTGGCAGTGGAGGCAAATGTGTTTCTTCATTTCATTTTCTCCTGATAAATTTTCTGCTCATATGCTCCATTTTCTGTTTTTTGTTGTTTTGTTTTTTTGTTTGTTTGTTGTCTCCCTGTGTTTCCCCTTCTATTTCATGGCCATGCATTCTCCATTCAGTGTATCTGCCTCTGCTCTGCGTATTCACTGAAATAAAGAAAACTATTAAGATGGCACAGCATCCAGCCTAACATCCTATTGTTTGCCTTCATCCTTTCCAGACCTCAGTGATATTGGTTTTGTGACCTGAGCTATGTTGGGTTTTGAGAGTTATTAGAACCATTTTGTTCATCTCAACTGACACTATGTATAACTTAACCTGCAACATTATGTGAATTAATCCTTGTGCACCACTGATGATCTAGGTATTAAGGCAATTTATTTATTTGGTCCCACACAAGTCAACCTATTAGAATTACGCAGCCCAAGAAGTGAAACATTCATGGTGCTTTCACATTGGATCCTCCTGTGCTCCCAGGGTTGCAGCAGAAGGAATTCTCTCAGTTTGGATAAGATAGCACCTGGTGAGTACAGCCTTCAACAAGTCATTTGCCACAGGGCTCTCATTTGCCAGAGCCTTTCAGTATGCAGCAGCATAGTCACACCACTTTTTCCATATAATGCTTTTACAATTTGATTTGTAAACCTCAGAACCTGAAACCCAAGTTTCAGACTCTGCTACCATAAAGCTAAGATTCATATCATTTGAGATACCTTCAGCATTCCTTCTATTTAATTAAATTTTAGCCTTTTGTTGTTGTTATTTTTATTTTTGGCACCTTCTGATTTTTTTTTTTTCTCCAAAGAGCTTAGACATTACGTTGAAAGGATTTGACTGAATTCATATCTTTCGTTTTCTTATCTTTCACACTGATGGCCTTTGTTTTAAGAATAATTATTTAACCTGGATTTGGACCATTAAAAATTAATGAAACAGGTCTGAAAAATATTGTGACTTAATAAATAAAAAAATAGCAGTAGTTTAGTTCTTTATTTTCTAAATACACAAAACATAGAATCACAGAATCCTTGGAGTTGGAAGGGATCTCTGAGGGCCATTGAGTCCAATTCCCCTGCAATGAAAAGGAGCGCTACAGCTAGATCAGGTTGCACAGGCCCTTATTCAGCCTTGCCTTGAAAGTCTGCAGGTCATCAACCCCACTTGGGACTACTGCAGACTTTTAAGTGAAAGTTCCCAAATAGCAATTGCTGATCATTTACAGCTTACAAATCAACTGTCTCTGTAACCACAGTAACCACTGGCATGTTACACACTCATCAGTCAAAAGTTGATAATAACATACCTGGGGTCCTTGAGAGATTTTGGGAGTTGACAGGGAGTTACTGCTACAACTGACAGTCTCTTCTATAGAGATGGGAGGATTAATAAGTGATTTTTGTCTGATTTTTTTAATATGAAAGTAGAATTTTCACACAAGCATTTGACTGTAGGTGAGATTTTTCAAGAAAAAAAAAATGACAAACACCATGGGACTCACAAAGAAATTGTAACTGTTGATAACACTCAATTTTAAGCTATTTTAACATCTATGCAGGAAGAGAGAACTTCCTGCTCTTTTGTACGCTAACATCTTCAGGATACAAATAGGGCTTTGTGGTTATCTCTTCACAAAGGAATTCAATGTTATTTTCACTAGTGATGCTATTATCGGTCAGGTGCGTTACTATCCTATTAGGTGTCATCTGTGTACTGTTGAAGACAATGGGAGTTCCCCACTCGATGGGGATTTGATGACGTATTCAAAGACACAGAGTCCAGAATTACTGCAGCAAATAAAAAATATATTTTGTCTATTACCACTAGAAGATAAACCTTTTCTGATGCCCAAGGCTATGCACATCCATCCTGACCAGGGCTTTTGCCAAACTGCTTCATCCAGCTGCACAGAGCAAGAGACTCACAGGTCTTTTTCAGAAGGGCAGACCTGACTTCATAGAATCTTAGAATTTATAGAATGTCTTGGGTTGGAAGGGACCTTAAAGAGCATCGAGCTCCAACCCCCTGTAGCAAGTTAATATTTGTGTGTCAGAGAGCTGAGATCACATTTTCCCATCACAACCATGCTCAATGATTTTTATTGCCCAGAACAGCCCATCCGGCACCTTGAAGGCCGTAAGTTAGGCAGCATTGCTCCTCAGTGATAGGTGTACTAAGCTATAACCAAAGGAGGACTATGAAGATGGTGAAGGGTCTAGAAGGGAGGATGTATGAGGTCCCTGGGTTTGCTCAGCCCAGAGCAAAGGAGCTGAGGGGATGCCTCATGGCGACTGCAGCTCCTCACAGGGTGTGGAGGGGCAGCGCTGAGCTCTGCTCTGTGTGACAGCAACAGGGCCCGAGGGAACGGCATGGAGCTGTGTCAGGGGAGGGGCAGCTGGGGGTTAGGGACAGGGTCTGTACCGGAGGGTGGTGGGCATGGAGAAGGCTGACCAGGGCAGTGGGCACAGCCCTGAGCTGCCAGAGTTCAAGGACAATGTTCACAGACATAGGGTTTGGATTTGGGTGGTAATGTGTAGAGCCATGCGTCAGACTCAATGATCTTTGTGGGTCCCTTTCAACTCGGGATATTCTATGATTCTAAACACTATGTAGCTACGAACACACGGGGCTGGTAGGCAGGAGCAGTCCTGAGCACTGGGTTCTGGCAAAAGCAGCAGCACAAGGTTTTTTCACTCCCTGCACCTCGACTCACCCCAACCATGGCACATCAGCAAACACTGGTAACTGCATGCTGGACAGCCCCACACCTACTGATGGGGTCTCATGGGGCAGCATGTCACAGTGTGGAGAATTTGTTTGGGGAACATGGGGCTTATTTCCAGAAACAAGGGCTTCCCGCGGCCAAACTGTTGGCCCTGGCTGCCTATGATACCCACGCACCACATGAACACGGAACAAGTCTGCTGTGGGCACCCTGATGAATCAGAGAGCATGCTGTGTTGCAGCACATACCCACCAACGCCCCGTTACTAGGAGGGATAACCTCCTGCGCAGGCTACGCCGCTCTCCAAGAATACACATTCACGTTAATATTTCCCTTCGCCTTCCAATTTCAGTCACTGAGCTCCCGGCCGCGCACGACGGCCGCCAGAGGCGCAGCGCCCAGCCCAGGCAGGGGACCCGGCTGCGGGCCCGGCGGGGGGAGCGGCCGGCCGGGAGCCGCTCTGCGACGGCCGCACAGGTGCTGCCGCAGCCCGTCGCCATGGGAACGGCGCGGGAAGGGGGGCGGGGGAGAACGGCCGTGCCCGCTCCCCCTTGCCGCGAGTGGGCGTGAGGGGCGGGTGTGCGCGCGCGCGCGTGTGTGTGTGTGTGTCCCGGAGGTATTGCGCTGTTACTATAGGAACCGGCGGGGGGAGGCGGTGGCGGCGCGGCCGCACCCTCTCCCGCTCCCCCTCCCCGTGCCCTCAATGCCTGCCCGGGCCTTGCATGCAGTCACGGGGCGGCGGAGGAGTCGCGCAGCCGTGGGCCGGGGAGCGTGGAGCGGAGAGCGGCCTCGCCCCGAGCCCTCCGTGCCTGACGGGGCGCCTGGCTGCGCCCGCGGCTATGCGCACCCGCACGGGGTCAGAGGAAAAAAATAATTTAAAAAATAGTAATTAAAAAAAAAAAAAAAAAACTACAATTAAAAAAAAAAAAAACGCTCGATGGTGGTTGTTTACTGTACCATATGGCTGCAGGGGGAGGGGTGGGGGAAATGTCTGCCGGTTGCTGAGCCGGTGCACTCATTATGTCCGATGGAGTCAGAGTCAGCTGTGCTGCGCCTCGTTTGGCCAGCGCCAAATCTCAAGGCTTTCCCCTGAATTTCCCCCAGAACCTCGGCCGCAATGGGAGCACGTGGTTTCTCCTCCTCTCTACCACCACTAGACAAGAGATGACAGGGCACGGCCTGCCCTGCGGCTCAAGAGCCTCCATTTTGAGCATCGATGTGTTCTGCCG
This sequence comes from Alectoris magna, assembly GCA_030625065.1. NCBI lineage: Eukaryota > Metazoa > Chordata > Aves > Galliformes > Phasianidae > Alectoris > Alectoris magna. The sequence continues at coordinate 42,421,974 of CM060561.1, read as the reverse complement.
GGCCTCATCAGGAGCGGGGGCTTCTCCTTAGTCTGTCTCCATTAAAACCTGTGCGTGTCTTTCGTTTTGTGATGTGTGGCGCGTAGCTCACAGCCATACATTTTGTGCCAAAAAATATTAAAATGCTGCCAGTATTTTTCATGGTTTGTTTTGAGATGAAAAGCCAGCCCATCTCGGGGCACCTCTGTGCATTGCAGATGTGTAAGAAGGGTTGTGATGGGGCATTTCTGCCACCAAATACCACAGAGAGTGGCCTATCTTGGCTAGGGTCAGTGGACGTACCTTGAACGGCTTTCCTCACCATGATTCACATGAGAGGTGCTGAACCTCGGGATTACCAGAGAGATCAAATCCACAGGCAGCAATGTCTCTGAATAGGCAACTATACTGCTATCCACATTACCTTGTAAAATTGAAGTATTGATTTTTTAAAAGCATGGTTTGCTACTTAGCAGACCGATCCCACTACTACTGCAGTCAGTGGGATTTTGATATTGACTTCAGCGGGAACAGTTTTTGCCATTAAAATGGTCTATTTCACATTATTATGGTAATGTCATTTACTAATTCTTAAAATCAGCCTTCTTGGCCTTGCACATTTGAGAAGATTGCAATACAAATTATTTCAGCTCAGCTCATTCACTGCGTTTCTGCTCATGTCATGTCCAAAGTTTTGTTTAGATAAATAAGATAGATAACTTATTGCTCCAGATGGCTGTGGGCGGATTGGGCCTAATAAGTTCTCCAGTTACATGTTTTTGAGGTTTGGTTTTTGTTGTGTTTTTGTTGGCTGTTTTTTGGTGGTGGTAGTGGTGGTTGTTTGGTTTTTTTTTTTAAATTTTACAGAAGTCTGCATTTAGAAACCCATTTGTAGATCCCCTCTTGTGTACAGCTTCGACTGCATTTGGTTGCTCACCAAAATAGCGTGCCTTCCAAAGAAAGATTAAAAATATTAAAATGCAGCCAGCACAGTGAGCGGCTCAGTTCAGCTGATGTGACATAAATGTGCTGAGCCTACTGCCCATAGATAATATACATTTGAAGCTTGGCACCTGCCATTGGATTGGAAATCAAAATGAAAAACTGCAGGCCTCAAGGTCTGGAAATAAAGGCAACATCATAAGGAAAAAAACTGCTCTGCGTCTAATAGTAAATAATAATCTGCAACGGCAAAGGCAAGTGATAAGGATCGAAGAAGATGTGTAGCTCTGCAGCCATCAAATAGATATTGGGGCTGTTGTACAGCAGTGAACATATTCACATTCAAATTGTGAGGTATGTATGGCCAGCACCTATATTCAGGATTTGCATATCTGTATAAAGACAGGCTTTTGGTGTCTAGCAACATTCTGCATAGCTTCTTTCTATCGTATCATGCTGCGATACTCATTAAACTAAATGTTGACTAATAGGCTCTGATTTGAAATTAATACTGGGGGAGATACGTAGAATTTGTTCAAAATACCTCTGAAACAAAATTTCAGTGAAAAATACAATAAAAAAAAAAGTAATCTTCCTCTCATTTTCTAGGCTGTTTGAATTGTTAGATGATTAATATCTTATAGTCATTCTGTGTTTATTGGTGGCCGACAGGTATGCTTAGCTGCATAAATACTGATTTTGAAAATCAATAGTTGTCTTATTACCAAACCAACAGGAAGCACCGTCCTTATTTTGCTTGGTTTATTTCATTAGCTTTATTATTGTTGTTCTGAAGTTTGTAGTACGCGCTTCCAGGCTGAGCTGACCTTCCCCAGCCTCCACCCCTCCCAAAGCTGACTTACTTTCCTTAGCGTGAGCTCACAGGGAGCTATTAAGTGAAAGTTTGTTTATCCTCTATTTGCTTTAACACTTTACCCCATTTGTTCTCTCGTCTGGCTTTTCTTTCAGTATTATTAGAAGCAGAGCTTCTCTAATGTAAATATAGTTCAGAGAACATGGGAATGGGAAAGAGATCTGAATTCTCCCCATAGTGCATGTTTTAATGAAAAATCTGTAGAAATGGGAGAATATTTAAAACCAAGCAAACAAACTACTTCAACAATGTGACTGAGGATAAGCATATGCGTTGTGTGTGTTTAGTAGGAGAGAGGAGAGGATGAGATATATGCCTTTAATGTACTGGATACGGGGCGTTTAAAGGACAGAGGTCAAGCTGATTTCTGCAGCAGGGAGCTGTTCATACAGTGCTCTGGCATTGCAGAAGCTTATACTGTACCAAGGAGTGGGGGCTGCTTGCTTCCAGGAGTGTTTTACGACTGGTGTTGGCCTTGCTGGAATTAAGCCTTTGTGTGGGATTTTATATGTTTGTTTCATAAACATATTTATACATTTGTTAAGCACTGCTCTATAGTGTTGCAGTATCTTATGGCAAAGAGGGCTAGCAGCTACAGCTAAATTATTCTTTACAAATGGAATAACTTTATTCAAAGGGATCCCAGCCATTGCCACCCAGCCACGCAATATGGACTGCGCAGAGCACTGCGTGCATCGGGCGAGTGCTTTCTGAGTGGCTGTCACAACTGCACAGTGCCTTCAAAGCAGGGGCCTCATCTCTGTGCCAAAAAACCGACAGGTTTTCTGCTTGTCCTGTCCCTCAAGGGGATTTTATCCAGTACCATTTAGAATCATAGAATCCTTAGAGTTGGAAGGGACCTCCGAGGGCCATGTAGTCAACTCCCCTGCAATGAACAGGGATACCACACCTTGAATGACAGAACTGGTCCTGGAGCTCTCAGATTTAAACAGCTTAATTCTTCCTAACAATCCGCAGCTACAATATTTCATCTCTTTTGTAGATGTTAGTTTATTCTTTGGATTTACCGGGCCAGTTACTATTTCTTTTTGAGTATTTTCACAGAACATTTCACACCAAGCATTGTTCATCTGCCTGCTTTCAAATAGCAGCAAACACAATAAAGCAAATCTGTAAAAATGTTTGAAGTTTGCATATCTGAAAATTTTCCTGACAATATTGATTAAGGAACACATTTTTAGAAAAGAAAAGAAAAGAAAAGAAAAGAAAAGAAAAGAAAAGAAAAGAAAAGAAAAGAAAAGAAAAGAAAAGAAAAGAAAAGAAAAGAAAAGAAAAGAAAAGAAAAGAAAAGAAAAGAAAAGAAAAGAAAAGAAAAGAAAAGAAAATTCAGGCGATTACCTGTAAACTTATTCATGTTCAAATGTAAATGGCAGAGAAGACAGTGTTACTAAAGAAATTTGACCTGTTTCTCCTATTTAAGAATCTTTTTTCTTTCTTTTTTTTTAGCTCAGGTTTTGAAAACAGCCCTTTTGGCTCGAATGAAAAATGTAGGATGCAAGTAGGAATATTCTTTTAAGAATAGTTTCAGTTCTACAGCTTCCTCAATATCCCACGTATCTCGCCCAAACTGGACTGATTCGAATAAAATAGTGTTACAATTTGTTATCTAGAAGGACAACTGAAAAGGAAGGGAGTCGTTTTATTTTATTTAATTCTAGAGCTAGCTTAATTTCCATTGACTTCTTATTTGCTTCAGTAGAAATGTAACTCACCAAAAGCTTACCATATGCCAAACTTATCTCTCAGTTACTCCGAAACAATAGTAGCAAGGCCTTTTACACTCGTAGAACAAAGTGGACGATTTATTTGGGTTTTCTGAAAAAGCAATATTGTTGTCCAGTGAGTTTACAATATACTTTTTTTTTTTTGAGAAATCCTGTTGTTTTTGTTTTTGTTTTGTTTTTTTTGCAGAGGCATCCCTGCAGAACTATTCTGTCTACTTGCAGGATAGTCCCAGCTTCGGACTAAAAGGGGTAAAACTGGAATGGAATCTGTCTGAACTACAAGCTTTAAGTGGATGCCTGGCATTGGAATAGCGTATTCATTAAAATAAGGCTGAGCTGTTTGCTCACTCTGAACTAAATTCTTTAGTATTATGGCAACCATGGCTGTGGGGCTTCACTGAATTCTCGGAATAAATGATATCAAAAGATGTCATTAAAAAAATTAAAAGGGAATATGTGTACATTAAGGGAAAAGAGAATGAGCTGCATTCTTTATTTCTTTCCATTGCCATTTCTTGAGAATTTTTTTTTTTTTTTCCCTCAGTAAGAGTTTGGTAATAGTTGCAAAAAAAAAAAAAAAAAAGCCAACAAAAAGTGCTTGCACAAGTAGGCAAAAATGTAAGGGTGAAACCAGCACATTTCTTTTCGTCACAAGTCAATTGGAAAATGGAGGTGGTTAATTGAAAACTTTCTGTAGAAATCACTGTAATCTCATACACTGATCCACATAGGTCTGTACTGGAGCTCAGCTATTGGTCAGTTTCCTTCCTTCTTCCAGACTACTAATAGCCCTCCAGCAGCAAGGCACAGAAACTGCCGCTGTCAAGCTGACCAACAAACCATCTAGTCCCAGTCTCCAAGGGATTCTGTAAAAGATGTTTCAGAGCTCAGTAATTAACAAGTAAACAAATAAATCCTTAAACAAAATACAATGCGTCCCACTGCATTGTGCACTAATGACCAAATTATTTTTCTCTGCTTGCCTAACCAACGTAAGAAAACATACCAAAAGCTTACTAATCCATTTATGGAACATGAAGCCAGAGCATGATGGTTGAGACTGCCAGCAATACCAAATTTCAGCACAAAGGAGAAGGGCGTGGGAAGATGCTGGGTTTCCACCGAGCTCTATGAGTCATTCCTCATGTTGACTACATAGGCTGGAGTGCTCTATGGGAAAACACACAGAGAGCTGCTGCCTGCCTCCAGGTAACACAGGTGAAGTGCCATCAGCATGTCAGCACTTCCGAGGAAACAGAGGAAGAAGAGCTGAAACGTCACCTTGTCCTGTTTAGTTCCAGCCAGCATAGCTGAACTGATGAAAAGAATCCTTACGAGAGCCACAGAACTATCACTCTCTTGTAAAATCCTTGGGAGAGGCTTTTGCTGAATCAGTTAAAGTTTCTCCTAGACTTTCCATCCCCAACACTAAGGTTATAAAACAATGGCCTAACTTTGAGTTTACCTATTAACATAGTTGTCAAATGAGTCTCAGAGGATGGGATGGGATTAAAAAGGGAGCCTGCTGAATTTTCTTTCTTCTGTTCATCAGTATTTACGCCGCCCCATTTCTCTCAACTTTTCTCTACCGTTTTACAGATCTGTTTTCTACTGTGCATTTTCTCTTAAAGCTCATCTTTCTGTGTGGCATGGCCAATTAAAATGTATTTCATTTGGAAGCACCCCTTTTGTTTAATTATCTTAGCTACTTTCCCTGGAACTTTTGTATGTCTTGGCCTTTTAGTGGTGAGGTAAATACACTAAGTGTATTATTAAAGGCACGGGCATATCATTTAATTAATGAGAAGAAGACGTTTTCCATATAAGTCTCCATACTTTTCCTAATGGTATACTTATTTACAATGTGCATGCATTGATTTGTTCGAAGTTATTCCTAAATATTTCCCTTGAGATGTTACGATAAATCTGTTCGTTTTAAATGTGATTGAAAAGCGTGAAATCTTCCATTCCTTTCAAAAAGCTAGTACCGCAGCGGCATGAGATGTAAATTACCTGGCAATGGCCTGGAGGGAACTGCCTGCTATAATTTCTCCTATTGTCCTTTGTTATGATATTTCTATTCTCTTTCCTAACTATTCCTTAACTTTCTTAGTCTAATTAATTTGCATCTCCATTCGGTGTTGAAACCTCTTTATTTGTCTGGGTTTTATCTGTACTCAGTATATGTGTATGTGCATGCGTGCACATCGAACTGCGTTTGTGTAGTTCTGTCACTTTCTGTGGTTTTCCAACTTTTCACCAGCTTTAAACTGTCATCACAGATTTTCAACCTAACTTTAATAAAGCCAGTATCAGGCTGTTTTCATTTCAGAAGGAAGACAGAACAAAATTTTCACCTGAAAATTACCTCTGAATCTGTCAGGTAAGAGGAACATAATTAACCTTACAAAATCTAAACTAGTTGCATCAACCAGGTACAGTTTGTATTGACATATAAAAGCTCTAGTATTAATGATTTTCTTATTGATTGTTTTTCTAGTGTTGAAATATGGTTCAGTGGTCTGTTATTTCTACCACCTATTTTTTTTTCTCTTTCCAATACGTTTTGGCTATCCTCCAATATCATCACTGCATGTAGTGGCAAGTGATATATTTTAATAATATTTTGGTTACTTCATTCCTGTGCTCTTCAGTGTTCTATGATTCGTATTAGTCCTGGAGATTTACTGCCATTTAATATCTCAGTTCACCATCACCTCTTTCTTTGTTCCTCTGCTTACGATAATTCTTCAGTTTCATCATCTGAAAAATGTAAACCCAGGAAACATATTTCTTCATTACCCATAACAGAGAAAATATGCACAGAAAAATTAAGTTCTGTGAAATTTTTTATCCTCTTTGATTGTCTTCCCTGTCTGCTGAAACCTCTGGCCATACTTTGGCTGTTCTTCTCTTGATGTACCATATAGTTGTATAGTTATCCATCTTCTGTTAGCTCAGGTTACTAATCATTCAAAAGTCTCATTTCTCATGTATCAATACAATTCTGCTTTATCCCACTGGTAGATCGGTCACAATTTAATGGCAGCTACGTCAACTCTGGATAAGCCTTGAACAAAAGTTCTCTACAAAGTCCACTTGGCATATTGCTAGTAGTCCACATGTAAGTCCATAGGTGACAATGAGAACAATTCCAACACTTATTCATGTAAAACTTGTATGGTGGTGTATGTTATTTAAGTACGAGTGGCCTCATCGCTTAATCTTTTTTTTTTTCTTTTTTTTCTTTTTTTTAAGTACAGTCAAAATATTAAAGTATCCATCTATCATTGTATTAGAAATTCAGGAGTAACAAAATTTACAGAAATTTCAGACCTTACTGGCAATATAAAGACACATAACCTCTCATTTCCTAGTGGAACCTAATTACAGCTTCTCAAGTCAAAAAAGCTGAATGACTTTTGTTTTGAGCTCCAGTGGATAATAAAAACTGTCCTTCCACGCTGTTACAGAATACATGTTTCTGAAGGGAAAAAAAAAAAAAAAAGAAAGAAAGAAAAAAAAAAAGTCTTATTCAAGGTCAAGGCTTCCATAGATTAGACTTATTATGTAAAAAGTTCACTACCAATAACCTCTTAAATTGACGAGTATCCACAGTTACAACTAAGTGTTTCAGGTCCTACCATTCAGTGTCAGCAACTAGCTTTAATCCCTGCACATGCACATAGAAACTGTCAGGCTTTGAGGCTTGCAGTTATTGAATAAGCAGTTAGAAACCTGGACAACTGCCTATGCTTAAAGTGATAATCTCCAAGGAAGTCCATCACGTCCAGAAGAATGTCCAGTGCTATAACTTGTAGCAAGTCTTTTTTGTCTACCTAGGTATTTTATGTTCATAAGCCATTAAAAATACCTTGCTGGCGGATGTGTGAGGCTGTGAGGTTCATCTGCTTAAGCAGAACCGAAAGGTAATTTAAGAAAGCTTCAGGAATCTCATTCATTGCTGCTGTAGGGCAATGCCAGCAACTTCCACGCACCAGCTAGTATCATCCCTCGAGTTTTTTAAAGCCAAGGAGGCCCCTGACAGATCTAAAATGACATATTCAAGATCAAACCGTCTTTTATGTTCTGTGAAGTTCATTTTGTTGATCAGGGTCACCTATGCAACAAAGAATAAATGATTCCTGTGATGCTCATTGATTGCTACATGAGAAGGTGCAGAATCTAATGGGATCTTCCTGGAGATCCATGTTTCCTGGCATGCTATCTCATGATCTTTCTCCACACCAAGCTTATTTATAACTCTGTTCAACATTTGCCTGCTTGCTTTGTTCCTTTGTTACCAGCAAGCTCTCAAGAGCAGTGTCATGTGTGCTAGAAAATAGCAGGGTCCAAATAGCTTCTTTCAGACCAAAACCAAGAGCTGATAGTTACTTCCTTTGAACAGCAGACCAAAACTTAGGGTTTGAGAACAGCCAATTTTTATTTATTTCCATAGTGTAAAATTAAATTTGAATCATTAACTCAGGCGCTGTCCAGCACGAGCCTTCTTTCCTACTCATGGGAAGAAGTGCTTTCTCTATGTGGAGTCCTTTGGAGCACAGATGCGTAGCCTCTGCAAATTGCATCTCGTTTCTGTCTAGAGCATTGAACAAGAACAGTGGTGAACACCCCAGAAATTAGATAGCTTGTTTTCAAACTGGCACCATTTGAAAATCAAACAAATTACCAGTAGGTTGTACTGGTGCATATCAGCTCATTCTAGTTGTGACTTACTAGCAAATGCCTTTTTACATTTGGTACTAATCTTATAGCTGTGTAGCTACAGAAACAATACTTGCTTCCTAGTATTTACTAGTATTACAGAAGGAGCACTTTAAATGATCCCTTCTTTAAAAATTGACTCTCTTTGGCTCACGTTTCTTTGGAAAAATCCAGCTCAACATTGTTACTGCAAAATCTCAAATCCTTCTCTCCCATTGCCTCTCTGTCACACACACACGTGGAGATACCATCTTACATACGGCCTCTAACATTTTTCAGTTTCGGGACGGAGTTATTCTCTTAATTCAGGAACACTGAGCTGAATGCCTACATTAAGAGTTGCCAAGTATAAACCGGTTTTGTTCCATCTGCTAGGACCATTTTCCAGCACTATCCGTCTGATTCACCAGCCTCCCTCCTCACAGAGCCTGTAGGGAGGCCCAAGAATGGCAGGATGGAAGGCATGGGTAACTGAGGAGCTCTGGAGACCTGAACAGGGAAAGTGTGGCTGTCAGGAAAATGAGACGGATGCGGCAGGGCTTGAATACAGCTGCTGAGCCCGGAAGGTGCATTTAATAGGACTGTAAACTACCGTGGAAATGTACCCTGGGATAAATCACAACTCACTCTCAGCATCACCTTTCTGTGGCACTTACTCCCGTTACGTGTTGGCAGTTCAGTAGACTGCAGAGCTACCAATATATGTTTGATGAGCCCTTTTCTTTCTTTTTGATACTGGTGGCTAAAATACCAGAGAGAAATGCAGCAAAGCAAATCTATGTATTTTCAGATTGCTATAAAATTCCCCCAAATACCAAGCACATTTTATAACAGAAGATACTTTAAAGCACCATATTTTGACATATAGCTATTTTGTACTGTGATCTGTTTCTGATACAATATTGTTCATAAGAAAACTAATTTATGTAAAATCAAATGAACCGTGAACTCATGTGCCCATCACTGTTCCTCATCACTAACGGAGCACGAGGTAGGCTGGGATACACCCTGTTCCACAGACCTGACTGGCCTATAATTTGTAAGCCCTAAATCCTGTAATCAGATTCAGTAGCACAGCCCTGCATGTGTTGGGCCTCACTGTTCTGCTCACGACAGTCCAAGAGGTGCCAGGTCCTGCTGGACAAAATGTGGTTTCTGAATGAAAGGCCATTCTATATCTATTACTGGAAAATATAAAAGAATAGACAGGAAAACTTGTATGTTAAGCTTGGGATTTTGTTAAAGTCTGTGGAGTCATTCCAAAGTAAAAATGACATAAAAACAATCTGAACCTGGCATTGGAGGTTACGTTCTACTAGTTTGCTAATACACCGTACGTTCTGTGTCAGAATCGTATCTCAGTCATTTTAGGCCATTCTATTTTGAAGATAAGTTCTACTTAGAACCTGCTTGGGCCATTATTTTGTAACTTATCTGTGCATCAGTCTTAACCGTAGGAGTCATATTTATGTCTATGGAAGATGCAAAACAAGAGAAAGAGAAGTTACATTTTTTTTTCCCCCAGTTGCAGATCAGTGTATAATTCTAGGTAGAGAACTAAGCAGAAAACACACACACACAAAAAAAACCCACCATAAAAATCATGTATACAGTTTGGTAAGATGCTATACTAGTAGTATTAGTTCCACACATCCTTACGGTTGGGAGCACCGCCCATTAAAATCTGATAGCAATAGCTGTCAGGCATTTGGCATATTTGTTGGCTTAGCACGTGCATGCAGTGTGCCTGGGCCAGGCGTCATCTCACTGTTCTCATAAAGCACAACCTGGGCCTAATGAAAGAAAATACAGGATGATAATAGCAGCAATCAGAAAAGTAGCAAAGCAGGCTGTTCACCAAGTCGCAGATACAAATGCTGCTCTGCGTGCTGTCCCACTCTGGACCTAAAATGGCTGTTTTGCAGGGGCTGTTGTTGCTTGGTGACCAACAGTGCATCTCCTAGGCCACAGAGGGATGTGAACATTCAAAAATTGATTTGTTCCTGTTGCTTTTGAGGAGTCCAAATGTGAAAATAGATGAAGCCAACACATAATCAGCCATCCATTCTCTTTGCTGGCGTGCTTAAACTTGGTATTTAAGGCAGGCCTGTGATTTGGAGCTCCTTCCCAACCAGAGGAGGAAACAGCAGAATAAATCCTAGGCTGCTCGTGTCTGCAGAATAGGAAAGTACACCAAGCCCCAGCTACTGTGAGGCTACAAGATACCCTTGCTTCAATTAAGCCTGTGTTGTACATCCAGCCTGTTCCGGTGCAACCTCCCAGTTGCTATCAGGCTCTCTTTCTTTCATTAGAATCAAGTAGTTAATTAGCCCCAGCCTGTCCTCTCTCCTTCTCTCTTTCCCTTTAACGCAGCAGTAATGATGTCTAATTACCAGCAGCAGTGGATTACAGCACCATCAGGAGCAAATCTCTCTGGCTGACAGCAAAGCTGAGCAGCAAATCTTAAAGCTTCAAGGAGAGAATAATTCCTAGCAAAGTATTTGAATATTATTTGCTTGTTTTTGACCAGCTTGTGAGTTTGGAGTCCAACTTGTAATTTCATCCATCCTGTTATGGCAGGGGGAGTGCTCGTGCTGCCAGTAGTGATTAATATTAAATTGAAATTACTTTCACCTATGGCGAGATCAAGTGATGCACAGAAGAGGGAGAGGACGAGGGAGAGAGCCACAGTTTGGGGATCTGTTTCTCTTTGCGGCTCTCTCTGGACACACTCAACTGTACACAATAGAATAGGTATGAAAAAAATAACGGTAGGGATGTCTCTAAATTATCATAAATTAATAAGCTCTTAAATAATTCATAAGAGCCAAAGGAAAAAGAGAACGGGCTTTAAAGGCTTACCAACAATTACTGTCCAGTGAAAATTCCATTTTTCCTCCTGTACATGTCATTTCTGACAGGCTGAAATCCTGTCCTGTGCACATCAATGGAAGACGTACCAGTGGGACAGCAGCTGCTGCAGCCCTGCTCTGGGTGCACCCAGCACCAGGCACACACTGCCCCTGAACTGCCCGTACATCACACAAAGAACTGCTACACCACAGGTCTGCATAAACACCTCCTCTGCCTTGTGTGGGTGGACGCTAATGCTGGTTCCATGATTTTAGGTGGGCATTTATTTCTCAGAGCCGTCTGTCATGTAAGTGTACTGAGTGTGGTCTCTTATGTTGGACAATGGATTGGTCCTGGATAGCAGAAGAAAGGAGGATTTTTTTCCTAAATGCAAGTCCTTTTCGATAGGGGTTTGTATGTCCTTGTTTAATTAACATGGAAATATTCTGAAATTCCTTACAGATATGTCATGCTAACTTTCCTTCCTTGCTTTTATTATGATGCCTGTTTGGTTACTTAACTATTTTAACTATATTTGAAAAGTCATGGCAGCCAGATGGAGTCCCTGGTGCGTGGAAGAAAGGCAATGTCACATTCATTTTTAAGAAGGGTAGAAATGATGACCCTGGAAACTACTGACCTGTCAGCCTCACCTCAGTGCCATGGAAGATCATGGAGCAGATCCTCCTGGAAGCTCTGCTAAGGCACACGGAAGAGAAGGAGGTGATATGGGATAACCAGCATGGCTTCACGAAGGGCAGGTAGTGCCTGACCAACCTTGGTGCTTTTTATGATGGCGTAACTACACTGATGGAGAAGGGAAAAGCCACTGATGTCATCTATCTGGATTTCAGTAAGGCCTTTGACACAGTCCTCCTTAACATCTTTCTCCCCAAATTGGAAAGATATGGATATGATGTTTGATGGATGAGGAACTGGTTGCGAGATTGTACCCAGAGAGTGGTGGTGAATGGCTCCAAATGGAGCCATGTCCAAATGGAGATCAGGGACAAATGGAGTCATTCAGGGGTCAGTACTGGGTCCCATACTCTTTAATATCTTCATCAGTTATATTGACAGTGGGATCACGTGCACCCTGAGCAAGTTTGCAGATGATGCCAACCGTGCGGTTTGGTCAACACACCTATGGGATGGGATGCCACCCAGAGAGACCTAGACAGGCTTGAGCAGTGGACCTAAGTGATATCATGAGGCTCAACAAATCCAAGCGCAAGGTCTTGCACCTGGGTTGTAGCAACCCCCAGTATCAGTAAAAGATGGGGGATGTAAGCACAGCCCTGCCAAAAGTGACTTGGGGTACTGGTAGGTGGGAAGCTGGACATGGGCAAGCAATGTGCCCTTGCAGCCCAGAAAACCAACCGTACCCTGGGCTGCATCAAAAAGGAAAGGCTGAGTGACCCAGGTCTGTTCAGCCTTAAGAAAATCTTAAGAGACATCTGATCAATGTCTCTAAAAAGAAGTGTGGCCGGCAGGGTGAGGGAGGTGATCCTGCCCCTCTGCTCTGTGCTGGTGAGGCCTCACCTGGAGTACTGCATCCAGATGTGGAGTCCTCAGTAAAGGAAGACCTGTTGGAGCTCATTCAGAGGAGGGCCACATAAATAATCCAAGGGATGGAAAACCTCCCCTAAGTGGACAGGCTGAGAGAGCTGGGGCTGTTCAGTCTGGAGAAGAGAAGGCTCCAGGGAGACCTGAGAGTAGAATTTCAGCATCTAAAGGGGGGCTGTAAGAAGGAAGGAGACAGACTCTTTAGCAGGATCTATTGTGATAGGACAAGGGGCAATGGTTTCAAACAAAAAGACGAGAGATTTAGATTGGATATAAGGAAGAAGGTTTTTTTTACAATAAAGATAATGAGGAACTAGAATAGATTGCCCAGAGAGGTTGTGGATGCCCCATCCCTGAGGACATCCAAGGTCAGGCTGAACCAGGCTCTCAGCAACACGATCGAGCTGTAGGTGTCCCTGTTCATTGCAGGGTAGTTGGACTACGTGACCTTTAAGGGTACCTTCCGACTCAAAAGATTCTGTGATTCTGAGGTAGTTATTTCCATACAAATATCAGTACACATAAATGCATTTACAGGGATATGCACCAATATTACTACTGTATTACTACTATACTGTTGAGGGTGTGTGATCCTCCAAATGAACAAAGGTGAGCCCAGCAAGGTTCTCAACCTCTCACTAAAATAGCTGAAGGAAGAGAGAGAAGAAAAAAAAAAAAAAAAAGGAGAATTTGACCTGCAAATAAAGTAGAAGAAAGGATGTGAGGTGGGACCTCCAAGCTCCCATGGACAGGTAAAGTGAGTGAAAATATGCAAGTTGATCATCACTGAATCTTGCGTGTCAAAAACCCAGGGAAGCCCTTCATTGTTACATTTTGTGTTGTAGAATGTAGGATAGCCTTTTTGTTCAGTAGGGCAGTCAGTGCAGTTTTACTCTCAAAAAATATGACCGCTCGCAGCTTTGAACTCTCTGTGGTAAAGAATGGTCTTAGGAATAAAAGATTTTGCTTGCTGACTCTCCATAATCATCATTACTGTTAAGCGGAAGAGATATTAAAAAATAGCAACCTGAATTGAGACTTTGGTTGTGGACAACTTTTCATTCTGTTTGTTGTCAAATTTCATTGCAAATTAAATTTTGTCTGGGGCACCTGCTGGGGGGTGAGGTTAGCAGCCAATCCCCCGGCAGGCCAAAGGGGATGGCCCAGAGTCAGGCTCCATAGGCACACCTAGAACGCGGCAGCGCACAGAAGCCGCCGAGAGGGATCAGACTCCCTCCGGTGCTTCCCCTTCTCTTTCAGTCTTCGTATTTATGAACTCCCGACGACGAATCCCCCACCTCGGCCTCCCCGCAGCCAGCGGGCGATGCTGCCAAGGGATGCCCGGGCTCCTTCCCTCCCCGGCAGCTACGTCACGGCCAGACCCAGAACGCTTCCACGGAGCCCCGTTGGCCGCGCCGCCCACCGCCGCCGGGCTCCCACCGAACCGGGGAACGAACGGTTCTCGGCCACGCCGGGTGCCAGGGCAGGGCTATTTTTAATTGCCGGGTTTCCTTTCGCAGCCGTCCCCCCCCCCCCCCCCCCCCCCCGCCCTCCGCCCCGCACATAGACAAAAGAAGCTTAGCTTGCGTGACCCGGAGCGTAAGAAGTCAGAATAATGAGACATTAAGAGAGTTCAATAGGCAAAACCTACTTGTAGCCAACCGTTCCCATCTTCTTACATAGGAAAATCTGTAGCTGCTGCCACCAGCCAACATAATAGCTCTCCCGCTGTCAGCCCCGCGCCCCGCTCTGCGGCCCCGCATCCCGCCGGGGGCTGGCAGCGGCCGAGCGCAGGCTGTGTGGCTGCGAGCCTCGATCAATCCCGACCAGAGCACCGAGAGACACCATTTGGTCATGCGGAACCCCATCTCCCTTTGTTGAGCATCCTCTCCCCGCCGCCGCTCCTAGCACCGGAGCCAGCCAGGCGCACGCTCCCGCTGCTCGCCGTTCCGAGGGCTGCGGTCTAACAATAAATTAAAAAAAAAAAAAAAAAAAAAAAAGACGACCCCCCCCCTTCCCTCCCCCCCCCTCGCCGCTACAGACATCCCGGGGAAAACCCCGGCCGAGCCGTGCACGGCGCCTGCCCCGCGCATCGGTGGTGCCCGAGGCCGGGCACAATGGCCGGGCGGGCGGCGGGACAATGGCCCTCCCCGAAACACCGCCGCTCCGCTCCGCAGCGGCCGGGGGGGACGGGGGGCGACGGCGGCGACGAGAGCGGCGGCGGGGACCGGCGGGTGTGTTCCGCGCGTGATCGCTCGCTCGGGCCCACAAAGAGCGCGGCGGTGGGGATGTGACAGGCGGGCGCGACATGGTGATGATGACTCGGGGGAGAGGGAGGAAGGAGCCAACTGTGGCTGCGGCTCCCCCCGCTCCCGGAGCGGGCTGCGGCGGCCGACATAGAACAAGAAGACGATTCTCTACTAACCGTGGTTTTGACTGGCACGTACAGCACTTGCTTCCCTCCTCCAGCACCACCACTGACCTCGTCCGAGTCGCCGAGCTGGAAGCCTTTAGATTTGACCCAGAATTTGAATTTGGCGTTATCCGTGGAGCTCGACTCGGAGCCGTTCAGCAGCTGGACGATCCGCTCGTATTTTTTACGGGTCACCGTCTTGGTTTTGCCCGAGTCCCCGTAAGTCCGGAGGCACCAGTCCTGGAACTGCCGGTACATGTCCCGATCGCCGCTCTCCATCGTCCCCCGGCACGGCGCGCACGCGGCACCCCCGAGCCGAGCCGGGCCGGGCCGAGCCGGGCCGGGGCCGCCCGGGTCACTCGGCACCTGTTCGCCCGGCGCTCATGGGGCGCCGGCACAGCCCCGGCGCAGGCAGGCGGCCCCCGGCGGGGTTTTTTTGTTGTGGTGGTGCCGCTCCGGGCGGGGGGGCGGGGGCCGGCCGGGGGCTGGGCGGGGGGGGCTCTGCGCGGTGGGGAGCGGGGCGGGTGGAGGGCTCCGCGCTGCGCAGCGGCGGAGCGAGGCAGGATATCCCGGCGGCTGCGGCGGCGGCGGCGGCGGCGGAGAGAGAGCTTCGGCCGGAGAGAAAGAATTAAAATCCCATCCTTAGCAAATCTCCGCTCGGCCCCGCGCTGCGCCCGCGTTCATCCTGGATAGCGCAGGTGAAGGGGAAAAATGGAAAGAAGGAAAAAAAAAAAAAAACCAAAAAAAAAAAAACCAAGCCCTCCCTGCTGCTCCTTCCTGCAGGCTGTGGCGGGCTGTGTCCGTCCGGGCTGTGCCTCCCGAGCAGCGCAGGAGGGAGGGAGCACTGAAGGGCAAACTGCTCTCCTCGTTCCCCTTTATTCCAGGGCTGGGCGCGCTGCTGTCCCCGCTCCGGGCATGGAGGTGCTGGAAGGAAAGAAAGTTCTTACCTGCTATTTTCTAAGCTTAATACATCCGATCCGCGGGTTTTGTACAGATTTTTGTCATAGAAAAAAAAAATCATCATAATATTTTTTTAAAAAAAAAATTGTAATGCTCCGTAAGCATTTCACTTCTTCGTATTCCGTCCCACTGAATTTGGCGATGCCCTTTTAAGGTTTTTCATCCATTGATTCACTCCCAGCAGATGGAGAGGGGAGAAAAAAAAAAAAAAAAAAAAAAAAAAAGATGAAAAGATGTAGGAGATGGGCGATGGGCTCGGCCGCTGGACTGGAGGAGAACAAGCTCGGTCCCAGGAGGGCTGCGAGGGAAGGAGGCGGCTCTCGGGCGCTGTGCCGGGGTGATGCTCGCACGCAGGACTCCTCGGGTGCGGGGGAGCCTTTGGGGGACCCTTCTGGCTGAGCCGGCTGCCAGGCGTGCAAGTAAGTTTGCGTGCGGATGCTGAGCAGAACCTCTCCCCCCCCACCCCCCCCCTTTTTTTTTTCTTTTTCTTTTTCTTTTTTTTTTTAAGGGATGAAGAAGAAATGATGACAATGATGATAATAATAATAATAATGAAAAGCAGTGATTTTTCCTACTCCTTTTGCCACCGCTTCAGCTCACGCCGCTCCGAGCAGGACCCCCCCCCTCCTCTTCCTCCCGCATTTCTCCGCCTCCTCCATCCAGCGCCGGGCTCCGCTCCGCTCCGCGGCTCCGCTCCTCACCGGGCTCCGCTCCCCCCCCGCTCGCTGATTGGACGCCGGGACAAAAGTTTCTGTGGCGACGGCGACGGCGGAGCGGGGACGGGCGGCGCTGTCCCGTGCCGGGATGGCGGCGGAGCGCGGCCGCCACCGGGAGCTGAGCGGGTGGAGCGGCGAAGCCCAACCCCGGCCGCGGCGCTCCGGGCCGGCGGCGCTGCGCATCCCGGGCTCCGGTGGCCGCCACAAGCCGGGATGCGCAGCGCCGCCGGCCCGGAGTGGGGTGGCTCCGTAGCGGTAACAAAGGAAGTGCTCCCCCATGGCAGGCTGTGCATGTTTATGATACGGATGCGAGGCATCGGCTGCTGAGAAGATGGGAAAGGAGAGGGGCGGACACGTGGTGGTATTGATGTGTGAAAACTGCAAGCAAGGGGGTGCCTCCTGGTGTCTGAGCTGTCGGCTACGGTGAAGCCGAGCCCGAAGTATTAAAGCATTGTTGTTGCACGTAGACATTTCCTACTAATTCTGTACGGCTCCCAATTCTGATGTCCATCTCTATTTTTTTTTTTTTTTCAGTAGGTTTTGTTCAGTTATTCGGTTATTTCAGAGGGCTGGGGCACATCTCCCATGAGGAAAGGCTGAGGGAGCTGAGCTTGCTCAGCTGCGAGAAGAAAAGGCTCCAGGGAGACCTCACTGTGGCCTACCAGTCCTTAATGGAAGCTTATAAACAGGAGGGAGACTGGCATTTTACCTGTGCAGTCAGCAACAGGACAAGGGGTAATGGCTTTAAATGAAAGGATAGTAGATACAGGTTAGATGTTAGACAGAAATTCTTTACCATGATGGTGGTGAGGTGCTGGCATAGCTGCCTGGAGAAGCTGTGGTGCTCCATCCCTGGAGGCGCTCAAGGCCAGGCTGGATGGGGCCCCAGGCAGCTGAGCTGGTGGGAGTCAGCCCTACCCACGGCAGGGGGCCGAGACTTTAAGGGCTTTAAGATCTCTTCCAAATCATTCTGTGATTCCCGAGTTTGGAAAAATTAAGAGGAGGTAGACCAAAGCAATGGCTTGGAGGTGGGTTAGAAGGTAATGTAAGGTAAGGCCCTAAGTTGTTCCAGAGAAGGTTCAAGTTGGATGTTAGGAAAAGTTTCTTCACAGAAAGAGTGGCACAGGCTGCCCAGAGAGGTGGGGGAGTCGTTGTGTCAGGAGGTATTCAATAAATGTGCAGATTTGGTACTGAGGGACATGGTCAGCGGGCATGGTGGGGATGGGCTGATGGATGGAATAGGTGATATTAGTGGCCTTTTCCAACCTTAATGATTCTGTGGTTCTACAGGAACACACTAGATTGCTGAATCTTTGGGTGAAAGTATGTATGTTCCTGTATTCTTTTAAGATACCTTAAGAATGGTGTCGTAATTCTGGTTGGGATCTTTTCACATAGAGCTGATGTGTTGATGATGCTGATGACAACAATCTTGAGATAGATTCCATATTAACATTTTAACAGCCTTATTTAGAGACATTTGGGGTCTGTTATGGGAAACATACAAACTCCCTTTCCCTTTATTGCTGCTAGAAAAATTGTGACATGACTTTGTTCTACAAAGCCGCTTTGCTCTAAATAGTGGTTCTGCAAAACATAACTTCACATATTTCTTTTACCCTCTGCTTTATTAGTATGAATATTTGCATGAAAACAGGGCCTTTGTTTAAAAGTTCCTGCTTCCTATTCCTCACAGCTCGTTGGGTTGGAAGCAATTACGGTTCCCACCACAGAAGGCTCCCATCCCTTCGGAGGATGAAAATATGGGCAGCAATAGGCATCCTTGCAAGAATCTGAGCCCCTGTTTTCATGCAAATGTCCTCATTTCCTTAGCAATAAGGGATAAACAGAGGAAAACTGAGCAGATCTGTGACACACACTGAAAAAAGGGAAAAAAAAGAAAAGAGAAAAAAAAGTATTTCAAATGCGTTGAGCTTCCTATGTGGGACTCAAACATTCTTAAATGTTATAATGATGCCCCACGTTCAGCTTTGCTTGCCTTCATCCTGAAGGAGCAGGTGTGCTCGCAGAATTGAGACCTTTTTTCATTGCACAGGATTTTCTCTTCCTTCCGCAGATGATGTACCTTACTCGGCTAGAGCAACACTGATGTAAATCAGCTCCTGGAATATCACCCTATATGATGACAAAACCAAGCCAGGGCCGATAGGAAGGTGCTGAAAATGCCAGCAGCCTCTCTCTCTTATCGTTCTTGGCTTTATTGCTGTGGAATAAGATGTGATAATGGGAATTTGGCCCAAAAGTTCCAGCATTCCATCCATTCCTCGGGTTGCACAGTGGCTGTTCAGGCACGACACACGTGGTTGCCCAGCTGGCACATTTCTCCTATAGTGGGAGGAAACTGCAGAGGAAGAAAAACGAAGAGAATTACTCCATCCAAAATATTTGACGGAACATATATTTAATCCCTCTCCGGTATAAAACATCATCCAAATTGCACTTCTGCTTCTGAAATGGATGACAGCGCGAGCAGTGCAGGGACCTCCCACAGGGAGACCATCGGCTGGAGACCAAAGCAAGAGGAACGAGAGTCACTTCTCCCTTCGCTGCTTTGTGGTTTTCAGCTCCTTCACCCAACTGATGTTTCTTCACGGATGAAATCTGCACAAAGTACTTCCCAAATCTGTGCTGCTGTGGTTCTAACACAAGGTACCCATACTCTTTACATGAAAACACTATGCTTATTTTGTGCTGTATGTGTAGGGTCAGCAAACGGTTGTAAAAAAGCGGCCTTTCAGAAACAAGCCTTACAGGCAGCTCTTGACACAGTAACGTGCTTGTGCCATTTTAATGTCCTGAGTAAAATTATCATTGATACACAGAGCAAATGCTGTTAATATCAACTTTAAGCAACAGAAGAGAGTAAGTTGCGACTACCCTCACGTGACTTGTCTCTGTTTATCTATTGCACGTTTCTTTCGCTGATCTCCTCGTTCCTGTTAAAATACCAAGTACTGTTTATTCAATATAACCTCAATCTGAACAATAGCAACAAAAGAAAGATCATTATTTTGTATTTTTTTGAAGGAAAAGCAACCAATGCAATTAATTAAATAGAACAATGGAATGGCTTAGGTTGGAAGAGACCTTGAGTATCATTAGTTCCAACACTTTGCTGTTGGGTTTTCTCACAATAACTGGGGAATTAAACATTAAAGTGGGGTGCAGATCTCAATTTACGGAAAGAAAAATTGGTTTGCTTTGTGTTTTGATTTGAGTTGGAGGGTTGTCCCAGCTGCTGTTGTTGGTTTGCCTGTTGGTTTGCCTGCTGCTGTGTGTGTGCTCCACCATATCTATGCTGACCAAAGTAACTGTTAGAGGCCATTGCACCAAGGAACCGTCCTTCTGCTTGCAGTTACTCAGGGAAGAGAACAACCTCGAACAGAGATTTCCAACAAAAGCGCAGGTTTTCTGGTGGTAAGCAGCATCAAAACTAGAGGTATGGATACACCGAGTGGCCCTGGATTGCTATATGAGTGTGACTGTTACCAAAGCTCAGATATTTTAACTTCCTCCTAACACGACGTCCTCAAACTCCTCAGTGATTGCATTGTATTCTTGTACCACAGCCTGAGGCACAACCCACACGTGTGGCCAGCACTCCCCATGTAACTCTGGTTGTAGAGAAGCTGCAGTAAAAGCTCCCTGGTGCTGCTGCTGCTGCTCCCTGGGCCATTCCAGAGGACCTCTGATAAAGAGAAGTCCCTTCCACCTTCAGGGAGCAGGACGCTGCCACAAATCTAAGGAGACAGAAGATTTTGTGGTGATATTTGTGGAAGATGCCCAGAATGGGGAGCTGGAGGTATTATCATTGTGTCCTGCACATCTCTCAGCTCAGGAGCACAGTTCTGGAGAATACCTCCTCCCAGGCCCTATTTAGTGTAACATTTAGACAAGGGCTGGCTACAAAACTCCTTCTCTGCTTTTCCTCACCACTTCAGGACTCTCCCAACCCTCTGCATCAAACTGGAATCCTGCGGTATTAAGAGACTAAAATCTGCAGTAATTTGCAACAACAGGGAAATGGTCGTGGCTTTGATTTCCAACCAACTGCAGAGGTGGCACTGCATGTGAAAGATATCAGCACTCAGAAATTAAACAACTTCCGAGCCCAGCACCGCTCCTTGGTGCACCATCTCTGCGAATCTGCCAGAATCACTGCATTTATCTATACCAAGACCTCAAAGGGTATTTGTAATAAGAAGCAGGTATATTTAGACCTCTGTGCCGGAGTGTTGACTGAATCCCATATTCATAGTACGCAGAGCAAAGGACAAAATCAAAGTCATCTGACAGTGGGGTTTTAGGCATGGTGGAGCCTGGCATGACCATGACCTCTCTGTCCACGGACACCTTTGATGCAGCCCCTCCCTGAGCTGGTATATGGAAAGAGAAGCAGAGAGAGGAGCACAAGCTGTAACCATGTGTTGTTTCAGGAACGACTTCTAAGCAGCGAGATTTCTCCACTTGCTATCTGCAAGCACTTACTAATATACCACTCTCTAGTACACAAGAAATGCAAAAGTGGTATTGACAAAAGTGATCCTGATGCCTTATCTATCTCTTGGATGCTATGACAAGTTTCCCAGGTGCCAAAGACCAAGTGATTCACCTGAACCAGGATGTTCTTTCTTATTGGTTTGATTTCTCTCTCCCCAAAGGAGAGACGATCTGAAAGAATAGGAGCTCACTGGACAATGCTTCAAGGCTCAGCAACTGAAAAATGCCTAGAGGAAAAACTCAGTAATGACAGCAGTATGGCTGAAATTTGAAGGATCACGCAAATATTTGTATTTATTGCCACTAGCCTGTAGAGAACAATGCTGCCTTAGCAAAGTCCACACCCTACTGAACGCATACTGAACTTTGCAGTGTTATGATCTGTATATTTTCATACATTTCGTATTGAAGTTTGCATAATGTTTTTTTATGGAAGAAAGTAAAACTGGAGCTCTTTGTACTTCACATGGCCATTTTTCAAACCAGAGGTGTACTTTGTTTTCTGAAATTGATATCCCCTTTCAAACAAATATGCAATAAAAAATGTGTTCATGTGTGAAAAAGCCATATGCAGTGTTGAAATTCTGGCCAACTTGTTAAGCAGATACTACATGCTAGATAAATGATGATTCAGTGGGGGAATTTTACTCATCATTTTATGTGCTAAACTTCAGAAGCAAAACTTCACCACTCTTGCTCAAGCCAGAGATCAGGGAGTTAGAGATGATCATGGCCATAGATGGGAGAGCTTAGAAAGCCATTTTAATGCTTTAGTGCTTCTCAAGGGGGAAGGGAGGAAACAAAAATAAAAGGGAAAAAAATGCATTTCCAAAAGATCAAGTACTGCCATGGTATTCTCAGTCCCCGCTGGGAAGGAAAATGCCATTTTGGCCTTTGCCTCCCAACCTGTGAGATTTCCAGCTCTTTGACCACTCACTCTGTCGTTGTATTTGACACTGGCAGAACGAAACCTGCCGTCAGATTAGTGACTTCCTGTTTCATGTGTTCATTTGTCTATCAACTAGAGGAAACACAAAAAGAACATATTCCAGACCCAACATTTGTCCATCACATAGTTAGTTCATGTTGTCTGGCCCAATTTTTCACTTTGCTTTTTTCCATCATCTTTATCGATGAATTTGGATTCATGAAAGAAGTGGTCCTTAGTACATTGCTTGCTATAGGCCTCTGAGAATGAATACGGTAAATCCACCTGTAGACGCAAGATCCCTAGGAAACAAGGAGCAGGCTTACAGACAATCTGCAGGAAATAATTGTGGTGTGCTGAGACAAAGCGTATCACTTTTTTCCTGCTCTCAGAACCATCTCAAAGCACAGATCCCATGCTAGAACTTCCCTGTGGAAATACAAGAAGGACTGTATGGAGCAGCAGCTGTGGAGCAAGATGAATAGCATAAGAACCAAGGGCACCTCTAGAAGAAGAAAGAACAGCTCACAGCTCTGATTGGATAAGCACTTGTGTGAATAGCTGAAGAAGTGTTTGTGGAATGTTCTGTTTACATGTAGGGGCGAATGGGAAAGAAAACTTGTGAAGGTATATAAGTGATGTGAGAACTTGTAATAAACTATTTGGATCGTTCACATCTGAGTCCGTGCATCAGACACAGCACTTCCCTTATCTTCCACTTTAGAAAGTGAGCTTGAAATACATCCTAGAGAATAACTATAGGGAAAAAACCTTTCCAGGTATACTTCTGTCTGTATTTCTCTGATGCTGCTGGGTGTGCTGGCTGTGGTAGGTGCTATCCCCAAAAAGAGAAAGCAGATGCATCCAAAGAAACAACTCAGGGTTGTTTGTTTTGTAGAAAAAATACTGACTCAATCAATCTATTTCACTTAACAAAGACAAGGTTAAGGGGAGAGTTGGTTATAACTTACACATTTCCCCCTCCTGTGGAAATGGAATAGAGGACTAGGAATTTGATAATATATGTCACTTCACTCAAGTGGAAAACAGTCTGACAAGAACCAGTGAAATTTGAAACCAGACGCATTTTAACATAAAAGGTAATTAATTATTAGAACAACTTACTGAGGATTGTAATGGATTCCTCATCGCTAGACATTCTGAAGTTGAAATTGATTTATTTTCTTGGAGAAATGCTCCAGTTCATACCAGAGTTGGAATCCAAGAAAATCCATAGCCTGTTTAATACAGGAAAAAAAATAGATGATCACAAATAGTCTTTCCTGCTTTATCATCATTTGCACCAAATAGCTGAAGCATAGCTGCCTGTGTCTTATATTCAACTAGTGAGTAGGATTCAAACATTTTTCCCTTTGTTTACATTTGTTTGAGAAGCGTACAGTAAGAGACTAAAGCATAAACGACATGTTTATTGTCTATGTGGGATATTCTGCCTGGCAGATGGAATCAAAGATCAGGGAACACCTAGCCACTATTTGGCCTGCATACCTCCAGCACAGAGCACTGCATTACCCACATAGTCCCTGCACTGCCTGAGGAGCTGACATCAAACTGATAGCTACCCTGTCCCGCAGACGGAGTGTGGCTGCAGTTTGCTGTGGGCATACAAGAGGGAGCCAGATGCCCTTCTCGTGGCCATCTCAATGGAGTTTGAACCCTGGATTTTTCCAGGCTCCTCTGTGACTTGCATGCCAAATCCAGTGTAAACGACAAGGTCTCAGCACTGCTAAAGACATCAGCTGCCTTGACTTGGATTCCAGTGAATGCCATTGGATGAGTAAAAAGACGCAGCATTCTCCACAATGAAAACTAGGAGTTCAGTTAGTAGCTCATCATGGATTTTGTAATGCAAAACTAAATGTGAAATAAGGCATCATTGTACCTGCTTTACAAGGATTTCTGTATTCCTGATCAGCTTACATTTAGCTGCACAAAATAAGAAGCACAAATCTACTACAAATTGGAGGCAGAGAATCTTCTGTTTCAAAACTTGTCCCAGGCCTTCCCAGCCATTGCACTGAGCAGCACTGCCCAAATCCAGGAGCATGTCTGTCTCTGAGCAATACGGTGCTCACTGCAAACACTACTTGACCTAGAAAATTACAGCCCACAAGGAAAAGAACCCTTTCAATATCCCAGTGGTAAGTCATGGAGACCAACGAGGCAGAGAACTGCATCACTTAAAAGTGTAGCTGCAGGCAGTTATGCTCAACTCTTATAAAGCCATTATAATACACATACCTATATACAATAGTCAAGGTAGGGGAGGAAGTATTTTATTACAGCTGGAAAAAAATGAATAAAGCAGTTGCTCTAATCAAGGAGGTGAGTTACTTGTTCCAGCAAACTTTACCTCTCACGTCTTTGAACTGCCATGGCTATAAGGCTCTTCCTGCACACAATGTTGTTGGCAGAGCTGATTTTACATACAGCACAACACACCTGAGCCAAGAAGTAAAACAAAAGTAATGATTGTACACAGTAAAATACGCACTTTAGAGCAAAGGTAAAAATATATATATTCTTTCTGGTTTTTCGTTTTTCTTTTCTTTTTTTTTTTTAATAGAACGAAATGACCAATTTATTTTATAAAAATAGTCCTTACCTTTCACATTTGGTCTGAATTTCAAATATTGTAAAAGTACCAGAAAAAAATAGTTTAAACAACCCACAGACTGAACTACTCATCCCAGTTACTCTCTTCACCAAGGATATCCCCTTATTTATTTATTTTTTTTAATCTATGATCACAGAAACATGGAATCGTAGAACGGTTTGGGTTGGAAGGGACCTCTAAAATCATCCAGTCCCAACCCCCCTGCTGTAGGCAGGGACACCTCCTGGTGAGACCAGGTTGCTCAAACCCCCATCCATCCCACCGCCTTGAGTGCTTACAGGGAGGGGGTATCCATGGTTTCTCTGGGCAGCCTGTTTCAGTGTCTCACCACCCTCACAGTAGAGAATTGCTTCCTAACATCTAGTCTAAATCTGCCCTTTTCCAGTTTAAAACTACTTTCCCTATCCTGCTGCTACCTGGCCTTATAAAAAGTCCCTCTCCAGCTTTCCTGTAGGCCCCCTACAGGTACTGGTAGGTACAGGTACTGGAAGGCTGCTATGTGGTCCCCCTGGAGCCTTCTCTTCTCCAGGCTGAAGACCCCCCAGCTCCGTCAGCCTGTCCTCATAGGGGAGGTGCCTATCTGAGGCCCTCTGATCATGTTCGTGGTCCTCCTCTTGATCAGCTCCAACAGCTCCATGTCCTTCTTGTGCTGGGGGCCCCAGAACTGGATGCAGCACTCAGGTGGGGTCTCACCAGTGCAAAGCAGAGGGGCAGAATCACCTCCCTCAACCTGCTGATCACGCTTCTCTTGATGCAAACCAGGAAACAGTTGGCCTTCTGGGCTGTAAGTGCACATTGCTGGCTCACATTGAAACTTTTATCAACTGACACCCACAAATCCTTCTCCTCAGAGCTGCTCTCAAGCCATTCTCTGCTCGACCCGCATCTGTGCTTGGGGTTGCCCAAACCAGGTGCAGGACCTTACACTTGGTCGTGCTGAACTTCATGAGGTGGGCACGGGCCCACCTCTCAAGCTTGTCCAGGACACTCTGGGTAGCATTCCTTCCCTATAGTGTGTCAACTGCACCACTCAGCCTGGTGTCATCTGCAAACTTGCTGAGGGTGATCAAGTAATTTTTCATTCATAATCAAATAATTATGCTTTGATTTCATTCAGAAAAAGATGGTACATGCTTATTTGGTCAGACAGTGGCACAGGCTGCCCAGGGACGTGGTTGGAGTCACCATCCCCGGAGGTGTTCACAAACTGTGTGAACGTGGCACTGAGGGACGTGGTCAGTGGGCATGGTGGGGATGGGCTGATGGTTGGTCTACATGACCTTAGTGGTCTTTTACAACCCTCATGATTCTGTGGTTCTATGATTTATATATGTACACGCACACACATTTACCTAAATTCTATCTGCTCTAATCATGTGCCATCTATTTCTGAAGAAAGATCAACTCATAATCATTTTTCTTAAGTTCATATCAAAATATAAGGGAGACATTTATAAAAACAAACAAAAAAAATCTTCAGTTGTAACGAAGAAAGAAGTGAAAGAAAAGAGTTCATACACTGGGTATCACAGTTCTGCATGAAATTGGGTGGCAGCAACAGTGTAACAAAACAAAAATATTCCCCTCTCTCACCTTCCTTTCCGAAGACCAAAACAATCATTCATTTACAAAATGACAGTAATCCAGAGCTACTCTGGGCTGAGCATGTTAAACACCTGAATGAGACCCAATGAGCACAGGGTAAGGGTGATTCAGATGCTGAGAGGTCTGACTAATGCTTCTGTGCATTAACAGCAGAGATTAGTGAGCCGGCTCTGTGCATGTGGCAAAATGAGCAGTAAGTGGCAATGCACGAAAAAGCATTAGAGATTTTGGGGGGATGAGGGAGAAGGAGGGAAAATTGCTGCTATCTGTGGTGCAATTTAACAGGTAACAGCAACTTCAGAAGAATAAAAAAGCACTCAGAACCTCTCCTACTTGAAATAGGGTGTTAATTAGGTGGGGATGGAGTGATTCCTGGGTAGCATGCTATTGGGGCAGTTGCTGCCTTTGACATGACTTCCTGGACAGTCTTGCTTGGACTGGTACATTATTTCTCCAGCTGACTCTTGTTGGTAGCAACCACTAAGTATTTAGGGATAAATTTTACTGACAGCAAAGAAACATCTTCCACAGCGCAGCATGGTCTGGAGGTTCTAGCTAAACTCACCAAGAACTATTCAGACAATGGGAAAAGAACCTCCACTCACGTCAGTACAGCAGATCACTGCTAGGCTACAGTCTGGCCTTGCTAATGCTCAACCACTTCACAGAATCATAGAATCACAGAATGGCTTGAGTTGGAAGGGACGACAAGGATGACCAAGTTCCAACCCCCCTGCCACAGGCAGGGCCACCAACCTCAGGTGTGGTGCTAGACCAGGCTGCCCAGGGCTCCATCCAACCTGGTCTTGAACACCTCCAGAGACAGAGAATCCACGGCCTCTCTGGGCAGCCTGCTCCAGCACCTCACCACTCTCCCTGTGAAGAACTTCCCCCTGACATACCCATCTAAACCTTACCTCCTTGAGCTTGAAACCATTCCCCCCTGTCATATCACTGTCTACCCTTGTAAAAAGTTGATTCCTCTCCTGTTTATAATCCCATCTTACATACCGGAAGGCTGCAATGAGGTCTCCTCACAGCCTTCTTTTCTCCAGGCTGAACAAGCCCAGCTCCTTCAGGCTCTTTGAAGGGGAGGTGCTCCAGCCCTCTGATCATCTTTGTGGCCCTCCTCTGGACCCTCTCCAACAGCTCCACATCTTTCCTGTACCGGGGGCTCCAGACTTGGACACAGTACTCCAGATGGGGCCTCACAAGGGCAGAGTAGAGAGGGACAATCACCTCCCTGTCCCTGCTGGTCACCCCTCTTCTGATGGAGCCCAGGATACCATTTGCTTTCCAAGATGCAAGAGCACACTGCTGGCTCATGTTCAGTTTTTCGTCCACCAGGATGAAAACATTTAACAATGAACTTTTAGAAACATTTTTCAGTGTGAAAGTTCTGCAATCAACAACCTCCCCCCTCTCCCTCCCCCGCCAGCACCCTCCCCTTCCATGAGTAGCTTGCTCCAGTTTCTAACAGGAATCACTGTTATCAGACAAACATACACTTTAGGCATATCATCACCCCATGGGAGATGTTTTGGGTGTAAGTAGTTTCTCTGTTCTGAGACCTCCATCTCCACTCCGTCACCTGTTTGGGAACTGGATGGCCACTAGCAAATATGGGTAAATTTGCTCCTTGTCCTCTTAAATTTCTCAGGGGAGTTCCTGGCTCCTTTACACAGGCTCTGTAAAAGCGTTTTGAAATTACACAGTAAGAAAACATAAAAAACAGAACTACATCTGGCATGAACCTCAAGGCCATAGACAGGGACAGACCCAGGGGCACACCCACCTGCGTACATGGAGGAGTTGGATGTTCTTCTGATGGCCATCTCTATGGAGTTTGAACACCAGACCTTGCTGTTCCTGCCTGCTGGCAGCAGCAGCTCTTGGCCATGCAGGGTTCACAGCAGGACAACTGACCCTATATCACCGTTGGGAGGTTTGTGACGGGGGATCCATAATGGATCATGGGATATTTTTTTCCAGATTTCCAAATAGATGATATATTGCCCGGAGTATCCCCATGATCCCTTCTGAGATCTAGCTGCAGAGAAAGGAATGTTTAATGAGCGGGCAGCATAATGTCAGGCTCCTGTGTTCCCGGGCTTTGTATTATTGATGAGAGCCTCAGTGAGAGCCGGGGGTAATTAGCCCAGCGCTGGGGGCCGCAAGGCATGTTCCTCTCCTGCGGCTGCAGGGCTGAGCAAGGAGATGAGGATGTGCAGGGCTACTAGGAAAAGCCAGCCCTGCTGGGAAACCACTGCAGGTGGCTGCTGTTCTGCTTCCCAAGTGGTAAGAGCAAGTTTCCCAACCTGGAGATCAGGCAAATCTGCAAAGTGACCAAAAAGTGGAGCAGAGCAGAGCATAAATGTGTGCTGCAGACTGTCGCTTCACCAGGGCAGCAGTGAGTTGCACGGGGCCATCACATGTTTCAGCTTCCCCTTCCCCTTGTCTTGGCCCGAGTGTCACACACTGCCAATGGTTTTTTGCTTTTCAGTACACTTCCAAGCATTTGTTTTGTAAACAATGACAGACTCACAGCTATATTTATCTGCAGAGGTGATTACCTTAGAAACCCAAACTGAGAAGTGCTTAATTTGTCTGTATCTATAAATAACCATTTTCAAAGAAATAATTTCCCTTAAGGAGACAGTTTCTTTGTGACAGTAATATCCACCTCTATTAGGGCACGTAGTTTTACAACTCGGAAGCGCTTCTCATGCTGCTCAAACCAAATGAATTCATGGGTTTTAAGAAGGCAGAAGCCAATTTCTTAGCTAATCTATTGTTCTGCATAACACAGGTCACAAAGTTTCATCTGGTTTCTTAGTAACCTGTAATTGTCTAGGTATGTGTTTAGGAAGACTACCATTCTCCCTAAGTTTTCTAACGAATTTTACACACACACACACATATATATATATATATATATATATATGTACTCATCTGGTCACATGTGGGATGGGGCTTTAAGGAGAAGGGCTTAGCTCCTACCTGTAACTAATCAGCTGTCTCCCAGCTGATGAGATAAGGCTAACAAGCAGCTTACTCAAGGGAGGAGCTGCTCTGCAGCTAAGGGGACTGGGTCATGGAGAGGGTAGGGTTTTGTTGTGAAGAGCTGGGTGAGCTGCTTGGTGATGCAGTGAGCTGGAAGTGGTCAGGAAGTAAGCTCTGGTTACCCACCTCACCTGGCTGTGGCTCTGTTCGGTTCAACCCTTTTAGAACGGCCTCAGGAAATGCTGCTGACACCCAGTTCTGGTTGAGAGGAATGAACTCTGCTTTCACAAAAGTTGTTCCATTGCAGAAATTCTTACTGACCTATGTGGGATATTTGACTTTGTGTCCACTGTCTCTTAACAGCACTTGATGCCATTTCTATGCAGTATATTATCTGCTTTTTTTTTTTTTTTTTTTTGGTACTTGAACTATGTTGCAACTCTAAATTCTAACAAGGAAGATGAAGAGCTTATCACCATGCAGAGCTACAAGAGTTTATCACCTAGAGCTCTGAATAGGATGGGTGATGTGCAAAACTACCAGGGAGCATGTTAACCCCTTCTGTAGTGGTTCTTCTGCTTCACTAGTGAAAGTCTATACTACCAAGGGCTTTCAATCTTGCTGGAGCCTGCCTTAAAGTCTTGCACCAGGTGCTGCTCAGAAACTGGTTCGGTAGCTCCCTCCAACCAAGTTCTTGCCATCTGTCATTGCACTGCTGAAATGGGGCCTTTAATCCTGCAGTAGGGATGCTCCAATCTAGGGAGAGGCTTATGCAGATGTCCTCCCCCACCCTCTTTGTGGCTCAGGCAAAGATCCAAAAATAAAAAGAGGGCTCTCTGGGTATCCAGGGTACAGATCAGGCAGAATTCTGAAGGCACAAAGCCACTCTGGCATCTCTTGCTCTCGTTTATTGTTAAAGCCCTTATGTGGTGCCTATGGGTTTAGCACCGTTCTTCTCGCCCCGTTAAGGGATAAACAACGCCTGGAGGCGGCTTCCTTCCCTGTGAAGGAGTCCCCTCACTACACTAGATGGCACTGCTTAATACTCACGTCTTGCTCTGCCTGGTCCCTGGATCCGGAGCATCCTGCAGCTGCTGCTCCATCGGGCTTCCACCGGTAACAAAGAGCCACCTGAAGGGAGGGATGCACTGCAGGCATGTAACAGGAGAGCGGGAATGGTCTAGAGGGACTTATGCTGATCTTATCTCTTTACCCTATTAAACAGGTAAAGCAGAGCTTTACAGTGATTACACATTTAAAACTGAGTTCTGATGTCATCTGTGGCTCTTGTTAACATCCCCAGACTCACTTCTGTCATGACTAGAGTAAAGGGTTGAACTGGTGGAACTCCTACAGACAACAGTCATTGTAGGAAACAAGAAATATGAGTGATAACACAGCTGTTAGATCAATGAGTATGGTGGGAGGACAAGCTAGGGGATAAAAAAATCTCTTTGCTCTCATCAATATGCTATAGATCTGGCAATAAACAACAGGATTTCTGCTTTCAGAACAGCGTTCAGCTTAATCTGAAGGCTGGTACTTGCAAGGATGGTCTGATCAAAACTTAAGAATGCTGTTGACCTTTTAACTTCTTTCAGATGCCAATCTTTTATGTTGTGCCCTTCACTTACTAATAACTTGCTAGATACACCTAAAATATGGAAGCATACAGTGCTACCAGTATTTTGTGTCCTTTGTAGGCATACGCTGTATTTTCAGAAAGTTAAACACAACTTCATGACTGGCGTACAGTTCTTGCACGACTATTTCAGAATGTTGTGTAAAATCAGCTTTCTGTTCATGCGCAGATCTCAAAGAGTAAGAAGGCATTTAAGTGCTTTGAAACTACATTAGATACTTCTAAATATCTAGTTGGGCCTGGAACACCTAAACTGACTAAAGCCATGTTAGAATGATGTGGGTATTACTGCAGATGGATAAAGTCCTGGACAAGTCAAAATGAGATCGCTCCCACAGAAATATGGGAAAAACAGATGATTGTGGTAGCTGTGGACTGACCATTCTGATGCCAGTTCCTAGGAAGAACGCAAATAGAAGTCTACTATAGTAATAGAGGGAACTGCAAGTTAATGAATATTGACTTCTACCGATTCTTTGTGGAAAATGTCAAGCCACTTCACTTCAGCAGATATTGAAACAGGCTGTTTAGCTGTGATAGACCGCTGGAGAGATCCTGGCTGCTTTAATGTCGATCCATTTTGTCTCTGATTTAGGCCTTGAAAGTGAGCTTAAAATCTGGGGTGACTTGAGATGGGAGGAACTGCAAGTGTACACAAGGGTTAAATTAGAATTTAAAAGATCCAGAGAAAATGGCTTAAAAATACTAGCTGGGATACTATCAGGATAAATAAGATCCAATTTGTTGTTCACTTCCAATAGAGTATGAAAGAGAAGTGGTGAGGAGTCTTTTCTACATGGGTCTTGGGTAAATAGCTAAACACAAATCTCAGCTGTGCTGCTGCCAGCACTCTCCTTCCATCTCATAAGAGTGGGAGATAGACAGAAATATCAATTGCAAGGCACATGGGAAATCCTTTCTCCACCCATCATTGATCAAACCTCAACTGGAGCATTCTGCCTGGTTTTGGATACTGTACCTCAAGAGCAATGTGGCATGCTTGGAGAGCATCCAGCGCAGAACATGTTCTTCCTTGTAAAGAACATAACCCATGAAGAAAAGACTTTTGTAAAAAGTATATTACTCAGATTAAAGGAAAACTTGGGAGCAGGAGGGAAGGAATGATTACAAATTTCAAGTACATAGAGGAAGGAAATAATCTCTTCAAACATAGTGAAAAAGAGGAATAGCTTTAAATCGGTGCAAGAAAGATGAGGGTTTGTGAGCTAAAGCTCTCAAATGGTGAGTGCCTGAGGGAGCTGTGTAGCTTCTGTTAGGATGAGTTTTAAGGAGATGTTGATGGCAGTTCCCATGAACTACATCAGATGCAGTCAATTCTGCCTTGATCCTGTGAGGAGACTAGACAGTACCTTCCTGCATTTTTCTATTTAACAATAATTAATATTGAAAAAAATCATTAATGTACAGCTGTACAATGGATTTGACACACACATTTTTTGTTATATATTTATCTATATTGGTATTGTATCCTCTCATTGTATTAGTATTTATTATTCTACTGAGTAGGAAAAAGCTGGATAATCCCGATATGGGATGGTTCTTCATATGCTATGTGATGTATTAAACAACTGTGGAGAGGAATCATTTGATCAGGGAAAAATGTTTTCGATTTGCCAGTAGTATTGGATTTCTATCAGGTACTTGGTTTTGCCAATAATGAACTGTGAAGAAACCTCCATGTTCCTTAATTGTTGCATCCAACCCCTACAATTCTGTGGTTGTGTGATTCTGTAGCATGACAAAGGAGACAAAATGGAGAAATCTCATGTGCTAAGGCTGAAAAAGTTTTTTCAGGTTTTTTTTTTTTCTGTGAGCAAAATGCTGAACTTATGTGACCTTACGTCTCAGTATGTGATCCAGGTTGGATATTAGGAAAAACTTATTTTCAGAAAGAGTGGTCATGCCATGAAACAGGCTGCCCAGGGATGTGGTGGAGCCTCCATTTCTGGAGGTGCTCAAGAACCGTGTGGATGTGGCACTGAGGGAAGTGATTAGTGGGCATAGTGAGGATGGCTGATGGTTGGACTGAGAGATCTCATTGGTCTTTTCCAACCTTAATTATTTTGTGATTCTAAGTATAATGTTGTTTGTATGAGAGTTATGCAAACTAGAGTTTTATTAAGAGGTGTAAAGTATATACTTAAGGAGCTTTATGTTAAGAATCAATTGTTTTCCAATCTCAGTCATGTCAGGTTTTTTTAGTGGTTTAATGACTATGGAGTTTACGTCCAGTCCAGACTCAAATGTAGCACCAGAAGGAATATTTTTGTTGCATAAAAATTGCTGGACAAATGTTAGAAACCTTCTATACCTTAATTTGAAGCTCAGGAACAAATAAGTTGCTGTATATAGAATTTAAAATTATATAGTTTCTCTGAGAAGTCATTTTAAAGAAGACAAGGCATTTTGCTTTTCATGACATTTGTTTACAATTTCTTACAAAAATCAGATTGCGCTGTGGATAGCAAAGGGGCATCTCATTGATGTGTCAGATAGGGACTCCTTCCCTCTGCCTACAGAGCCCTTTGCTCTTGGGTCTTGGCACTCTGTGTCCTGAGAGCCTTTAATGCATCCCTCTGGGGGAGTGCAGAGGGCTACGCAAGAGGCACCTGGGTGCTAATCTCCACAAACACCAGAGAGCCTTGGGAATATCACCTCCCTCTTTCTCAGTCCTTAAACAGAAATATCTAATGATTTCCAGCCGTACGTATCTTTAAATACATAATTTCTTTTTTTCCAGAAGTGATCAGTGTACTTTAAAAATCCTCCCCATAGCTTTAGTCCTTGTACAGAAAGCTATCACTCATTCAGCAGAGTTTTTATCAGTCTTCTATTTCTGCAGAGTTACTTCCATCCAGATGCACCAAGGTAACTGTGCTTAAGAATAAACACTGTTCTAATGGAAACTCAGGAGAGACAAACTTAGAGATTTCACTTTTTTTTTTTCTTGATATTACCATGAGTTTGAAAAAGCGAATCGTTAGAGGACCCCTCCTGCTCACTCAGCCAAACACTTGTTCCTGGTTGCATGGAGCCTGCTCTGCAGCGAGGAAACCCAATTGGATGGGAAGCACTGCACACTGAGGTGCTGCAAAGAGGCAGTGCTGCTTCTCAGCACCTCAAATTGGCACCTCATAACACAAGCTGGATATTGAAAATTTGTGATTCAGTAATTCGAGCACTCCTCTGAAGTGACACAAATAATGCAAAACACTTTCCATGAAGTCTACTTTAATGATGAGAATATTGCTTATTTTCAGCACAAAGGTACATCTGTTTTATTTGCAGCAATGCCCAAAGTGAACTTTAATTATTCAACTTTGCAACTACTCAGTGATCCTGGCTCACTAAGGGCTTCCCACTCACATGCATTTCACATTTGAAAAAAGAAATGCTATTTGTAAAAGACAAAGTCATGAAGTACAGTAGAAGCTACCTTCATATGCTAGAATGCTCTGCAGCATGGAGACTGAGAAAGAAGAGTTATAGTGCAATTTCACAGCCCCCCACCTCCCAGAGGTTATCAAATTCTAGTGTGAGAAAGGACTTGTATTAAAATGTATACCCAGCTTCTGTCATGATCTACGTTTTTGTTTCTGTGCTGGCTGTTAAGAGAGCATGGCACAAATGAAGTGGTCTTAGCTAGATACATTTATAAAACTAAAAGCACGCAGTGCATGAGAAATAGGCATGACAAATGCTTTTCAGGAACTTGTTTCATAGACTCCCTCCTCCAAGTATGTCATTGCATGTGGATGGTTGGCATGTGCATGCATAAGAAGTCTGAGTACAGATGGTTTTAATGGTCCTGGAGGCTCTTTGGTGTTTTTTTCCAGCTTTCTCCCTTCCTTTATGTGTGTGGCTGTGCATGTAGAGGAGAGAGGGAGATGGAACACATAATGAGTGTCGTGTTTTTTAGGTGTAGAAATAGCTCACTCCTTCATGTTTTTTCCCCTCTCAGAAGCTCATATTTGCTATTTTAAGTGTCCCAGAAGCTTGCACAGGATATAGACATGACATATAGAAGAGCTGGTCTGTGCCGTGCTCCACTGGGTTGAGAAGGAGGCACTGTCCTGTGAGAACCACCACCTAGCCCAACAGTGATGTGGCCTGAGGGCCTGCTCTGTTCCTCTGCAAGCATGATAGGACACTGGGCTCTGGGCTGCCTGTATTGCTAATGTGCAGCAAGCTGCATGCAACAGAAGAAAGCAACCTGCTGAAAATGACATCTGGCTGAGCCAAGCTAAAGCAGTATTGCTGGCCATCAAAGCTCAGCCTTACAGCTGCTTTCTCTCCTCCTCATAAAGTACAGCAAATGTAACTCAACGTGGCAGCTCTGTAAGGCAGGGAGAGAAGGGGCAGTCAAAGCTGTTTATGGATCGGACCTTCTCCATTCACAGTTTGTCCACGCAGCAAATGGCACTGAATTATTCAAATCTTTTTGGAGTTAATTTGTACTGGGTGACTGGTGTATTG
This sequence comes from Alectoris magna, assembly GCA_030625065.1. Classification (NCBI taxonomy): domain Eukaryota; kingdom Metazoa; phylum Chordata; class Aves; order Galliformes; family Phasianidae; genus Alectoris; species Alectoris magna. The sequence continues at coordinate 42,386,367 of CM060561.1, read as the reverse complement.
ATGTAACTGAAGTGGTTCTTGTTTTGTGAAATGGAGAGGAAAAAAAACACAGCGATGCTAGCTGCAAACTATAACATGCTTTGCCAATGCCTCTGTCAGCTCCTCAAAGGCCTAAACTACTTGATTTGTTGAGCAGCCCAAGAGGAAGGTAAATGCTCATTTTACAGGGGGGGAAATTAGGGTTGTTGAAGTACTAAAGCATTGGTTACTAAAGCAACCTTCTCCAAGTCCTTTTTTTCTACTAATCCATCAGAATTGTGATGAAAAACCAGAGCATTCTGGTCCTCAACTTGTTTTTTAGCCATAGTTTTCATGCCTGCTTTAGAAGTGCTTACAACTACACGGTCCCCTTTAGAGCCTTCCACCAGAAGCTCCATGTGAGCAGGAAAACAAAGATGAAACAAAACTCAGAGAAAGAACCCAAGACTTGGAGGTTTTCAATGCAATTCATCTGAATATTTTGAAACTGTAAGAGATAGATACAAACACGACTAACAGGCTTCCAGTATTCCCTGACCCGTTCAAACAAGAATGAGGACCTAATCATAAAATCCACATTCCCCATCTAGCTGCAGGTACACATTCAAGGCACTCACAGGAGCCTTTTCCTTGTTGACCTGGCCTCACCCAGATGTTTCAAGCTGGCCCTCTCTCACTCCGTACCGAGTCCCTGCTTCACACTGTGCGGATCAAAGCTGCACACAGAGTACCAGCAGATTGCTCAGCAAGTTGTGAACACCTCCAAGTGTTGGCTGGAACAAAGCTGAGACATTAAGAAATGTTTTATTGCAGCATCTAACCTGAAGTATCAGTTTTCTGCTAAAACTATGAGGACTAACCTTTACAAAGCTGATGGATATTAAAACTAATTAAACAAGACATCTTTATTTAACATCTTTCTTAAATATCTTGATGAGGGGATTGAGTGCACCCTCAGTAAGTTTGCAGACAATGCCAAGTTGGGAGGCAGTGTTGATCTGCCTGAGGGGAGAAGGGCACTACAGAGGGACCTGAATAGACTGCATCGATGGGCCAAGGCAAACTGTATGAGTTTCAGTAGGGCTAAGTGTCAGGTCCTGCATTTTGGTCACAGCAATCCCAGGCAACCCTACAGGCTTGGGGAGGAGTGGCTGGAAAGCTGCCTGATGGAAAGGGACCTTGGTGTACTGATGGGCAGTCGGCTGAATATGAGCCAGCAGTGTGCCCTGGCAGCCAAAAAGGCCAATGGCATCCTGGCTTGTATCAGGAATGGTGTGGTGAGCAGGACTAGGGAAGTCATCCTGCCCCTGTACGCGGCATTGGTGAGGCCTCACCTTGAGTACTGGTGCTCAGTTTTGGGCACCTCAGTACAGAAAGGACATGGAGGTGCTGGAGCAGGTCCAAAGAAGGGCTACAAGGCTTGTGAAGGGCTTGGAGAATGTGCCCTATGAGGAGAGACTGAAGAAACTGGGGCTGTTTAGTCTGGGGAAAAGGAGGCTGAGGGGAGACCTTATTGCTCTCTTTGAATATCTGAAAGGTGCTTACAGTGAGAGCGGAGTTGGTCTCTTCTCACTGCTGACAGGTGACGGGACAAGGGGAAATGGCCTCAAGTTGTGCCAGGGTAAGTTTAGGTTGGATATCAGGAAAACCTTCTTTACAGAGAGGGTTGTTAAGCACTGGAATAGGCTCCCCAGGGAGGTGGTTGAGTCACCATCCCTGGATGTGTTTAAAAGTCGTTTGGATGTGGTGCTCAGGGACATGATTTAGCAGAAGGTTGTTAGAGTAAGGGTAGTATGGTTATGTCATGGTTGGACTTGATGATCTTGAAGGTCTGTTCCAAGCTGAGTGATTCTATGATTAAGAGGGGCCTGACCCGACTTCTTCTGTGCAGTAGGATTTTCAAACTACTTTGAAGTACAGTGCAATGCATAAGTTTGAGCCCTACTTTTTTTTTCTGGTATTTGTAGATTGATAGATCAGAGAAAATCTCCCTTCATAATGCCAGTCCCAGCCCAATTCCCAACTGATGTGTACCCCAAGCCTCAAGATTCAGGGGGATCATTAACGAAATTTTTAAACAGGGTCCATTACTGACATATCTGCAAAGTTTTAAACTACAAGTGTAAGGGCAGTGAGAATTTTTATGCTGCTTTTGAATTTCCAGTATTGGCTTAAACTCTGTGAGAAAAGGATAGGTAGTAATTATTTCGCAATGCATCTGACCCACTTGTGCTTGTGAAGCATAGGAAAATCACTTGGCTCAATAGCACAGTCACTGACTGAACATTACAGATAATTCTTATTAAGAAAAAAGAAAATATCACAAGCGGCAGCCCATGAAGTATGGCTCCACAACAAGCTTATTTTCCTTATAATAAGAAAATAAACACAGAAATACTCTTCTGCAGGTCTTCTCTTAGCAGAGAAGCCTTTTTTTACGGGAACCTGAAAGCAAAAGTGTTTACTGCAAGCAGTATCCTACTGTGCTGTAGCTTCTGCATCCTTGATTGTAGTGTAGGTGGGAACTCCTACCAGCAATAAACCAAAAGCAATAAATGTCCACCCATAAACTGTTGCCATGATTTCATCTCCGCTTGTGGAATATTAACTCTCGATACAAAATAATCAAAGTAAAAGAGAAGACAACTTCATAGTTCTTGGCTCTTCCATTAGCTGGGGCTCAAATAAAACCAGAGTTTGAGACCAGAGTGCACAGCCAAGAACAATCAGCCTCATTCCTTATTCTACTTTCTTGTCTTAAGTTAGGGTCTATTAAAAAGATTTTGGATTTATTTTCTTTTTTGTGAGGGTACTCCTCAGCGTGATCAAGTTGCTTCTCAATCTTCTCTTTGATAAAGCTATGGACACTCAGCCTTTGAAAGGTTTGTCCAGGCCCCATCTTTGCCCTTTTCAGTTCTGGACTTTTTCTGTTCGTTTCCCATGTCATCTTTACAGCAGCAGCAGCAGCAATGGCATGCAATATTCCAGTGCCCCATTTAGCAGTAAAATCCTTTCTCCTCGCAAGTTGCCAGTTCACACACTATGTGCATCAACAAGACAGGGCACCAGGTTTTCCTGCTGAGTTGCTTGTTTCTTAGGATCCTCATTCTTCCATTTTGCTATTTTCCAGGATGCGACTGCCCATTCTGTAGGTCTGAACACTTTCTTTTGCCCTGGGTATGCATTCAGCAAATCAAGTAAAACTCTATAATACAATGAACATTTACTGTCTAGTTAACAAATAAGCATTCTCCAGTCTCTTGAGTTTAGTAGTTCTAAATATCAAAGAACTACAAAATCTCTTCCTTTACTTTCAAAAAAAAAAAAATTGGATTTATATTCATCAGCACTGAGATTAAGAATCTAGTCTGCAAAAAGGCTGGGAAAAAAAACAGCAAAAAAAATTACTGAATGAACTGTAAGGCAACAACCAGAAAGACAAAATTATGCCCGAAGAGATCTAGCTGCATTAATAAGTGAACAACAGATGATAGAGTAATTACTATTTCAGTATCAAAGGGTCTCAGTCTCTTTGAGGAGAGAAGTGAAACGAGGCTACATACTGTAAGCAGGAAAGTAACCAGCAGCACAATCACTGCTAGAATCTGATCTTGATAAGTTGCCTTTACTTAGACATCCTGTCTACGTACAGAAAATACTAGGCTACAAATTAATAAAACAAGCACAATCAAAGCCTATTTATACTTTAGAATAAAACTCAGTGAAAATGTTTGCCTTCAGAGACCACAGACATATTGAATTTGATGTAAAATTCCCAATTTAATTGATATGAAAGACCTTTGTCTCCAGCCAAGGTGGATCCAATCAGTACTTGATAAATTTGAGCTGCCCATTAGATCAATGTTTTCCTTGGTAAGGGCCAGAAACTGAGAAAAAGTGCTGTTTCCTGCACAGATGATCAACAGCCCTTGGAGGAAGCACAGAGATCCCACTGCTCTGTGGGAAGCAAAGCAGTCCCTGGGTCTGCGGCGAGCTCCCTTGGAGTCAGGTGCTCAGACACAGCCTCATCTCAGGGCCATCAGTTAAACAGTGTTTGAGCAGGCAGCTGGCCACATGCATAAACACTTCTTCCAGAAATCCAGGGAGGTGGGAGAAAGGTCAGGGGGAGAAGACCGTGATTCTGCAAATGCATTCATGTGTCCATAGCTGTGAAATCATAAGTTGTCCCATTGACTTTAAAGGCCTGGCTGTAGGTTTACTGGCAAGGCCAGAGCCTGATGTCATAAATCCCCTGGGGCTGGAGGGATCCATCTGGGCTCTGCTCACAGAAAGTCTCAGAGTCTTAGGGCACTAAAACAAATGGACTGATCATTGTTCTTCTCTGTACAATAAGGCTACGGAGGAACATCCGCTGGAGACGGTAGACAAAAAGTGAGTTGTAGCCTCTGTGTGTTCTCTGTTGTCACCAAAACAACCAGGGGAAGGACCACCCTTGAGATCATCTGTGTGTGCATCAGGGATGATCAGAATCCAGCCTGTCACCCCATAAGATGACACCCTGTCTGGTGAATTCCTCCTGAGAGCAGACAGAGCCTTAAAACCTAGCAGGTGTAACAAGCACATGCATACAACCCTACATACATTTCTACCAGTTCCATGCTGTCTACAGCAGGCTGCTTGGTGCTGCCCCTGACCTGTGCTCAGGTCCTGCTTTGTGCAGCCTTCTTGGGCAAGGGCTGGGTGTTTGTGTGATTTCCTGTATAAGGCAAAGGGATGCCGTAGGGCATGAAGCAGGGTTTGGTACATCCCAGCTATCCCACACAACCTCTGCTGTACTGAAACTCAAGATAGGAATGAAGGTAGCTGCACTGCCTCTGGACCATCTAAATTCAGATTTCTCATGCTTGAACAGTATATACTCACCAGGACAACTGAGAAGACTGGAGCAGCAAGAGTGACTTTAATCCATAAAAAAATCTACCCCAGTTAAAAAAAGGTTCCAGTAAAATGGCCAAGCCCACCAGATTGCATTATTAACTATAAAAGTAACTGGAATTTCTTATCCTTTGTAAGCCCATGCATTTTATGTCTCTGGTAATTCCTTAGCCTGCAAATTCCCAGAACCAGAAATGTCCTAACAGGCTTTTCTGCCTATCATGAAATGCACTTATTACTTCTGCATGGGAAAGTAATTTGCTATTTTGATTTTCAACAGTCATTTCTGTGTGAAGCACAGTGACTCTCAGCAGCAACCAGCAGCTTTTTGTAAGCTGGAAGTTAAACAGTGGCCGTCAGCTCCAGCAGTCTCATTCTCCTAATGAGATTAAGGCTTGTTTTTCAAACTAATAATAAAGTTTAATATTCTTTGAATCATAGTTGTACTATCTAGAAGTATTCTGAGTCTCATTTTGTGATTGAGACGTAGTCCCACACAGCACAAAGTGCTTGGAAATGCTGTGGGCTGAGGCTGTGGGCTGAGGCTCAGTGCAGTACGTGGAGCAGATCCTCCACTCTGGTCATGGCACTCTGCAAAGCTGCCATCAGTTGTGTTTAAGTCATCCTGTGAGGATTCCTCAGCCCTGGGGAACATCCAGAAAGTGTGAGGTCACTGCAGGGTTCCTCCAGTCAGTGCCCACCGCCGATGGGAGGCACTGCTGTGGGAATCCAGTTGCACCCCTAGCTGGTTTAGCTGCGCTCCTCCTAGGGCTAATGGGTAGACACCAAGATAGACTATTTGCCAGGAAGTTACATCATTTCAGTGAACTTTGATGTTTGAAGCGGAGATCTGCTTTGAGGTCAAGTGCACTGTTCAGCGGTGGCATTCCGCTGCTGTTTCTGTGGATGAACCACGGCCCTGGCAATCAGTAACACACCTGGAAAATCAGCTGCCTGAAAGCTCCGATTTAAATCCCATTTTTTCAGGTGGAACCAAGAGAAATCAGTGGAAGCTTTTCAACTGGAACAGAAATCAGAGGTCTCATTTGCTTGAAGATGTTCAAAAGGAGCAGAGCTGCTGGCGTGCTGACAGCTCCCACATCACACAGACAGGAACAGAACTATCAATGCAGGCCTTCTTCTGGATCAGCTTCAGGCTCTTTCCCACCCTTCCACCTGCACTGCTGACAGAAACAGCGGCTGATGCCTCTCCACGGCTGCTGATGCTTCAGATGCTCTGGTTTGAAGCCCAGCACAGTTTCTCTTCGCCAGGGAAAGCCCCACCAGCGGCACACGTTTAATAGAGGTGCTGCCGGCAGCCCACCCGCTGCGCTGTGACTGCAGGCAGGAGCAGGGCTGGCAGCTCTGCCAGGACTCAGACAGGGCTGCGGGCAGCTCACCAGCAGCTCGCACAGCTCTTGCCCAGCCCGTGCTGGTGCAGGCAAGCTCTCTGCACAATGAGAGAGCCCGGGGCAATAGGCAAACACATTTCTCTTCTCTTTGGGAGAAAACAGAATACTGTGTTGTAATTAAATTTGCCAGGCTCTACTGCAGCATGGTGGTGCAGATGACAGGATGCAGATACATATTTCTGGGCAGCCTACTCTCATATTAAAGCACTGGAAGGTTGATTTTCTTTGTTTGCTTTACAGATAGCCTTAGTCCTGCCTAGTCCAAAAGGGAGTGTTACTGAAGGATAGCTTACAAATATTTTTTTCTGCACTAAAAGAAGGATGCAATTTTTAACACTAATAAAAATGGAAATGTAACTTCTCTCCAGGCCTTAGCTAACAGAGGTCTTGTTTTCCTGACTTGGAAAACCAACCAATCAAACAACAACACACAAAACAAACAACAGCAACAACAGCAGCTGAAACAAGTAGAAGGTCTATGAAAGTGGAGTTATTACTTATTGCAGAGGATTTCTATTCAGACTGTTAAGACTTGCTCCCACTGATCCCAATAGAATTTGTTTGTCCGTAAGAAGAGCTGTACCAAGTGATTTTCATAGAACATGGAATCATAGAATCACCAAGGTTAGAAAAAACCTCCAAGATCATCCAGTCCAACCATCCACCTACCGCCAGTATTTCCCCACTAAACCATAGAATCATAGAATCATTTTCACATGGTTGTTCTGTTTAAATATGTTTCCTCGGTTTCCCAAGGCATAGAGGAGGACAAGGTACAGCATTTGCCTTTGAGCTCCGAGCCATTTTATTTGGAGTACTGTGGCTATGCATTACAAAGCGGTCACAGAGCTGCAAGTAGCTCATTTCAGATCGTGTCTCCGATCACCTGGGAAATCGGCTTTTATTGTTGTACACTCAGATTCCATCATGATCCAAGTCCCTGGGCTGATCAGTGCAAATAGCTGCTGAATACATGTATAACCTCTCCTGATTATTATGCAGCTGTACTGTGCAGTACCTTTCCTCCATTTACTTTGTCATTACCTGTTTAACGTTCCTCTGTCTCTCTCTTTTAAAAAGGAAATATTTTTGACCTCAATCAGTGTTTCTTCAAACTCCTTCCTCCCCCACCCCTACCAGGCTCATGCTTCTCCATCAGCCTGTAATGATCCTTCACTAGGGTGGCTTGTCCCTCTCCCACTTGTGCTAGGACATCCCTGTGCCAGGACATGAGAGCTTCTGCCACCCTCACTGGCCTGTAGTTAAAGGCAGGAGGATGAGAGGAGCTGTGATGGTGACGCATGCACTCTGTGCGAAGGCAGCATGAGCCCCAGCTGGGGGAATGGGGAGACACTGGGAAACATGCTCCTGTTTGCACTGCACCATGGAGGCTGTGCTGCCATGGGATGCACCAGACTTGCTTTTGCACTGAGGCTTTTGGCAGAGAAGAGTGCACTGCATGTGGTGTTGCATGACCAATCCTTATAACCCTGAAAGGTATTGTTTGTGTAATGGTGGAGAGACTGGAAAACATGATACGTTTGTTAGCATATTCACACATTCACTCAGAGGGTGATGACACACTGAAACAGGTTGCCCAAGGAGGTTGTGGATGCCCCATCCCTGGAGGCATTTAAGGCCAGGCTGGATGTGGCTCTGGGCAGCCTGGTCTAGTGGTTGGTGACCCTGCACATAGCAGGGGTTGAAATTAGATGATTACTGTGTTCTCTTTCAACCCATGCCATTCCATGATTCTGTGATTCTATGATATGGCTAGAAGGCACTTCAGTACTTACAGGTATCATTCAGGACACTTCTGAGAGTAGTGACGATGGGACTGGAGGAGGACAACTCAAAAGGAGCATGGGCTGGACTGCCTGGGCTCACCATGTAGCAGTTTCACAGTTTCAGACCATCACATTTTGGACAGGTGCAGGGCTCCCCACCACAAACATGCCTCAGCTTGATGGTTAATAAAGTCTTCTTTGTAGTTAATAAAGTCTTCTCCAGTTCAGACTCAGAGAAGGAGATTTTGTGCTGACTTCCACCTCCTTTCAGCTTTATAGCCTTGTTCTTCAGCACCGGCCCAGCTGAGTTTCACCCTTTTCAATATCCCAAACTTTTCACTATCCCAAACATCTCAAAATAGTTGCATCCTATTGGAAAAGCAAACAGCAGTTTTTATTGTCTGCTAATTACCCCAGTCTAAAGACCCTGGCTACCCAGAATTTAGCTCCTGCTTCCAATGATCTCCTGCCATTAACTTCCTGTTCTCCTTGCAGAACCCAGCAAGCCCTCTGCAGCAGCGCCGGTTCACTCAGCACACGGCCAAGGACAGCCAGGAAGGTTAATGGCATTTCGCACTTCCTCCAGCTCTGTCTTTGGCACTGTGGGATTCCCACAGCCGCTCACATCATTCGTTCTTGTGCCAAAAGTGCTCTTTAGCTTAGCTTAAATAGCCCTTTCCCCCTTCCTGCTACTAACTCTTCTGAATTACTTATAAAGGGAGATCATATAAGCTCCCAGTCTTTTGCTGAGCTAATTACTCTTCTATGTATTCCCCCAAAAGAGAGTGGTTGCCCCAGCCATCACCTTTATGTCTGTTCCAAACTAATCAAATCTTTCCAGACTCATAGCCACTTCTGTAACACAGAGATGAGATCCCTCACAAGATTTCTGTGACAGCAGTAATAATAATCCTTGATATCTGTAGGAAGTACTTTGCCTAACAGATTTTTGGTCACTTGTTTTTAGTTCTCAGGTAACACTTCTCAGTGGTCATTGTCATCTTGCGAATAATAAAGCCAAGACACTCCTCCTCAGTTATTCACAGCTGATGAAGATGAAGAAATTTCCATGATTAATCCCAAAGTAAGAAGACTATTCCTTTACTATTAAGTACATTTTCATTTCAACCACACTGATCTGCATACCTATTACGTTGCTCTTTTCCTTAATGTTCCAGCCCTACTTCTGCAGGCACTGCACCCAGTCTGGTGCCAACAATGTACTGCTTTATCTCCTTCTCTGCACTCCTACTAAACAGAACAAGACCAGAGCAACTCCATCACTAAGTACCTTTCTTGCTGAGAGTCTCTCCTTCAAGAGCACACACAGCAGTCACCCTCCCGGGAGCCAGAGGGACAACCGGTCCAGCAAACACAAACCTCCTCCTTTAATACACAACAGCATGCACGTGAAATCCTCTGTGGCACAAGACGCATTTTGATATAAATAGAAATCACAGAATCACACAGGATCACAGAATCGTAGGGGTTGGAAGGGACCTCCAGAGATCATCGAGTCCAACCCCCCTGCTAAAGCAGGTTCCCTACACCAGGTAGCACAGGTAGGCATCCAGGTGGGTGTTGAATATCTCCAGAGAAGGAGACTCCACAGCCCCCCTGGGCAGCCTGTTCCAGTGCTCCGTCACCCTCACTGTAAAGTTCTTGCACACATTCTTGTGGAACTTCCTATGCTCCAGTTTCTGGCTGTTTCCCCTTGTCCTGGTCTCCATGCACTGCTGAAAAGAGTCTGGCCTCGCCACTTTGCCCCCCACACCTTAGATATTTATAGACCTGGATCAGGTTCCCTCTCAGTCTTCTGTTCTCAAGGCTAAACAGACCCAGTTCACTTAGCCCTTCTTCATAGGGGAGATGCTCCAGGCCCTTCACCATCTTTGTGGCCCTCCACTGGACTCTTTCCAAGAGATCCCTGTCTTTTTTGTACTGGGGAGCCCAGAAGTGGACACAGTACTCCAGATGAGGCCTTACCAGGGCAGAGTAGAGGGGGAGGATCACTTCCCTCAGCCTGCTGGCCATGCTCTTTTTAATGCACCCCAGAATGCCATTGGCCTTTTTGGCCACAAGGGCACACTGCTGGCTCATGGCCAACCTGTCATCCACCAGGACACCCAGGTCCCTGTCTGCAGAGCTCCCCTCAAGCAGGTCATCCCCCAACCTGTACTGGTGCATGCAATTTTTCCTCCTTAGGTGTAAGACTCTACACTTGGTTTTGTTAAACCTCATCTGGTTTCTTACTGCCCAGCTCTCCAGCCTGTCCAGGTCTAGCTGAATGGCAGCACAGCCTTCAGGTGTGTCAGCCAATCCTCCCAACTTCTTATCAGCAAACTTGCTGAGGGTAGCCACTATCCCCTTGTCAAGGTCACTGATGATGTTGAACAAGACCGGACCCAGCACTGACCCCTGGGGAAGGCCACTAGTTACAGGTCTCCAACCAAACTCTGCACCACCAATGACAACCCTCTGCGCTCTGCCAGTCAGCCAGTTCTCAACCCACCTCACTGTCCACTCATCTATCCCACACTTCCTCAGCTTTGTTATAAGGATGCTGTGGGAGACAGTATCAAATGCCTTGCTGAAATCAAGGTAGACTACATCCGCTGCTCTCCCCCCATCCACCCAGCCAGTGACAACATCATAGAAGGCTGCCAGGTTGGTCGAACATGACCTCCCCCTGGTGAACCCATGCTGACTACTCCTGATAACCTCCTTTTCTTCCAATTGTCTGGAGATGGCATCCAGCACAAGCTGTTCCATCACCTTTCCAGGGACAGAGGTGAGGTTGACAGGCCTGTAACTTCCTGGATCTTCCTTCTTGCCCTTTTTGAAGACCGGAGTGGCATTGGCTATCCTCCAGTCTTCAGGCACCTCCCCCATTCTCCAAGACCTCTCAAAGATGATAGAGAGTAGTTCAGCAATCACCTCTGCCAGCTCCCTCAGCACCCGTGGATGCACCCCATCGGGTCCCATGGATTTATGAACATTGGTGTTGCCTAGGCGCTTACGGACCACCTCTTCCCTGACTAAAGGGAAGCCTCTCATTCCCCAGACCATCTCACTAACCTGAGGGTCTGGGATTCCCAAGGGAGAGGTTTTTCACTGAAGACAGAAGCAAAGAAGGCATTCATTATCTCCGCTTTCTCAGCATCCCCCGTTACCAGAACACCCCCCTCACTTAGTAGGGTACCCACATTCTCCCTAGTCTTCCTTTTACTGTTAACATTCTTTAAAAAGCCTTTTTTATTATCCTTTATCACTTTTGCCCGATTCAATTCCAGGCGGGCTTTAGCCTTCCTCATCGCATCCCTGCAGGCCCTGACAACATTTCTATACTCTTCCGAAGTGGTCAGACCGTTTTTCCACATTTCATGGACCTTCTTCTTCCCTTTGAGTTTGTGCGTGAGCACCTTGCTCATCCACGCAGGTCTCCTGCCACCCTGTCCTGATTTCTTGCTCACAGGGACACACCAATCCTGAGCTTGGAAGAAGAGCTGTTTAAATGCTGACCAGCTCTCACAGGCCCCCTTACTTTCTAACACCCTAGCCCACAGGATAGCTCCAAGTAGGTCCCGGAAGAGATCAAAGTTGGCTCTTCTAAAGTCCAGGGTAGTGATCCTGCTTTTTGCTTTGCTTCTTCCACTCAGGATCTTGAACTCCACCATCTCGTGGTCACTACAACCCAAGCTGCCCCCAACCTTTACTTCCTTAACAAGTCCTTCCTTGTTAGTGAGAACAAGGTCCAGTAACACCCCTCCCCTTGTCGGTTCCTCCACCACCTGCATCAGAAAGTTGTCTTCAACACATTGCAAGAACCGTCTGGACTGCACGTGACTGGCCATGTTGTTCATCCAGCAAATAACTGGATAATTGAGGTCCCCCAAAAGCACCAGCACCTGGGATTGTGACGCTACTTCCAGTTGCATATGGAAGGCCTCATCAACCTCCTCCTCCTGATCAGGGGGCCTGTAGTACACACCCACAACAGTGTCACCCTTACCAGCCTGCCCCTTGATTCTCACCCACAAGCTCTCCACTGCTACATCACTCTCCCCCAGGTGGAGTTCAATACATTCTAGCTGCTCTCTCACATAAAGAGCAACTCCACCACCCCGCCTTCCCTGCCAATCTTTCCTGAAAAGCACATAGCCCTCCATGACAACATTCATAGAATCATAGAATCACAAGGTTGGAAAGGACCTACAAGATCATCTAGTCCAACCGTCCTCCCATTACCATAGCTACTGAAAAACCACTAAACCATATCTCTTAGCTCCTTATCCAGACGCCTCTTGAACACTGCCAGGGATGGCGACTCCACCACCTCCCTGGGCAGGCCATTCCAGTGCCTGACCACTCTCTGAGAGAAAAAGTTTTTCCTTATGTCTAATCTAAACCTCCTCTGGTACAACTTGAGGCCATTTCCTCAGGTCCTGTCTGTTGCCTGGGAGAAGAGACTAAGCCCCTCCTCATCACATCCTCCCTTCAGGAAGTGGTAGATTGCTATGAGGTCTCCCCTGAGCCTCCTCTTCTCCAGGCTAAACAATTCCAGTTCCCTGAGCCGTTCCTCATAAGACTTGTGCTCCAGACCCCTCACCAGTTTCGTTGCCCTTCTCTGGATACGTTCCAGGGCTTTGATGTCTTTCTTGTAGTGAGGAGCCCAAAACTGAACACAATACTCGAGATGCGGCCTCACCAGAGCTGAGTACAGAGGGATGATTACCTCTCTGCTCCTACTGGCCACGCTGTTTCTAACACAGCCAGGATGCCGTTGGCCTTCTTGGCCACCTGGGCACACTGTCGGCTCATGTTCAGCCAAGCATCAACTAACACCCCCAGGTCCCTTTCCTCCTCACAGTCATCCAGCCACTCATCCCCAAGCCTATAGTGCTGCTTGGAGTTATTGTGGCCGAAGTGCAGGACCCGGCACTTGGCCTTGTTGAACCTCATCCCATTTACCTCAGCCCAGTAAGCTCATTCCAGTCATGCGAGCTGTCCCACCACGTCTCTGTGATCACAATGAGACCATGGCCTTGTGACCGCACGCAGATCTCCAACTCTTGTTTATTTCCCATGCTGTGCGCATTACTGTACAGACACTTTAGGGAAGCAGCATCCCCCCACCCCTCTCCATCCCTTTGATCTCCACCCTCATCACCCATCAAGCTCTGTTTTGAGCCTCGAACTACCCACTCAACCCCAGTGGCCCTCATTTTGTCCCCTTCCCCCTCCATACCTAGTTTAAAGACCTTTCAATAAGTCTCGCTAGTTCCTTGGCTAGAATCCTCTTACCACTTGGAAACATGCTACATCCATCTGCAGTCATCATGCCAGGTGCCGAGTAAATTGCCCCATGGTCAAAAAAAAACAAAATTCCTGTGTTTGCACCAACTTCTAAGCCATTTATTTACGAGGTGGGTTTTTTGGGTCCTCTTAGTATCCTTCCCTGCCACTGAAGGTACAGAAGAAAAAACAACCTGCACACCTGTTCCTTCAACTACCCACCCCAGTCCCCTGAAGCCTTTCTTGATAGTCCTCAGGCTTTTCTCAGTGACTTCGTCACTGCCAGCCTGAACTATCAAAAGAGGATAATAATCAGAGGGTTGGATCAGACTAGGAAGTTTTCTAGAAATATCCCTGACCTGGGCCCCAGGGAGGCAGCACACCTCCATGCGGGTAGGGGCAGGCCAGCACATTGGGCCCTCAGTTCCTCTTAGAAGGGAGTCACCTAGTATAGCAGGTGACTGTATAGTTTGCTATACAGTAGTAAAGTACTCTGAATCTATGCAAGATTTAGATTCCCTGTTGTTTCTAGAGTACCACAAATAAGAGAAAAAGCTGCCCATTTGGTAGAGTATACTTAAGTAAGATTCGACTAAAGAAACCGTAAGATAAAAAAACATAATTTTCAGTTGTCACAGAGTCACAACATTTAAAGAGTTTTGTGGTTCTTTTAGTGTGCAATGTGTACAACTCCAGGCTTTGTGCTGATTTTGGCTGCTTTGTGTTTTGGCCAGACATAAATCACACCACGACTGCCAGCCAGCTGTGCCACACTTGCAATATAAACATTATATATTTCCTTTGTAATTTCTCTCCGTATCTTAAGGACTATGTAAGATTTAAGTCTGCAGTTCTTTTTAACAAGTTCTATTAATCAGTGAAATGTGCAATGCTATCAGGTGGTTTGTGTTTGCCAGTTTCACTACATGTGATTACCAATGTCCTTAATTTCAAGTTGTCACTGTTCCCATATTATGCATATAGATCACTGTATTTGTTTGTAGTCTTTATGCACATCAAAATGTAACAGAAATTTAATCCCAATGAAAGATACATTGAGGAGCTCCATTTGTGCTGATTAAATCATACATTAACCCAAAAGAACAGAAGGTCTGACATCACTCTCAGGTAGTTAAGGATTATGCTTCGTAATGTCTCTGAATATTATCTTGAAAATGGCCATGTCAGAAGGCCTAGAAATCCCTCAGAGCTTCTTATGCTTTTTTATTTTCAAGCATCCAATGTCAGTACATGATCAGGGAGAGACACAGGAATATGAATTAGTTAAATGACCCACTAGAGGTTAAAAAAAAAGAGAGAGAGAGAGAGAGAAGGCTAAAACCTGCATTTCTTTAGTCAGCTCTCAGGCAAATCAGTCACCAAATACTTCTGGGGTGATTATTTTGCTGAGGAAATTATTTTGGAGCAAAACAGGAGCAAGCGGATCAAAATATCTCACAAATACTAGAAAAATATTTATTTCAGAAAGCTACCCCATTCACTTTGGCGAGGACAGGGACAGCCATTTGGACTTAGCACAAGGTCTGTATTTCCCTCAGCAGAAGCTCCAGGATGAACACCGGAGATTGGGAAACAAGCCATGATGAGTCTTCCACCTTATTCCTCCCTTATAAAACAGCAAACTGAGGCCTTCAGGAAAAAAGAAAAAAAAAAGAAAAAAAGTTACTATCATAGAATCGCTGAACTGCAGCGTGGTTAGAAGGGACCTCACAGCCCATCAAGTCCCACACCCTGCCATGGGCAGGGCTGTTCCCAGCAGCTCAGCTGCCCAGGGCCCCATCCGACCTGGCCTTGACAGCCTTCAGGGATGGGGCACCACAGCTTCTGTGGGCAGCTGTGCCAACACCTCACCACTCTCTGAGTGAAGAATTTTTCTGTCTAATCTAAATCTACCCTCTTTTATTTTCAAATCTATAGTCAAAGCATTCGTAAATATTATTCATTCTTACCAGTGCTGCACAAAGAGGACTTATTCTTTTACTTTCTCTTCACTGGGTGTAATAAATATTCTCACTCTGGTGCTGACGGTTTGCATGTGTGTGCCCATGCCTCATCCAGCTCCTCAGGGCTTTATTCCAGCAACAGGCTTAAGAGATTTGCAGCCTACTCATAGTGGCTGTAAATAAATGCTGAAGGCCTGAACACCCAGGTCATTAGGCATTGCCCACCTCCAAGCCTTTTACAGGGAGACTGTGAGAATCATGAGTTTACCACCAGCCTTGTAAGAATCTGGTAATGATGTTTTTAATATTTTATGCTCTATTGCGCTTGGGAATCAACCAATCATCTTCAACCAGGTTATGTTTAAGCTCGTAACTCCAAACATAGAATCATAGAATTGCTCAGGTTGGAAAAGACCTTCAAGATCATCGAGTCCAACCATGACATAACCATACTACCCTTACTCTAACAACCTTCTGCTAAATCATGTCCCTGAGCACCACATCCAAACGACTTTTAAACACATCCAGGGATGGTGACTCAACCACCTCCCTGGGGAGCCTATTCCAGTGCTTAACAACCCTCTCTGTAAAGAAGGTTTTCCTGATATCCAACCTAAACTTACCCTGGCACAACTTGAGGCCATTTCCCCTTGTCCCGTCACCTGTCAGCAGTGAGAAGAGACCAACTCCGCTCTCACTGTAGGCACCTTTCAGATATTGGAAGAGAGCAATAAGGTCTCCCCTCAGCCTCCTTTTCCCCAGACTAAACAGCCCCAGTTTCTTCAGTCTCTCCTCATAGGGCACATTCTCCAAGCCCTTCACAAGCCTTGTAGCCCTTCTTTGGACCTGCTCCAGCACCTCCATGTCCTTTCTGTACTGAGGTGCCCAAAACTGAGCACCAGTACTCAAGGTGAGGCCTCACCAATGCCGCGTACAGGGGCAGGATGACTTCCCTAGTCCTGCTCACCACACCATTCCTGATACAAGCCAGGATGCCATTGGCCTTTTTGGCTGCCAGGGCACACTGCTGGCTCATATTCAGCCGACTGCCCATCAGTACACCAAGGTCCCTTTCCATCAGGCAGCTTTCCAGCCACTCCTCCCCAAGCCTGTAGGGTTGCCTGGGATTGCTGTGACCAAAATGCAGGACCTGACACTTAGCCCTACTGAAACTCATACAGTTTGCCTTGGCCCATCGATGCAGTCTATCCAGGTCCCTCTGTAGTGCCCTTCTCCCCTCAGGCAGATCAACACTGCCTCCCAACTTGGCATTGTCTGCAAACTTACTGAGGGCGCACTCAATCCCCTCATCAAGATCATTAAGACACCGCTCGTGACCAGCTGCCAACTGGATTTAACTCCATTGACTATAACCATTTGGGCCTGGCCATCCAGCCAGTGTTTCACCCAGCGGAGATTATGCCCATCCAGACCATGGGCAGCCAGCTTCTCCACAAGGATGTCGTGGGGGGCAGTGTCAAAGGCCTTACTGAAGTCCAGGTAGATCACATCGATCGCCTTACCTTACCCTTATCCACTAAGCGAGTCACCTTGTCATAGAATTAAATCAGGTTTGTCAGGCAGGATCTACCATTTGTAAACCCATGCTGACTGGGCCTGATCCCCTGGTTGACCTTTAACTGGTCCATGATGGCTCCCAAGACTATCCATTCCATAACCTTCCCCAGCACCAAGGTGAGACTGATAGGTCTGTAGCTACCAGGATCATCTTTCCAGCCCTTTTTGAAGATGGGCGTCACATTTGCCAGTCTCCAGTCTGCTGGGACATCCCCAATTAGCCAGGACTGCCAAAAAATGATGGAGAGTGGTTTGGCAACCATGTCCGACAAATCCCTCAGCACTCTGGGGTGCAGTCCATCTGGCCTCATGGACTTGTGAGCATCCAGCTTTAGGAGCAGGTCCAAAACCATCTCATCATGGATCTTGCAGGGCCTATTCTGTTCCCCATCCCTATCTAACAGCACAGAGGGATGTGTTCCCAGGGAGTAACAAGTCTTACTGCTAAAGACTGAGGCAAAGAAGGCATTAAGTACCTCAGCCTTATCCTGATTCTTGGTCACCAAGTTGCCCTCAGTGTCCAACAAGGGATGGAGATTCTCCCTAGCCCTCCTCTTGCTGTTGATGCATTTATAGAAATATTTATTGTTGTCCTTGTCTTCCTATCTGCAAGACACGCTTTGCAGCACATCAGCTGCTGCAGTGCCATGGCTGCAGCATGGCCCTGCTGGGTGTGGGAGCACAGCAGGAGCACTCCTCACCCAGGGAGACACCCACGATCTGAAAAAAAGGTGAAAGAGAGGCTCATGTTTGCAGGGCCAGGGGCATCCATTACACAGTGTGGCAAAGCTGGGCACAGGGGGAGGCAGGAAAATGGTGTCGAAGCATGTACTCCCTGGGCCCTGGCTGCTCCCCTGCCTCCACATCCAGCTGATTTCACAGATAATGTGGGAAAGAGGAGAATGAGGAGCTGCAGATGCTGCCCAGCCTCACACGCCTCTTCTTTGGCCTGAGCAGCCTGCCCTAATTTCACCGCATGCCCAGACCATCTGCAGCCACTGCCTTGCACGAGATTGTACATCTATTACATATGAATATCTAGTTCATATCTGTGTGCAAAACGAGCTACGTAGAATCCTAATTAAGAACATTTGCTCTGAAATAAGAGCATCTACTCAGGAAATTAATTGGAGGCAGTTAATTAGGGATAACTCCCCATGCAGTGAAGCCCTTAGCGCAGACATGGGAATGGGGCTAACTGCTGTGCAACTGCTCCTGGCTCCTCTGCAGAGCGTGTGCAAGAATTTGTCCTCGGGCTTCCAGTGAAGAGAAAAAGCGAACATGTCACTGTGGTGCATCTCTGGCTTGGCTGCTTCTACAGGATTTAAGCTGTTGTCTAATCAAGGTGCTTAAAAACACTGATGCAGCTTGATGAAGAGGTGATTAATCTTCACTATGCTCCCCAATGATCATCACAGCAAAGAGTGGCACCCGTGTGCCTGCTTGTCCACTCTTCTGAAAATTTCACAGATAAAGAAGGATTTGGTTGGGGATTAGATTTTGTCATCAAAACCAATTTTTGTTCACCTGAAGCAAAAAGGAAGGACTCACTTTTGAGGGAAAAGGGAAGTAAGAGGAAAGCACAATTGCGGGGCAGTTTTCTGTGATATTTTGTATAATGTAGTGTGTGTCCTTGCACAACATTTCTGTGATGGGGAAAGAAAGGTAGAGACTGAGAAAGGTTACCAGGGTTCTTCAGCCATGAAGTCATCTCCAGGCAGCAGCCGGTGCAGTTTATAAACAGGTTGTGCTACCACCCATCTGCGTTTATGGACCTACAGCACCATTTAACCCATTTGCTTGCTGGCAGTTGTTTAATAGCCAGCTTTGATTTTCCTCCCAAAGAGGAGCATTAAAGCAAGGAATTAGGCCAAATGCTGGATTTAGGAAAATTGTTTGCAGGCAATGCCTTTGCTATCCTGCGTTCTGCAGAGGACCCATGCAGAGAAGGTAGGCACCAGATTGGGAACTTTGTCCCTGTTTGCTGGGAAAGCACAGCTGGCACTCACAAGGGGAGTTCTCTAAGCCCTGGGCATGGCTTTCTGTGAAACTGGGAAGTCAGACAGATGGGCAGAGGATGCAGATGAGGGCAGAAATGTCAGGATGAGAACCAGCATTTGGGCTCTATTCCAGCTGCAGCTCCATGAAGAAGGAAATCTAAAGCCATTCCTCAAACAACTAATATGTCATCTATGTCAGAAGCAGTCGCTTTGCTTTCTGTTTCTCTCTAGTCTCTAAGCACTATGACTGAGTCAGGCCGTGGCTCCAAGGTCATTTTATTTCTATAGTTACGGCACCTAGACTATTATTTCCATTCTGCTTGGAGTGTATTACCCTACAAAAAGTTGTGTGGGCATCCTCACAGTCAATAGGCAGATCTTGCACAACCAGGATTTCTGAAGATGGAAGCCCAAATGCAGATGACACAAGCAGTCAACTGAGCAGTGCAGTTGATATGCTGGAGGGATGAGATGCTACCCAGAGGGATGTGGACGAGCCTGAGAAATGAGCCCTCATAAAGTTCAACAAGGCTAAGTGCAAGATCCTGCACCTTGGCTGAGGCAGTGCCAAGCACAAAAACAGGCAGGGCAATAGTGAATAGAGAACAGCCCTGAGGATAATGATTTGGGTTAGCTGGTTTATGAAAAGCTGGACATGAGCCAGTGGTGTGCACTTGCAGCGCAGAAGGCCAACCATATCCTAGGCTGCAACAAAAGAGGGGTGGCCAGCAAGGAGAGGGAGGGTATTGTCCCCCTCTGCTCTGCCTTTGTAAGGCTCTCTTGCCATATCACATCCAGGCTTATAGCAGTAGAACGGGGGGTGATGGCTCATAACAAAATGAGGGCAGATTGGATTGGCTATAATGAAGAAATTCTTCACTGTGAGTGCAGTGAGACACTGCAACAGGTTTCCCAGAGAAAGTTGTGGATGCCTGAAGGCACTCAAAGCCAAGGCTGCATGGGACCCTGGGCACTCTTATCTAGTGGGAGGTATCCCTGCCCACAGCAGGGGATTAGAACTGGATGTAAGGTCCCTTCCAACAAAGACCATGCTAAAATTTTCTGATTCTATTAAATACAGAAACGTATTTGGAAAAGCTGGTATTATATTCCTAGGAAATCTAGGCAGAGAAGTAGAGGTCTCTCTGTTTTCCTGCCCTTGCAGTGCTGTCTAGCTTACCTGAGGTGGCCTGAGGCACCACATGGTCCCACTTCATGGCTTGTGAAAAACTACTGTTTTGTAGAATGCAGCACTCCTGAGCACGAGCAGGCACAGCCCAGTGCTGGAGTTGCTGCTGTACTTTCAGGGCATTGACATGAACTTGCCAAGAGCACAAAAGGTCTGGGAGTGGAGACACCTCCTCTTCAGACTCCTAGGCATAGTTTGCCTCAGAGGCGAAATGCCTGCAGATGTAATTCTCTTGGTCACAGGATGCACGATAACACTAGACTTCTTCGAGCACGCTGAACTGATCCTGAACCTAAAAGAAATAGTAACCACGTAAGCACAGCCTAGGTGATTTTAGAGAGCACGTAGCCCACATAAAGACAACTTACTCTCCAGCAAAGACAAAAATGAAATGCAGTTGTTGTGGGATCATGAAGTTGTCTGTTTTAAAGCAGACTATAGCATTTTTCACAATGTTACTTGTCAGTGTGCAGTTAGGAATTACTTGGCCAGAGTGACCACTGTTCTTGTCTGCAGGTGGGAGCACTGCCAGCCTTCTGCTCTGCGGTTCTGCCATTGTTAACCATACAGCAGGAAAAGCGTTACAGTCCTCACATCTGACAGAGAATAATGTACTCTGCATTGTGCAAAGCGGTGTTTAATTGGAGTCCGACGACATAGCACTTCCTACTGCAGGGAGCAGCACGGGCATTCACATTTAAGCTTGTTGCACTGCTGTTTGAACCCAGCTTGTACGTACTTCATCTTGCAGGTTGGTTGCCCATGATCTTCAAACACATTCCTGTTGCTGGCGCCCATTCATGCACTGCCTTCTGCACACTGAAGCTAAGGACATGTGACACTTCATTGTGTGATCCATGCAGCTTACCCCTGCCTTTTTTACTCCATTCATTTTTATTATTTATTTAGTTAGTTAGTTATTCGGAAGAAGCACCCAGGTTCCCAGGAGATTTTGTGTGTGAAACAAGAGATGACAAGTGAAGACGGCAGGTGCAAACCAATGAAGAACTGCTCAAAAGCCATCAGCGGAACACGCTCGCCTGACTCAGGTTAAAGTGCGGCACATCCCGAGCCCGCGGGGAGCTCTGGCCGAAGCTGCTGAAGCCTCACAGATCCCGGCTCCCTCTACCGGCATTTCTAGACAAACCCCCCCACCGCTTTTGTGGCTGAAGTCGATGGAAAAAAAAAAAAACAACAAACAAAAAAAAAACCCTAGTAAGTAGCTGATCACTTAATGACACAAAAGGTTCTAAGGAAAAAATTAGATAAATGCCTGAAATTATTCGAAGTTAGGAAGACAGAAATAACTGAGAGAACAAAGGAATGCTCAGTACTGTAACGGGTACGAGTTAACGCAAACCAGGCATAAAAAAAGTACGAGTTAAAAGCAAACACTGAAAGGATGTATTTGAGGGCAGATGCGCTTGGCAGTACAAAACTTCAGTTCCGTGACCCAGAGGGCTTCAGGAGATGCTGTGCCACAAGTACTCATAGTGGCACCACGGAGGGCCCCTGTGTTGCCAAGGCATGCGTGTGCCCTTGGGCACCCAGTGTTTTGCTTCTGGGCCTTTTAAAAGTTGTATTGCCCTCTCCATGCATGGGCAAAGAGAAGCATGTGTCTGGAGGCGTCTGTGCCCTGTGTCTTCTCTGGCTGCCTGAACACCCGGTTTGAGCTCCCTTTGAGAAAAACAAGTGGCAGGTCTCAGAAAGCAGGGATATTGCACTTTCTGTACAAAAAAAAAAAAAGGGGGTATTGCTGATTTTCAGAAAAATACTCTCATTCATGACTTTAATTGCTGCAGGCTGACTTCCCTCTTGGCTGTAGTGTATTGAAGGTGATGTGAATGAGTACCATAATAGCATCTCAAAATATATTGTCATGGAGATAACCCGAGACCTAGGTTTAGCAGTTTATATTAATTTGGTGAAAAACTTCATAGAACCATAGAATATCTCCTGAGATGGAAGGGACCTACAAGGATCACTGTGTCCAAGTCCTGGCTCCACACAAGACCACTCAAATCCAAACCCAATGTCTGAGAGCATTGTCCAAATGTTCCTTGAATTCCAGCACTCGGAGCTGTGCCCACTGCCCTGGGCAGTCCATTCCATGCCCACTGCCCTCTGGTGCAGACCCTGTCCCTAACCCCCAGCTGCCCCTCCCCTGACACAGCTCCATGCCGTTCCCTCGGGCCCTGTCGCTGTCACAGAGAGCAGAGCTCAGCGCTGCCCCTCCGCTCCCTGTGAGGAGCTGTGGCCGCCATGAGGCCTCCCCTCAGCTCCTCTGCTCTGGGCTGAACAAATCAAGTGACTTCAGCCATCACTCACATGTCTTGCCCTTTAGGCCCTTCGCCATCTTCGTAGCTCTCCTATGAACACTCTGTAATACTTTTATGCCCTTCTCATAGTGTGGCACCCAAAGCAACACCCAGTGCTGGAGGTGATGCAGCACAGCGCAAAGCAGAGCAGCACAATCCCTCCCATCACCCCCTGCCAGTGCTGGGCCCAATGCACCGCAGGGTGGAGTTGGCCCTTTGGGCTGCTGCAGCACAATGCTCTCTCACATTCACCTTGCTGCCAGCCAGAACTCTCAGATCCCTTTCTCAGAGCTGCTCTCTTGCCTCTCATCTCCCGGTAAATACATACCTCCTAGGCTGCCCCATCTGTAGTACTGCAGATTCCACTACTTGCTTGTGTTGAATTTCATGTGGTTGGTGATTGCTCAGCCCTCTGATTTGTCAAGATCTCTCTGTAAGGCCTCTCTGCTCTTGCGGGAATCAACAGTTCATCTTATTTTAATATCATCTGCAAATTTACTTGGTATTTCTTCAAGTCCTGTATACTAAGAAACCTAAATGTCTGTTTAAAACTGTCATCCAGTAGGAAAAAATAGTCTTTTATGAGGTACAATCTTCATCAAACAAGTATATATCTTCTCTGACTCAAGTGAAATTGAAAAGCATCTGGCCATAATGCATTTACTTGAATAAAAGTGTGCCACAGTGGAACACGGGAGTTATATTAGGAAAGCCTCCAAATTTTTATATCGCCAGTATACAATATTTCTGCAAGATGCAGATTCTGGAGGCTGGTAGCTGATCTAAATTAAAAGAGGAAAATGAATACACAGAGAAAAGGAAGCACAAACTGTGGTTTCATATAATATATTTAGCAATGGTTGTATGTTGTGCACTACATAAATTCAAAACCAACTCAGAAACAGTTACACTGTGAAAGCTGAGGGACTGGAAGCCCTACAGCCCTACTTGTTCATGGACTTGGCAAGCTGCAGACAGCTGTGTAATGTGAACAGGCCTTATAGATGGCCTTTTTTTTTGAATGATGTTCACCATCATCCTTGTTCAGCCCTGGTCACTTCTTTCTGAGAGAGAGTGGGATAATTTTTGCACTCTCAAATAAGGTCTGCAAGGAACTCAGCTGAAACCACAGCTTTCATTATACTAATGGCATCAGGCTGGGCATGGACCATGACACCAGTGCTGGCCCTACAGCCATCCTAAGGCATTTGCTATTTTGGAACACATTATGGTTATGTCCATGCCCTTCCTGGCCTGGAAAGGAGAACTCAGTGTGAGAACTCATCATTAAGACTAATGTTTCAGTGTAATTGTACTTGGTGTAATCGCACTGCTGAACATTTTTATTGCGCGGGTTTGTAACACTTGTACCATGGACCTATGAGAAAGTGTGGGCCACAGCTTTAACTTGTATGTGAGAGATACATTATGAAATTGAGAAAATGCTTGATTTGAGGAATAGTAACTGCTCAATTCTGTAGATTACTACGTAAAGGAAACTAATGGATAGGATTACAGCAAGTCTCTTTTAAGTGTCTTTCTAGGTTGTTACTGTTGTTATGCATGGAACTTACATGCCAGTTTATAGCTGCCTTGTTTCTGTTCCTGATGTTTGATAAAATTAATCGAAAGCATCACCTGGGTTGAGCACACCAGGTCAGCTTCAGACCACACAATAAGTTTAAGTAATGAGAAAGGGGAGTGAGGTTCAAATGGTGTTGAGTTTACAAGAAATTATCTGTTGCTTGCTCAGGTAAGTTTATATAGCAACTGGTCCTCGTGGGAAGCCTGGCCTTTACAGCCAGACAAACTGGTGGAGACATAAGGGCAAGTGCAGAGTTCCGCACCTGTGGTGGAATAACTGCATGCATCAGTACAGGTTAGGGCTGATCTACTGGAAAGGAGCTCTGCAGAGAAGGTCCTGCATGTCCAGGTGAACAGCAGGTTGGCCATGAGCCAGCAGTGTGCCCTTGTGGCCAAGAAGGCCAAAGACATCCTGGGGTGCATTAATAATAGTGTGGCCAGCAGGTCAAGGGAGGTCATCCTCCCCCTCTACTCAGCCCTGGTGAGGCCACACCTGGAGTACTGCATACATTTCTGGGCTCCTCAATTCAAGAAAAACAGGGAATTTCTAAGGAGCCCAATGGAGTGTCACAGAGGTGATGAGGGACCTGGAGTATCTCTCTTACAACCTAGGGCTGTTCAGCCTGGAGAAGACTGACAGAGGACTCTTATCAGTGCTTACAAATATGTAATGAGCAGAAATCAAGTGGATGTGGCCAGGCTCTTCTCAGTGGTGCCCAGTGACAGGTCAAGAGGCAACCAGCACAAACTTGGACCACAGGAAGTTCCATAAAAAACATGAGGGAAAACTTCGTTACTTTGAGTGTGAGAGAGTACTGGAACAGTCTGCCCAGAGAGGCTGTGGAGTTTTCTTCTCTGGAGATATTCAAGAAAATTCTGGACACTTTCCAGTGTAACCTACTGTAGGGAAGCTGCTTTAGCAGGGGGTTGGACCCAATGATCTCCAGAGGTCCCTCCCAACCCCTGCAATTCTGTGACTCTGTGAGATATAAAGGAGTGCTGTGAGCCTTTGATTCTTTCACCTTGAACAATGACAGGAAGCCCTGGACTGCCTCCTTTCTTGTGACTGAGTGCTTTGGGCAGGGCATACTCCCCTGCAGTCACCCCACACTCACTATCTAAAAGCTACCATGGGTCTGCAAGGAGGAGGAGGGCAGCCAAAGGGGCTGAGGCTATGCATTAGCACTTCCCAGTGCAGTGTATCTCCTCTGTGGCAGGGCAAGGAGAATGCTGCAGACTACGATCATTACACCTGTATCCAGCTGTGTCCATCCAAGAACCCCACTGGACAGCAGGGCAACAGGAGAAAGCAAACCCTCCAGTAACCAGAGCTACACATTTTCTGTGCACAGTCACTGAGTGCTTCACTTCCCAGTGCAGTTCATCATAAAAATTGTCTTCCTGATTTCAGAAGCTACTATCTATGGTTATATATAGGCTGCTCAACACTCAGCTTTTTGCCCACATTAACTCTCACTGTGTCACACAGGGAAGTGGAATCATTACCTACTGGTTAAAGGACCCAGCATGTGATATAGGGCTACCTGCAAATGGTGTTAGAAGATCAGCTTCAGAAACCAATGGGACTCGGCGTGGTCCTGCCCCTGAGAGTGCTGCATTCATGGGGCTGCAGCCCGCACTGTGCAGGTGCAAGTCTGTGGGCACAGGGAGGGGGGGTTGGATGAAGCTCCAGTGTGCTTTTGTGAATGAAAGCTTATGTCACCGTGACCCACCCCAAGCAGAGGGAGCAGAGGAAATGTTACTAAACATGAATTCACAGGCACAAACAGAATGCAAACTCATCTTTTCCTGCAGAATACACATGCGTAGAAAGCTTCTATGAGTACCAGACGCTGCTTTTTAAAAACTGGCATCTGTTCAACAGAGCTACCAGTTATTTTTCCATAAAACACATTAAGATGCAGTATAAATGCCTTCATGGATTTCACACCACATTAAAAGGAGGGAGTGATCGACTGCCTTTGCAGTAGCTTATTTTTCATCCTTTGACAGCTGTTAACCAGACAGAAGCATTATTAGTTCAATTTCTCATGCTGTAAAAATATTTGGATATAGGAATTTAGCCAATTTTTTCCTTCTTGTTTCTGATTTCCTATCAGACGCTTTTAGATTCCATCAACAAATTTGGGATGCAACTAACACAGCATCTTAAAGGGAAGGCTGATTTAATTTCTAAGCTTCCAGATTTGCTAAGGCAGACTTGACTGAGTAAAAAGGCATGATCTCTGGTCACAGCACTCCCAAAGTTTCAGTGTGCTCAGGACTGGATCTGGGTTTTGCTCTTCACAAAAATTGGAGCTGCTTACAGAATATGGATATCCAGTTTAAGGTTAAGATCTCCCTGCCACAATCAATAGATGGCACATGAAAAACAAATGTTGTATGCTAATGCTGAGGCAAATCTGTTTTTCCCTTATGAATTGGACTACAGGCAGGAGAATATCCTTCCTGTTCATCTTGAAGCTCTGCAGTTTTTATCATTAATAGTCTGAGAACCTTCCAGTGCTATGTGTCTTCTGGCAATTGCATTCTCTTAAATCAAACTCCTTTGCAATCAAGTTTCACAATTCTTGAAGTGTTAGTTATGGAAATAAAAGAACTTCTTGGATGCTGCAATGTCTCTAGCAGAGCCTCTGCTATGGACCTTGAGGAATTTACTTCATCACAGGACGAGAGGTAATGACCTCAAGTTGTGTCAGGGGAGGTTCAGGTTGGATATAAGGAAAAATTTCTTCTCAGAAACAGTGATGAGGCAGTGGCCCAGGCTGTCCAGGGAGGTGGAGGAGTCACCATCCCTGGAAGTGTTCAGGAAACATGTAGATGTGGCACTGAGGGACGTGGTTGTTGGGCATTGTGGAGATGGGTTGGTGATTGGACTAAGGGATCTTAGTGGTCTTTTCCAACCTTAATGATCCTGTGATCATTTCCAACAAAATGATTGCATCAAAATAGCCAGGCTACGCAGAGCCACATTGCAGTGTTGGTCAGTGAGAGGAAATGCAAGGCACCAGCACCCAAGTCAAAAAGTTGCTTTGCATTTAATTCAGGGGAACTGGTACATCCATTTCCAAGCCCTGCATGTGCTACAGACAGTGCAGCTCCCCAGATTCTGGGCTCTGCCAACTCTGTGATGACAAACCCAGAGGCTTCATAATCCCATCCTTGTTGGAAACAGTTCCTTGTGGAGAAAGAAAACGCCTGAACCCTTCTCAGTGTATTCATCAGAATTATGGACTAGTAAAGCATACAGAAAGTTTTGGAACAAACACAGGAACAATTTTAACACCTGCTCTCTTGGAATATAGTTATTTTCAAATTAAGCCTGAGCTTTGAAATGTAAATGTTACTGGCCAGATCTAAATTATAAAGGAAGATCTGTTGTGGTTTTGTTTGTTTTTTTTTTTAATACATAAGTGCTATTATTTTTAATAGGCACACTGGAAGTAGACGTATTCCAGGAGTATGAAATGCTCACTGCTGAGCAGCATAAATAGCAGCTGCTGTTGCAACTACTGAGTTTGGAGGTTCAGTATTCTTAAATGCTACTGAGAAAGCATTTCCCATTCCAACAAAATATTTCTGTTTTTTTTTAATGCAAACATATAAGGCTGTTAATAAGCCAGTGGCAGAGACAATGACCGGGTGAGCACAGTGCTCAGGTGAGGAAGCAGTGCAGGTGACAGCAAAGTGACCACAGCAGGCTCCATGTGTGTGGGGTTGGATCCTGTTATTCACCTGAATTAAGACAGAAGCCTACTTTTATTTTCCTGGGCTATCTTCATACAACTAATTACTATCTCAGTCAGCCAAGAACAGGCATTCCTTGGGGAATCACTACATAGAGACAGTACAATTAATTTAGATGAGATCCATTTAGATAGCAAGCTACTTTTAATGGATAGAAGCAGAGACAGGAGCGTGATTTTTCAAAACAACAACTATGAGAAATCAAGTTATTTCCCCTTTGGCTATTGCCTACTTCAAGTAAATCATTGCCTACCTCAAGCAAAGTCAGCCTCTGCTGACTTCCTGTGGGTTTCTGTCTTTAGCTGGGGCACTCAGGCCACGTAACAGTGAGGACTGAACTACTCATCAGTGCCTTGTGGAGTGAGGAATATTCATCACTCAGCTCATCTACAAAAGTGAAACTGCATCAAAGGCCGAAAAAATTAACTATTTTAAAACAGCTATTTTATTATATTATAAGTTTATTATATTATAAAAACTATTACATTTTGTCAGCATTGGAAGTACACTTTCCAAGAGCTAAGTCAATAAATTATCATTGTGCTGCTTTTTTTAGGAGTTATATGACTAAAGATTGGGGGCTGAGGGGGAGGCAGCAAGCAAGCCTTATCCCTTTGTAGGCAAACTAGGTTACTGTAAGTTGTCCTTGTCACTGGCTGCCAAAGTGCAGTGTGTAGCTCTCGCCTCCCCGTGGGCCGCCATCTGCCAGCACATCTCCCTCTCCTTCCTCTGTCTCCCTGTTGGGGTGAGTTGGACCATCACGGGCTTTGGCAGTCTGTGTTCAAAGCAGCATTGTGAGTTTCCTAAAGGCTGGAGCAGTCTGCTCTTGATACTGTTTCAGTCTCACAGGAATTCAAGGTAAACAGGCCTTGGGTTGCTCTCGGGCAAAATCCCCAAAATGCTGCAGAAGTGCACTGGGCACTCTCTGTCCCTACCAGAAGATCTGCTTTTTCCATGGAAATGTCCTCCATTTCTGCGCAGCACTGCAGCAGGTAGAGATTATGTTATGTTATAGGGAAGAAGGGCTTTTAAAGTTTACATGAGGCATCTTTGCACATTTAAAAGTTGCTTGTAACTTTTGTTTTCAACAAACATCTCTTAACAGCTCATGGGAGGCTCTTTTTTGAAGTATTAGATTCAGCCTAAGTTTGCACAGAGTGTTATGTGTGTTTAGAGGAAATGCTAAGTCACAGTTTGAACCAGTGAATAAGCACCAGGGGGAAGGCAGGGCCCACCCAGGGGAGCTCAGGTGCATGCAATGAACTGAGTGACTGGAAGGGCTGGAACCAGGATCCACCCCTTCGCAGACCTCATTTAAGAGTTGACAGATGATTCCTGCTTATGTGTGGTCTTCTAACAGCAAGTAATTTTTCTTCCTTTGCTTCTGCACCTATGGCTGCTGTATTTGGGCTTGTCCTCATTTGCTGCAGCTGAAGACTTTGCCACCCTGCTATTATTGCTGTACTTTCCATCATCTTGTATCTTTTCAGTGTGCACAGATCAGACTCTACTCAATGAGAATTCTACTTAATGAGAATTTCATTTGGACACTATAAGGCCAATGCAATCCATTAGTGTGGCAACCAGCAAATCAGATACTGACTAAATTCCTGTGTGACTTGCTACTTTTGCAGCGTGCAATGAAAGAAAGTCCTGAGTACTACTGCCCAAGATTATGTGTTAACTCAAATACAAAACATTCGAAGAACTGTTTCCAATTATAGCAGGCACTCCATATGAGAAGAAAATTCACCAACCGCAAATAAAGAGCATGATCATGTTTGCCTAGGAAAACCTCTCCTGTAGCCATTTCAAACTCTGTACATCCAGATGAGCACCTACATTCCTGTGTTTTTTGTTGGTTTGGTGTGGGTTTTTGTTGGTTGGTTGGGTTTTTTGGTTTTTGTTGTTTTTTGTTTTTTGCTTTTTTTTTTTTTTTTTTTGGTAGGAAAATGAAGCAGGACATGTTTATGATGTGTTAGCTATAAGTTATTTCTGTGTTTGTGCAAGTCAGAGATCAAACCCCTTGGCCAAGATCTGTTCAGTGAAGACCCCAACGCTGATGTCAAACTTAAAGCCTGACTGCTGCGCTAAGGGAATGTTCAAGGGAGGTTTTCTTATACATGTAGTTCCCCATCTGCCGCTGGTTCATTTACACATTGTGTTACAACATGGGAAAATTCAAGTCTAATGAGTTTTTAGATAACTCTTGCTATAACCTATATTTTATTCTATTTTTAAATCTGTAAAAAAGTCTAAATGAAATAGGCGCATCTAGCTCTGCGGAACAAAGGAGGCAATTAAGATAAGTCAGAGCAATCTCAGCACCCTGACTTATATTCCCTGAGGTGAAGAGCTGAGGTGGCATGGGATGCTCCAGCCGTTTTGGGGATCAGTGTTGGCAACAAAGAAAGCACACTTTCATCACAGCTGCTGTGATGCCACAGCAGAGAATCATCAGGTTTTTCTCTGAAACCCACCAAAGGGCCTTCCACTCTTTCCATGCTGAAAAAAGTGCTTATCATAGGTACTTATCCCCATTAGTGTACTGACAGGAAATATTCTAGCATCAATTTTTCCCACAAAAGGAGTCTTATTTTATGTGAGGTGTAGAAAGATCTCACACTAAGAAGAATTAACAGCTGTTCAGTGAGATGTGACGCAACAGCCTTCTTCTTTCAGTCATTCATGCTGTTTTACCCTGGAAAGCATCTATAGATCTACATGTCCTGTGGCCATAGGACTTCACGCAAATCTGCAAGACAGCTGCAATACAGCCTACGTGAGATTCCTAGCTCAGCTCCTACCTATTGCTTCATCACTGGAAAATAAAACTCCATTCCTCACCAAACTGCTGCTTCCTTCAATAAAGGCTTCCTTGAGTATTCTCGTTAATAGTAACAATGAAAAAAAAATGTATGTAGTTCTGATTTATTTGAACGAATTTTTCTTTCTGTGTGCCCTCACAACCCAGAAACCAACCATATCCTGGGCTGCATCAAAAGAATTGTGGCCAGAAGGGTGAGGGAGGTGATCCTGCCCCTCTGCTCTGTGCTGGTGAGACCTCACCTGGAGTACTACATCCACATGTGGAGTCCTTGGTACAGGAGAGACATGGAGCTGTTTGGAGCACATCTAGAGGAAGGCCACAGAAATGATGCAAGGGATGAAACACCTCTTCTACAAGGACAGGCTGAGAGAGCTGGGGCTGCTCAACCTGGAGAAGAGAAGGCTCTGGGGAGACCTGAGAGTGGATTTTCAGTATCTAAAGGGGGGCTGTAAGAAGGAAGGGGGCAAACTCTTTAGCAGGGTCTGTTGTGATAGGTTGAAGGGAAATGGTTTCAAGCTTAAAGAGGGGAGATTTAGGTTATATATAAGAAAAAAGTATTTTACGCTGTGGGTGGTGATGCACTGGAATAGGTTTGCCAGAGATGTGGTGGATGCCTCATTTCTCCTCCCTGGAGAGTTTCAAGGCCAGGCTGTCAGGGCTCTGAGCAACCTGATGAAGCTGTGGATGTCCCTGTTCATTGCAGGGGAGTTGGACCAGATGATCTTTAAAGGTCTTTTGCAACTCCAAGGATTCTACGATACTATGTTTCTGTTCCTTGCACCTCTGCCTTATAGAGGGCACTCAGCTGCACTGCTATGCACTGCAGAAATCTGTCTGGCCTGCGAGAGAGCATTGGACTTTAGCACACGATAATAAATGTAAAAGAGACAGTTTTGGGAATCTGCTCAGACACAGCTAGGTTTCAGTATCCTGAAGGCCCAAAGGTTAAATGGCCACTGGGCAGCTGCTGGAGGTGTTGATGCCCAGCAAGTAGCAGTTTCAACAGAAGACTTCCAAAAGGGTTAAGTGGAAAGAAATGTGAGTGTATGGAATGCGACGGCTGTTACAGAAACCTTGTTCAGTGACTGAGGGGAACAGATCAATCTCCTGACAAGGCAGAGGTGAAAGACGTCATGTTGCATTATGTTTCCAGGTTTTGAAAATATGCAAGAAGCTATAATAGGACAAAAATAATAGTAATAATAATTATTCAGAGCATAGGAAACTTGTTCATAATAGTTTTTCTGTTGCAATACTTGGAGCATTTTTTTCCTCGTTTATTCTGGGGGACAAATTTCCCTGTAGCGTATAAAACATATATCTATTTTAAAAAGCCCAATAAGAGCCTTTTCCATTGGTGACTTAATTATATCATTTATAATGCAATTTGCAAATATTAGGACCCTTCTTTGTGTGATTTCCAGTCAAGTTAATTAGAATAGTTCATTTAGGAATGCCAACTTTGTCCTCAGATCAGGTCTGCTGCTGGTTGCCAGTGTAGTAATGAAGAAAGTCACTGCCTTCCATCATTTTCAGTATGGGATTTGCAAGAAATAACAAAGATGGATCACTCTGAAAAAGTGCATACATTGCGCGTATGTAAGTCAGGTACATCTTCTGTAGTATGTTTTTCACAGAATGCAATAACAGAATGACTCTCAACTATGCACTCATGAAACCTCACTGTAACTTCTGCATATGAAACTCCATTGACTTATAGTAAGTGCTAAAATAGCTTTACCTCCTATTGCTTCAGATTTTATTTTCACGATAAAGGTTGTGTAAGCTGCAGAAACAAACACAGAAAAGCCCTGCATGGTGTGTAGGTAGGGAATTTGGCTGCAGGTTAACCAGTAGGGAATGGTCCTCTCAAACCAATCATTCAGGTTCAGGTAAAGGAATAAGGGAAATAAAGAGCAACCTGAAAAATCTCCCCAGTATATATGCCTCTGAAAGGTCAGACATGAACAAGTCTGTATCGCTGTTCTGACTCTTGTGCATGAAGAAGCATAGCCAGCTCTAGGCAAAACTGCTGCCTCTATTAAATTAGAGATGGCAAAAGCTCTGCAGATCATGGGCTATGGACTTAGTGTGGGTGCTGCCCCACACTAAGAGAGGTATGGGGATGCTTGAGGCAGCAGCTTCGGCTTGAAGAGTAGAAGGATGAAGCCTGCCCTCTCCTTTTCCTATCTGCACACCACATCTCAGCCACAGCCCTCCTCTGTTGTTCTGACAGATCAGCTGGCCCAGCCAGGCACAGCCTCCCAGCCTTGAGGTGGCCAGGCCCAAGCTGGCCCAAGGAGACCTTGAGTCTGGTCTGCAGGGAAGACTCCCATTCACCTGGCAACACTTACAGAATCCCCTTGAAGTCTTGCAGCTTTCCTTCTACATTCTTTCCCTGCATTTTGTTTCCCTTCTATTTTGGCTGTTCTTCAGTATTTTGGGTACAGTGCTCTTCAGTTCTCTGTTTCCCTTCTAATCGGCTAAGTAGCTCTAATATCAAGCCTTTCTTGGCACTGCATTTGGACTTTCCTGAACAGTAAAAATAAAGCAAATAAAATATGCAGTACAGATCCATTACTGCAAAGTTCAAAGGTGTTCACAGTGATATATTAAAGGAGGATTACATATAAATCTCTAGTTAAGATGATTATATGTGGCTCAGGTAGCAACCACACCTGGAATTATGAGCATTTCCAAACCACGCACTGTAAAAACCTGTGCATTCATTATACATAAATACCTATATAAATACTGTGTGTGTATATATTGATAGATAGAATTCAGGGCAACAAAACTGTATTAGGCATGGAAAGTGAGTTCTGCTACATGTAGAATACAAGAAGCAAATTTTTATGGTCTAACACAGTAAAAAACCGAAGGATAAACAAAATGTGTAAATACTATCAAGCAACTATAAATGAAAGGGGAATTATTTAGTCTCAGAAAATAGCAAGTCCAGGACAAAAACCTTAGATTACATAGAGTTCTCTATGGAGCACTTAGATGATCATAGACATAGATTAAAAAAAGAAGTTGGGAAAGGTATGTCTCAATGTTTAAGAAGTTCCCATTACAGTAACATTGTCATAGCAAACCTGTACTGAAGACTGGCTGAACTATCACAGAATGAGACTTGCTCATGGTTCATTTCATTACTGAAGTCAACTAATTGGGATGTTTCTCTGGTTTCTGCATCACCCTTTACCTGCTATATTAGATGGTTAGCAAAGTAGGCATAAAGTGCCAACACACAGAGTAAAATACTGTATCAGTGGCTGTAGTATGCTTCACATTTATGTTACTACCCTGTACATTTCTGCACGGGGCAATGACAAATCAGCTTCTCTTGCTGTACGTCCTCAAGTACAATGTAAACAAGTCAGTCAGAACAATGCCTTTGTCAGAAGGCAAGAATATCCTCTTAAGTATGTGGGACAGAACTAACTGACCTGAGTTCAGACATGGTTATCTATTCTTTCAACAATTTAATTCCTCTTCTCTGTGAAGTCAATATGGATCCCACACCAAAAGAGTATGATGTGGTTTACTTTTTTTTTTTTTTCCCTATGAATATCTGCAGAGTAATCAGTAAAGTCAACAGTACTTGGGAAATAAGATGCATAGTCTCATCTAAATATCTGTACCCATCAACTGAACAAAGAGTTGGACTGGATTCTGATTTGTTAATTTGTTTTCCTCACATGGGTAGCTCTTCTGTTTCCAACAGCATTTCAGATTTCATACATTTAAACAGTTACTCTGTTGGAGATTATTCTGCTTCTCAAAGGAAAAATAGTGGATGCTCTTTTGAAAAATAAACAAATAAGTAAAGTAGAAATGTGACTTTAAGATGAAAAACAAATTTCTTACTATAGCAAAATAATTATAAGACAGGTCAAGTTTTCAGTTCAAATTAATTGGTGATATTCCTTCAAATTAGTTATGGACTGTCACAGTCAAAATCTGTTTCTTGACATTAGCATGACATTTTCCATTCCCTAAATTCTCAAGGGAGTATATGTGAATTTTGGTGACAGAATTTGTCAGAAAATCTGAAAAATACACATCTGAGAAGGTCTGGGATGTGAATGTGGTCTTATACTGTTTATCGGAAATAGGAAATAAATAATGTAACATTAGGCCATTGTCTTTAGGTAAGCAATGCCAATTGCTCTAACTTGAATGAGCAGTGATAAGGACTGATTAACTTAATTGGCTTTAGACAATTCCCAAAGGCTTTCACATGTTTCTTACGCAAAATACACAGAACGTTCACAATTACTCCCAATGTGCTACATTCCTGGAAGACAGATATGTTTCTGTCATACATAAGGAACTTGTTATTGCACTTAGTCCAAATTTATGCTAATGTAAATAAAATCCAA
This sequence comes from Alectoris magna, assembly GCA_030625065.1. Lineage (NCBI taxonomy): Eukaryota > Metazoa > Chordata > Aves > Galliformes > Phasianidae > Alectoris > Alectoris magna. The sequence continues at coordinate 42,351,379 of CM060561.1, read as the reverse complement.
GAGAATCACCTCAGCATAAACTCTGCCTAAACAAAATCTGGAATCAAGCCTTATGAAAGTCCTTCCTCTCATCTCAATTACCAGAGCAATTCTCTATTAACATTCAGTTCAGATTAGTCTGTGTGTTGTTTGAATAACATATTTCTAAATTACATTCATTAAAAATCATCATAACTTTACAACATTATATGGAAGACTTTCATATTGTATGGAGTTCAGCAGTAAGAACAACCTAGGGGCGCTCTGGGCATCCATCAGATGAGCGAGGAAAGATAAAAGATGGCATGTTACATTATCCACTTAAGTGCCACTACTCCATCTGTAAACTAATGAGAATTCATTACAAAGATACTAGAGAAAAGCAGATTACCTCGGATTTATGGCAAGGTAAAGCTGGTTTTGTTTATTTGTCTGTTTGTTTATATTCAAAGTCCTTACAAATGAGCATCCATTATCTTCTTTGTTCAGCTTTTATAGTTTTCTCCTTGCTGTGAAGTTAAAAATGGAAGATTCGTATTAGAAAGCTGATGCAGATCTGGTCCAGTTTGTCGTTCTGATTTTTCAAACACCTGAGTTTGAAACAGGGAAGCTTCTTCCTCTGTGTTCTTACACAACCTCTAACACGCATCAGCTGGTCACATGGGCAAGATTTTCAGAAGTGGTCATTGATTATCTGTTTCCTTTACTTTTTACAATACTTTACTTTTCAGGAAGTATTGGCACTGATTTTCTCAAAGTTATAAAATCATCAGAAAGAAGGGCTGGAGGAAAATTTGCTGTAGGGGACACACAGAACTGGGACAATCCAGAGCAATGGAGCGGAGAGGATATGTATATAGCAGATAGGGAAGTGGTGCGAGCAGAGACTAATTGGAGTCCAGTGTAAGGTAGTATATAGTCCCAGCACTTCTCAGAGCATCCAACCCATGCACCAGCATTTCTCTGACAAGGTTAAAAAACAAGTAAATGTTTTCTCAGAGAGAATCCTAACTTTTCATTTGATTGGATTTTGATAAAGCACAAATAAATATACCGTATAAGGATACAGGAGAAAGTGTAGAAAATGTAAGAAAAGATATTCCCATCCTCTTTCTGCTCCAGCAGGGTTCACATCTTTACCTTAATCGTTACCATGAAATATAAATTTATTATGGAGACACTTGCTGAAATTTTTGTGGATTGTTCTGGTGGCTCAGGACACGAAGAGAAGTGTGACATCCTCTGAAGCAGGTAACTGAATGTGTTCCTATAGGAAATTGAGAACTTCTTATAGACAACTCTCGAAGACAGAAGATTTGACGCCAACCTCTGTCCTGTTCAGATGTATGTAGGTCATATCTTCATATGAGAGCTCCTTGTTGGACAGGAGCTCCTTACTCTTGTTAGCATTCTACCACCTTGATGATATAAGGTGCACATCAAAGTCTGTCAGATCAAACCTCATTTCAGTAATCCCTGCTGATGTGAGGTTAAGAACTTTAAACCAATGCTGCAAATTGCTGCAGTCTCGCAGCTGCTGTAAACTGTATCTTATTTGGGCTGGATCGATAGGATCCAAAGTCTCCTTATATTTGCTCTTTCTTTCACCAAGAAATATGTTTGTTATTATTCTTCCATCTTAAGCAAAGATATCATGGTGCAGAGAAATAGAGCATCATTATTCTTCCCACATAAAACATGGAAACCTTTACTGTAGCACATTTATGCAGTAACATCCAAGCCTATGTCTGTTCCTTGCTTAGTTACGACTGCATGTCTGTCCCCTCATCTCCACCTCATACAGGAGTGGCAAGTTAAGGGGAACAGCTCATGAGTTTTAAGTCCTCATGGAACATAGAAACACTGGCGTTCCCTGTTAGGGTTTGTTGCATGTGAAGAGTAAATTATATTGTCTGTAATATTCTGGCAATGAGTATTTTTTGGAGATTGATTAAATGTTTCAGCTTTGCTCAGTCTATTAATCTCAGCAGCCATTTATTGCTCTGTATACTACAGTGCATTTGGGATTATCCCTTAAGCACTGTGTGTAGAAAGCATGTAGCAGCAAGATACAAATCGTGCATCTTGGAAATGCTTCTCTGAAAATGAAGAAAGGATCTGTCAGTAAAAGACACAATGGTTAATATTTTTACTGGAAGCCTCAATACTTTGTCATCAGTATCATGAACCTCCATTTCCCACAGGAAATGGATGATACTAACTATGGAGAACCTAGTGTGCCACTGATGCACAGCCAATGCATGTCTGTTAATTCCTGGTTATAGCTGGGTCAGGGCAAAGTGGACTTAAAACACTGCAAACTTGATAGAGCAATGTGAGCAATTGCTCTTGTGTGTCGGCTGAAACATTCAGCCAACAATCCAGTGAACTGCTGCTCCTGACTACAAATGCTGCAGGTATTGTCATTCTGCATATTAAGCGCATATTTCAAGGTAACATGTGCATCCTAGTGGATGAGGCAATCTTCCAACATGTACCAATTGTGTTAGCATAGAGGCTACCAACACAAAGAAATCAAGCCCTAGGAAGTCTTTTATTAAATCATGGCTTACTTTTTTCTTTCATCTAAACTGACGCTTAATGCAATGACGTGATCTTCAGTGGAAATATGCCAGTCTGCAGCAGCAGCAGCAGCAAGACTGGCTCTTTGCTGCTCAGCCACTTTGTGCAATCATACCAGTGACCGAGCATGAATTTCAGTAGTTCTATAAGCTAGACAAGAGTATCCATGCTAAGGAACCTCAGAGAAGATCTGGAGAAAGAAGTATGTTTGAAATTTTCCAAGGTTTCAAGCAGCAGTGTAAGTCATTGAAATCTGCAGGATGAAAACAAAAACAAAAACCAGGAATGGTAACAGCCTCTAAAGTTTTTCAAACACAGCACCTGTAACATCTTTCAGAGGCATCAGTTCAACCATCATCCAGGTTTAGGTGAACTGAAAGGTAAAAAAAAAATAATAATAAATAAAAAAGAAAAAGAAAGAAAGACATAAAGCTCAGGGGTCTCACAGGAGTCTCCAGCTTTCTGATACATGGAGTGTTTTTCAGACAGGAGAAAGTGAAGGACAAGTGGAAGTAAATGGGTAAGAGCAAAGAAAGGCATTATAGAAGCACTAGAGATAGAAAAAGAGTTTCAGTGTGAGCTAGTAGCTGCCAGAAAGCAGGCTCAAGATAACAAAGCACAGTCTGGCTGTAACAGAGAGGGCAACTGATATGGATATGGAGACAATGCGGCAGCTCGGGGCATTCAGAATAGGTCATTATTAGTATTGTAAAGAACCATCTGCCAAGGCTGCCAGCCCTTTGCCTCCCCCTACTTCTGGCATCTCCAGTGTCACACAGCTCTGCCAGCCCTGACTCCACCAGTCCCTAGCGACTGTCCTACCAGGAAAAAGCATTCAGCAGTTGGCTCCCCAGCCACAGCACAGCTTGGTCTGGCACAGAACGGGGACCCTATGAGTCTGATAGAGACCCTCAATATACGGGGGATCCCCAAATAGAAAGATTGTTCTCCAGGACTATAAGCCTTTCCACAAAAAGCTCTAATATGATGTTTAACTCACCCTTAATTACAAAAATATACTCCTATCTCTCTCTTTTCCTCTTAATCTCCCTCTTCACGTTGTTCAAAATTGTCTCTAAATTATTTGTGCATGCACCTCTGGTGATATTTATTTTCATGCACATTAAGGACAACAGAGACTTATCTTATTTAGTTAGTAAAGCCACATCTTGTTTACTGATTAAGCATCTTTTTTTTTTTTTTTTCTCATCAGCTGATTTTAAAATTCACGACAAATCCATATAATGAAGCTGCTAATTCTGAAAGCTGAAACATTCACACTGAGAACACGCTTGGAAATACAAGGGTAACATTTCACTGAGGGAAAAGAATCCAGGCACTGCACAGAAAACCTTTCTGGACCTACAGGAGAAGGCTTTCACCTAGATTACCCTTTCTGTGCTACAGGCAAACAAGGATCTGCATCCATGGAAGCACAGACAGGCTGCAAAACGGTCCTCCTGATGCACCACGCTGAGCCCTCCCACACATTAGGACTGACATGTACTACTCCATTTCAGGGGAAAAAAAAATAATCCAAGTGGTGTTTGAAAAACAGTATTTTCACTCCTCAGAGCCTGTGCTTCACGCATCTCAGATTATGTATTGCTGGCAGCTCATGTTCAGGAGGACATCCTGTCCAGGTTGTTTGACCTGTCCCGAAATCCATGAACCTCTGTCCAGGGACCCTGAGCTCTAACCTTTGGTCTCAGCCTTATGCAGGGCACAGTGCTCTATAATTCAGTGCTCTATAATTCTATAATTCTTTATAATTCAAAGCATTTACTGCTTGGATAGCTCAGGCTCTCTGCCTACTGTTCCACCTTCTATAGAGAAAACCTACTGTCACACTGCAAATGCTTAAATAATGATGAAATAGGGGTGATTTTTCTTCTGCCCAGTGAAAGGCTTCCTTAACCATGACTGTAGGTGGATAGAAGAGAAATGCTAATAGCATGTATGTTCATACTACTAACCACACTGGAAAACTACTTCATTTTTTTTTTCAGTTTTCATTAGGGAAAATGGATAACAGTTTATGAATATTCACTCACAGTCTTTCCCAAGCAGACTCATGGTATTATTAATCAACGTAGCAGGCCACAATATTCAGCAGAGAAATAGAAAAGTCTTTCTTTTCTAAACTCACTGGGTTGGTATGGAGACAAACAGTGCATGCTGGAAGCAGGGAACACCATTTTTGTAGTTGTTTCCAACCTCCCATGGATGGCAACGCTTACGGTTTGTAGAGAAGATACTTCTACATAGCAGCATGCTACACAGCCGCATAGTTCATTCAGGGTCTATCTCCTGATAATTAATCAGAAACAAGGAGACTGGTCACTTGTGAGTTTCCCAAGTGCTTATTTCCAAGACTATATCCTTTGACAGCCTCAAGTTACTCAGCCATTACTGGTCGTTCCAATTATGCTGCAAAATCCACTCCAACCAATCATCTCCACATCTGTTTGTATAAAGCAAACCAGTAGAAACCAAGACAATGAGTATAGTTAAGGGACAGAATGATGCACTGGGAAAAGGCTGAGGTGATTCTTGTAAAGTGAACTTATGAGATGATAGATACAAATTTATTAGGGTTCTTTCTAAAAGTCAGTGAGCATGTGAGCAAAGGTGATTTATTTGATATAGTATACTTCAGTTGCCAAAGTTTCAACAAGATTCTTAAAGGCTCTTGAGAAGAGAGAAGGTGTCCTAATAAACTGACGCTCAGTTAAAAGGTAGGAAAGAAAAGACAGGAATAAATGGCAACATTTTATAGCAGAGGCTGGTTCCCACATATTACCACAGAGATAAACGGCAGGCTTGTACTCTACCAGATATTTGAAAGTTATGTATCAAAAGGGTAGAGAGTGAGGTTGCAAAGTTTACAGATGACACAGCTGCTCAGAGAGTAAAGCTGGCTATGAAAACTTGCAAAAAGGATTATTATTGTCTTTCATTAATTGGTGACAAAATAGCAGAAGAAATTCAGTGTCAATCCATAAAATATAACACACATGAGGAAAATAATATAAAGTATATTTGCAAAGTAGACAACATTTGCCCTTCCCTTCTCCACTGTGCTGTCACTCCATTGTATGAGGTCCCTAGATTGGTCAGGCATGATCTGCCCTTAGTGAAGCCATGCTGGCTGTCTCAGATCACCTGCTCGTCCCTCTTGACCTGTGGTCAAGATCTCTTCCAGGAGGATCTGTTCCATGATCTTCCCAGGCCCAGGGGTGAGGCTGACAGGTCAGTAGTTCCCCACGTAAAGGGTACTGTGAAGGTCAGAATAAAAGTAAATTTTAAAAAGGGATTAAGTTAACACCTTCTGACTGCTCAGGAACAAGGTGCATAGCAGGAATACATCCTGTTTCTATCCAGATGTGTCACTAATTCGTCCTGAGCCACAAATTTAAAGTCAGATGGCAATGAACTCTTGTGACAAAAGACAAATGATGGCCTTTTTACTCTTATGTGAGAGGGTACAGAAAATGCAGATTTACAGTGGCTATCAAAAAGATATGCTTCTAGTTCCAATGGAACAATCCCAAGATGCACTAGGCCCCACATTACCCCCAAGCAGCAGGAAATTTTAGTTTGCAGCACTGAGGGAATACTCTGAAAGAAATCACCACCGTGATGAAATAATGACTTATAGCAAGATAAAAGCCAATTGCTTTGTTATCTCTACCTATCCCAGAGCAGATAACATGAAGCAAGCAAATAGAAAACTATCATTTCTGCGGATATGCTCTCATGTAGAGAAGTTCTGTGTGTGAAATTAAGCATCTGTGTTTTTCAAAAAATTCTATTGACATATAGTTGCCCGTGAAGTCTAAAGCTACCTAATTGCTTTCATCATTCTACAGTTAATATAATGCTGTAAGTTGCTACTAGAGATCCCCCTGGAAATGATATCCCCAAAAAAGTTTCCATAACTACACAAAGACAAGGTCTATTCCTGTACTAAACCTATTGATTGATTGATTGGCATGAAAATATGTTAGGAAGTCATGAGGCAGAGAATTTTACCCAGGATGGCGAAGCTAGAGCAGTCTTCAAAGACAGAGATACCACAATGTGAAAAAAAAAGGGACAGGCTCCTAAACAGCCATCAGAGTACTTCAAGGGAGTTTCCAAATACTCTTCTGTGAGGCTAAAGTGATTAATGGTTTTGTCGTTTCTCCTCGTATCTCAGTAGGACTCATGGTTGGTAATTACATTTTGTTATTGATTAAAATGGCACACCTTTGCTAAAATCTTTGCTGGGATAGTCAACATGTAGTGGGATTAGCCACTCCAGGGTATTCAAAAGCATCTGCAGCACTGCCAAGGAGGCTGTTTTGGAATGGGAAAGCAGGACACGGGGGGGAAGAATCTGTGGAATCTAAGTAGTAATCTGTATCCCTGCTGACACAGTTTGAACTATGTTATAAGCCCAAGTATTTGGCTAAAGTTATTTACCTATGCAGTATTGCATTCATGTCCCTCAGGTTACACAGGCATATATGTTCATGCCAATAAAGTTGACTCAGCAAACCAACAGCTATTGCTGTCTGTAACTGGAAGCTCTAAAACCCCAAGTTTAACCATAGGCTTGATTTTGCTGCCTTGGATCCACAGAGCAGTATAAATGCTACTGCTTTACTGCATGTGAAAAAGTTTAAAAGTGTTCAATCAATCAGGGGACTGTGTTGCAAACACAAACAACTTCTGCCAGTTGTTCACTGCACTTACAGTTTAAAGTTGTAGGTGATGTGAAGACAGAGAGATGAAGAATAAGAAAAATAAGAAAACAAGAGTGTATCTTTGCAGAGTAGACACGGCATCAGCACCTGTAGTCTGAGAGCACCAAGAGCTGCACTCATCTAGCCCCACCTTTGCCAACTGTGCATACAACCACCCCTGGCACCAGGCAGTGCTGAAGGCAAGAGCACTTCTCCATGCTCTTTGATGAGAAATCCCCATTGTTAGCATAGCTGAGTGCCAAGTGTGCCGCAGGCAGGTGCCTTTGCACTGGTGGGTCTGAGGAGCCCCTCTGCAGCATTGCTGCCAGGTGGAAGCCACCAGCACAGCAGTGCTATCTTGGTGAGGAGTCATTTGCAAATAATGTGGCACAGCCCTGCCTGCAGATTCCGTGGCCTCTGACAGCAGTATCAGTGAGGCACTTCCCTCATTTCAGTGTAAAGGTATTTAGGAACAAGAAAACATGACCAAAATGACACTAATGCATGAACTGAACAAATCTCTGGAAAACTGTGTGTGCGAGAAGATTCTCACAGCTTTCTGTGAGGTCTGCCTTTCCTGCCAAGTTAGTTGCTCTTGGTTATTCATGATTTAACTCGGTTGTATTTATTCAATTAAAAAAGTGCTGGAGGGGGTGAGGAGGGTTATGCTTTGTATGCGTGCTAAATGAAATATGCATGTACTCAGGAGTCAATGTTCATTTCAATCAGGTCAGTCTTTAAATCAGTTTTGTTAGTCTATTTGAGTTCTGACACTTTGAAAAGAACCTGATTCCTGTTAGTTTGCTGAAGACTCCAGTAGTTACATTTATTATAGAGAGATCACAGGCCAACGTACCTTAACGTTCTGAAGTCTATGTTCCCACATAGCTCAATGTACTCAAACAAACAGTGCTAAGGTTTTGTCTTTGTGTTAATATGATTCTAATAAGAAGCGGACTAATACTAGCTTAGCCTAATGTTACTAAAGCCTGTTATTTCTTTACTTTTCCTATTACCCAATTTGTAAGTCACACTGGGTAGTAACCAAAACGCCTGCCGGGTGACTTTTCAAGTAGGTTTTCTTTACAGCACGTTTGCTTCCATCTAATTGATCGAGGTGGGGCTGAATCTGTCAGTCAGTCTTAAAAGGCTTTTTGTAAGAAAGTTATGAGCCACCACCACCTCATGTTTACAGCTATGGTTTCTTTTGAAAAAGACTGTCTTTTCAAAAGAGATTGCGCATTGTTAAAGGTTTGAGAGGTTTATTTGTTTTCTTGAAATACAATTATCCCTGGGGTTCTAGAAGTGGTAACTGACAAAAGGTTAAACTAAGCCGAAATCATTTGTATCAATTGTGTTAACTGATAAACTGACACAAACAGTTGCAGCCTTATTTTACCACATCAGAGTATCAATACCACTGTGCCCACGTTCTGTTGTGATTTCTGGTGGGTTGTTATATATTCATTTGTTACACTTACTCAATCTGTTTGCTGTCTTTGGGGCTCTAGCTCCATGTTATTAATATTGGACTACTACAACACTTGGGAAAAGAAAACTGATCAGGATCAGCAAGGAAATTACATTTCTGTCCAGTTAGCTGCAACATCCAGAACATGATTCACATTGACGGTGCTTTATGCTGCCTCTCTAAGTTATTTCTCATCCAATACCAGCACTACAAGGACAGTAAATACCTGATCTGGCATGCAGTCTGCACACAGTTAACCCTTCAGTATGTCTAGAACAAATCTGAAGCAGTCAGGTGAGGTGTCCCACTTCAGTGCCTGCCATCCACAAGCTGCAGCATTTTAATTCCCCATTGCTAGCCTCACATGATTTCTCTTGAAACCACGGCTTAAGACTATATTGTTCCCAGTTCTTCAAAACCCATCTGCTTTATTATTAAACTGACAAACTGCAAAATCTTGTCCTGTTGTATGTACTGTCTCCCCTTCAAAGCAGTTCGGCTGACTCTTGAGAGGCTGCCCAATGTCAGCGCTGCCCTCACTTCTGCTGTGAAACACAAGGTCTGACTGCCACTGAACCCACCATGGGTGTGTGAATAATACAGGAGTGCACAGATAAGCTAAGCAGCACAAGGTCACTGCTGAGTGTGATAATGCTCTCTCAGTAGAATCAAAACTGAGTGCCAGGCTCCCAAGCACTGTGCCTCTGTGAGATCTTGTGGCCAAAGAGTGACTCAGTGTGAGAATGCCAGGGGTTGCTTTATAGGACTAGCAACCAGATTTAAATATTGCCTAGAAAACCAGGTTCTGCTTTCATATCATCACTGACACTGGTAACAGCAGGTATCTCTTCAGTAACATTGTTTTCTACCTGACACACCAAATATCATGACACTGGTAAAGACCTCATCATCAGTCTTGTTGCAACTGATGGCTTAGGAAGTGAATCTGTCTCAAAGTTGGGAACATATAATTATTACAGTGTTTGAAGATTTAACTCACAGTGTTGTGTCCACAGTGACTTTTCCATTCAGGAAGCAGTTTTCTCTGTAGATCACAGCTTCACCTATTTTATCCAAACTCTGTCCAAAAGCTGTTCAGGAAAATGAATCTTAATCCAGCTGAAAGGCTGCCAACACAGTTTGCTCTTAACTATTAGCTTCCTTACCCCTCAATGATGTTCTCTTTTCACTTGTCTCTACCATAAGCAACACACAGAATAATTATGGTTCTCATTTAATATTCTGTGAGCACCTGAGGGCTGAAATTAAATGTATTTTTTAATCATCTCAGAAATACGAATAGACTAGTGGAAAATTTTTCATGTCTATATGCTTTACTCCCTACTACTGCTACTCCCTAAGGGTTTTCTCTTGGCATTATTTGCTGATTGTACTTCAGGACCTGCCACGAAAAAAGCATAGGTTTAGGATAAGAACAGAGAGAGAGTAGAACCACAGCCCCAAATGGTTTGAATCTTCAGAAGCAGGCTGGGATCTGCTTATACCCCTGTTCCTATTCTAGGTTGAATTTTCATCCTTCCTTTCTTTAAGAAGCAGTTGACAAATCTGGGAGTGAAATAGGCAAATGGCCATTTGCTTCTTCTAGCATCAGACTTCACTGTCTCTCTCTGCGTGCTTCGTTCGTAACCTGGAGCCTTTCAATTGTCTCTTACTGTTACCACAACTGTCTTCCTAAATCCATCTTTTGGAAAGATTATTCAGAAAAATATGGCTAAAATGTAGTATGAAACTGTCTCTCCTTTTGTCCTCAGCCTCCAGCCTAACCCTATGGACCACTGAATATTCACAAATTGGGCTCTTTCACTTTTTTTTTTTTTTTTTTGGCCTAAACCTGACCCAACATTATTTGCTATAGTACTAAAGAATCAAACCAGGTTAAAATAGGCTATCAACCATTAGCACTTACTTCATCCTAAATCTGTGCATTCCTCAAAGTCCACCACATGCTTTTCCATGTTCCATTTCCCTAACCCTACTCCTTATCTAACATCCTGCATAACCAACTGGAAATCTCAAATCTGTGCATATCTAATCTCTTGGTACAATCTCCAAAAACAAACAGATGGGACAGGGGAAAAACAAGAAAACAACCAGTGAACGAATAGAGCATTTTGCTGCATGTTGATCTTCCAGTAGTTCTACTCTAAAGCCAAGGATTCTGGGAATGAGGAAAAATGCTCATACATGGAGTAAATGGCAAAAATAAGTTGTGTGCTTTCATGCTGCTGTTATCAGAGCTGCAGAGTAGTGCTTTAGAGATACCACAGGCCAGATCCTCACTGCTACAAGCTGCCAGCCTCCCACTGCCAGCAGAAATAGAGGCAGGGGCTATCTGCCTGCCTGGACAGCCAGTCCCACCTGTGGTCTGCACGGTGTTGATCTGCACAAGGACAAAAGTAAGTGCTCAAGGTACTTCTTTTTACACACGTAATAGGATTGAGAATGGGTTTTAGATGGGCTCAACCCACAAATACCAGTGGAACAAGCCAATGAAATATACTACCAAGTTGATACTTCTGCACTCTGCACACTAGTAGCATGTAAACAAACCCAGTTCTTCAGCTTTATATAGACCTGAGTCTCTGTTTTTTCCTGAGCAAATGGCAACATAATTTTACAAAGACATTTGTGAGGTTATTTAGGACTGGACTCCAGGAGAAGAAATTGTACCATAGTAAAATATTATGACACATTATCTTTTCAGCTCTGCACACCACTATCTTGTCAGAGCTCTGAATTAATTGGCTAGTATTGACTACGCACTTTAACACTGACTTGCAGAATTGGACTGCTAAGAATTATGTTATCCCCTGTGATTTAAGCTGTTAGACAAAATCACAGACACGTAAGGTTAGAGAAAACATATGGCTCAGATCTCCTTTGAGAAAGAATCAAGTCTGTCTAGCATATTCCTGAAAGACGTTTGTCTGTCCTGTTCCAAAACTTTGATGATGTCATAGATGGTTTCTTAAAGAAACATCTTCTCTTCGAATGCTGAGAAATGGTTTGTGTAACAGATATCTCTTGCTGCAAGTCACTTCTCATCTAATTTGTTGTCAGCATGGAGAAGACTTGATTTTCTTTGCAAGTCTTTTACACTGGTCATCATTCAATTTCCTTTTGTCTAAATTAAATAAACTCTCCCACCCCAAGATTTATTAAATCTTGACACACCTATTGCTATTGTCCTGTTTTCATGCTTTTTCTTTTTCTTATAGTGTTCCATCCTGGACATACAATCCTAGTTATTAGTGCTGAGTAGACCGGAAAAATTACATTAATAGTCACCAGAATTACATTTGTTTGGTTCATGGGGCAGTAGAGTCATTGTGGGAGGAATGTTTTTTCAGCAGCATCATATTCTTGACTCACAGTCATCACTGACTGTAAGACCCAGAGCCTTGTCTGCAGGACTGCTGCCTCACCAGCTATTCTCCACTTCTCATTTGACTTCTCCCCCCCAAGAGGAGTTCTTTACATTCTTTATTGAACTTGATCCTATTGATTTCTGGGCATTTCACCAGCGTAGCAAGATTATTTAAAATTCTACTCTCGTTCACCAAAGTGCTCACAAACCCTTCTGTCTTGATGTCATCCACAAATTTTACTCTTTATTCAAACCGTTACACTCATCCAAGTCATTATTGAAAGCACTGAGTAACACTGACCCCATACAGACCCTTACGGGACCTCACTTACAACGTTCTCCTGGTCTGACAGTGAATCATTGGTAATTACTTTGGACAAGTGGTATTTCAACCACTTGTGCACCTGCCTGACTGCGGTGACTTATTTATTTTTTTTTCCCAGCTCAGTTCAGAACATAAGAACATTACATGGGACCACATCAAAAGGTTTTAAAAGCTCTTGCTTACAATTCATGCTTACCACATCCCAGATAGTTGAGGGTTGTCATCCTCCAAGTTAGTTCATGTAGCTTGTAGCCAACAGCCAAGCATCTGCTATACCTATGTATACAGCAAATGATGTTCATCTTCAAGTCTCAGCCATATGCATTGTGTAGTGCTTGCCTTGTAACAGGAAGAACAGAGTTTTGCAGGCAGTAAGTGTTTTCTGGGCACCATGTTTCTGTAACACATGGGGAAAGCAAGGCAACTCCTGTGTTCTCCACAGGGAGGTCACAGCACCAGCAGCAATAGGTGCCAGGAAGTTTGTCCTGAAGAAGTGTTTAGATTGGTTTGACACGATGTTCTTCAAAAGTCTTTGTTGCCTGACTCTATTTTGTGTGTTTGGGGACAAACTGTGTCTGTTTGTCTTAAAATGCTTCTCAGCAACACTCCCAGCCTGACTCCTCCAAAAGTCACAGAGTCACAGAATTACAGGGCTTGGAAGAGACCTCAAGAGATCAAGTCCTGCTAAAGGAGGTTTCCTACAGTGGGTCACACAGGTAGGCACTCAGACGGGTCTTGAACATCTCCATAGAATTAAGTTCCTCCTTTCTTCATTTTCTCCCTTTTAATGACAGGTACTGTGCTTATACACTGGGACTTTTCTGCTAGCAGCTGTCAAAGATTATAGTTAGTGCTTCAAAGGCTGCTCTAGCACTCCAAATTTGTCAGCATAAAGCTCAGCAGGCCTGGATGATTTCAATGTATCTACACCTCCTGGCATTTTAAAATGTACTCTTTTACATGACTTTCAGCTTGTCTATACCCCTCTTAAAATGAAGCTTGCTAAGTTGCTGGGTACCAGACCTTGTTTGTGACTAAAAGCCACTGAGTAAGTACTTCAATCTTGGTGTCATCTGCTTTTCTTCTCACCCTTCACTCAGCTGCAGACTTTCCTTCTACCTCCCCCTGCTTCCAACATCCTTTCAAAGCTGTCATTACAGTTTGTCCCTTGTGACTCATTTTGTGCCTTAGCCTTTCTGAGTCCTTCCTATTCAGGTGCCCTTTGTCCCTCTATCCCTTTCTGTGCAGTTGCTTTTGTGTGATTCCTGTCATTTATTTTGCAAGGTGAAACTGGAGATGCAGCAGGGCATTTCTGTGGTGCTTGCTGCAGTCACAAGGACACAAAGAAGGCAATGCAGTCACACAGCAGCTCTCTGTCACACAGCCTTGCATACGCACAGCTGGCAAAGTGGTTCTGGCTCCTTTAGAGCCAGTAGCGTATTAGTTCATGGACGTGCCACCCTCCCAAGGCAGTGAAGCTTCATATTCACATCTTGCACATGTCCATGTTTGAAGTGCTTGCCAGTGGTGTGTGCTCCTATAAAGAACTTTCCATGCAATTAATTTAAACGGTAGATATAGGTACACCTAATCCCGAAAAAGATACCATTTTAACTTGGCAGATTTTAAAAGTTTGGCAGAAGAATACAGAAAGGTGAGGATTACTTCCACTGCAACACTTGGGGTGGTGAGTTAGTTAGGATGGGAATCCTGGCTGCCAAATCCCAATCCAGCATCCTTGTTGCAGCCACATTGTTTCTTCATGGATAAGCTGCTGACTTCCTTTAGCATGTACTGAGGTACTGATATACACCTAACTTCACTTTCCATTTTAAGAGGCATACCACTCATCCGCTTGGCACAGACAGCGGCAACGCACTAATGAAATTAAAGTGTTTGTAAAGCCATACATTGTTACAAACTGTCATCACCATGCCCAGCTTCCAAACACTTCCATGCCTTCACGTCTGCAAAATGTAGAGTACAACAGTGTGGTACATTAATGCAAATAACAACCATAAAATTGCATATATAGGCTGATGATAATTGCACGGCACAATGTTTTCACTCTTTCACAAGATGACTGACACTGCTGTGCTATTTACTGAAGATAAAAACTAAAAGAGAATTAAATTTTCTATTATTGTGACTGACGACCTTTACAGCATCATCCTCTCAGACAAATTGAAATCTGATTGCTTAAAAGGATGCTGCTTGGGAAAATCCCTCTGCTTCCTCACAACCCCCGCGATAGCATTTGTCTGCCTCCCTCCCTCCCTCAGCAATGCTTCCCCCGGGTTCCCTTCAGCTTGTTACCTCCTCTGGCAGTGGGGCCAGGCCGCACCATGAGGCTGGGAGCCCCGCAGGAGCTTGGCTGAGCAGACGTCCCACCAGTTACAGGGACCATCTGCTAACACCCGCCACCAAAAAGGCTTCAAACTCCTCCTGGAACAGAATAAGCGGCACTCCCAGAAGGTGCTTTGTAAGTATTAGATATGCATAGTCCCCCCACTTTGCAAGCAAATACTTGCCTGTTGCAACGTATTTCCAGTACAGCGTGACTTCTCAGGGACTGCCATCATGTTCTGAATGGAACTCATGCAGCTACCACAAAGCTACCGATATAGTAACAGACTTAATCACGATTCTAACTTCCAGATCATTAAGAAAGCCCAATCTGGTACTACTAGTGCTATGGTGTTGCAAGCCAACATCATTTCTTTCTTCTAAGGAGAGAATAAATAAAGTATTTAGTGAAAAAAAAAAAATAATACAAAAACACAGCATTCAAATGGTTTGTAGTTCCCTGCAAGCACATTATCTGCTACTTTTTTTCTTTCTATGCAGCACAAATTCTATTTATTTCTATGACATCTCTGTGGTAAGCACTACATTTATTTCAATGATACTCTTTATTCTCTGTAATGAGTCAAGCAAACCACCAGCACGCGGTGTCAGTATTTTTACTATTATTATCTGTGTTGTGGCATCTCTGACAAGTTAGAGATCATAGTAATGATGATGTACCCAAAAGTCCGGTTTGGATAATGTATCCAAATGGAACAAATTCAGTTCATTATTTGATTTCACAGGCACTTAATCATACAAAACGATGCCTGGCTGGCACCGTGGTAAATGAACAAGGGAAAGATTAGATTTGTCAACTGTAACATTAAGATCAGCACAGCCTAGCGTGATTCCCTCCCTCCTCACGCTTTCTTAGATGTGGGACGTGTGATCTCCTCTGATTCTTCTGCAATGAGGTGATGTCAAACTGGGAACCCCATAAGCTGATACCAAATGGTGGGATGGCCACTTGGTCAAAAAGTGTCACTATCAAGTCTGTCGTCTTCATCGCTGAAGCACCATTCATGTTGCCCCAGAGGACATCAGCTATGCATGGAAAACTTGAGAGAACTGCTAGAGCCCATAACTTTTCATGTTATTAAGGCAAGCCAGTAAAGGGTTTGTGAACTGCTTCATGAATTGCTGCCTGGGAAGAGGAGCTGGTCAGTGTGTCCCAGGACAGCTTCTTTGGAGGGCATGAAAGAAAGCAGGGTTGGGAAGGAGCTGCAGACAAAACCGCAGCTGGCCACACCTGAGGCACGTCCTTCCTGCTGGGAGGAACTAGACAAGCTACACAGTGCACGTACAAATTAGACTGATGGTTTTTATGGATGAAACACATCTTAAAAACTCAAAGTGAAGGATAATAGGCAGCAAAGGAAGAACCTGTTGTTAAGTTTGCCCTAGAATTACATTCCAAGTTTAAATGACTCCTGGTCATTTTCATTTTCCAGCCTTGTAATTAAGAGCTTGCCCTTATGCCTGGCTGAAGTAAACCTTTAATTTGGTTAATGTTTGCACTCGACTAGTGTTAATGACAAGCCTAGGTGAAGCTAACAAACCTCAGTGTTCCCATCTTCTGAGAAAATCCAAATGCTTCGAAGGAAAGGGGCATGAAGAGGCAGCTAGAAGATGAACTGCTCCCCAGGGCATATATAGAACATCAACAAAAAGAATGTGTTCCTTTGTAGGTGCATGAATTAATGAGAGGACGAGAATTTTCAGGTGTTTGATTGCAGAAAGATGCCTGCTCTGACAGACACAAGCCAACGCTCCTCCTGCAAGGGAAGGATGCCTGAAAGTTATCTTACAATCACAGGTAGCTCTCAATGTGCCTGCCCAAAAGCAGGATTTTCCTTTACCAGCAGTTTCCACTGCTGGTATTTAGTTTTCATCTAATTCAAGCAAACCCAGTAAAAACGGTACTTCTATGTCTTGGTTTCGTTTGGGACAGAGCTGACTCTTTCTTCATCATGTCTGGTGTGATGCTGTGTTTTGGCTTTCAGAGAAAAACAATGCTGATAACACACCAATGTTACAGTTGTTGCTGAGCAGTGCTGCACAGAGCCAAGCACATTTCAGTTTATCAGCTTCTCATGCTGTTCTTCCAGTAAGGGGCTGGGGGTGGGCACAAGGAGCTGGGAGGGGATAGAAGCAGGACGGCTGACCTAAAGTGGCCAAAGGGATATTGCATACCATCTGACATGCTGTGAAAAAAAAACCATCTTGAAAAACAGTGGGGAGTTGGCTGGGAGGGCAGCTCCTGCTCAGAGACTGGCTGGGCATCAGTCAGTGGGTGGTGAGCAATTACGCTGCGCATCACTCGCTTTGTATATATGTATAGATCTATAATTATCATTACTATTTTTTTCTCTTCCTTTCTGTCTTAGCAAGTAGTTTTTATCTCAACCCATGAGTTCCACTTTGTTGTTTTTTTGCCAGTTTTCTCCCCTCATCCCATTGGGAGGGGAGAGTGAGTGAACAACTGCTTGGTGCTTAGCTGCCTGCTGGGTTAAACCACAACATACTGCAAAACGGATATTTAAGGAAAACTCCACTGATGTTCAGAGTTCCCCACACAAAATAACCTCCCTGCTGTGGCAACTGCTTAGTTGGGTGGGTATGCTTGGCCCTTCCCATGACTACTAACAAGACCTAGAGCAACCTGGAAGCCAAACATACAGCTCCTAAGGCACTCTGTCAGGAGCTAAAGCACTTTTACAGAGGAATTCAATTAGAGTCTGTTGAACAGTTGCCGCTGACACTAATCTCAGTCCCCTTTGGAAAGACTAATGTGCAAAAACCATCACAGCCAGATCTTTTGCCCATACAGTGGGCCGTCCTTTAACCATTTAGCCTTGGTAGTCTTGTTCTGGAGAATGAAAGATCATGTTTATCATGGTGAAACTGCCTCTAATTGAAGTTCAAATAGTTTTGCTTTGTGTTGGCAATTAATTTAGCCCATAGTTTCAAGAAATGGAGCAATACACCCTGACAAAGCCTTGGAAAATATAAATGACAGAGACTGCTCACTGGAGGACTAAGAACATCCTCAGCCCTGCTAACCTCCTCACTGAATCCTTAGTGAGCATCAGGCCTTGTCATCTTGTGAGCCGGAATCAGAAATTCTAAAGACAGTTTCTTCTGTGGTTCCATATGCTTTATGCATCACTCTTCCCTTTCAGTAAGGCTACTGTCGTTTAAACCTCCCTGCTTACATGCAATCTTTGCTCACCTCGGCATTACAGTGACAGCAACCCTTGTTGCAGGCTCACTTGTGACACTACCTATCCTCTGCATTTTGTTACAGTACTCTGTCAGCGACAATCAACTTCTGTAGCTGGTATGGTCTGCAGACACAGAGCATACTACTGCCCCTACTGCCCCTCCATCCCCTACCAAACCTGATTTCAAGCTCCCATTTCAACCTCTGTGTCCTCCACAATGTTGCACTGTACTCCAGTTGTTTTGTCACTTGCTGTGCACTCCAACCTTCCCACATTCCCTCTTCATTCTACCAAGCCAGAGGGCACCAGCAGACCATGGTCTGCATTACCCAATGACCCTGCATCACATTATCATCCTATTATCACCTCTCTTTCCCACTGCTCCAGCAGCAAGAAGAGGCCAGTAATTGCAAACTGGTGGAACACGGCATCCCGGTGTGAGAATCCAGCCTTGCCTGGGCAACACCATTCTCCTGCGTTCAATGTCAGATGTGGATTACCAGATTCTGAAATTTTTACGTGTATGTGGATAGTTTCATGCCCTAACTATCTAACCCCACACATTTCAGCCTCCAGAATGACCAGATCTTCCCCTCTTCTCACTTTCCTGCTTTTCTCTGGTCAAAAATGGCATCTCTTCATATTGTTTTCAAATTGGTCAAGCAGCAATCCTAACACAGTACCAATGTAATGCACCCTGAAAACCTGCAGCCCTCCTGAACCCATGTGGTGCGCAAGATGGCACACCTTAATGCATGCTCAAGGTAAGTGCTGTACCTACACAAACTTTTCATTGTTTTCATAAGCAGTTGGGAATACCCATGAAAGCTGAATAGAAAAAATAACGTTACAAATATTTGTAGAATCACAGAATGGTGTAGGTTGGAAGGGAGCTTAAAGCCCATCCAGTCCCAACCCCCTGTCTTGAGCAGGGCTGTCACCCAGAAGAGCAGGCTGCCCAGGGCCCCATCCAGCCTGGCCTAGGAGATCGGGCATCCAGGGATGGAACACCCACAGCTTCTCTGGGCAGCCTGTGTGAGCACCTCACTGCATTCTGAGTGAAGAGTTTCTGCCTACCATCTAACCTAAATCTTCCATCTTTTAGTTCAAAACCATTCCCCTTTGTCCTTCTGCTATCAGGCTCTGTAAAAAGACAGTTCCCCTCCAGCTTGTACACTCCCTTTATGTACTGCAAGGCTTCATGGAGGTCTACCCAGAGCCTTCTCTTCTGCAGGCTGAACAGCCCCAGCTCCCTCAGCCTATCCCTGCAGGGGGTATGTTCCATCCCTTGGATCATTTGCATGGCCCTCCTCTAGACATGCTCCAACAGCTCCACATCTCTCCTGTACTGGGAGCCCCAGGCCTGGATGCAGTACTCCAGATGGGGCCTCACAAGGGCAGTGTAGAGGAGGACAATCACCTCCCCCTCCCTGCTGTCACCCCTCTTTTGATGCAGCCCAGGACACACTTCACACTTTGCCTCCTGGGCTGCAAGAGCATGCTGCTGGCTCATGTCTGGCTTTTCATGCACCAGCACCCCCAAGTCCTTTTCCACAGGGTTGCTCTCAATGAGAACAAATATTGTTTTAAATACTGTCCATTGCACTCCTAATGCAGACGGGCATCTCTTACTGCTGTGTGTGACAGTGAATGGAGATGCAAGATTGCTTCAATGAGTGGTGCTACATTTGCATCCCCTTGCACAGCTGAGTGTATGCTTGGCCGAAACAGCTCACCCCCACGGTACATCTGAGCAGGAGGGGACAGGTCGGTCACAGACCTTCTGCACTAGGGAGGCTCAGTGCCATCTCCATACCGAGACGTGAAGTACCAGCAGAAGCTTTGGATGCCGGCTGCCCTGTGTGCGGGGGGCTGCTCGCAAGGACACCCACTGCTCTTGAGGAGAGCAGCGGTAAGGCTGAGCATGCACGCAGCCACTGGCATCCGCAGGAACCAAACGCAGCGAAAAGGCTCTGACTTTGGGTTAATATGTATATATGTGCATCTCCTCGGCTCAACACGCCGCTGTGCTGCACTGCGTGGCGCAGAGGTGCGAGCTCCCTCGGCATCCTGCAACAGACCCACGGCGGCGGAGCTCAGAGCGGCAGCGCAGCCCCCGGAGCTCGCAGCCCCCGCCCGCTCCGAGCCCGCCGCCGTCAGCGCGGTGCCCCCCGCCCTCAGATCCCGCGGAGGGAGCGCTCCGCCCGGCCCCGCCCGCCCCGCCCCTCGCCGGGAGAAAGGGTGACGTCATCTCTCCCGCTCGGCCCCACCGCCGCTCCCCCGGCCCAGCCGCCACCCCGGGACCGTCGGGGGGCTGCACCCGACCCCCCCCACCCGCACGGCCCCAAGCGCGGGGCGCAGGACCCCACTCCCCGGGCCGCCGCCCGCCGCCGCGCCCCTAACCCACACCCACGACGTCATCCCTCCGCCCCCCGATGCTGGCGGGCGCGCGGCCCCGAGGGGGGGGCTCCACGGCCGGGCAGCGGCGTCGCGGCGGCTTCGTCCTCGGCAAGGCGCCGGCGCAAAGGCTCCGCGCCGGCGCGGTAGGGCGGGTGCGCATGCGCAGCGGGGGGGCGGGCGCGGCGGGCGGGCGGCGGGGCAGCTCCTGCGCTGACACCTGCAGCATGTGCCAGGAGCTGCAGCGGCAGCGGCCGCCTCTGCCTCTGCGCGGCGCGGCCGCCCCGCTCCGGCGCCGTGCGCGGCGGCGGCGGCGGAGCTCCCGCTCCCGGCGTCCCTCCCGCCCGGCGCCGCGTGCCGGCGGCGCGCTGTGACCTTACCGAGCGGCGCTACCTCGCAGGTACGGAGCGGTTCGCCCCGCCGGGCCGGCAGAGCGCGGGCAGCGGGGCGGCGCCTGTTGCCGCTCACCTGTGCGCGGCCGGGAGCTGTGGGCGCCCGGCTCCCTGAGAGGGGCTCTGGGGTCCGGGCGCGGGGCGGCGGTGGGTGGGGGCGCGTGGGGCTGTGAGGCTGCGCTCGCCCTCAGGACTGGGGGCAGCGGGGCTGCGGGGCCGCGAGTGCGTGTGTACGGCCGTACGGATGTGTGTAACGTATACGGGTGCGAGCGCGCGGTGCGGACAGCGGGCAGCTCCCCCGTGCTCCCGGCTCGCAGCCCGCCGTGCGGCCCCGCGGGCGAGCGCGGGGAGCGCCCCGTAACGCCCGCCGCGAAGTTGGGTGAGAGGCAGAGGCACCCCGGGCAGCGCTCCCGCCGCCGGGCGTTACGTCGTGTTGGTGGCTTGCGGGGACGGGTGAGCCCCGCGTTTACCTGCTGCCTCCATTCCTCAGCGTGGGGGGTGTTTGTTTAGATCAGGTTGAAAGCATTGGACGGGGAACGTGTTGCGTGATGAACCGCGGTGTGCGCTGGTGGCCCTGGAGGTGTGGAAAGGAGAGCTGGAGAAGTGTTAAGCGGTGCCACAAACTCAGTATTTCTAGGCTTTACGTACAGTTTCACATTGGAAGTTTTGTAACTTTCTGTTCGCTTCTAAATGTTGCTCTTTCCGTTCCCGTTGGTGTACTGGAGCAGTCATACAGTATTGAGGGGGTAAAGGCTTGGAGGCTGTATTTTAACCCTGCTGTGACCGCAGAGCTGTTTCCCTAACTTTCATCCCTGTGCGGTGTAGCCTCTCTCACAGATCCACCTCCAGTGAGCGTGCTCACAGCTGGGCACCTACCTGCTGATGGAACGATGGCAACTGGAGAGCAGTGGGTGCTGGGTAGTTGGGTCATGCTGGCATCTGGCTGCCCAAGAGTAAGTGAGTGTGAAACAAAAGCCAGTGCCATGTCTGCTGTCAGCTTGTCTTCATATTGCTCCTCCAAGCAATACACTGCTGACGTGTGTTTGGGTTTTACCCTCTTGTTGGTGCACCAAGGCTCCCATATCAATTCAAAGTTAATACTTAATGCACAAAACTGGGCACCTGTGTGCTGTGGTCAGAGCAGGTGGGTGATTTGTGCGTGTTGTACGTGGGATAAGTGCCTCCCACCAGTGTAATCATTTCCACAGGCAGCCTTTGGAGTGCTGTTGTGAATGTGTACCAATGCCTCAACTATGCCAGCTCAGCCCTGGTGGACTCAGCTCTTTCTTGGAAGCCCCTCACACCTTAATTGTGAAAGCAAAGTGTGTGGCTGTGATTGCCGTATGGTGGGGTAACCTGCTGGTTCTACAATGGAGAACCAGGGAAAAAAGAACATCATGGGAAGGTAGCGAATAGCAGTCTGTTAAGGTTTAGAGGAAGGTGAAGGATGGATTTTTTGTTTGGCTTTTGTAGACGTAGTGCTGCCTTAATGACTTCCCCGATTTCTGCAGCTGTATGCTGTCACAGAGCAGAGAATAGCTGATCTCCTCCTATCCATTTTATTCAGCATATGTCTGTTCAGAGCAGCCTTTAATGGCCAGCACCGATCTAAAGCTCGTGGCAGGCAAATAATCAGTTATAATTGCACTGAAATCAATGAATATATACTGACACGAAACTGAGAAGAAAAACGCTTTCGTGGTGTTTTATGTTTTTATAGCTGAAAGTCAGACACAGCTGCCACGAACACAGTGTGTCCTTTCAGACAAAGTAGTCCATGCCACTCTTAGAGTTGCCCAGAAAGTTTCTTTCTCCAGTTTCAGCAGCTTTTGGTGAGCAAAGCACAAGTAGCGATCTTGGAATGAGAACTATTTTGGGGAAACTTCTTGTTCCTGTGATTAATCTCCTCTCTCATTCTCTGGTCTTAATCTTAGCTTGCACGTATACGCACTATTAGCAGTGGGCAAGGGCTGTTCTCTTAAACAGGGCTGCTTGCTTATGTCATCAGGTGTCACAAGGTTGCTTCTAATGACCGTGTTTGAAACTGTTGTTTTTTACATTAGTTGTAGGTGTTCCTCTCTAGGCATAACAACCAAGTGAAAACGGGAAGGGGTGTTACATTCCAGTTAGTTCTGCTGTGCGAGTGGGGATTGTAGTCGAGGGGAGGTCTTACATGGAATTTAGGACTTGTGTTTTGCCTGGAGTGAGGGGATTCTTGGGAATGTGGAGCCCCGGGGGCACAAAATGGGTGTGGTGGAGGGATGAGTCGGACCTCTGACCGTGGCTTTGATGTTGTGTTGTATTCTCATTCTGAGTGTGCTGCATTCATTGAGCACCTAGACGAGCACCTTGCAAGTGAAAAACTCACAGACCTGGGGTGCCTTTTCTTTACAGAGCTTATCCTGCTCCTAACCGAAGTGCAGAGCTGTTGGTTGCATTTGTAGGGGGAACCGCGGTACATAAACTTGCCGAGGAAATCAGGTCTGCCAGGCAACACAGGTTCATTTCCTGCATTGTCTCCAATCCAATAGTAGTATGACCTCATACTTCTATTTTCACTTTCTGCATTGTAGATTTGCGTCAGCATTTTTAGAGTCTGAAAGTAGATCAGGAGTAGAGGAGTAAGAACAACGTTGCATCTTCATACATTCCAGTGTCTGCCTGCGCTAAATTACTTCTATGGGCGTTGCTGTGGACTGACATCTTTGTTTCTGTTTGCAGAGAAAAACAACGTTATTGCTAAATTAAGGAAAATGAAGTTTCTTAGAGGCAGCAGCCTTGAATATGTTACACGGTGAGAGCTAAGACTGCTCGCTCAGCTGTTCTCAGGAACAAAACAAAGCCTTATGTCAAAGGTGTCTTCAGTTCGGCACTTACTCTGAGCTTCCTTGAATGGTAATCGTTAATAACATCATCTTCTCAAGCTAACAGAGCGTGAAAATTCCTTCATTTATAATCATTTAGGAGCATGCTTGAAATTCTGTCCACTGACACAAACAGCACAAGAGCTGTGCTTTTGCTGAAAACTGGTGGTGGGGGGGGGGGGAGGCAGGTGGCAAATATGTGGAGTAACCATAACGGGCTGGAAGAGCATAATGCAGTGACTCTCTCTCCTATTTTGTTACAAAAGCCACTGGAGAGAGTATGTTGGAAGAAACACATAAGGTTTTTGTCTGAAAAGCATAGCAGGACTGTATTGATCTGTATGTTTTTATATCTCTTGAATGTAACCAGTCACCATTTTGTGACCACCACAGGCATTTGCAGTCCTTTGGGAGAGGGCATTAACGGTCTTGCAAAAATAAAGTGTTCTCACGTTGCCTTCAATTTGGAAACCAATACATGGAAAACAGGTAGAAAGGGTGTGGCAATTCATGTTTAAATCCCCCCAAATTCTGACTGAGCATAAACACTTCATTTGTTTTTAAGGTAGTAGGTACACCTGTTGTATTCTCTGATACCGACATGGAGTGTTTAGTAGTCTCAGCAGTTGAGATGAAATGCAAAGCCACTTGCAAGAACTTGGAAATGTCAGTGGACTTTGTGTCCTGGAGTGGAGATCAACAAGCGTAAGACAGGTTGCGCTGGTGAAGAAAGTGATACCAAATCTAGGAAGCTCCAGAGAAAAAGAGCATCTCAAATGTAGAGATGCAGAGATCTAAGAAAAACTTTGAAATATACCTTGCTTGGGTTCAGTTACCGTAGAACTGGAGCATCATGAAGTTTCAAGCTGATATCATGTCCCCTTGAAATCTACATAAGCAGGGTTTTGCCCACTACTTAGGATAATCATGGTTGAAGTGCATGGGGCCAGATCCTTTTCTCATTTATGATGACATAAATCCAGTCCTGGATGTTTTCCTCCTCACATTGAAGAGAAAGAGATCGCAACAACCCTACTACCTATCTGCAGCATATCCACAGTTCCTGCTGGAGAGTATGCTTCTTTCACTGTGCTGTTCAAAACGATTGCTATTAATTGTATGATGTCATCTCCTCCTCCTGTATCCAATCTGTGTGTGCTGACTCTATGAGAAGTACCACTGACAGAGCACGTACTGGTGCATATGCTGCAAGGACCTTCAGGGAAATCCTTGCCTGCATCTCTTGTCATACAGAGGCTGCTTTTGCGTATGGATGCTCTGTGTAGCTAGAATGGCTTGTAAAGGAGAGTTAAAACTTAACAGAATTCCACCCTATAATGTACCAAGTACAAAAATAAAGGCTCTTTTCAGTTAAATCCTTTACCAGAATGGTGCCAAGAAGCAAACTAATCAAACAATTTTTTTTGTTGTTGGTGGTGTTTTTTAAATCTTCTTAGTTAGAAGAGATGTCAGAAGAACCAGGGGTGGAGAGCCACAAAAAATAAGTAGAAGAATCATGTGGTATTTCTTGATGTAGCGGTCTGGATGTCTCTGCTTGTTTTATTTAAAATGAAATTCTGACTTCAGAAGCGCGCTTGATTTCCTCTTTTGTGACGCTGACAAACTCTGCCTTGGCTTTGTTGTCTAAAGAGGTAGCAGCAATTAAAATGTGATGTGGCAGAGACTTCTATAAACTGTTTTTTGATGTGAGAATCGTAATGTAAGATTTTTATTTTTTTTTTTTTGACATGATGTAAATTAACAGGGAAAAGGAAATCTTTCAGTATTAGCCACAGCTTTTCAGAAGCTCGGCTGGAACTTCTTCCTGCTGGTCAACTCCACTCGCAATGGAGTGTGGGACTTAAGGCCCATCCAACTGGTGAAACTCTTCTATAGAGAAGTTTGACAGTGTTGGTTTGGGTAAAAGGCCTTGGTCATTCCCGGGGAATGGAGCAGCTCCTGCTTTTGTGCCAAAATTTGCTAGTCGTACGTATGGGCAAATAGATCTAGTGAAAGCGATGAGACCGTGCTGAACAGTTCATCTTGGGTTATGCAGAAGAGTGGAACTGGTTTGCACCTCACCTGGGCATCTCACAGAGTGGGTGAGCTGTTTCCAGCAGCTCTGGCTACATCCAGAAGGAAGAGCCATGTGGAACAGTTTTGCATCTTGGTTGTGAGAAAATGGTCACTGGAGGAAGGGAAAAGTAGAAGATAAGGCAACATTTTCTGGTGTGTAAAACATTAAGAACAAAAGTAAAACACATCTCTGTTTTCAAGTGATAAACTACAAGGAAAGAAAGTTCAGCTTCTGTCAGAAGTGTAAGAGGGAACTGTGGGAGCGACTTAGTAGTATGATCTGTTTGGAAAGATGTGAGCTGAGTTTAAGATCGGATGTTGTTCTGATCTTGACCCTTGGTCCTTGGGTAGCTGTAGTTCCTCACAGGTGTCGGTACCCACAGGAGCTGTCTTTGTAGGCCATTTGTTTGTGTCCTTATGCCTTGCAAAATTGTCCTGTATAACAGTAATTTGCATCTATTGAGTTTTCTCACAATTGCACTGTTGTACTTGATTGGTGCCAGAGTGAAAGTTAAATGATGGTTGGCCAGTGCTCAGCTGCAGGATCATTGTCCCCCCATAATCGCTGCCACAGAGTAGGTCTTGATAGCAGCCTGAAGCAGCAGTCAGCTTTCCTCTTTTCTTTCCTCTTTGAAACACTCTTTGCTTTGGCATGCGTGTCAATGAGCGTGGCCATGTGGCGTTCAACACAAACTCCAGCGAGGCTCGCCTCCCTGAAGAAAGCAGAGCTCTTGGCGGCCCACCAAAGCCCATCACGGCTTGACAGCTATGCTTTAATGAAACGGACCGACCAACTTCCCAGCAGGCAGCGTGCCAGCCTAACAGATGAACCTGAATGTGGGCAGCCAGTAAAGCAGATACATATGCGTAGATATAGATATTGTACGTACAGGCATAATAAATTGGGATCTTTTCAATTTGGAAAAAGATGTCCAAGTGGAAGACAGCTCTAAAACCAAGAGCCTTTAAAGATGCTTCTTTTGCGGAGGGGATGTGTTAGAGTTGCTCGAAGGAGGATCTGTTCTTTCCTTGTTACTCTCTGCTTGCTGTTTGGCAGATTATATAATAAACAAAGGAGGCTATTTAGTCTTTTGAATCCAGGCACCCTTATTATTATAACCAAGAATGTGGAGAGTGGTGCTTTACTGCAGCGAATCCCTTTACAAACCTGCTTGAAGCTTGTTTTGGCTCACATTCTACCAAGGTGCTCACTACAGCTTCAGATCAGTGCAAATCTGTGCATTTTGTGCTTTTCATTTTGATTTAATTACGGTATGAAGTACTTTGCAGAGTGAGGATTGCACAGAAATCAGTTACAGTACAGAATGCAACAAAACTTTCTCTGTAGGTACTAGCCTGAATACTTCCAAATCTGGGCATGCTTAGCTAGTGACTAAATGCCAGGCCCCTTCCATGGATGGCAGTCAGCTGCCACAGGTGTGCAGGCTGAGTAATCATTGCCCTGCATCAGTCCTTCGAAGAACTCAACGTTAGTTGCATCTCTGCAGAAGGACCATAGGAAAGCAAAGTGACTTGAGCTTGTCTGCAAAGGGTTTGGACTGCAGAAGCCTGTGTCTCTTGAGACTTCAGCCTAATTTTATCATGCCAGAGAATTGCCTAGCCTTGCTGTTTCAGGTCACACAGGTACTTGGTTGAAAGTCCAGCTCGCATTAGGAGAGAGCGCTACTGTATTGCGAGATGAATAGCATTACGTCTTCAGCTGGAAGCTCCTCTTAAAACTCTGAATGGTCTGTGGACATAGTTTTCCTTAAGCCCCACAAGGCAAACCAAGGATCTGTGATTTTCGGCAAAATCCGTAACAAGCTCTGAAAGCAATTTACTTCCATCAGAGCTGTCTTCATCATCCATATGGTTAGAAATTTATTGGATTTTTATTTTTTTTTTTCACTCAGTATAAAAGTAGAGATTTAGCTTTATGATTTGAGGGCCCTTGCATTAGACAGATGAGCAGAAGTTCTGGGGGTAAGAAATCCCTTTCAGTTTAACCTGGAGGCATGGCAGTTACTTGTTTGACTCCCAGGTGAAGCAGTGAAGTAGCTGCCTTCTGTGTCTGGCTGTGGGGCACTGCAGGTTTGGTGGTTTGTAAGCCAGCAGTGCAGGTAGGTCTGCAGGGCCGGGTAGGGCCTTCTGGCCCAATGGAGAGGATCAGACTTTTGGTGGGGGCTGACCTGTCTGGCAGGACTGGAATGGGAACATTTTGAAGAAGGGGCGTAATGAGGTAATTTCTTAGGATGTAGCTTTCAGAAGACAAAGCTTCTTGAAGTAGAAGTGCTGTGGTATACCTAGTGCACAATCATAGAATGGTTTAGGTTGGGAAGACCTTTAAGATCGTCCAGTTCCAACCTCCTGCAGTAGGCAGGGACACCTCCCTCTAGACCAGGTTGCTCCAAAGCCCCATCCATCTCCCTCCCTTTCAGTGAGGGAGCATTCACACAACTTCTCTGGGCAACCTGTTGAAGTGTCTCACCACCCTCACAGTAAAGAATTTCTTCCTGATATCTAGTGTAAATCTACCCTCTTCCAGTTTAAAACCATCTCCTGTCGCTACCTGCCCTTATTAAAAGTCCCTCCCCTGCTTTCCTGTAGGCTCCCTTCAGGCACTGGAAGGCCGCTATAGGGTCTCATTAGAGCCTTCTCTTCTCCAGGCTGAAGAGCCCCTCCCTCTGGACCTGTTCCAGCAGCTCCGTGTCCTTGTGTTGGGGGCTTCAGGACAGAACAAATACAGAATCAAAGAATCATGGGGGTTGGAAGGGACCACGTTTACCATTCCCTTTTTGGGCAGGCTAGGGTGAACACAGCCTTTAAATCTCAGGTTATTTTTATCAGTTTTCTTATCACCTGCATTCAGCTTCTTCTGATGGGACTTCAGAAAAGACTCCAGTGTTGTCCTGCAAAGGACTGGGAAAGGGCAAAAGTGTGGAAGAGCAGGATGGAGGAGAAGGGCTGTGGAAAATGGAGGGTGGGATGGAGAAAAGTTAGGTGTGAAAGGAGGAGGAAAACAAGGCAAAAGCGAAAGGTAGAAGGAAAGAAGAAAGAAAATAATCTTGAAAGCAATATAAAGGAAAGAGAGAGGGGAAGAAAAAGAAAAAAAGTGCAACCCAAAACAGATAGTCAGGTGAAAAATATGGCACTGTGTTGTTGAAAATTAGCACATGCTCCAACACAGTTTTGTTTTTCTCCTTATCTGACAGAGCAGAACTCATCTTGCAGTGGCTTCTCTGGGACTACTTACATGAGAAAGTCACTTGAGAAGACCTTTACAGGGCAAAGACCAGTATGCTAAGAGCAGCAGGGTCAAGCTGTATCTGTTTATGCCAGCAGATAGGACACTGATTTCCATTGCTGAGTCTGCTGAGGTGGGACTGTATTTGTCCTCAGTTAAGTGCTGGCACTAGGAAGAGGCCAGTAAGTTGCTGTATGTTTCAAGTCTGCAGACAGGCGCATTGAAAGTTGAACTGCATCACACCCTGCTCTGCATAACCTTCTGCAGTGAAAGGTGATACATACTGTCAAATACCATAATATTAGAGTTATTATTTCTGTGGTTCCTGTTCCTCCAGACAGCTACAGAAGATTTAAAAGCAATCAGTGTTTGTGAAGGTGTCATGAGTCTACTCTAAAAGATACTTCACTAATTTTTGCTTAACCCCTGTTTAAACTAGTCATATGGGACTGATGTTATTATGGATGACTGCATGAAAGTTGTTTGCGCTGTAGAAGATAAATGTTGTATGAAGTTGATAACTTAAATGCAGTTTGTTAGTTCATTTCTCTTGCACCATGGACTAGGCAGTCTTTCTTATGGAGAAAGTACACTTTGAAGGGTATATTACATTTCATAGAATGTTTGTCCCCTTGTAATGCTCTCCTACATTTCCAAAAGGAATGTTACGTTTCTTATGTTCTGGAAACACCATATTATGATTACTGTTTGCATTTACACTAAAGTGTTTCTTATCTTCCTTTTAAAAGTAAGCTAGTAGAAAGATAATTATTCCTTTGCAGTTTGTGGCTTTTTCTTTCAATGCATGGAAATCATGTGGTGGGGCATCATAAAACTTTTGATTTGTTGTGAGCAGTCAGATTTTTGATGGTGTGCTTGACTATCAGAACAAATGACCACAGCTTCTGAACCGTAAGTTCTATTCCATATAATTAAAATAATGTTACTGGACTTAGTGAAGCAGTGGGCTACATTGCAGTGACTGCAAAGCATGGAAACCTACCGTGTCTTTCTCTCATAAAAAAGCCCTGCCTGTGCTGTAGATCCTATGAAGAATTTTTAGAGATACTTGAAAGGATAAGCCGCTGTATAAATTCATGAAGTTCAAAGAGAAAATACCACTCGGGATAAAAAAAAAAAAGGGGGAGCTTAGCCCAGCAGCAGCTTAACTATAAGTGACAGATCTAGTGCTAAGTCCTGCACCATCAGTGCACATGCCTCTGGGGTTCACCAAGTAGCCAAATGGAAGGACCAGAAGAAAGACTTCAAGAACACTGACCTCAGAGGGGCAGGGAGAGAGGGCACCCTTTTGCCGGTAAGTGATGAAGGTTCTCTGGGCAAGATTCAAACAGGGAAGATTTAAGATGAGTACAACTAGATCTGCCTTCTGTCTTGTATTTCCTGTGAAAATGGCTTTTAAAGACATTAATATGTATTTGTCAGTATTACTGTGAAAATTTTGTGCCAGAAATGAAACTGGGAACTATGTGAGTTGGCAGCACTGTTATTGTAACATAGGGATAGATTACACCAGGTCTGAAATACACCTTTGAGGACTGAGACTCGCTAAGTCTCATTAGGTGTGAGGGTACTTCCCTCTGTGCCATATAATGATATGAACATTGGATCAAAGTTGATCAGCTTCAGGCCATGAGGGCAGCCCAAAGTTCAGCAAAAAGTCTGGTTTAGAGGTGACGCTTCCTTCTGTCATCTTTGTATGTATCCTGGACCCAAGTGCTTTTATTTCTCACCATCCCATGCCCTCCTACCTCTACAGAGAAACATTCCATAGACCCAGCCCAGCCACTCCTGATGCTGGCCTCCCTTTTTCTCCCCCAGCAGAGAGATGCTCCCTCCTGTACAAGCTGAAGCTCTGCCTACCTGCCCATGGAGCTTGGATTGAAGCAGCCATCCTGTCTCAGCCATTGCTGCGTATTGGCCATACATGCAAATAATCTCTGTAAATAATTTGCACTATTTGTCCCACAGAACAGCAAAACCTTGGTGGCTGTTGCATACTGCTGTTGCATTAGGAGATGTATGGGGGTAGCTTTAACTGCTGCCCAGGGAAGGGACACAGCAGCATCTCAGCAGCTGCATTGGTACTGGATGCTGTTCCTCTGCTTACTGCCTTTATTTCAGACAGGACCACCATTTGAAAGGTAGGAAATTACATTGTGTCCAGAACATTTTGCTGTTAAGTGAGATATGAACATACAACAGTGAGTGCTCTCCTTGAAAATGTGTGTGAGGCTGCAGTCACTGCTAAGCCGTGCAGGCTTGTTGGAGGCTGTGTTGTGGCCTCTGGGCCTTTGTTAGCTACCATAGGCATAGAAATGGCTCACATTGCTTTTGAAGCCCCACCTCTGTTCTGAAGTTAGAGTATTGTTTAAAGGTATTCCCTTTTTCCCCATGGTTTTGGTTTTAAGGAGGCTGGAGCCATGTATTCTAAGCAGTTGTGGGAGCTTTAGTGACAGCTGTTTTGCTGGAAAGCCTGTATCTGTCAGTGCCTGTAACATGGTTTGATGTAATCCTTTGGATTTCCTCATGCCTAAAAAAGCTGCAGAGTCTTTCTTGCCTACCAAAACACATTTAACAGCTTAGATTTTAGCAGTGAATATTTCTAAAGTCTACCATTTTGCATATACTCTGATAATCTACTATTTATGTATTTTTAATACACCTCTCACTTCAGTCTAAACAGCCAGTTAAGGACGTAGCTTTGGAAAATATAAAAATTTAGGAGGAAAAAAAAGGAGCAGAAGTAAAATATCACTAGCAGAAACATTGTCTCATTTCCTCCACACTGTTTGCTGCTCAAAACTGAGCAAAAATATTTAAAAACCCAAGTTGTCTCTTCTGACAGACTTTATGCCTATGAGTCAATCTCATCTTACTACTCAGCTGCTGAGATTTGTCCTTGAAACCCAAATTTCCCATACTTCACTGACATGTGTTTAGCAAGACCTTGAGATTATGCAATAGAAGGAGAGATGAAAGCTGCTGCCAAACGTGCCAGCTGGGCCCAGTTGTCTGGAGCTGACCAGAAGCTGTCAGTGCATGTGTGGCTCTCCTACAGGTTGAGAACAGTGGCACTGCTGCCCCGGCTGTTGGGAAAGGCAGACTTAGCCAGCACAGAGCAGGGTGCAGGGCTGACATTCCTTTGACATTGGCAAGAGGGTTTTCCCTGTTGTCGCATTTTGTTCGCCCAGAAGGCTTCGCTTTTATTTCAGGCAGAGATAATTGAAAGGAAGTAGTATATTACTGGAGCTGTGGGTCTTGTGCTACACTGACCCTCTCAAAATGCAAGGAGGGAGAGCAGGGGTAATGACACCTGATTATGAGACAGCCAAGTCCAGGGCAATTGAATTTGATACCTTTTTATTATTTTTTTTTCCCAAAAGGACTTGTTATAGCCCTGCTTAGCAGAGAGAAGAACACAGTGAACATTGTGCCACTGATGCTATGATTTACACCCCAATTAGTTGATATCAACACATTTATCTTTGCTAAGCTAAAGACAGATAAACTCGATTCATCAGATTCAAACTGATCTGATCCAGAACTGTCAGCATCTATTGGGATGATTTTCATGGGGCTCTGGGAGGTAGACAAAAGTGTGTTTGGTTTTCATGGTGGCGTTTTTAGTGTTCCTTTGTTTGCTTTTCTTTTTGTCAACTTCTTTCACTGAATTGACAGCCAGTGTTGGCTGTTATAGTTAGGTTTTTGTGGATCTGTGTCCATTGAAGGACTGGCTACAAGATACTGAGCCAGTTTACATTTTTCTGGTGGACTTGGAATACAGTAATTGAGAAGAATGTGTTGCTTCGGGGTTTTGGGGCTTCACAAAGCCCCAGACCAAAAGAAGAGGTGTTCCTTTTGACACTTTGTCTTTGGCAGGCACACAAGAATGAAGCTCCCTCTTGTTATCTGCTTGGCTACATCTATAGAATCTTTTAAGCAGGGGTCAAAAATTCATTAAGAGTATTTTTTTATGTTTTACTTCATACTTCTGCCAGTGTTTGTCTAGAACTTAATGCAGTTCCTTACCTGTCACTAGAGCAATTTCTGAAATGTTATTAAATGTTATTTAAATGGAAGCTCCAACATACACTCATATGCAATCTTCAAGTATGAAACCATTTGTTAGAATATGTTACATCATTACACGAGCAGTTAGATTGAAATCTTAGAGCATTCAGAGGACCTTTACTGTTTTTTAATGAGAAAATCCTCCCTTGTTTTGAAAGAGCAGACTGATGAGACTTTGTTTTGGAAAATGGCAGCATCTTCTTACGTGCTATGCTCAAATCATCAGTGTCGTTAGATAGTGAGGTGTTTAAATGGTTTTTGATATATCAAGTTCTGCTCCATGCTGTCTGTGCATCTGTATTAACTGTTTTCTTAATTATTGTGTTTTTCTAAGTGGCAAATTCTCAGCAAAAGCACCTCAGCAGTTGCTCCTAAAAATGCTACATTTGTAAATGGTAACTTGTACTGTTACTCTTAGAATCATAGAATCATAGGATCACAAGGTTGGGAAGGACCTACAAGATTGACCATCCTCCCATCACCATTGCTACCACAAGCCACTAAACCGTATCTTGTAGCTCCTCATCCAGATGCCTCTTGAATGCTGCCAAGGATGGCGACTCCACCACCTCCCTGGGCAGCCATTCCAGTGCCTGACCACTCTCTGAGAGAAGTTTTTCCTTATGGCTGATCTAAACCTCCCCTGGTACAACTTGCAGCCATTTCCTTGGGTCCTGTTGGCCTGGGAGGAGAGGCCAAACCCCTCCTCATCACATCCTCCCTTCAGGAAGTTATGGAGTGCAATGAGGTCTCCCCTGAGCCTCGTCTTTTCCAGACTGAACAATCCTAGCTCCCTCAGCCGCTCCTCATAAGACTTGTTTATTCTGTATTTATTCTATGTTTAAACTCTATTTTTAAATCTCCCTTTTAAAAAGATAATGCATGGAACACCTATCAAGAAGTGCAGCAGAGCTACCACAGTCCAGGAGGCCTTACAACAGAAATCAAAGCATCGTCTATGTTTCCTCATTCAAAAGAACTGTGTAACACAGCCTCAGCAGCGAGGTGTAGCCTCATGAATTTATGTTGTTCCACTGAACTTCTTAGAGGATCCACTCTGATTCTGAGTGTGTTTCCTGTGAAGCTACTCACTGTGGAGAACCCCTCACAAACAGCTAGGGCAGGATCAAACTACACACGCATCAGGGAAGTGAATGCCCGAATATACAAATACATACATGTGTGCAAAGGCACGATGACTGAATTTCTTAGCATTTTAGAAAGTGAGGTGGAAGGAGATGATGGTAATACAAAAAAACCCACAACAGTAATCAATTTTCAGGAAGCTTATGAAATTGCTCTGTATCACAAAAAATAACTAGAAGGTGAAAGCACTAAGAACGGGCATTGAAGTGATGAGTGGCCCTTTCAAATGGAGTGAGATCCACGTCTGCATGAATCCTTATTTCAGGAAGGGGGAATATTTACAATGTTGGGAATTGTTCTGTTCATCTTGGTGATCTGACTGAGACTGAGAGATGACATCCAGTGGCAATCTCTGCATACAGTCCTAACTGCCTTAGCATGAGTCAAATGCCAAGTTAGCCCCTGGTTATAGAGAGAAGGCTTCTCTGGCTGAAGAATAATAATTTGTGACTTTGCATATTTTAACCCACATTTCATCCACTTATTTCCTCTTTTCTCAGCACTTCAGATGATGAAAAATAGCTGGCGAACCTTTTTTGCTTGTTTGTTTTTAAGTACTCTTTTGAACTGACAAGACATGAAATCCTTGGACCAAAGGACAGCATTTGTTAGTAGGTTACAAGTGTCTGAAAGTAGAAATGCCAAATGTATTTACCTCAGCCATGATTTCACTGGCATAATAAGATTTTTTTTGCTTTGCTGCAGTACTTTAAGATTATGGTAGCTTACTTTGAGCTAAAGCCAGATTTGGGATTTGGTTGTAGAACATGCAAGAAGCGGTTTGTGGCTGTAGAAAGTCTCTTCGTTTCCCTTTATATGAGAGGATACTAGCTGGGTAGGGAGCAAGGAACACAGTCCCAACTAGGGTGCTGGTGGCCATCCTGTCTGTGCCCTGTGCAGCTCCCGAGGAGCCTGACAGTAATTCTGTTCCTCTTCCCAGAGGCCTGTGCTTTCCTTCCAGGTCCTTTGGCATTCATCACCACTGAAGCTAATGGCGACCAAATGTGCCTGAAGTCAGTGAGCACGCTTCCACTCCGTGCCATGCTGTTGTTAAGCTCCTGCTAGCAACCTTCAGTAATTGCAGCAGTAGCACTCATCAGCTTGTACAGCCTGTACTGAAGGTCACCCACCCCTATGGTATGAGCGCCTAAGTAAGCCCTTGTGTTCCCCTCCGTGGGAGCATCCACAATGGCTGGAGCTTAACTACTATCATTTGATGATTCATTTGCAGTGCTTATTTTCTAAAAATTGCATAGCCTGCTCTCAAAAGCAAAGCAAAGAAAAAAACAGCTGTTATGAAAAGAGAGGAAGAAAAACTCCACATAGAAAACACAAGAGCTTTAAAGAACCAAACCCACATTATTGGGGTAGGAAAAAAACAACAATTTGCCACATCTTATCTTTGAAAAAGATCAGAAATAGAGTTATATTCTACACAATTAACAGAAACATTTGTGAGTCTTAAGAACACATAGATTTGGATTTGGTCCTGCCTGTCATTTCTTACTTTATTGAGTTTCATAGAGAATAGGATAAGGAATTTTTCCCTATTTTTGAAAGATATGCTGTTATTTTCAGTATTAATGAATTTGAGGTATGTCATATGGACACCGAAGTAAACACACTGCTTTTTAAGTGTAGGAAGCATCATTACTGACCAGTCCAAATTTTGCTGTTGTATCACTGAATATGCAGACTGATTTTGTTGTTCTTCCTCTTATCGTAGCATAGTTTGTACAGGGGTTGATTAAAAAAGCAGAGCATTGGTATGGCTGAAAAAAATTAAAAATACATTTTCAGTACTGTGTAATATACTGCAAAGCATCACACAGTACTTCAGTACTGCAAAAAAATATAGCTGAAACTGAAGCTTCCCATTAAGGAATTTCATAACTTTTGTTGTATTTGAATTTGTAATAGAAATGAAATATTTTAACATCTCCAAATTCATTATTTTCTTTCACCTCACTCTGAACTTAAATTTTTTTCTGCCTGAAAAAGAAGAGCAACTCTTCCTTCCCCTCATACCTCCCCGTAAGCCTGCTGAGTCCAGAGATACATCTGTCTCGATGTGTCAGAAGCATGCAGCCTCTGTACCTGCTGGGGAGTTTGTGTTTAATGCTGAGAAGATGCACTGCTCCAAAGCAACCCCCTGGTTCACTCGACAAGGCACCAAAATTAGAAGTCCAGGGTGGTGCTTCAGATAACACAGCTTATCCCAGAGGAAAACACCGTCTGCTCTGAATGTGATCTATTTTCCTGTGTGAATCAAGCCTGGCTTTTAGTGCAGTGCTTTATTTGGATTTTGATGATGAAAGATTTCTGTTTTCAGTGTTAGATACAGTGCTTCCTTGGTGAAACTCCATCTGTTCTATTTGGTTCTCCTGACCAGCTCTCTTCTGAGGCTCTCCTATTCACCATTTGCATGACTTTTACCTGGGAATATCTTTGTTGTGAAGGATTCTCTCCTGAGATGTGCTCCCTGTTGTTACATGCAGGGAACCATGGAACCAGTCTCAATTGTCTCAAGGTGGAGGAAAGGCATCATGATGAGCTGATAAATTTTCTTGCAGACTAATGCAAGGAAACTGGGTTTCAGGTCCTGACTGACTTGGAGCCCAGAGAAGCAAAAAGCGCTGTCTGCGTGTGTGTAGGTAAGGGAATAACCCACAGGATGAGTCATGAATGCAGCATTACTAATGACCCTACCCACACCGCAGCTGCTGAACCTTCCTGCAAAGCAGAATCAGCTACAGACCTCCCCCAGATGCCAAGCATATCTCATCGGTACCCTGTGGAGCTGATGATCTCGGACAGGCTTTCAGAGTTGCCCCCAGCTTCTAGCTGAGCTGCCTCTGTGGGGGCTCCCCAGAAAGATCTGCTCACTTGCCTTGGTCTCGCCTCCTGCTCCTTGAAATCCCCCAGTACCACGGCTTTCACCTTAATGTCGGGAAGCTGCAACAGGGAGTCTTGCTAAATGAGTGAATGCATGCAAATAAATGTAAAGCACAGAGGGCATGGTGATTTCTGCAATCCTCGTAGTGTGGCTATAGTTTTATTAGCATTTCCTTTGATGGAATGGCTTTCTTTTGATGTAGGACGTCGTATATATATATATATATATATATATGTATGTATGTATTTTTAATGACCTTTGTAAAGGCAATTTGCGGAGAAAAAAAGGTGGAAACAGTACAGTGTTGTTTCTGGAATGGGCTAAAAATTATTTTGCAGTTCTTGTTAAACAAGGGATGTTTCTTCTGAGGCAACACAATAGGGGCTGAAAGTGGGATGAGAGGAATTTAGATCCAAAAAAAAAGGGCATGTAGAAAGCCAGGATTAAAGAAAGCAGAAAAGCGAAATTCCAGCCAAAGAAGAAAAAGTGTGTGATACTAATATACTGAAAGCTTTGGATGGCTGGAAAATGTATAGAAGGGCTTCGTAGAAGGAATTCATGGATTTTTCTTTTTGAATTGAGATCTGTCATTCTTTTTCCTTCTTTGGATTTTGTTCTTCTGGTTTGCTACTTTTGCTGTTGCCCATGTACTAAAATTAACCTCTTTTCCTAGGAATCCTGGTACTTTCTGTTTGCAAACCTATTCCTGGGTACTGCTGTCTTTTTAAGCCAAGAGTTCTCTTGCAGTAGAACCAGGGTAAGAGTTTGCTGTGCCGTCACTGCTCTCCCACTGCTATGAGATGATCATCTTTCTGAACTGGAAGTGTTTGACCCTTTTTGAGAGTTGATTCTTGTGAACAGTTGACGTGAGTGATGCTTCTCAGCACTGCTGAGTCTATTATGGAAAATGAGTTTGTTATTTGACAAAACTCACTTGTGTTTGTGGGCTTTGGAAAGCCTTTCTTATGATCATTACTGCCATGCTGAAGTGTCTGTGGCGTCAGGTGCTGTCACCTGCCTTGAGCTGTAAGAAGAATGGTGCTCCTGGTTCCAGTGCAAGCGTGGCCAAAGAAATGGGCCAGTTTTATGAGCAAAAGTAATGGATTCTCAGTTGGGGTATAACAGATAGAGACAATTTACAATAGTGAGTGCTTACGGATATTTTCATACTTTTGCTGAAGAAATTATAGCATAAATTTATTCCTTCCTCTTCTTCTAGGGAGGGTTGTGGAGTCTCCTTCTCTGGAGATATTCAAGACCCGCCTGGACACCTACCTGTGTGACCTGGTGTAGGGAACCTGCTTTGGCAGGGGGGTTGGACTCGATGATCTCTGGAGGTCCCTTCCAACCCCTACAATTCTGTGATTCTAGCTTGTATATCTGAAAATGAGAATCACTTTGGTTCTCAAGGATCACTGGATACTCATGGAGCATCTAAACCCAAAAAGTGATTATCGTATTTTAGAAGGCAACTGAAAATCACTGCCAACTCTTCCTGTGAGTTGTGTTGTGAGTAGGATAGTTTGAATTGCGGAGAATTATCATAGAAGTGTGTTTGGAAACCATATTCAAGGAAAGAATTGGAAACAGGCATAGTGAACTGATGTGCTAGGTTTCGTTCCGCCTTAATTCTTAGCTCCTGCACCAAGACAAAAAGTCTGTCTGATTAATGGCATTCTTCAGTATTTGACAAAAAGGGAAGCTCCTGTGACTTCTAGGCTTTGCCAAGGCTGGATTAGGAGTCAGGGAGCAGGGAGAGCTGCTGTGCATGTGCAGAGCAGTGTGGAAGAGCTTGCACTAAACTTGACCCATATCAGTGCTGCCAATCTGTCATTATTCACAAACACGAGAGACATCACATGGCTGGCCCTGCACCCAGTGTTGCTCCAGAAAATGCTAAAGGCTGGCTGAATGGAGAGACTTAATGAAGGGATTGATTATTTCTGTCTTGCCTCCAAGTCTGCTTCATTCTTGGCTGAGAGGGTTTCGCCTTTCAGACCCTGCCATGAGGGGAGCATTTACCTGTGCTCCTCTGGGATGAGCTCGCATCGTAAGTGCAGCAGCAAAACTGGATTAGGCATGAGATTTGTGAATGTAATGAATGGGGTTAAGACATAGTTGAAGATTGTGTTTTGTCCCATGTACTGGCCTTTGCTAGTAAAATTCTTAGCAACTGAAAACACAACAGGTACCCTGAAAGGGTGTACTGACAGACATATTTCAGAACAATGTTTTAAGTTCCCCTTGAGCTACTTTTTCCTTGACAGCATTTTTAAGAATGTGTAGTTATCATTATCCTTTCAACTATACTTAACTATAATAACGAGAATAGTAGAAATATACTCTTGGAGAATTGATAGATGTGAGCAGGACCAGCAGTCTATAGCAGCACTAATTTTATGCAGAGAGCTGTGCTGTGAAACCCAGTGAAAATATTGCTGTGTGTGAGGCTTGTTGAGTGTGTGTCATCCTGCCTGGCTCAGAGCCTGGGATAAACACCTCTACCTTCTTCTGGGACACATAAAGTGGCTTTGAGAAAAGCTTTTCCTAAGCCTCTTCATGTGAAAATCTAATACCAAATCATTTCTGCTGCACTTTATTAGAGATGCTTGCAACTGAATTGCTATAGATTGCCTTTTAAATCTGATCCCGCATTTTAAAAGTTACAACAGGAAAATGTCAGTGATATATGTCTAGCCCTCTGTCAGATGCGAAGGAAAACACAGTTTATCAGTGACCTGCTAATGGCAGAGAAGCCACTGACTGTTTGCAGCCGAAAGGCCTTGATCATACTCAATCGCTTCAGAGTTGCATGCCCATACTAACATCAGTAACTGCACAGAGTACATCAGCTAGTAGGAATAGCTGAGATATCATCAGATCCTGCTCTGGCAAAAGAAGTAATGGGGCATTTGGGTTTCATAGGAGGCATTCAGCATCTTGCTTGGGTCAGGTTGTCCTGATAATCTCAACTGAAGGTGGACCTTCAAGGATTTACCCAGCTGATGCCAGAGCTTCTAATAATCCCACCTCTGTATCTTCACCTCCTTTTCCCCATCCTGCTGCACCCTCACTGCACCCCAGGATTGTGCTTTGCGATTGATCACCACCAGCTCAGCAGAAAGTGTGTTGTGGTGGCAAACATTTTTGAAAAACTGCAAAAATGGAAACAGTTCATATAGTTTTCATGGAAAAGTATTTTCTGACATTTGTAATGCTTGGAGTTTTGTAAGCTGTGCTATGCACAGTGTTAAGGAGTGTCCTCTGGCCAGTCATCTCCCAAGATAGGTAGTTACAGAAAACCTAAAATCCCTGTGCTATGATTTTTTGTTTTACTTAGGTGAAGGAGCTAGGTTCACTTTGGCCAGTTTCCCTAAGTCAGAAGTCACTGTGTTCTGGGATTTGGGAGACTTTGAATGATGAATTGATGCCCACTGACCAAAATGCTTTGAAGGTCCTCGAATGGATTTTATTTCTGAATGTTATTAAAATGCATTTTTTGAAATATAAATACATTTTCATAGTAGTACTGTCCTAATTCTAGTGATCTTTCTTTGTTAGTGTCAAAAGAAATCCATAGCATTTATTTATTTATTTATTTATTTATTTTGCTCTTCTGTTGATAGTATGGGTTAATTTAAAAAGTGTAAAATAAGAGATCTGGGTGGGATTTGAATCAAGGTAAGTTGGTATTTCAGACATACCTGGCTACCCCTGTTGGCATTGAGGTCAATTTCCACTTAAGTGGGTAAACATCCTTGATTTGGCAGTGATTTTGCTGTTATTTCAGTTTTCTTCTGCTATTGTGAGAGCGTGAGAAGGAAAAGAATATTATTTAATTACTAGATTGTGGTATCTGCTTTGCCGTGAGAAGAAAAGATGAGTATTTATGATTTGCCCTTTACTACATCCACTGTGACTCCCGTGGATCACTATCTAGCTGAATTGTTTCCCTCAATTACTCTCCAAAAATATTGAACTCATTCTCAAAAAATAAAATGTTTTTCTGACATATGCCTTTGCACAGAGAATGAATTAAACTCAAGTAGAACACAGTGGACCCTCTGACCAGAAATTTGTATCTCTGGCTACGAATAAAGCGCTTAGCTCATTAATTAGTTCCAATACATTCTCTTAGCTAAGGACATTCTGTCCCAACAACACCAGCGTACATGCTGTAATGAAACAGGTATTGCTGCTACTGTTTTAGGGAGAGGGGACTGTGAGTAAAGCGTCCTCACACAATGTTTTTGTAGAGTTTAGGCAGACTCTTTAATCACATGCATACTGATGTTTTATTGCATATGGAAAGTTGGTTCCTCCAACCATTTCCATGTGAGAGCCTGTCTACATTACCATCCATGCATAGGAGCTTCTGTGTCAAGCCACAGCCACGCTTGCATGAATCATAGCTGTAAGAAAGAAAGACTTATTAGTCATCTACTTCATTGCCCTTCCTATATAGAATTATCCTATATTGTGCTGTACATTTACTTCTTTTATGCTAGTCTAATTTTAAATTATTGAAGAAATGGGGCTCCCACTGCTTCCCTTGGGAAAATGTTCCGAAGCATAATAGATCTACTGTCAAAAATACACTCATTTCCTCATATTCATTTTTCCTTTATTAACTTTTTCATTCCACCATCTTCTATCTTCTCTGCATTTTTCTGTGATGCCACTTAGAATCATGAGCTTTGAACCCTGTGAATGTCTGTTTATTTTCAGCTTCCTATAGGCGCATGTAAAAGGGTACAAATTAACCTGTCCAGGCTTGTAAATTTGGCTTGTATTTAGGAGGTGTAAGCCAGTAAGATGATGAATGTTAGTTGGTTCATTTTGAAGCAATACACCTTTGCAACAGTGTCAGAAGTGACTGATTACAAACAATGGCTTAAAGTTTCATGCCAGCTGAAAGTTAATGTCTTAGGCCACTTTTTGCAGAGTGGCTGCTCTGTGAAAATGGAAGCATGCAGAGTACGTGGAACCTTTGTGGATATTGATTTTGCCTTGAACTTCCATGTTTTTCCAGAGCGTTCATGGAATACATCAGACAGATTGAAAACTTACAGTTTCCCAAGTGAGGTGCCCTTGTGTGAGCTCCCCTAGTCCTTATCAGCTCAGACATTGTTATAAACTAAAGTCAGCATTGGCTTCTGCTGCCCTGTTATTTCTATCCTGATATGGTTGAAGAGCATTCATTGATCATCACAATCATGTGGGCTGAAGCAGTGGTTTAAGATACGCCTTTCTGCTTTGCGTTCAAGTGAACTTCATTAGAGGACAGCAGCTTAGTACAAGATCTGTCAGAAATCTTCAGACATTCTCATTTGACTGGACATTAAATCTGTTTTCAGTATATATCAGGTTTGCCTTAGTTGGATTCTGAGTGCAGGTATATAATCTGACTTAAACTGCAACTTTACAGCATTATTGTAATATGCATGTACTTAATTGGCCCTACTCCACAGACCACTGAGCAAGGCTCATTTCTCTCCTTTTGCTTTGGAATTTGCCATTATGAGTTTCCTTTCAAACCTTAGATCCTACAAACAACTTCCGGGTGGCTTGCAGGCTTGCTAGGCATCTGTCTGCTTTTCCTCCCTCCTGGTCTTGGGCAAGTCTGCTTTGCACTGACCTTGTTCCAGCTGCTAGCACCCTTACTGCTGAAATTCCTCTACAGTTCCAGGTCACGGGGCTCTCTTCTGCTTTGGACAAAGACTCAGCCATGATGTCTTAGCCCTGGAAGTGAGCACTGTTCTGAAAGTTTTAGAGTTTGTCAGTTTTATTCTAGATCTGTAATTCTTTTCCCAGTAAGTGACGGTATTTCCCTGGAAAACCCTTCAATAGAACTCAGTGATTTTGAAAAGGGAATGTTTTTAACTGAGGTTAAATGTAGGCAAGAACATAAATAGAATTTGATTTCATAGAATACATTCTGTAGACAAAGCATCTGCTTTGTGGAGGACAGAATAAAGCCCTGCAGTGCAGAGAATGAGGTTGCAAACATGACTGTGCCCTTTGCTCAGTGTCTCCTGCTTTTCTTGGAAACGTTTGCATCTTAGGTAGATGGATTGTCAAACCATTGACGTTAATGAGAAAACTCCACATGACATCTCTCGTGGTTTCTGTGTGTTCCATGTGCCTTCCTAAATACCCAGGAAACCCATGTGAGGGAGGCAAGACAAAAAAAGATCATACACATTGTGCAGTTTAGCAAAAGTGGGCATCCTAACTTGTTCGGTCTTTGCCAGGTTACTTGTTGGGAGGGACACTCTCTTCTGAGATAACAAGTCTTAATGCACTTCTTTAGCTCCTTTTCAGGAGCCAGCATGCAGTTTTATTCCATACAATGGACTAAAATGAAAGTAAAAAGTGAATCAGTCTTTTGGGTTTTGTCCCAATATTTCCCCTAACTGGCATTGCTAAGGTGACAGTGCATACATTACAAAAGCTGCAATCAAATGTTCAGTGTTTGAAGAGCCTTTTCCATAGGCTAGCTGCCTAGGCTCTTTACCTGGGATATGATCTTACTGTCACTGGATGATCGTACTGTCCCGTTTGTTAATTGGAACTGGTTTTTAAAGGTAATTGTTCTTCTAAAATTTTAATGGAATCTGAAGACTTCACGTGATAACACTGACCATACAGAAAGCATGGAATGGCATTCGTGTTGTTTTATATGCTGTAACTGACCATGCATAAAACTGTGTAAAAAATTAAACGTTAACTAATGAGACCCCTTGGCAAGGGATAGATCCCAATTAAGTGCCTTTAAAAATACTAGATAGGAAGTAGCTACTGTGCATGGAAAGCAAATGCTAGTACAGAGCAAACAGATTTTCTAAGGCATTGTAGTAGATATGCTTGTTGAGTTGACCCTCACTTTTGGAATTGTATCAGTGGAAGAAAGAAGCAGGAATTGGCTTTGCAAATCAAAATGGAAGCCTAGCAGTAACAAGTAACCTTGCAGAGAGCAGGCAGGGCTAGTGCTTGCATTCAGCATAAATCTGGCCATACACTTTCACCTTTTCAGTATGTTGTGTTTAATAATGTAGGTCTACTTAGGTATGCAGAACTTTTATATGAATTTGTCTTTGATTGTATACTCTATAAACAGTGACCTTGCAACTTTATGTTGGCAGATGAAAGGTTTTTGGTGGGTCCAGTTAAGTAACTCAGAGAAAACAGCAGAAAGCCAATAAATGCCTGTAAGAGTGTACAGGGCTGAGGTTTCTAGCTGCAGCATGTAGCTGTCATGTTCTGATGTCATCTCTTTACCCTTGGGCAGATCCTTTGGTGAATTCAGATTTGTGACCTTCCAGCAGTAAGAAGTGAAGGTACGGAGCAATGACAGCACTGGATACATAGGGGAAGGGTTCCAGTCGAGAATAGCAGTTGTAAAAACATGTTTGTCTGCAATCTAAAGTAGAAGATAGTTCAAGGAAAAATTGCTTATAGTTTGCCCCAAATTTTCTTAAACAATTGCAGAACAAACAGCTCAGTGGAACAGTAACACCACTTGCCAAGCTGAGTGCATTCAGAAAAGCAGGCCTCTTTTAGCGAAGGGAAAAATCCATTCTGTCACATACTAATGATGTGTCACATTCTCGGACAGGGAAAACATTTTGTTATCTACTCACCTTTCTAAGCTTCTGTGAGTTCAGAATGGCTTTCTAAATTCTTGCCAGTGAGGTAACATGCAAGTTGTTGATAGTTGTGTGGCAATGTAGAGACCAAAGATACAGAACCTGGCAAGCTATTTTCATTTGACCATTTGGTTGTTTTACGTTCAAATAGCCCATTAAGTGTGTGTGACTCCTTCTGCTAGCACTTCTGACAT
Source organism: Alectoris magna (assembly GCA_030625065.1). Lineage (NCBI taxonomy): Eukaryota > Metazoa > Chordata > Aves > Galliformes > Phasianidae > Alectoris > Alectoris magna. Next base: position 42,306,380 of record CM060561.1, on the reverse strand, counting down.
GTCATAAACGCAGTGACCCCCTACAAAAGAGGTTAAGGGCTTTCTTGTCCCGATGCTGTTGGTCCAACAGAGAGGTAAAACAGAGCACTGAAGGGGTGGATTTGCAGTGTGCTTTGGCTTGTTCAGAATATAATCTATAGAAATGGCAGCTAAAAAGGTTCTGGGATATAGGATACAAACAGAACTGCACTTGCTGCCTTCTTTATCTTTCAAGTGAGTGGTGCATATGTTCTTGTGAAAGGGAACTGAATTTAATCACATAAAAAGTGTTTTTCAGAGTAACGTAAGGGCGAGTAAATATTTATTAGTAGTGCAGAATCATAGCAAACCACAGCGGAGTTTTACTGAGAAATAACCTTATACTTAATGACTATCTTATAAATGTGAACTATAATAATCTACCTTTAAAATACGGGTCAGTGACTGTCATCACTCTGTAGTAAAGGCTGCTAGAGAGGAAGACGTGCAGCAGGCTGAGGAGAATGCTCCTGGGAGCTGGCAATTAACACATCCTGAGCTCACAGCTCCCACAACAGTGCTTACTCTGCATGTGACAGAAGCATTAGGAAAACTTGTATCGTTCCATGCTTTTCTTGCCAATAACAAAATTCACGGCATCTGCAGTTTAATTTATGTATGCATTAGATGGAGAAGCTCTAGGCATTCGTGCGTAAAACTATGGGAAGTAAAGTAACTGGTTTTCCTACCCTTAGCATGATATTTTTTTCAGGGATGGCCACCTCTGCTGTGTGACAAAGACTGAGCAGATCACTGAGGGCTGGGAGAGACCAAGCAGCTCTCAGCTGGAGTCAGCTACTGCTGCCAGTGCTTTGTGCTAAGGACTCGTGAATTGCCAGGTCCCAGGGTCCTCTCCTCCAGCCTGCTAGGTCCTTGTGTGACAACCTCCGAGCAGCTGGCAGAGATCTCTGCTGAGCAGTGTGTGAAAGACTGCAGCAAAGTGCCCCTGGGTAGCTCCGTTGCACATTCGTGGTCTTCAGTGCAGCAGAGGGCTTTTGTGCTGAATTTGTGAACCAAGGTGAATCTCACTTCACCAGTAAATCTGCTAGAACTGATGGAAATGGCACGTGTGCATTTATTGTAGGATTTACTGCCAGTGTTACATGAGTGGTCCATTGAGAAATCTCTTAAATACCAGCAGGCAAATATATTCTTATGTATAAGACCTTCATGTTAGGCAATAAAAATAAAAAAAAAATTCTTTCTGAATTGTCACCTTCCGTGTTTTCTTTTCCCTATGTGCCTGCATCTTCAATCTAAAATAAGCAGGTGAGTATATTTTTGTTCATTTTGGAAATACAGCAGCAAGAACAATTTCGTGCATCTTAAAGAAGACCAACTAAGGAGTCTAGCTGAGTATTACCTATATATCACAGACAAAATTTTTCCTTCTGGCATCACAGAAAAATTTGCTTAAAATGAACTACTGCACAGAAATGTGAGCATGACTTCTTTAGTCTGTACTTCTTTAAGGTCGGACTAATACTTGCAGTTTTGGAGGGATCTGATTCATACCTACTGTTCTTGAAAAACTCTAGTTGTAGCAAGTGGATGTCAGCAGTAGATGTTACCATGTGCTGTTTCACTGGTTCCTCTGTGGTGCGAGGTACAGTCTTCACCACATCTTCTGTGGTAGGGAAGGAGAGGGAGAAGTTGTGGTTATAGGTACCACTGTCCACCCATGGGACAGTCAAAATTTAGGATAACAACCTGTGTTAGGTTTACGGTGAAGCTGATGTACATTGAGGAGCCTTTTAGAGAAAATGGCTCCCCGCAGTGATTGGCAGCAAGCGTGTCAGAAGAGCATGGACCATGAAAAAGGCTGCTAGAGACCAAAGCAGATCCAGCCACGTGGCACTGGGGCTGTGAGGACAGGTGGGTTGTGACATTTGTCCCACAGTGACTTCCCTCACAGTAAACCTTTTCCCAAAGCAGAAACTGGTAGAAGGATCCCAAGCAGAGCTACAGCCACCCTCTCTTTGCAGGAGATACTGTGGGAGGGGAGGAGCCAACCTGATGTCATTACAGTTCTGTTGGACTGCCCCTGTTAAATATGATGCATTATTGCTATTTTTAATCAAATTTTGTTGTGTTTTTTTTTGTTTTTTTTTTTTGTTTGTTTGTTTGTTTGTTTTTGGTTTTTTTTGTGAGAATGGAGTTGATAAAGCAGATTGTTGCCATGCTTCATTCACATACCTAAAGGGAAAGCAGTGCAAGGGAGATTCAAACTGTAATTCACATGGAACACAGCCACAAGAATTTCCAGATACACATACTTGGATTACTCTGAAAAGATTACGTTTGCTAGGGAACCCACTTCCATCCTAATTTCTGGTCATACCTGCTTATAATTTATAACAGCAATGCCTTACATTATGAACCTTTGGTTTCTTTTGTACTTTCCCGGGATTTTCATTGTGAGTCAAAGAACACCTGGATAAGGATATGTATTTCACCTTGTAAAAATACTTTCTACTGTTTCAGTAGAAGTAGAAGAGACTGAAAGTTAGAGCAAAGATTCTTATTGGGGTCTAGAAAACGAAATGACAGTTTGGGCAAGTTATGGTAGAGATCTGCCCACAGCATCCAGATAGAAGTCTAAAGGGTTGAAGAGCCCTGCAGGTAGTGAGCTGACAGCTCAGAGAATGATTGGGCAGTGTCAGAGAGGTGTAATGTGGCAAGAAGAGGACTAATGAATTTTATTTCCCTTCTGATTTTCACACTGAGAGTAAGAGGAGGAGAAAGCATGCGTAATGTAATGTAATGTGAGACTACTGTAAGAGAAGAAGGGTAATGCAAGCTAACAAAGGCCTAGAGGGGGGACCGGTAGGCAATGAAAGGAAGTGTATGTTTGCACAGGATGCCCAATGCTTCAGATTCTGTGCAGGGGATATCCCTGAACCACATGCATGCATCCACTGTAGTTCTGAGATGGTAAACTAAGGCAAGAGATGTGTGATCTCTCAGTATAATTTGACCTTTCTACATATTATGTTTATGTTTGTTTGTGTAGCTGCTTGGTAATTAGTTCTGCCAGCTCTTGGTTTCCATATGTCTTAAGTAATGACAGTATATTCTCAGATTTACTTCTATTTATACTAATTAAATACTAGTAAACCTGTCCACTTAAAGGACAAATTATAAATCGTCTTCTCCTCAGCTTCATGTTGAGCCTTTCTGTGTTCCTGAATATTAAAGCTTCTTTATTTTTTATGTTTCCCTTTCTTAGAACAGTTAAGCAAGTTTATAGTCCTGCATAATTTAGCTATACACTTCTTAGATTAGGCTCATACAGAGGAAATCATGACAAATTATGTAGGAGGAAGATTTCCAGTTATTCAAGGCCTAAGGTGATGAAATTGTATAGAGATTTATATTTTTATGAAGCAAAATTGCAGTGTCTCCAGAACATTTCCATTGCATATGAGCTTGAATATACATGAGAAAATCATTATCAAGGTTATCTACTTGAATTTCTTTTAAATAAATGGTTATACGGGGTTGGAAAACAACAGCTAGCACCATAGCCCTTAGGAGACAGAAGGGTAATTCCTGACTTTGTGGAAGGTCATCAAAGCATGCTGTGTGTTGACAGCTGCCAGTGCAAAGGGAAAGGAAGAATACTTTTAAAATAAGGAAAATGGCGGGGATATCTTCCTTAAGAATTTGGAGCAAGAGAAATGCTTGCTCTGTGGGGTGGTCATTACCTGTAACTGTGGTGGAGGACACTCCTAGTCCAGCTGTCCGCCCTGTCCATGCGGCACAGCCCCGCACTCTGGCTGACTTGTTTTATGGTGAAGGCAGAAGGTGTTTCAGCCGATGGATTGCAGTTCAGTGTTTCACAGTCAGCAGTGGTGTGCACTGAGTAATTGCCTTCCATTTCCAAACCTATGTACTGAATCAATTTAATGGTGCCCTACCAGTCCCACTGAGCAGGGTGAGCATTTCTTCCAGGCCTCTGTGGGCAAAGAGCTGTGTGATGGAGCAGAGGTCTGTCTGTTCCTAGCTAGCACAACTACATAGAGAGTTGTTTTTCTCATGGCTACACAGGTTAATCTGAGGACTCCTGTACAGTCAACCATGCTGCAGGAAGTCAGCGATCATCCTAACAGGGAAGGGAGCCTTCATATGCAGAGGTGGTGCAGTGTCTGTTCACCTTATGCCACCCCGACTTCCAGCTGACTGACAAAGACAGAGTTGATCTGTGTCTTAAGGAGGAACACAGAGCATGGCCATGAGGCCAAACGTAGCAGCTGTGTTTTCTGCACACCTATGTCTCTGAAGCAGCGATGTGATCTTGGAAATTTGGCAGAAGGGATTGCTGTGCCAAGTACCTGGTGTCCTTGCTGTCCTTCATGCTGCTGGAAAGCAGACACAAATAATTATTTGGCTGTTGAGGAGAGCTGTATCTTCTCCTGCTAGCTTGTGTGTAGGATGCTGTGGAAATTAGGTAATTTTTTACACATTGAACCCAGAAAGGGCTTGGCATCAGCCCCCCCTTGGTTTCAGTTGCCTTGATGCAAGGCAGTATGCCCTTACAAGCATGTGGAAGAGGGAGCAAGCAGAGTTGGTCTGACCCTGGGTAGTCATCAGTGCAAACCAGGAATGTGTGAATGCCTTTCAATACAAGATAGGTTTTTATAACCTCTGTTATCCATAACAGATCTTCTCTTCTGTCTCTCTCACGCTTCTGCAGTCTTACTTTAGCCTTTCTGTAGCTCAGTTCCATTCCCAGAGGCCTGAAATGAATAAATCCAAACATACTCTATTTCAACTTATACCCCATGAACAGCACTGCCGATGTGGCATTTTGGAGACTGAGGGAAGCGAGCCACATTTGCTCGTGGAAAAAAAAGAAAGAACTGCAGCAACACAATGACGTAAGGTTTATCCTGCAGGTTCACCTCGGGTTACAACCGGATCTAATTCAGCATGCTCTTGTCAGTACAGCTTACTTCAGCTGAACCAAGAAATACAGTTCAATTCTGCATGCAGCTAACTCCCACATAAAGCATCAAAACCTTTCCAATCTGATTTTTTTTTTAATTGTATTTTTTTTTTTTTTCCACTTGAGGAACTCTTGGGCCCGAATAATGTGGGTTTATTTATCTGTCTGCTACCAGCTGAAAGTAATTTCATGAATTTGATTAAAAACCGCCTCAAAGTAAACTGGAGAATCACACACTTACGGGAGCTGCTCCCACACATAGACAGTAATGAAGCTGTACAGGAGAATGTCGCTGTCTGGGGCCTCTGCACATCCCCGGGGAACATTTCCCCACTGGGAAAAGGTCCTGCTCTGCAGTCCTGACCAAGAGTAAGGTTTGAAGTAGCTCTGCCAGCTAGCAATGTGCTGAAGTATTTTGTTGTTTTCGTCTTGGTAGACTCTGAGAAATGACTTGCATAAATTTCACAGCAATGAGATATCTTTTTAATCTGTAACAATTTTGCAGTTTTCTTTTGTATCATGGTGTAGTGGCAGTCTTCATCTGCTGGCAGACCCCTGAAGCTCCCAGAATTCCAGGTGCTGATAACTACGGTGCCAGACCAGAAGTCACATTTGTGTGGAGCATGTCAAGCAGTTCCAAGAAGTGAATTAATATGCCTTGGCCCAAACCTTGAGCAGGGTTTTACACACTGAGGCGAGTGGAGCTGATGTATGCTTGCTGCCTTCATCTTCAAGTGCTGCTAGCTACTGGCAGAGTGAAAAAATGCTTTAGAAAGCAAAGGTTTGTGATGCACTCCCAGGGCTATAATTTTATTTTTTTCCTTTAAACAGAAGTTCTACGCAGAAATCTCTTGACTAAACTTCAGTGTTAAGCAAACATTGTTGTGTTGGATCTGACCCCATGCATTGTTCCTGACAGTTTTCAAGAACAGGCCAGTGTATAGCTATGAAATAATGTGACAAAAGGGGAATTTTCTTCTTAATCCCTCACGTTTAATCATTGCTAGTGTCAGGAAATATAAATATTTGTCTTCTGTTGCTTAAAGAAAGCAAGGTTCATTAAGGATTATATCCTTTCTTTCTAAAACAAATGAGTTTCTAATGGGAACATGCAGGAATTCATTAACAATCTAATGAATATTTTTAATAGTCCTTTTTGGTCCCAATTATAATATAATGCAGACAGCTCCACAGGGTAAACTACATTTCAGGTTTTAAAAGGTAGAACAGACTTTTCATTAATCTCTTCTAGCTTTGCCTTTCAGTTTTACCCTCCCTATTGAACTGGCTACAGGCGGTGCTGTCCCGATGCCAGCTTTACAGTCACTTATTTGGTTTGCTTGAGCAACGAAGGTTTCTGCACCCCGCCTCGGGTTTCAGGCTGTGTGCCTGACATTGCCAGTGTCACCAGGAGCACAAGTAGGTGGCATGGCCGGGCTGCTGCCACCAGGGCTGAGATCACCCAGCTGGCCTGCCTCTGTGATGGATATCTCTAACTCTTTCCAACTTGAGCTGACTTTCATCCCGTGTAATGAAAAGCCTTAAAATAGAAAGTGGAAGGGAACAGAGAGGAGGTTTAATTATTTACCAGTGCGGTAGAATCTGTTTCTTTTGTAAAGATACTTCTTTTGTTGTTTTTTGGTCTGTTCAGTTTTCATTAAGCCAAAATAAAATCTTTGTGCTCAGTGTTGATTCAGATTCTGGGGCTGATTAAAGAGGCTTTTGAAGAGAACTGCATTTTTTCCTTCTTTTACCTAGTTATTTTAAGTATCCCTAAACAAAATGAAAATACTTCTTTAGCAATTTACAGTATGTTAGCTGCAGCAGTGCTGGGAGATACTAGCTTGAAGTTTTAGTTGCTCTAAGCACCCAAAGCTGAGGAGTGCTGCTTTTCTCCCACTGTCGGCCACCTCTGTGCTTGGCCCACACTGCTCTGATCCTTAGGTACTACCTCAGCAGTACAGGGCAATGTGTGGCCACTTCTGGGACATGGGCACCCAGAGACTGCATTTCAGAGTGGTTTTTCCAATTGCAAAGCAATCCTCATCATAATAAGCATTTTGATACTGTCTTTGTCTTCTTCTGAAAGCAGAGGAGATGATGTCTTCTCGTTCACTGCACTATTAATACAGCAAGTGATCATGAAGATGACGAAGGGCCTGGAGCACCTCTCCTGTGAAGAGGCTGAGAGAGCTGAGGCTGTTCAGCTTGGAGAAGGGGAGGCTTAGAAGGATCTCATCGGTGTCTATAGATACCTGCAGGGAGGGTGCAAAGAGGATGGAATCAGTCTCTGTTCAGTGTTGCCTGGTGCCAGGACAAGAGGCAGGGAGCACGAACTGGAACACAGGGTGTTCCCTCAGAGCACCAGGAGCACTTCTGTGCTGTGCAGGTGACAGAGCACTGGCACAGGCTGCCCAGAGGCTGTGTGTGGGCTCTGCTCCTTGGAGACCTTCAGCAGCCACCTGGATGTAGGCCTGGGGTCCATCAGGCCCTGCCAACCTCAGCCATTCTAGGTAAACAAAGGAAACAAATTCACTTAAGGAGGGGGTTGGGAAACTGTTTCCAAGTGCCACAAAGGTCCTTGAGGGTAAAAATGAGAAGCTCTAGGCTAGACTGGAAACTGAAAGTTACTGAATGTGGCTGATGGGTACTTGGTATTTTTAGGTCCAATTTGTAATTTAGCTACGAGGGGAAAGGATGAGTGGGAGCTTCAGTGCCTGGGACAAAATGCACTGTCTTAGTGCCGGCCTATTTTTCACAGTCCTCTAAAGCCCACAGCCTGGCTGGTGGGTGGTGGGCCTGGCCTGCCCTCACCTTGGTGAGCAGCTGACCCTGGCAGGGCATGCAGGAGGCTGACAGGTGTCATCCCAAACCCAGTGCAGGAGCTGGAGGAATCAACACCACCCCGAGGACATGAACTCCCAGCAGGCTGAGAGGGTGGGGAAGATGGGCTTTTGGTGCTCCATTTCCTTGCCATGCTGCACTTAAAGCCAGAAACAACATAGCAATTCCTGAGCAAAGCCTAACTTGATTTGTTTTGGAACGATCTTTAAGATTCCTTCCAACCTGAGCCATTCCATGATTGACAGTACATGTTCTTGAGAGATCTGCGTGCTCACACTGAGACTTGTGGAGCCCGAGTGCCCATCCATATCACCGTGTCCTCAGCTTCTTCAGAGAAGTAGACAGTAATGAGAAATATAGTGAGGGCTCAGAGAAATGTCCTTGCTTTATCCTTGGTGGATGGTCTTGATGCCATTAGCAAACTACTGTACATAGGGGAAAACATGCCTTTAATAGTCTTGTCTCAGCTGCTGTTAATTTGATTTCCCTCAGGTATTCTGTGTTCAGTCACAAAGTCCTGGAGCAAGGCTTGGTGTAGCAAGGAGTACAAATAATTTACGCTGTAATGTCTGAGGTTCATAGATAAAGCGTGCGCTATTTCAAACAAAGCAAAAAAAAATTCCTTTTATTTGGGGATAGACAACACGAATTCAGAGAGAGGGGAGGAGGTGCTGTAATAAGAAACGTGTTTATTCAAAGCAGTTTTGTGGTATCTGACAGCAAGTAGATTACGTCCAGACCTGTGCTCAGCTTCTGTGCATACACGTTGTACGTTTGCAGGTTGTTCGTCATGATGCTTCACAGAGCAATGTTAAAATAGTTTGTAATTATTGTTGGATTATTTACGCATAAAATATTTTTCTATGTATCTCTTTTCCTCTGGAAGTTGTTAATTTAGTTTCCACATACAATTCCATTCCAGCCATAAATGTAGACAGGATTACTTCTTTTTTCGTGGAAACCGAGGAAGTGTGAGTTAGGCACATAATTATGTCTGTCTTGAGACTAAACTGCATTTGTTTGCATTTGTTTGTATTTATGTAAATCTTCAGTAGGACAATGGGAAAGAATGGACTGGATTCCGCCCCAGATCATCATTTCCTATTGCTTTGCTGAAGCCGCTCATTTCAGGGTGGGATTTTTCAATAGGACTCAGTATTGCAGTTGCTTCGGTTCTGCTGCTGCTGTGGTACTGCTTCGCTTGCATAGCTTTGCAAAAGCTAAAATTAAAGCATTTCGAGAAGAAATAGGTCATGACCGAGTGCATTTGAATGCTAATTATTCACAACTTTGAAATTATTGAATGTGTTTCTTCAGATTTGCTCTGTTCCATAGATCCCATTGACATTTAAATGTAATTTACTTTTATCACCATGTTGTATCATAAAATCCAGTTTCTGATATTTTCATTAACCGGTACATGTTCTGTAATATAAAGGAAATCATACTTAGGTCATGGAGGAGAAGGGAATGCGAGTTAATCTGTTAATTTCTAAAATTCACTAATTAATTTTTTTAATCTCATACTGGTGTTAGGAAGATTTGGGGATTTATTTTCAGTAAAAGATGTGTAAAGTTCCTGAAATTCTCTGTGCGGTTGAAGATGAGCATGTGATTGGAGGTTCAAAGTCACCAAATCCTAAATGCTGCACTCCAGCCTTTTGGACCTGCAGCCTTTAATCGTCTCTTTTCATATGGAAAATGTGTGCTTCTCCTGGAGGTGCTGATTCTTCTAATCATTCCTTCCCATTCTGATGAGTTTGCACCTTCTCGGAGAAAAGCGCTTGAGAGTGATTTCTTCCTCTGAGGTAGTCTCTACTCTGGTTTGAATTTCCATAAATCAGGGCTGAAAGGGAAGTTTGTGGTAGCTGAAATATTGCTCTGAAGATTGCAAGAAAAGCACCGTAATGGCTGAGCATTTGAAAGTATGTATTTGTCTTGGGGTACCAGTTTTCATTGTATTCAAAGATTTTCGTGGTGGCTGTAGATGTCTTTCGTAGGTGGTATTCAATGCTGCTGATTTCTCAGCCCTCAGAAATAGTGTGCACGGTGGGATTTTTGACCAGAGTAATGGTCAGATGGTAGCGGGTTACAAAAGTCGCTCTTTCAGCGACTATCAATCAAATTGATAATTCACAAATCATTATTTGCCTTTCTGTAAGCCCATTTTCCCCTTTCACCTCATTTGCCTGTGCTTTGTCTTGTGAAATTCTGTGTGGTGTTAACGTGACTCCCAGGTCGGGTGTTTCTTCCCGTTTGATGTCTGTGAGGAGCCCAGGGTATGCGAGGCATTTGCTGCCGGCATTGCATAACTTGTCATTTGGCTGCTGTAAGCAACCGTGCCTGGGGAGCTTCATGCGCCTCTCTGCAGGCTGAGCCGCGCAGCTGATCGTGACACCCGTCCTCGTAGGATGAGATCATCAGCTAAATATAGGTTATAAAGCGGGAAGACCGCGCTCAAGGAGAGGCGTTGTTTCCCCGTGTTCCCTGCGCCGTGCTGGAAGCGGAAGGATAACATCTCTCCTAGCAGGTACAGAGCAAAAGACATTTAATGTGCTGAATGCGGGAAGACGCGCATCGCGCCATCTCCTGCGTGTGGTGGTCTTTCCATCCTCATCAGTGTGCTTTCTCCCCTTTCTTGAGTCCACCTGGGTCCGGTGCAGATTTCTCGCTGAAAGCTGCCATCTGTCATCCCGGCTTCTCCGGCTGACATTTGGGATTTCTCTGCAGGATGGGTACAGCAGAGGGAGCAGTAGGACAAGCTTCTCCCAGGCTGTCTCGCCCCGCATGCTCCCTCCCAGCTCAAACCCCCAGGCTCAGCAGCATCCCCTTCTGTCCCTGCTCTCCCAGCAGGACCCAGCCCCAGCCCGAGGGGTGTGTGGGTGCCATGGGGTTGGGACACAGATGGCAGGAGACGGCTGCGTGGCCATGACACCCACCACGATGTTTGCAGAGCCCCACACACCTTGAAGTGTGAGGCAGACACTGCTGGCATTCATATAACTGATCTGGTGGGATTCCTGTCACTGCCCTAGATATTAATGCTCCAACAGTCGTCATCACTTCTGAGATTTTTAGGCCTCTAACTGTGTTCTTGCTAGGTATTTTTTTCTTAAAAGAGAAAAAGTTTTCCCCTTTCACCAAGGTTTTTGTCTGGAGAGTTGAATAAAGTAAGCCAAGAGCTTAAGAAAGACGCAGAGCTCTTGGAGCAGGTCCAGAAGAGGGCCACTAAGATGGTCAGAGGAGCACCTCTCCTGTGGGGATAGGTTGAGGGAACTGGTCTTGTTTAACTTGGAGAAGACTCTGGGGAGACCTCATTGTGGCCTTCCAATACTTGAAGGGAGCATATAAACAGGAGGGGGAATGGCTGTTTACTAGTGTGGATAGTGATAGGACAAGGGGGAATGGTTTTAAACTACGACAGGGGAGGTTTAGGTTAGATATCAGGAGGAAGTTTTTCACTCAGAGGGTGGTGACAGACTGGAACGGGTTGCCCAAGGAGGCTGTGGATGCCCCATCCCTGGAGGCATTCAAGGCCAGGCTGGATGTGGCTCTGGGCAGCCTGGTCTGGTGGCTGGCAACCTTGCCTGTAGCAGGGGGGTTGGAACCAGATGAGCACTGTGGTCCTGTTCAACTAAGGCCATTCTGTGATTCTATGATTCTGTGATTCATTTTAGAGCAGGAAGGATTTTCTGATGGGATGTGGGATGAATGAAAGATGGATGTTCCTGTGTTGGGCCAAACTGAACAGAGGATGTATTTAATAGATTATTTTCTTCCAGTCCTGAAAGAAGTGTATGTCTCTTCATCCACATGCGTGTCTGCCTGCACGCACACTTCAGACATTGGCCAACTTTCCACAAAAGGCCTGTGGTTGTCTGTCTAGGCAAATGTAAATACCTAACATTAGTGGCACCTTAATGAAAGAATTTACTGGAAGTCTTCTTTCACTTCAGAACATAGCATTGCAATGAAACCAAGGTACTGGCATGAGAAAGGATAGCAGAGCCGCTTTCTTAATAAAAATATTCCATTTGTTTCATAATTTCAAGACTAAAGATGTGAATATCAGGATAAGGTTGTGACAAGATGAATTTTGGTGCTGCGGTCTTTAGTCTGACAAATGTTTCAGCCATTCTTTTCAGGCACTGGATGCCATGAGCTCTCCTATTTAGCACTCATCAGTACTTTTGCATGCAGGGTTAGAACAGACATGATTTCAAAACCAGATCAGGGCAGCAGCTAGAAGGACAGTTGTGGAGGCCTGAGGAAATTCAAAGGATCATTGTGGAGATGGTGTTGCAGCACGGTTGCATGGGAGTTGAGAGGAAGCTGAAGGTAGACACGGGCAGCTCTCAGTTCCTGAGGGATAGGGATATTGATGGGAGTGTAGAGGAAACAGGGATTGCTGTCACTGGGAGCAGTAATTAACAAGGTCCTTAAATCCTTAGGAAAACAATCTTCATTAGATGCACTGCTCACCAAGCAACTTTAATGAAATACATCTGTCACTTCAAACCTTTCAAGTTCAGCATTTTCAGGCAGGGAACCAATAATGGATGATACAGCATTTTTTATTTATCCATGAGCACCATCAGGCCAGGAAGGACTTTTCCAGGACTCAGCACTGGGTGGAATTAGATTTACCTGTCTTTGTGTGTGTGTGTGTGCTGTTTCTTTTTTTTTAATATTTTTCCTTTCAGTGAAGTAAAAATGACTTATAATGACTCATTGATTTAAGTTCTTTTGATTTTATTAAGTCTCAGAGGTCTTCATTTTACTGATCAATTTAGATTATCCCCTCCACTCCCTGTGGTGAGCTGTAGGCCTACTGTTAGGTGGTGAGCCTCCTAGGAGCAGTAAGAGGACTCATCGTAGTGCCCGGGTGCCAGAACAGATCTCGCTGGAGCAGCTTGTCTCCTCTTTGAGGGCAGAGGCTGTGATGTGTCTGACTGAGGCCATTCTGGTCCCCTGTGCTGCCTCCCAGTGCTGTGTCATGAGAGCAGCAGGGGGGTGGGTGCTGTGGGATAATACCAAGAACCCCCATCCCCACTGACTTCATTACCTGTTTTCTATCTCTTTCAGTCTCTTTTTTTTTTTCCTCTTGGGCTGAGGAACCACCAATACATGAAGTTCAACATGAGAAAGTGCTGGAATCTGTACCTGGGATGATGCAACTCTGGATATATATATATATATATATATATATATATATATATATATATATATATATAGTGAGGGTGAGAAGTTTGTGAGCAACCCCATGAATAGGGATTTGAAGGTTCTGGTTGACAAGAAGTTAAATGAGAGCAGTGTGCTCTGGCAACCCAAAGGGCCACCTGTACTCTGGGGTGCATCAGGCCCGTCACTGTCAGTGGGTGAGGAAAGGGGCTGTGCCGCTGTGCGCTGTGTCTGTTGGACCTCACTGGAGAGGACTTCTGGTGTAACCAAGCAGCTGAGTCACTAAGTCTGGGGATAGACTGGGGGTAATGGAGTCAATTTAAGTTCCGCTGAAAAAAGCCCATGTGTTTGATCCACCATGACGCATGGAACTGCATTCCTGTCAATGTAATGGCAGTCCTCTACTCAAAGCTCTTACTCTTGAATGAGCCTGTGCTGAAATCAGCTGTAGAGGTTAAAGAGATTGTTCCCACGAGCAAGAATTACTCTGAGTAAGACTTAGAAGGACAGAGCCCGTAGGGTGAAAAATGTTGCTTGTCCCAGTAAGCCCAAATCTTAAGACTGTCAAGAGAAATGAATTCAAGATGCTGACAGACAAGGGAAGATCAAGAGCAAATTCTGTGCACATTAAAAATAGCTGAATATGAAGGGACAGTGCATTCCTCTTAGGCACTGGGCTAAATTGGAAATGGGTAGGAAGTCACATGGTTTCAAACATGTTACGTATTTGTACTTGAGACTCGTACCAAATTACTCTCACCTCTTCATCTTTCTCTCCACTCCAGCTCCTGCCTCTACAGCAACTCATTACTAGTTTGTATTCGTACGTCTCAAATCCAGTGGTACTGGTGCTCCCCAGTCTGTTGCATCTGGTGATGTTTTTAAGCAACGGGCCCTGCTAAGAGAGGAAAAGCAGTAGTCCTCCCAGCTTTTCTCCCAGCCATGTGCTGTGCTGGCTGCCATGTTCAGTTCTGGCCATGTTAGGCGCTAGTATTACTGTACGCCTCTTCACCTGATGAAACTGGACACCTGTCTTCTCCTTTGGCTTACGTGACACAGGTTTTGGATATATGACCTCTCTGTCCCATTCACGGGAATGGGATCTTCGCTGTCCACATCAACATCCAAGCTTCCCCAGAAATTTGAAGTATCCAATTTTTCAAAGCTCCACCTCTACGTACTCTTATGTTTATAATTAACATTTTATGATACTTGAGGAGCATATACTTAGTATTCTTTTAGAGGATCCAAAACCTAATCTCTTTTTCCTCGTATCTAGTAAAGGAAATACAAGCGATGGATAAAATTTTTATGGATTTCCCTCAATTAAGCACTCTTTAGAAGTAGATTGGAGTCCAAGAACCAGCTCAGTGTTAATTCTTAGCCTCACTTCTGATCCATCACATTGGTGCATCACACTTTCTTCCATGGAGAGCTGTTTTCCTCCTTGCTGGTTGTGTTAATGAAAAGGAGCCCTCAGCCACAAAAGCACGATTTGCCTTTGTTCTCTCCTGTTTGTCTCTTTGAGCTTCTAAAGTACTGTGCTTCTTAAGACCTAATGTTAAGTTTGCTTCTGGTGCTTATCTGCCCTTTAGATCTCCCATCCTTACAGAACAGTTTAAGAACACTGATTTGAGGTACAGTGTTGTCATTACACAGTATGGAGTTGCTCTGTTTGAATGGGAGTCACTGCAGCGTAAGGACTTTCTCTGGTGTGAGAGATTCATAATGGTAGATGTGGCTCAATTGGAAATCAGTGCTAGGCAGCGTTCCTGCAATTCACAGCAAGTTCTAAAACTGAGTAATAGACATGTTCCTTGAATCCTGCTATCAGCAAGCCACAGTTTTGGGACCTGAGGCAGAGGAGAAGTTGAGTGACTGCCTTACTTTCTGGTGGGAAGTCAGTGGCATATTTTTTGCTTGCTGGAGTTTTTAAAGCTCTCTGCAAAGCAGACATTAAACATACTGAGGTCTGTATTTTCTAATAGGAAAAAAGATTAGCGACTCAAAATAAATCTTTTGATTCTTCAGGAGTCATCTTGTCAGTTAGTTTATTCCTTAATATTTATATGTTACGGACAGCTTTTCCAGGTGCATAAACCTTAGCTGATTCCAAGCTAGGAGCTCTTGCCTTCCTGCCTGCAGGACTGACCACAGCAGGGGCTGTGCACTTTGTGTTTTTATCCAACTTTGTCTCCTGCAGCAGCATTGTTAACAGTAGCTCATCAGAGATGAGGTGCAGACTTCTTTTTCACTAACATAGTGAGTATCCTTTTGCAGCCCTTTCAGCCTTTCCAAGTTTGAGCTGTTTTCTTTGTTAGCCTGGAGTAAACGCGTACTTACTTTTATTACTAGATCAGCCTCGCCTCTCAACACGGGTGCTCTGGAAAGTGTAAAGTCTCATCAAATAGGCCATTGGCAGAGCATTTATAAACTGTGCTTTTAGCTAAGTGATGCTGGACACAGCTTGGCCTCACACCCCCTGCCCTGACCTGTGCTGGCAGCAAGATGAGGCTAAGGACTGTGAAACAGAGATATTTACTGTATTTTTCTGCTTGAACTGTCGTGACAGTAAATTGGTGTTTTCCAGTTTTAATACAGAGTGTTCAGTAATTCATTTACATACAGCGTTGTTCCATTCGCACCAGTCTGAGATAAGGAAATCCTGATGGCAAGCAGTATTCAACTGAATGCACGTTTACAGATTAAAAACCAGCTGCTTCCCAAGGCTGATATCAAGAGCCAGGGGTTTGCGTCAACAGTATTGACTCCTGAAGTCACTGATAGAAATCCTGGCTTTCTGCGCTTTGTGGAAGGACTTTGTTGTTCACTTAATTGCCTTGAAAGCTGCCAAGAATCAGTAGTTTATTTTGAAGCCTGACTTCTGAACAAAATTGCAGTGCATTGGTATTGTAAAGAGACATGCATTTAAGAAGAAAGAAAGTTTAGAGTCTTAACATTTGAAATCGAGTATGGACTTTTCTAATTCTATGCTCAGTTTCTCTCTACAGATCTCTGTATGGTCAAAGGTGCTGTAAGCATCCAAATATGCATTTCTGCAGGAGCTTGATATGACAGAATGCTGCTCTGCACCTTTCTTCCCTTGCCCTCGTGCCCCACGACCTGGTGGCATTTGCAGACATCTAGGGAAAATGCTTTGTAGTGATCCTTTTTCTTACTGTGATTAAATGAGTGACTGCAGGATTTGAACTCGGAGACTTTGGCTGATAGTAGTTTTGGCACGAGCAATGATCCCAGGTCCCCACGCACTGAACGTAAGCAGTGCCGCTTAAAGCATTTTTATTCCCAAGTGCTACAACAGCGTGTTTTGCAGCAGCTTCCAAGGAAGGACTGGATTATTTTAGTGTATTCACACAGGCTGAGCGAGCCTCCAAAATGTAAACCAGCATGTTCAGAATGCGGTGTTTGGTGGCAGTGCGTGCGAGCCGCTTGCAGAGGGGGTTATTTTTGTTGGGTGAAGAGTGTGCGTGTGCTGTGTGTGTTGTGCTGTGTTGTGGGAGGTATGTGCTGTGCATGGGGGGTGAGGTGGGGATGGAATGTCGGCTTGGGGAGAGGGAGAGGAGGGAGGGGGTCTGGGTGCCTGTGATTGGTAAGAGCTCCACAAAGGCATCTGCCAGCAGGACTTCAGAGGAATGTGAAACCAAATCATTTACAAGTTAAAGATAGACGCAGAATACACAGCATCTTGAGCCAGGGCTTAAATTCATCCCTGTCCGCCTGGCTCCTCGCAAAGCTCTGCCTGTCAGCTTTCCTCTATCTCCTCCCAAGACTCTAATATTCCTTTAAAAAGTACCTTAATTCTGGATTCTGTGGAATTACTGAGGTGGCAAGAGGGATCATGGTGCATACCATAGGGTAAGTAGGAAGCTTGCCTTTTGCCGTTTGCTGCGGTGGTGTCTCTGCTTTGCTTCTGCTTTCGGAGCTCAGTTTTCAGATCCCAGGAGTTCCTTTAAGGTAGATACCCAAGTAATGCTTTCCCTCGTGATTTCTTTTGCCCTGTTTTCTCAATACAGATTGTTTGAACGTCATTCTCCAACAAAGGGTTAACTCACAGGGTTTCTTGTTTTGATGTACTTAGTGAGTCTTTGTCTTTAATAATCTTTCCCTTACAATTTTGAGTGCTGTTTTCCTATCGGCTGGATTTTGTTATAAACCTTTGCCCTTCATCAGGGAGATGTGCTGCCTGAAACGCTGCTTTTTGTTACACAGTTGAAAGGCTGACTGTTTTCCACAGTGCAGAGAATACAATCAGTATTTGTTTGCTTGTTTGGCTATGCATTTGCTTACCTGCTATTTCCTTGTGTAAAAGTTTGATCACAACACAACATTCATTATCTTTAAACTTTTTGTTTGTTGGCTCCCAAATAATGCTGTTACTTGGCTTTTGGCATTGATACTTTTTTACATTTTGGTTTTTATGCTTTCTCTAAATAAAATCAATTCTATCAGTAATGAAAGAACGTATGCATTCCCCTGACAGTCTTTACTTAAGACGTGAGTTTGTGAGTAAGAAGAAGAATCAAAGTGTCGTGTTCTTTCCACAACTTACCAGAAGTAATTTCAGTGTCTGGTGGATTCATCTCTACATTGATCAGTGATGTTTTCTGCATACTTCCCAAACATTTGGGGTGAAGTTGTGCTCTTTCTGGGACCAGAAGTAAATATTGGGAACTCAGTGGGAAGTTGGATGTAAAGTTTGTTGCCTAGCAAGGACTCATGTAGTGAGTTTCCTTGGGGTTTGTATTATGAGAATTGCCTAAATGGCAGCGTCATTTTTATCGTGTATTTTGGGCATGAGTACTGCCTGTTTGCAGCAGGGATGCTCCTAGACCTGGCGTCAGCGCCCGTTCACCCAAATATGTTCAGCGTTCCTGACGTGTCAGTGGTGCCCATGAGGGCTGTAGGAAGTGGGTACTGCCTGCAGGTTCCTGGAACACCGGGCATTTCTGGTTATACATACAAGCGCAAGGAGACTCATGCAGTGTCATTCTGTGCCTTGTGAAATATGTGCAAGCGAGTGAACTAAAATAGAAATGCTTGAAGGGAAGATGACGGATCTGATAGGTTTTATTGTCTTTCTTCCGTTTGATCAAGTTGATCAACCTGTTGATCAGCTTTCTAGAATTCTGCAAAACACCTGGGTGAGCAGATCTGTTGGACTAAGGGAAATGGTGGTGGTAGGTGGGCAGTTGGACTGGATGATCTTGGAGGTCTTTTCCAGCCTTGGTGATTCTGTACTTCCGTGATCTGCTGTGAATTGTTTTCTGTGTGGTTAAATGTAGGGGATGAAGGAGAGGGAAATGCAGAATCTTCGGTGGAATTGTGGAGAGAAGAACAATTACAGGAGTGAGAAATGCCATTTAAGCCCATTCTCTGATTGTTGACAATAGTTGGATGTTTTCTTAACTAGTTGGGACTAGTTAAACACTTAAAATATCCAGTCCAGCTGGTTCTTACATTAAGGAGTTTTGGTATTGAAGTGGAAGAAGTTTGAGAAAAAATACGTACTTTGGATGAGTGAAAAATCACAGTGGGTCTTAGCAGAACTGTGGTTGTTTCTTGCTTTTGCACTGGAATCCTGTGCAGCTTTGGGCAAGCTGAGTTTTCTAAACCCCTGCAAAATGGAAGGGAGTGCTCGTATTTAGATATCAGGTCCTATAGGGAATAGGCATTGCCTCTGGTAAGGCTTGGTACAGTTGACTTCTCTTTTCCACAGGGCTATGGCAAAAGGGGGCAGGGAGGATGAATTCACAAATTTGGAAGCAGAGGTTCACCACACCTTTCACAACCTTCCTAAACTGCATAAGAAAAATAGACTGGCACTCAGAGGTGAGCAGAAAATAGAATTAATGTTCCATGGGAAATTCCTGAGTCAGTTCAAAATTAAATTGCATTTCCCTACCACAGTTTATTACTTTTCAGAAGCATTGGTACAGGAGCGTGATGTTCCCTTTTCATTATCTGAGGCCCTTCTCTCGTAATTAAATGTCCAAGAGGTGCTGGAGAGCTTCGTCAGAGGGAAATTCGCTTTGTATTGTGGGAAGTGAAGCCACCAGAAACAAACAGCTCCTGGAAGAAAGAGGCATCTGAACCAGGAAGAGATGTTCCCGGGATAAGGAGCTGCAATGCAACGTTGGGTTGATTTAAAAAATATGTTCTGGTGTGGAACCCATCTAAAATAACAACTTTAATTCGGATTAGTGGTAAAATGGAAAATCTTTAATGAACTGTTGTTTTCCCATAGAAAATGTGGATGCATTTAGTATAGTTTATAGTTTATATACTGTAGGGTTGGCATGTTTTTCTGAGATGGAGAATCCCTGGCTAGCTTTGATTGCAGTATTAGGACAAATATAATGTCACCTGTGTTTGGTGACCCAGCAGCACGAAGGTGACATAGTGCAGATGAGGCAGTGAGTGTAGCACGTGCCGGTTCAGTTGCTGCAGCATTGGAGCCTCCTGCTTTGGGGTACTGTATCTGTGGGGCAGTGTTGCCCTAATGCTGATGTGTTGTCCATCACTAATGTGTGCCACACATTCCTGCTCTGAGGAGCTGCCTGCTTGATGTCGCTTGGGAACAAGCCCTGCTCTACCATGGCTAGTAGCATGCTTGGTCTCAGAGCAGGCAGGCCTCAGCCTCTTGCCTGTTACCATCAAATTGTAAGCTTCTTTATCGCGGGAGTTCAGGAAAGTCATGCAAGGTACAAATGGGCTTGCAACACTTTTTTTCTTTTAATAAATTATATGATTCTTCCATTGTGAACCTTACTAAAAGCAGTGGCAGGAATGTACATAAGGACTTTATAATCCTGCCTTAATAGACTCTACAATTATTGCCTATGGCTCCCATTTCCTTTCTGTTGTGATCATTTTTTCTGTTGTACGTCTTTATTTCTAGCCTCATCTTCCAAGTTTTTTCAGTGATCATTCTGCTGAAGATTAGGAAAGAGGAGTGTTGTCTGGAATTGCTTGGTAAAAAGTTTAAGGGCTTTTCCCCAAGGTTCCCTGAGAAGATACTGGCATGTTTCTGAGCTCACAAGCACCTGGGAGCAGCTCTCAGTGATATAGTTTCCTTTGGGTCCTAATGAATCTACTCCCAGTGCCAGCAGCTAATTTGTTTTGGCAGAATGTGACAGGCAGTGCCTTATACAAGGCACCACACTGCAGAAAGCCTCGAGCCTGTAATTTTGTAACTCTGTCATAAGGAAAGAAAACATGCAAAACCAACCAAACCTAATGAAATTACGGTGTCCTGTGTAGCCATGTATGACCTCAGAGCTCAGGAGCTCTCACAGCTGCGTGTACTGGGAATCCATGCAAGTCCTGCACTCACTATTGATCCTGGCTCCCTGAGCATCAAGCAACAGAGCACTTCTTGAGCTAATTATTACTGTAATTATTTCTGTATGAAGTGACTCTACCTGGAAATACAGTGAGACTTCCCACTAATGGGATGCTTAAAAATGCATCTAATTGCAGCAATGGTAGTTGAGAAAGCTTTTGATATCTAACAGTCTGGAGAAAGCTACCCTCCCTACCAGGGGGCTGTTGCACAAAGCCAGGTTTCTGAACCAATTGTGTGGCCTCTTGTTACATTTGGCTATAAAACCTGAACTCAGATGTGCGCTCTGAGTAATAAAGAGGGGATGAGAAAGCTCTGGGCACGATAAATCTCTATTTATTAATTTATTTGTGGTGTCTGCTGAACTTAACCTTCCCTGGGGCACAGGAGGGAGCGGAAGACAACAAGTATCTGCCCATCATCTCTGATAAGCCATGTGAGGGCTTGGCGTCGCCTTGTTTGCGATTGCTCTGAGATCAAGGGATGGAAAGTGGTATCTAAGTTCTTATTTTCTTTTATGTCTTTTGTAAGGATAAGGCTGTGCTATAAAATACCTCCCTGTAAATTTGCAAGGACGTTTGCACTCTGTGGAACCCCAAAAAGAAGAAAGTGAAAAAGGAATGAGACACACAGAAGTCTGTGAGCAAATAGGCATTAAAAACAATTTATTGACAACTAGTGCCTAGTTCTTTCAAGCACAACAAAATTAAGCTCAGCCAAAGCTCAGAAGAGTACATTTGGAGCAACATTGTCCTTGGGTACTCATTACCAAATAACAGCTGCAGCCAGAATTAATATTAGCCTTTCCCAATACATTTTCAAAATACACCTTTTAACAAGACTGGTTTTTGTTTGAGAATGTGGAGAAGTACACGGTTCTTAGTAAAAGAATTAAAAATATTTTATTTTTGATTATTTTTATTATTATTATTATTATTATTTAGCACAGGTGGGACTATCATCTCCTTTCTTTGGTTTGGCTTCAAAAATTGTTGAATGTATACACATGAAACATTTCAGTTTGACTGCAGTATCTGGTGTGTGGAATTTCATGTCAAGCACAGAGTTTAGCAAAGCAACCGGAAATGAAAAGTTGGTGGTGACTTGGACTAACCCTTATGCTATTTAATGTGCACCCATTTGGAAACAGTGTAATCCCTCTGAAGGGGGCATAAAGCAGATTGGCTTTGTGCCCTTGCACCAGCACGGTCACGGTGGGTTGGTGGCTCATGGTAGTGGTCTTTTCCAATCTTGGTTCTGTGCGTCTGGCAGGTAGAGCAGGAGGCAGGCAGTTCTCCCAGCACAGAAAGCACAGAACAGGCTGTTGCCAGAAGGAGCTCTGTCATAGAATCGTATCATAGAATCATAGAATGGCCTGGGTTGAAAAGGACCACAATGATCATCTCGTTTCAACCCCCCTGTTTTGTGCAGGGTTGCCAGCTACCAGACCACTGCCCATAGACAAAGGCTGTAACTTGAAGCTAGGAAGATGAGGTAAGCCCTAGGAAAATGTTGTCTCTGAAATACACTGCCTGTGGAGGCTGTGGAGTATCCATCTCTGGAGGTGCTAGGAATGGCTTTAATAAACATGAGTATATCTGGCTGTATCTCGCAGCAGGAGGTGGATTTCAGATCTTTTCTGTCTGTCCTGTGATTTGCTGATACTGGTGATAATCCTGTGCCTGGAATTATTTTCTTATTGCAGTACATGCTTCCTTAATTCTGTTAGGAGGGGTCACTGTGCAGAGCAGGACAGTTTTTGCTGAGGTGCAGAGTGCAGAGGCACTTAATCATCGCGTAGTTTCCTCGTTTTGAAGTGTTCCTTAGGTGAGTAGTTAAGACACAAACAGCTGGCTTTGCATTTCAGCTCAAATACCATCATCCTGAAATACTTGGAGACATCACTCTGTCAGCTGGCACTTGACAAGCCGTCCTAAATTTGCAACACGTAACTGGATTCTTAGGATGAAATCTGAGTCCCCTTTGAAGTCATGGGTTTTTATAGGGTACAGATTTCATGCTGAGGCCCAAGTGGCGTCCACTTGTACATGACGGGCTTTGCTGTCCCAGGCAGACTGCTGTGTGTGGGATGGGACTGGGGCGTATGATAGTGTGTCACCCTGCATGGCCAGCATCTGTGTGCAGAGGGGTCTTTGGAGTGCCTGTGGGGGTGAGGGAGGCTTCACAACAGGCGTGATATCAGGGGAATCGATTACTCTTACTTTTCTTCTTTTTTTTTTTTCAGTTAATGTCAACAAAACTAATTTACACCATCTGGCATAAAAGAGAGGAGAGGCAGTCAGTGAGAAAGCAGAACACATTTTGAGTTTTGAAATTTCACTGGCTAAGACCTCAGGCATTCTGTATTCTCTTCAGTGTAACTTTTTTCTCCTTCATGCTTTTTTGGGGGGGTTCTCCCCCCAATCTATTTTTTTTTTTTTTTTAATTTCCAATAACCTATAATTAGCATTTAATAGATAGGCATAACTGTAAGTAAAATGTTTCGCTAACTACTGGTTAATGCCCTCTGATGAAACTCGTGCAGAGATGTCTCCTGTTGTTGTGAGCTAGAATAGCTCCACTGAAAGTGCTCTGGCTTTGTTTATGGCAGAACTAACTCGGAGCAAGTTCATTGTTCACGCTGTGGCTACTTTAGATTTAGAGGAGATAACTGGAAGTTCATTCTCAAACAGAGATCATACTGACATAAAAACTCAGTGCTAATCTCCAAGCTGGGAGTTAAAATTTCACGTGTTGCTAATGTGTGGTTGCATTTCCACATCCAAATTTCTTTGCAGGCTTTTCTCAGCTATGCAGTGGTGCGCCATGTGTATGAATCCAAGGCTAGAACCAGCCTGCAAGGAAGCACAACGCCTGGGCTTTAGGACCACCAATAGATCAGTCGTTAATAACCTTACTGTGTAATTAAATCAGAATGATTTGAAACTACCATTAGGGGGAAGAGAGCAGAGGAAAACTGTTTCATCCTCACAGCGTCATGTTTTCATTGACCTAGTTACAGCAGGGAAAGAAACGTGTCCCTTCCCATTACAGCAGAATAGGTTTGTTCAGCGATTTTATAATGCAGCGGCATAGGGGCAGACCGGCTTTTCTGACCACGCCAGGAGGATTTGGCAGCACGAGTAACATTATTTCACGCACTTAGTGCTAAGAAGTGTAAGTTCCTGTCCAAGCTATAATATTATTAACCCAATCAATTCAGCAGAAAGTGCTTTGACTGAGAAAAAAAGACCTGTATTCAGAGGCGAGAGGAAAAAGGATGTGCCTGGAAGTGTGCAGAGAAGCCTTTTACTGGCAACCACATTTCCATCATCTTCCTTTTCCCAGATGCAGGGCCCCTGCCCTCCCTGAGGCCCCTCTATCATCTTCCCCTTGCCGCTGGGCAGCCCTGTGGTCGGGAGCTGAGCAAGGGGCATTGGGCCTGCCTTCCTTCCACGTGTTTGCCCTGCAGCAGGCATAACGGCACACGAGGCAAATCCCAAATGCTCTTGGTCGTCCATAGTGTGCCATGAGGGCTGGGGACATTGCAGGCTGGCTCAAGCCTGGTGGCATGGGGCTATGCTGGCTGCAGCACTCAGTGTGTGATACTGGTATTGGTTGTCTTATGTCTGGGTCAGTAAACCATCTCATTTTGCAAATAAACACCTGCAGCTAGCCCTTCTCTGGCCAGCCAGGTCACATCCCTCCACGAGGTGTTTTTGCTAACTTGCTATTGTCAGAAGCATTAGTCACTGCAGTGGTGGTTTAATAAGTCACAGTAGGAGCCAGCTGGTAATTAACAAATTAAAGATATCCTAGATATTTTCCTCAAATATTTCATGTGTAGCAAAAATGATTAGAAGCAGAGTACTTCAGCTGTTTGAAGCAGTTACATACGTGAAAAACATCCTGCCGTGTCAGGAAATAATTCCTTCTCAGTGGCCAGCAAGGCCTAATTTTGCTGCCATCTCAGGATTCGTAAAAGCACACACAAGAGCTGTGAAGCGGGGAGAGAACAAATCCTGCCCCTTTTTTAACCCTTTAATTCTGTCCTGTTTAACATACTTATCCAAATGGCTGTCAGCTGCATTTGTCTTTAGGAGCGGCGCCACTCCATAGGGTTCAGCTGCTCCCTTCTGCGCTTAACTTTCTTTCATGTTAAAAATGTTCTGAAGTAGAAGATCATGTGTGTGCTCAGGAGCAAATCGTCTCTTGGAATGATGAGATGAGCTTGCAATCACAAGGAGGAGAAACAAGGGCAGTACAAATTATATTAAACCTCTAACCAGGGCAAGTGTGAATGCATACACATACAGTGTGAATGCAGATGATGACGGTTTTCATTGTGTAGGTTAGGGAAAGTACTGTGGAATGCACAAGCTTGCTTTAACTCACTTGGGGTTTCTTTATTTTATCACCAGATGGTGACCTGTGGTTTCAAATTAAGATGCTCTCAATTACCTGTGCTTGATGGGTGAGTGATAGCGTGCTTTGGTACGTGTACCTTCCGTGCTGCTTTAGCCCAGCAGTCCTCCGTCATCCCGCAGCCTGGCTCAGGGCTAGGCTCTGAGTGTGCCAGAGGCCATTGACTCTGCTTTTTCTGTAGGACAGGATCTCATCTTCTCATCTGAGCACTTCGAGGCAGAAGGAGGGAACAGAGTGAGTGATCGAAGAGGCACCATTTCCATGGGTAGGGTGCAGCTAATGCCATCACGGGAGCTATTGGTACCAGCAGCAGCTTGGAGCAATATGATCTGCATTTGAAAACTTTCTTCTTGGAGAAGGGAAAAAGACCTGTTGAGAATGTGTATCTTTTGATAAAAATCAAGTGCAAGCCTTTGTCAGACAGTGGCAGAGGTTTTATTCAAGGTTGGACTTATCATTAGAGGTGTGAAAGGCTGTATGATGCAATGAAAGACAGAAGTGGCTGCCCCCGTAATACCTTTGCCCGTTGCTTCATTTATTCAGCTCCACGTTGTTTGATGGGTGAGCAGTGGGGATTTCAAAGAATGTGTTTCTGAAGCTTATGAAAGAAACAAAATTCCTTGTGCAATTTCTGTTCAAGTTTTTGGCTTCTTAGGGTCACACATTTGGAGTATTTAAACCTTTCATTACTACACAGGGGGTAGAGGTAGAAAAGAGCTCTGAAGTCATTCACACGAAGTTGTTAACAGTGCAGACCTGTTCTGTGCACCCTGAGTTCTCTGTTGTTGTTGGGGGTGGCTTTTACTTCGGGGTTTTCTGGTCGTACTTTGTGCTGGCTGTTGTTCAGGAGTTTCACTGTTTTTTCTGTGTAACAGCAGAGCAGGGAAGCCCAGGCAGCCCTGGAGTCACACAGTGTGCAGAGTATGGTCCTGCTCACCGCACTGGGGATGGTGAGCCTGGAGATCCAAGGGGGCAGGCAGAAGCATGGCAGTGTGTTGTGCCTTACCTGCCATCCCACAGCCTTGTGAGCAGCACCACAGGTACCTCTCACAGTGCTGCCAGCAATCCCAGTCCTTCAGCTCTATATACCTGTTGAACGCATTGTGCTTCCCTGATTTCGGTCCAGAGCAGCCCAAGGTCAGGGCACGGGGCTGGTTACCACCTGGTTTTGTTTTTTTTCTCCCATTACACTGCAGATTAGTATTCCTGCAAAGAGGATATACAGAATTCTCGTGGCATTTTAAGCCACAGAGATTTCTCTTTTCTCTAGTTTATTTTAGCAAAATAAGATCCTTGTAGCTCCAGATTAAAGGAGCATTGTGATATTGCCTTCAAAGCACTGTATTTCAATACAATCATTCAAAAATAAACTTCGCATTGGTAAAATGTGCTTTTTTACCTGCATTTCTTCTATTCTTAACAACTATCCTTTCTATTCCAGCTGCCTAATGTTCTGAAAAATACCTTTTCTTCTGACATACTTTGTTCTTTGCTCATTGCCCCAAATCGTTTGAGTCAGGCTTAGGCCATCCTCTTCCATTTTTGTTTTTACCTGATACCTGGGAAGCAGGGAGCTGGAGTGTGAGTTAGGTGAGGGGTCTGGATGGCTGAGTAATTCCACAAAGGCTGCTGCTCACTTGTCAGTCACTGCATTTGCGACTTACTTTTGCTAAGATAAATGCCAGAGCCCTGCCACCGAACACTTTGGTTCAGAATGCAGGTGGCTGAGCTGGCAACCTGCTTGTTTTGTAGCTTTCAGAGCTATCGCCCCGACCTGGAATCCCCACCAGGCTGCAGGGCAGCAAGAGCAGCAGTTCTGCTGGAAGTTGATTGGAGCTCTGCTGACCTCACGCCCACAGAATGCTTCCTTTTATTTTAAACAGCCATGCAAAATGTCCTTCCCAGCCGCTGCCTCAGTGTCCTCCCTCCCTCAAGCAGCAGGTGGCTGGACACTGGTGTGCTGCATCTGGCACATCTTGCAGTTGTTTTCTGCTTCTTGATGATGCAGGGATATGGACTGGATGTTGTTTCAGCTGCGCTGATTGTTCCTCTGCTCTCTGAAATAAAGTCTGCCTGCTTTAGGTATTAGGATTTGCCTAGGTTGGTTTTACTGTTGAGCTCAGTGTATTCATAGGATCCCAAACACTATGTGTACAAATCCATGCTTGCATCTTGTAGCAAGTATCTCACTGCATGTGGGAACCCAGGCACGTATACATGTATAGTTTTGAAGCAGTGATCATGGTGATACGTGCAAACATCTCTACTCAGCCTTTTCATTTGGATGTAGATTTCTGTGATCAATTGCTAGTATGAAAAATCCAGTCCATCCTGTTCAGAATACACATGTTTATTCAGACCATTGTTAAAGCTCGTGCTATTCATGCATGCTTTTTGCTTCCATCTAAGTTTTATCTTTGATCTTCTGTAGTGCCCAACATGCTTTTAGAAACCACTTCCCCACAAACTGTTATTTCACTGTAATTATGAGAGAACATGCATATAAATTACAAATGAGAATATTACCCGACTGGATGTTCCTAGAAACAGGAGAGCACTTACGTGCAATACAATACATTAATCATGTATAAGGATTCAGCTATTAACTGAATTCTTTTAATACAGTACATTCAGTACCAAGATTATGTGAAAAACCTTCTCAGGGAAAATGTTTATGGGCTTTTGAAATGGTCTTTTTTTTTTTTTTTGGCTTTAGTTTTCTCAACTTTCCATCAGCACTCTCGTTACAGGTTTGAAAATGAAAAGCTCAGATGACTCCAGGCTAAGTTACCTCTTGAGTGTATTGATGGGTGTGCTTATATGTATGTACACACAGACATGTATCTGTACACATACGGGATGATATGTTTTGGACCTGTTTCTACAAGCTTTTCTTTTTATGAGAATCTCACGGTGCATTTAGTGCTGCTTTGTTTCAGCAGGACTCCTTGTGGGCAAGCAGCTTGCCTACTGGATGCATTCACAGTGTGGACCTGTGGTCACTGGTAGGGCATTTCTCAAATGAACTTGACTCTGGTAAATCAAGTGAGCTATCATTCCTTAAGAGGGTGTTATCCCTTGGGTTGGCTTTGAACTTACATATTTCTAAATGTCACTGATAAAACAAAGAGGAAGGAATGTGGAATGCTTCAAGCAACCTTGCTTTGGATTTCATGTATGAAGGCAGTCCACGTGCGGTCCCTTCCTCAGGCTGCTAGGATGTGCTCCAGTGCCAACGGCAAGCTGAGGAGCCCTGTTAGCGCCACATGGAGCCCCAGCAGCTGCTGGAGCTGATAGCAAGTTGGAGCTGCCTCCAGGAAGCAACTCAGAAAGTGGAGAAGCTCTGTCTGTCCGTGTAGCCCATGAATGTCTCATTCCTTGCATGGCACATGTGCCCAGCGCAGGTAGTGGGACAAAAGAACATGGCAGCACTTTTTGGAGTTTGAGGCTAGCAGGGTCTAGTCTGACTCTGACTTCTGGAGTAAGATTATTACTGTTATTACTTTTAAAAGATCTCTCACCACCAGGCAATGGTGAAGAGCCCGGTGAAGAATGGTGAAGGGTGCTCTTCACCCTTCTGCTTCCCTGATCTTGTCCTCCTAAGCTCCTAACTTTGGGGTGGTGACTGTGCAGGGGACTGTGGTTATTTTAAAGCGTCTTTGCTCTGCACTGATAGAGTGTAGGTTACAATCTGGGTCACTTTGGGTCACTTTAAATTCTTGTATTGATTTAGGAAAAAAAACAGAAAAGAGAGGTGGCTTGGGGGTGAATAGCAGCGTGTGGTTATTTAGCTTTTAAATAAAGAATGGGATTTTCCCGAAACTGGAGGAAGTGGTAAAAGCAGCAGGAGCTAACACATCTACCACTTGTAAATTATCTTCTATCTGAAGTGCGAAAGTTTGAGCAAAAGACATTGCAGTTCTCTTTGGAAGAAAAGTCTGTTTTATGAGTAGCTGGTTCTCACCTAAATCCTTTCCTACCGGAAAACACATCAGTTGTGATGCCCGTAGCAGTATTTAGAGCAGCAGATTTATTTAAATCTGAGTTACGCTATTGAGATTTGCATAGTGAAACTTTGCCAGAACCATCTCACCACTAGCAAGTACAATGCCACAAGAACTCTACAGTTTAAGCCGGATGTTCTTTGGTACTGGTAGTGTTCTAGACCTCATTCTGTGGCCAAAAACCCAGCTGGTTTGTGCTCTGTACTTTCAGATTGATCTGTAGAGATTCTTCTCCTTATCCCTTCTCTATGATGACCCCTCCACGGGGCAATGTGCTGCACTTGAGTGCTCCTCACAGCCTCTGTGATTGATGGGAGATGAGAGAAGAAGTGTGTTCCCTCTTCTCACCCAGCAGACAGCACTGCTGTGTGAGGGGCTGAGGAAAGAAACCTGCACCTTCCTGATGCCCTGTTGACTGCTGTCCTGATGGGTTTTTGGGAAAGGATGCCCATTCATTCATTCATAACTTCATTCATAAAATAACCCCATTTCACGCTCTGGAAATAGAGCAGTAGTAGAGGCTGGATTGCACGCGTAAAGCTTTCAGAGCTTTGAGTGTAGCGTTACCATTTGTGTCTGACTTTTGGAGATGCTGTGCAGCTGTATCTCTGAATGAAATCCACGGAAGCCCTACATGGTAATCACACTGTTACGGTGTAGCTATCTTTACCAAGTCTGTCCTGTATGGTTTTCAGTGGCTGCTTTCTGGCACTAGCAGCTTGCCTGGTTGCTTGTCTTATTGTCTTATCTTTTTTATTTAATAAATATTATACTTATCATTTGCCCTTGTTTTATGCTGTCATGCAATTTGTGATCTGGAGCAGCAGTGGTTCTCCTGACCCTGTAGAAAATTGATGAGTAGAATTGCTTGGAAAGTAATCTCTACTGGAAATCTTATTACAAATAAAATTTAGCTGGTTATTTCAGAATTGATAGTCCTGTTCATTGACCTGCCCAGGGCAGAATGGAAGGTCAACTAAACATTGAACCCTTAGTAAAGAAGTGTCACTTCATATTAGTATGACAGTCCTAAGATAGGATCACACATTATTAAAGGTAAGATGTTCAGAAGCCTGCTTACAGATTTAAAAGCAGCATCCTATATGAGAGTGATTATTGAACAAGACATTTGCATTGTCATCTTTCAAATGACAGC
The DNA here is from genome assembly GCA_030625065.1 of Alectoris magna. Lineage (NCBI taxonomy): Eukaryota > Metazoa > Chordata > Aves > Galliformes > Phasianidae > Alectoris > Alectoris magna. Next base: position 42,276,441 of record CM060561.1, on the reverse strand, counting down.
TCTGTCTGTCTATGATTCATCGTGAAGTAAAGAATTTCTGGTGCTCCAGTTCTTTTGACCTGATGTGCGAACTTTATGGCTTAACTTTCTGACCCCCACAAGTTAAATGCATTATTGCAGTTCTAAATCTAGTCTTTCCATGCCTAATCTGAAGATACAACATTATACAATGAATGCTTAAAAATTCTAGGGTGTTCCTGGTAGTCAGCAGGCAGACCTGAGGCATGGTACCGACCACACTATCTCTGCTTGGTTCGGGAAATGGTCCTTTGCTGCTCTGAAGAAAGTTCTGTTTTGCTCCTTTCTCTGAAGGTCGGTTTGTGTAAAACATGTTCCAGATTTCCTTTTGGCACACAAATAGAACTGCATGCTACTTATCTGGGTATCCTCTTTCTTGCATCTAATACTAGCACGCATCTCAGATTTCTTTTTCATCTGCAGAAATATGGCTGTGATAATTTTACCGTAACAGCCTGTGTGGCTCCACTCGTGTTTAGGCAGCCCATCTGGCTCGCTGTGGCCTTCAGGCACATGACCTTGGGAGAGGCAAAGGCTATTCATGCTGTGAAAGCCCTCTGCGTGGGTATGATGTGTGTGGGCATGTGTTTCATATAACTTTGAAAGGGCATGACAGATAAACAGACTCTTTCTTTGTCTCTCACTGCCCGGATTGGCCACAAGACACTTCTTCTGGACTTGTTTGAGTTCAGCTGGCAGCTCTGTCGCCTTTTAGCTTCCCTTCTTCTCTTTATTTTTCTGTGTATTATCAACTCACTGGAGGGCAGTTGATAATATTGTCTGTGATAAACAAAACACATAAAGTCCTAACTATGTAATAGCACTGCCAATTAGGAAGGTTGCCCAGCTGCTCCCATTATAGTACCCTGTTTTTCAGGGTATTCTTGAAACTTTTAACATTTGAGATGAAATTTTTCAGGGCAGCTGCTTTCCTCAGCTTGAGTATTTTTGGAATATTTCAGTTTAGGTGATTCAGTAAGACTGAGAACAAAGCTAGCATAAAAATAAGATTTTTATTTTTTTTTTCATGTTAAAAGAAAACCTCATATACTGTCCTGGTTATGCTTCAGTATTCCTGTACTTTGGAGCAAGGATGTAAACTTCAGTAGACCCCCTTGACCTTTGTGTGAGGAACATTTACATGGTTTGTGCAAACGTGCCCATGTTTGACCTATATATTAGCCCTTAGGGCAGAAAAACTCCAGAGCTGCTCACATGTGCTGAGAACTGGTTTTAAACTAAGACGGGGGAGGTTTAAGTTGTATATTAGGAGGAAGTTTTTCACTCAAAGGGTGGTGACGCACTGGAACAGGTTGCCCAAGGAGGCTGTGGATGCCCCATCCCTGGAGGCAATTCAAGGCCAGGCTGGATGTGGCTCTGGGCAGCCTGGTCTGGTGGTTGGCGACCCTGCCCATTGCAAGGGGGTTGAAACTAGATGATCACTGTGGTCCTTTTCAATCCAGGCCATTCTATGAGTGTAACCAATTGAATCTTTAACGCATCCAGCTCCTCTGCACATGCTGGAGAACCTCTGTGCCGCCTTCTGGCACTCAGAGCACTTGTGAATACTTGAACACCTGGCAGACTTTCTGCTGCATTTGTCTTCACATGCCTTTGGTAGACACAGAGCTGCTCAACCGGAAGATGAGGAGTTGAAGATTGCATCTGTAGATCTTATACACAGAGAGTATGTAGTGTGCAACCTGAACTTTGTCATCTCACAGCTCTTAAACATGGAGACTACTGAACCAAGCAGACATGTAACATTCTTGTTACCTAATTCCTCTGGAATAATATAGTGTATATAATTTGACATTAAAAACAGCTCTGACCCAAGATCTTGATGTGCTTTCAAGCTTCACCTATTACCCCATGAGGTAGGTGTAGCACGGTGAGGACCACACAGCCTGTCAGGGAGCAGTTCTAGGGCAGCATGGGCTATGCTGTGCAACAGATGGAGGAGGGCAAAGGATCGTTCCTATTCCCGGGCAGTACAGTCTCAGGAGAGAGAAAGGGTCTTATGTTCAAAGTTCATTTCAGTGTTGGTTGATGAAGAACTGCTTTTCAAAACTTCTAGTTTTCTGCCATATTGCCAAGCACTGGTTAAACAGATCTCACGGGGAAAAAAGCAAAACACAATGAAAATAAATATATGAGCAATTTGAAACCTTGGTTACAGAATACTGGCCGGTATTGAGAAGAAAATAATCCTCCTGTCATCATTGTGCCTCGTGTTAGGAGCACATCACTGCTCTGTATTTATTTTTTGTACTTCTTCAGTGCTCTCCCTTCAGGAAAAGACCTGTGATTGAATTTCTGTTTATTCACTCTAGTCAGATGAAGATTATTTTCAGTTTGTTTATTCAGTACCCCATGCTTACCATATTTTATCCACATGAATAGGTTTGCATGAGAACAATGTGAAAGTTGCATGAGGAGGGGAGCAAAGAGTTAATATTTTTCTGGACTACACAGTACTTTGGGATACATTTCTCTAATGATTCCCCCAGTCCTCTTAGGTCCACCTAAATACATTCTCTATTATGGAGAAGAACTTCACAGTTTATAATGCTGAGAGATAATTTTCCCTTCAAAAGATCTTGTTTATATATCACAGAATCACAGAATGGCCCGGGTTGGAAGGGATGTCAAAGATCATGAATCTCCAACCCCCTGCGCCACAGGCAGGGCTGCCAACCTCCACATGTAATACTAGACCAGGCTGCCCAGGGCCCCATCCAACCGGCCTTGAACACCTCCAAGGATGGGGGCATCCACAGCCTCTCTGGGCAGCCGGTTCCAGCACCTTACCACTGTCATAGTAAAGAACTTCCCCCTGACATCCAACCTAACCTTTCCCTCCTTCAACTTAAAACCATTTCCCCTTGTCCTGCTATTATCTACCCTTTAAAAGAGTTGACTCCCCTCTTGTTTATAGGCTCCCTTTAGGTACTGAAAGGCTGCAATGAGGTCACCCCACAGCCTTCTTTTCTCCAGGCTGAACAAGCCCAGCTCCCTCAGCCAGTCATCATAGGGGAGGTGCTCCAGCCCTCTGATCGTCTTTGTGGCCCTCCTCTGGACCCTCTCCAACAGCTCCCTGTCTTTCTTGTATTGGGGGCCTCAGACCGGGACACAGCACTCCAGATGGGGCCTCACGAGCACAGAGTAGGGAGGGACAGTCACCTCCCTGTCCCTGCTGTCCACCCCTCTTCTGATGAAAGTAGTTCTTTCTTGCATTGAGACTCAGTGCAGCTGCTCCAGTTTCTTCTCTCATGGCAGTAGTGTAAGGATTGGTGAGTAAAAGTTTGCAAGAGATTGTGTTTTTTACAAAGTCAGCCTGTTCGTCTTGAAAAGATGAAGAAATTTTTGGCAAATGGGAGTGATGTTGTCTTGCAGAGTAGCAATAAGCAGGTCTGGGAATTTTTCTGATTTCTGTCACAAGATTTTCAGTGCTCACTTCTCCTGCCCTTCAGCCCCTTGGGCCTTGTACTTCTCGACTGCTTAATGTGAAGTATTGTGGCCCAAGCGTAAGGAATGTGGAGAGGGTACAGATACATCTCGGTGATTCTACCTTGACAGGCACTTTCCAAAATGAATCAGTACTTCATTGAATGGAAAACTCAACTAAAGTCCATAGTTAGGTGATGTACTAAAGGCATGGCCTTTCATTATTGCAAGGCAGACCTTCCCGCTATGGGCAAATGATTGTTTGGAAACAAATAAAAAGAAGATAGCCCACATCCCAACAATTTGCTCCAGACAAAAGTTGCCTTCCTGTCTTCTTTGGAGGAACACTCAGTATTTATGTACACTGTAATTTGTGTTTTAAACAACAGGCCTCGGTATAAAAACATATTAAGGGGTAGAGAAAGCTATACAGAACTCAATCATTATTTAAATCTGCTCTGGGCTTTCATTCTGGAGTAAATGGATAACCAGCTACTCAGATACAAATGTTCTAATGAAGACAGGAGAGTAGCTGGTAAGCACTGGTTAGGAAGGACAAATGTAACTCTCAATTTTTAGATAGCAGAGAAAAATTGTGAACTTCACATTGCAAAACTGAAAGATGCTGAACTGAAGGGGAGCCACAGCTGATGTGCAGACACAAGTGATGTGAGCTTAGACTGCCGTTGCAAGTGTTTTTTGTGTACAGGAATCAAGCCAGTTGACTTTTCTGATGCTGGGGCTGCCAGCGCTCACCCCAAACTTGATGTTGCTATTGGGACAAACCTGGGCTCTTCACAGTCACTTTGCTGCTTGAAATACAGCCCTGTCTATCAGTGTCAGACTAAGGAATGAGGGTTACTGAAGGAGCATCAGGCAGTCAAGTCTCTCTGTGCCCATGACAGGAGGCGGTGGGTAGACGAAGGCCTGCCAGCTCCGTGCTGGACCTGTGCTCTGACAAGAGGTCCAGTGCCACTTAGGAGACCAGAGATGCCTTGTTTGGCCTTCCGAGCAGCCTGGAAAGCTACCTCAGTGCTATCTGTGGGAAAAATCCAGGTTTCTGTGTAAGAATGGGGTAGAAAGAAAGGCTAAAAGAGAGAGTAAAAAAAAGCCTATATTCCAAAAAGGTTCAAAATCTTGGCTGTGTAATCACTAGTAACATCTGTGACAGTTGCTCTCTGATTTAAACAAAATCGTTCAGCTAGATCAACTGGGAAATTGATTTAGGATTTTAGCTGAAGTGGTCTTCCTCTACTAAAATGAAACATAGCTTTGGAGATGAAACTTTGCCTCTGGCTGAGTGCGGAAGTAATGAAACTCCCGCTCTCAGATGACATTTGTAGTTCAGAGGATACGTGATACCACAAGATATATCTCTCGTCCCATGGATTCTCACCTTACACAGCAGAGCAGAAAAGCCTCTCCCTTGTAGGCTCGGAACAACGGAATGGATACAACTCATTCGCAATACGGGCCATCAGTAATGTCAGCAGTTAGTACGCAGCACAGCATAAACCAAGAGGACTGCTTTGAGAAAGGAGGTTTTGTGTGAGGTTTTTGTTTCTAGGTAGAGGAGCGTGCTGCTGTTAGTCTTTCTATGCTCAGGAACACAAGCTAGGCTTTTCAAAAGTGTCTTTATTTTCACGCTCTCCTTGTTTGTTATTTTTTGCCTTTTTTCATTTAGTAACCTCGATTGGGAGCTAGGAATACTTGAGCTTAAAATACCGATTCTTAGAGAAACCATTGAAGCTGAAGCAGTTTTTATGAGGTTCAACAGATTTTTACCTTCCTGTTTACCCATTGTCTGTGCTTGCCAGAGAGTTCTATTTTGCTTGTGCATGTTCCAAAGGATAACAATTCCTTGGGCAGGTACGCACCTTGTCTTTGTTTCTTGCTACTAGCATAGGGTCATTGCTGGAAAAGTTGGACCAAGTTTGCACTGTTGGGGTCAGATTCTGGCTGTTGAGAACACACTGTCATGCGTTTCAGTTTTAAAGAATTGGCACAGAAATGGTGAGTTTGAAGGGTATGATCTTTATCAATGTACTCTTAGGTCTGCTCAGCCTCTGTCAGGCCTCTCACTTGTCCTTGTGGAGGATATTCTTTCAGGAGCACAAGGGAAGTGGCACATCTCTCAGATAAATCAGCTGACATGGAATTTATCATTATTACTATTATTATTATAATTTGAAAGGGAAAAGGCTGATTTTAGACATGAGCTTTTCTCTGCAGTGTGCTGGATTTACATTATTTGGAAGGAGCTCAAGCATGCAGATAAATATGTCCAGCTGAGGAGGTAAGGAGCTTGCTGCATTTAACAGCTCATGGATGGAGGCCCTGGGGCCGTGTCTCTTCCAGTAGTGCATGTGCTGCAGAGATCACAGAATCACACAGAATTGTAGGGGTTGGAAGGGACCTCGAGAGATCATCGAGTCCAACCCCCCCTGCTAAAGCAGGTACCCTACAATAGGTTGCACAGTTAGGCATCCAGATGGGTCTCGAATATCTCCGCAGAAGGAGTCTCCACAGCCTCTCTGGGCAGCCTGTTCCATTGCTCCGTCATCCTTACTGTAAAGAAGTTCCTCCCACGTTTGTATGGAACTTCCTATGTTCAAGTTTTAGGCTATTGCTCCTTGTCCTGTCACTTACACACCACCACGAACAGCCTGGCCTCATCCATTTGCCTCCCAGCGCCCTTTAGATATTTATAAACATGAATCAGATCTCCCCTCTGTCTTCTTTTCCCCAGGCTGAACAGACCTAGATTACTCAGCCTTTCCTCATAAGGGTGGTGCTCCAGGCCCTTTATCATCTTTGCTGTCCAGATGCCCCTGGCCCCTGCCATGTTCTTAGTCTTGGTCTCCAGAGCAGGGTGGCCACAAGCAGGCGCCTGCTGGAGATGTCTCAGCCTGTGCAAACTCCGAAACTGTGCTCAGAAGCTCTTGGAAAAAAAGAGGGTTGTTCAGGACAAAGAACTGCTCTGGGGACTGCTGTAATGCTTCAGTGGTGTAGGCAGCGCGGTTCTGGTACCTGGAGCATTCCCTTCTCTGGTTTCTCTCACTGATGTAGACATGGTCTTATCACTGGCATGTTCAGCACATCTGTTGTGAACCCTGTTGCAGGCTGTAGCAGATTATACAGTAATTCTGGGCAGGCTGCCTCCGTAGTGGCTCCCCAGTTCAGCTGGACCAAATCTTCCTGGGAAGCACCAGAACCCAGTTCCACTGTACATCATCTTTTGACGGGTGGGATTTTGCTAGCAGCAGGGATGTTCAAGAGATGTTGCAAATTTGCTTCCAAAATCAGTGAAAATCTTCGTGGGAAAGTCTCAGCGTTGTATACAAAAAAGCATGTCTGCTGTGCCTCGTGTGTAGTCAGTGTGCTGTTGCACATTGCTGATGCTGTGTTTGGTTTTATCCTGCCCAAAACATTTTTCAAACAGCCTTGTGCATTCCGTTCTCAGGGCATTATTTCTTGGTTGACACCCAGTGGACATATTAATGCAGAATCTTTGCTTTTACACATGCATTTAGGAAAGGGGATTCAACCATGCAGTTGTTTTTGGCCGTATTCTTTTTCCTGGTTCCTATATATTTGTGATTTTGTTTTCTTCTGTTGGCAAAGAAGTATTTGTGTTGGTACCTCAGCATGCATTACATGGTGGTGTTACTGTGTTGTTAAGTAGCAGCATATAGCTCTGTCCTGGACACATCAGAGATCACTGGTGCCTGTGTGCAAACAGTTCAGATGGGAAAATTTGGTTTCAGTTTTCAGGGAGTGTCAGCTTCATTCCAGATTGATCCGAATTGTGTCAAAATGTTCTTATATGTAGTTATGTGAGGAGTCAGGGTCAGGAGGGGAACTGAAGGACTCCTCCTGCACACCTCTTTTCTTAGAAATGAATTGTATGCTGAGTAAGTGAGCCAGTTCGGTAGTTTCCTTAGTATAAAACAGAAATTTCATTTGATGTATATGTTAGACTTATGCTGCTTTAGGCTAAAGTTTCTTGTTTAATTAATAAACATCTGTGTTTTTATTCGAGACAAGGGTCCTTCCCCGCATCCTCCCTCTGTCTTTTAATGTGGGAGCTCTTGGTTCCAGTTTTGTGTTCCTAGTTTTGTGCATCTGTAGCTAGTACCAGCCTGGTGTGTTCAAACACCTTTTTAAGATGTTTTGATTGTGGTGATGTTGCATGTCAAATGCCATCACTGGAATTTTCAAGTCACGGGCAAAGCAGAAGGGCTGAATCCAGCTCAGGACTCAGGACAGCCTAATATGGATGTAGAATGTATCTGGCCTCTGCTTTTCAGAGCATGCTCAGAGCCTGCCAGCATCTCACTTTGGACTGTTTGCATGATGAATTCATCCTAAGCAGTAAACAAAATGTGGTTAATGCTCTAAATAGACTTCTCTGTTTCCTGGATTCTTTGTGGTTCGACTGTTTCTTTAACTTCAATAACATTTTTCTTTTTCTAAGCAGAATTCATATTTCAGATTTTTGTTGCATCCGTGCATGTCCACAGAGCAGAACGCTGTGTAGCGCTATGAAACAGTTGTTTTACTAAAAAAATCTAAATTTCTATGATCAATTCTAATCTTCTTCTTTTTTTTTTTTTTTTTTTTTTTTTAATGCTGATATTTGTCTTAGCATTTGCAAATTCCCTTTTTTTAAAGTTTATCCTGAAAATGCTATTTTAGATTTAGCTTTAACTATCATGGTAGAAAAAGCTGAGCTGTTCCTTGTTAGGGCACCCATGATCCTGGCCAATGAGCTCTAGGTGTCCCTGCTTGAACAGACGTTTGACCTGACGGCCTCCAGAGGTCGCTTCCAACCTCAACCAGTCTGTAATCCAGTTGCTGTGCCCATGAGACTGCTCCAGTTCTGTAACAGATGCCACCTAAACTCTGACTACTGGGCTAGGTTGCTCAACTTTTCCATTGTTTATATTTACCAGGAAACTTGACTTAAGATCAAAATCTCTTCGGTCCCACTCCAGAAATGCGTGGTGAAGTTTTTTCAGTAGGAAACCTTGGATCTGGAGTCCCAAACCACAGCATGAGGCTATGTGGGTTAACTGGTGGTGGGAGACTCAGACATCACATAGCCACCCACCTCAGTGGTGGTTTTAATAAGTCATATTAAGTGTACAGAAATACCTTCTGGGTCCTTGGAAACGAAGCGGTGCTTTCTGCTTATTTTAAAATACAGTTCAGAAAGAGAAAAAGACATTTTCTCTGGAATGTTTTTTCTAGCCCTGGTTTGTTTGTTGTCAGTAGAACATCTAGAGGGAAGAGACTGCTTTCTGTGTTGTACTCAGTGCCCTTAGATAGGAGGGATTATCTTGCTAAGTTTTGCCTCTGATGACCACAGCTAGTAACCAACTTACCAGGTTTCGCCTCTTCTGCTCCACTGTATTGAACCCAAAAGTCACTGGGGAATTACACGGGCTGTTTTTTTTCTGGAAGGCTGGCTTACCTACATGCAATTGCCAGGCTTTCCTAGACTCTTCCATAATTTAATATGTGGGTGACTTCTGTGACCATTATTAGTACTTAAATAATACTAAAGAATGGTATTGAAGCATGGTGCTTGCTTTCTGCTATTGTCTCATGTCATGAAATTACTGACCACATACCTGTTGACAGCCTTAGCATTTTATTTGTAACAGCATTGGGATCATTATTTATTTTGCCTAACTCTTCTAAGGCCAAACACGTGCAAACCAAAGAATAAGAGCTCAGACTGGAAATACATATGGGTGTTCTTCTGATTGAGATGCTCACTGTGATATAAAATGTGCTATATTTCTGCTGCTATCCCCAGCAGAATTATCCAAGTTAATTGTTTTGGAGATGTGGGAATGTGATTCTTCATATAGAATTTCCATCTTCTTTAAGAAAGTAGTTAATTAACCCTTGAGGAGTAAATAATTTGGGGCATGGAGCTGCATGTTGGGTATTTGTAAAGCACAATTAATTTCTAGCTTCATCTCATCGTTTAGGCTCAGGCGAGACACCACTGGACAGACAAATGACTAGCAGACAAAGGACTCCCTTAAAGAGCACGAGACTATTCTGAAATCTAGTAAGGAAGAAATTGTTTCTTCAAAGAAATTAGTGCAATTTGCTTGTCTGTGTAGTCGTAACTGTGAGGGTACCCATAGCATTGTAGGTTATGTCATTTTTCTCTTGTTCTCCACAGTGATCTTGTAAACACTTAGATTCTGTAACTGAAGTTATCAATGAAATCAAGAAAATTCCTCACAGAAAATTCCTTTTGTAGGTGATGAAATTCTTCTGAAAAAGTTTTTCTGGAAAACAAATTGAATGCTGGCTACAAAGTAATTACTGAGAATGTAGAGGAGGTGAATATCACTCTCATTTGCATGTAGTTGTCAAGTTCTGGCAAGTAAACTTGAGGAATTACTGTGTCGTTAATATTACTACTACTTATTATTGGTAAGTAGTAAAGCATCAAGGTCTAATAAAACATCTTCTTAAAGTCTTATCCAGTTGGAAATGAAAATGATTTCTTTGTTCTTTTTTAACATAAATTTTAAAGATTATTTAGGGTCTAATACAAAAGTCGGTGAGTTTGGGGTTCGAGCACAGCACTTTATGTGCTTAAGTACTCGGTCTTGGGGGTGCTGTGGGCCAGGTTAGTTGCATATTCAGAGTGGAAAGCTGAATTAACTGGTAAAAATATGACATCTTTGAAAACCACAGATAAGAGTTTTTTGTATTTGAGCCTTTTCTCTTGGCAGTGTTCTTTAAAAAGCCAAAATAGGTGATTTAGCAAAATCATCTCTGACTGGCATTCGGCCACAGAAGGCTTCTGATGCTGCATATTGTGAAGGGCAGAGGCTCTGTCTCCCCCAAGCACTGTACAGCCTCCACCTCCTGAACCTGCTGCCCACTCCACTGGCACCCCAAACAGCTTGGGAGCTGGGTCTGTCCCCTTGGGGCTATCAGGGTTGAGCAATAGCGTGGCTAGTTATTTGTAGAGCTAAGAGGTATCGTGTTTTTCCATGAGGGACCGAAGTCTAGGCCAGTCTTCTTTTCAGCTTTCTGTGAAAATTGCCAAGGACAGAAATTAAATGAGGGGGAAGGATACGTTGTAGTACAAACCAGTGAAACCCTGTCTCAAGTAATTGTGGGCTTGTTATAGCAGCTTGAAAGGAAGCAAGCATTCACGTGCTTTATTTTTAGCTTGCAAGGGAAGAGTTATTTAATGTTCCTTTCTGTTACATCTCTGAAAGTGTTCTCACTAAAGCAGGATCTGCAGTGTTGGAGCTGGTTAGCCCAAGACTTTCCTGCCTCTGAAAATGTGTTCCCACAAAAGGATATTATTGAAATTGGTTTTCACTATAAAATTTTAAGTAGAACTGATTCTGAACTCCAGAGTGTTAAAACACTTTGCTGCTGGCAGCGATTTGCGATTTGCATTGTATAGCTGGCTGCATTTTGCTCTCAGGAAGTCATAAGCATTGTCACATTTTTATTGTCAAGTTGCTTGTGGTGCCATTTGCTTTGATTTTGGCTCCCATTAAGTTATATATAGTGTGTTTACTTAAATTTTTCTAAAGGAATATTTTTGTCTGGGATTTTAATAGTATTGTGGACCAGGCCTTAAATCTCTTAAGCAGAGATGGGATAAACTATCCAGTTACGGTAAGCTCTGAAAAAGATTCCTTCTTTCCTCCCCTCTCCTCCCTGTTCTCTGAACTTCAGTACCATTGCTCATGCTTTAGGTTACTGAAAATCAATGAATTATTTATTATACTTGGTTTTCCAGCAGTTGGGTAATGAACGGGCTTGCAAGATGTTGCTGGTCAATAGTCGCACTCTGGGGTCAACGAGCGCTTCTGATGCATCTTTAACCTTCCTGTGAGACTGCTTTTATTTCCCTCTTTTCTGTGAAGTAGCAGAGCAGTGCCAGCAGCAACGAAATGAGAGCTGTGATCTTCCTGAGTGGGTAAGACAGCCTGCTAAGCGTGTGGTAAAAATAAAGCGGGAAGTCAGTGATTATTAATTTTTAGAAAATGCATTTCTATCAGTCTTCAGTCTGATTCCTAATGCTAGCAAAAGAAGAAGCTCTGCATCTGGGCAGTGTAATTATGAGTTATCTGTAGCGTCTTTTCCCCTAGCTATGGCATGGGCTGTTTTTATTTTAAGGCTTAAGACCTCAAAGAATAATAACAGTGGCCTGGCATTGCTGCTCATGTTGAGTAGCGTGGCTGGGATAAATAGACAAGAGATACAGAAGAAGGAACAGCCATTTTGTATTCAAGACCATGTTGGATGGGGTCCTGGGCAACCTGGTCTAGTACCAGATCTGGAGATTGGTTGCCCTGCCTGTGGCAGGGGGTTGGAACTTGGTGATCCTTGGGATCCCTTCCAACCCAAGCCATTCTGTGATTCTGTGATTTTTGTGCACTTAGTTTGCTTGAATAAAGGCAGTATATGGCAGTGCCAACAAGGAATAAGCTATACATCTCTGAGGCTCTTCCCTAGATTACAAAGTCAGCCATTACTTGCTGCGCTCCTAGAGAAATTTGCATCCTCAAGCTGAGCAGGCTGATGGGGAGCCCAGACCTGACTGCCAGGTGGTGGCAGGAAGCAAACCCACACAGGAAGAAGCAGAGGCAGCTGATCAGTGCCTCCTTTTGATGTCAGATGTCAGAAAGGGACTGTCACTGCTCTGCCACGTGGTGAGCCCTTGCTCTGGGCTGTGCCCTGCAGGAGTTGGTGTGTGCTCAGACTCTGCAGAGGAGGAGTAGGAGCTGGCTGCACACCTGCCAAGAAAGGGAATCCTGAAAAACTGCTCCCGCTCCAAGGAGATTGGGAGCTGGTCCAAGGATTTCATATGTGGACGATTAAAATTAGACTCCTTCATCCATATGTGCATTCTCATTTTGAAAACATTGCCTGCCTCACCTCTCTCCTCTCATGCTTTTTATGTAGTCCCCTAATGGGCTAATGATTCCCCATTTCCTCCATCTCTGACAGCATCCCTTGTACACATTGAAAGTAAATTTATCTTTCCTCGCCGTAATCATGGAACATGGCTTCTGTATTATTTTCCACTACTATTCTCTGGATAAGTGTCTTTTTCTAAGGGATGAAGGTGATAGTTTCCCCTTGGGAAAAACAGCTGAATGTGGAGCTCCCTGTGGGGTTTTTATGCATGACCAAATGGAGGCTTCCCTGCAGCCAGTGCTGTGAGCTGTGGGGAGGCGCAGGCCTAATCGAAAGGGTTCCCAAAGAGTCATGGGTGAAGGCAGCCAGACCAGGGCTGAGCCTGGATATCATGTGCTCATCTTTGGCCTGTTCTGATCCCGAGAATAATAACCATGAAACCGTAGAGAATGAATAAGGTGTCCAGGGTGTGGCTGAGTGATCTCTGATTGTGAAGGATGGACACTTGCAGTGAGCCACATGAAAACGTTGGTGCAGTTTTTTGCATCACAATATAAGAAGGACATAAAACTATTAAGGAGTGTCCAGAGGTGGACTACGAAGATGGTGAAGGGTCTGGAGGGTAAGGTGTGTGAGGAGCAGCTGAGGTCCCTGTGTTTGCTCAGCCCAGAGCAGATGAGCTGAGGGGAGGCCTCATGGCAGCAGCAGCTCCTCACAGGGCGTGGGGGGGCAGCGCTGAGCTCTGCTCTCTGTGACAGCGACAGGGCCCGAGGGAACGGCATGGAGCTGTGTCATGGGAGGGTTAGGAAAAGGTTCTGGACCAGAGAGTGGTAGGCATGGTACAGGATGCCCAGGGCAGTGGGCATGGCCCCAAGTGCTGGAGTTCAAGAAGCACTGGACAATAGGGCTTGGGTTGTCCTTTGTGGAACCAGGGATTGAACTCCATGATCCTTGTGAGTTCCTTCCAGCTCAGGATATTCTATAGTTCTATGGTCAGCTGAGTAAATACCTGCAGATACAGGTCATCAGTGATTTGTTCTAACCTCTTGAGAGCTCTGAAGCATCCAAAGATCCAAGTGCTTCCAGAAAAAAACCCTTAAGTTTCTAAAGACTGTATTTTCTGATGTTCCCCTCCTAACAGCCCTTCTTAGAAAAATTAGTAGACTTCCTGTACTGCCCTTTAGAGACTACTAGGAAATACCCATTAATGCTACTGTTTTCGAAGCAGCCAAGCTTCTACATCCTCTTGCTTCAGGCGGTGTATCCACTGCAGAGCTTGAGAGTCATGGTGCGGTGAGAGCAGGGGAGACCACATTCAAAGGGGCTGCTCAGTCCAGTGATAATTCTGCTACAAATCGAAGAATCCTTGCTTGGGAAGGCTCCTCTGGGCAAGGCAACAGCACAGTCGCCACTGCAGCCCATGTGACTCTCTTATGTGGGGTTGCCCATCACCCTGGCCATGGCCCTTCCTCATGCATCACCATACCAGGTGAGCAGCCACCCCAGGCCTTTCTTGAGGAAGAATCTGCTCATGCAGAAAGACTAATGCATTTTTGCTGGAGGAGATGTTGGGTGGCAAATGGAGCCGTATGTCTTCCTTCCCCCTGGGGTCCCAGTAAGGCTGGGTTGGGTGCACAGGAGCTCCCTGTCCCTGGTTTCCATTCCTCTGGAAGAGTTGCAGGCTGCTGGGTGCAGGCCAAGGCAGGCAGATGAGAGAGCTGATGTACGCACAGTTCTTGCCCTAACATGGAGTGAGAACATGGCTGTAGGGCAGACCCAGATACAAAAGCTTTTTTTTTTTAAATATATTAAAGCTTGGAACAAAATACCCCGTATAGCAAAACAGACTTTATAGCTTGCTTCAGCTTGGAAAAAGACTTTTCAGAGCAAACTTCTGGCATTGTTTCCTAACAACCCTGAAGTGTTTGTTGGAGGTAGTTTATCTCATGCCATCTTTTCATTCTTGATTATTTTAAATTGTCCTCCTAGACCCTCAAAATTAAAGCAGTGTATTTATAATACAACATCCCAATAAAAAAAGCTCAAGTGAAAGCAGTACATTTAACAGAGCAGCTCTGCACCCTGCCAAATGTCATAGCTCTAAGAGGACTTGCACTTTATAGGTAGCCTATAAGCATATATCCCAATAAGGGATATTCTCCAAGTGTGTTAAATGGAATTGTGAACATTACCAGTGTTAACATTCGTTGTATACTGGCAGGATAACAATGTAAGTTCAAAAGGCAGAGATTTCAAGAATTATTAAACTGCTATTATTACAATCTTGACAACTGAGTGGAGGGAAGAAACCAAATGAAGTCCCCCTGGAACAACAGGAGAACAGTTAAAGCCTGTTGGTGGTAGGAGCCAAACCGCCTGTGCCCTGCCCAGCCCTGATCATGTTGGTACTGCTGGGAAGGTCAACAGGGCTGGCTCCACTGGAGATGCAGAAGTTGTGTTACAGAGGGAGAAAGCTGGAAATATTGTATACAATGGAAGGAAGTCTTTTGAGAATCAGGTTTCACTATTTCTGCTGCTTAGGGAAAAACTTGTTTATAGTAACATGCAATCAGCAGGAGTTGTTTATATACATGCACATATCTGTATACATGTGTGCATATATGCATACAGCATACGTGCATGAAGAGAAGGAACTCTATCTGTGGTTTGTCACCCCGAGCATGCTGCTTTTATTCCTTCTTAAACCCCGTGGCCATTAACAAAAATACAAACAGACATCAGGAAACTCCCAAGGTAGTGTGCGTGCATGTGTGTGTGAGGTATGAGTATGAGTATGAGTAACTCATCTTCACATTTAGCTGGAGCCTGGGTATTGCCAGAGCAGCTGAATCATTGCCTGTGAGCTGCCATGTTTGCCATGGTGATAGCTTGATGACATGCCAGCAGTGCTGCCTACAGTCTCTGACAGGCTGACCTTGTAACAGCATCAACATTCTTTCTTTGGCTTTTGCTGACATACTGTAGGCTCTGGAAGCTGTTTTCAAAACAAATACATAATGAAGTATTGTGCTTGTAAAAGCAATTGTGTTTCCGTCCGTCAGATTATTTTAGGGTGTCTCGCCTGCCAAAGGGCAAAGCAAAGAGACATGCAGGGAGGATGCAGTGCTTCAGACAATGTGAGAGGATCTCTGCATGCAGGAGCAATGGAAATGAAAAGTAATCCTCGTGAAATCAGAAGTTAATGGTAAAATTTGACTTTTTGTGCTGTTCCATTGTAAAATGAACTGTTTATAAAGGTCACAAATAAAGCAAGGATGAGCGAACAGAGCAGGGAATATACAGGGTCTAAAAGCAAGAAAGCTTCTTGATTTAATGTTTGTTGTCTACTCTTCTACATCTTCTTCATGCAGACAGAAAAAATCTCCATCTGAAATAATTTACTGAGATTTTCCATCCAGGCATATATCATGGAGAAGTGATAGAGATGTGCTAAAGACAGTACCTGAATACAGAAATCCTCTTCTTGGCCCTAGGTTTATCCTTCCCTGTACAGGATGACTTGACACATGCAGGCATTACCCACTTGGGAACTACTGCAGTTGGTATTGCCCATGGGCCCACCGCCCACCAAACTTCACAAGGCCTCTGTCTGCCCAGTATGTTCACCAGGACCCATCTTGCAAAGGAAGCAAAACAACCCAGATGTGGCACTCACCTCATGCTTGCTTCTGCTTTGATCACGGGGACCAGAGATTGAGATATACCATTATGATTCTTTTAATTCTTACTACTCTTGATAAACAAAATGAATATAGCAACTACTGGTATCCCAAATGACATTTCCCAGAAAGCTGCTGTGAGATCAGAGACTGTATTGTGGATGTGTGACAGGATTTCTTGCATGCAGCACACTAAAAGCCATACATACAGTTAAGTAACAGTACTTTTAATTTTAAAGGATTGGAAAATGCAGTTAGATTAAACCTAGAACTGTGTAGGTTAAGACTAGAATGAAAAATGTTACTAACAAAAGTCTGGCAGCAAATCTTTATGAGACACCCCAGTTTTCACTCCCCCTCAGAGATCTATTTTCAGATCTTGCCAGAAAGGAGATGTAATTTACACCAAGATACTTCCCCTGAATCCATCTGAAGGTGCAGTCTCCTAGATTTGTTACAGCCAGGTGTGTGTACCTGAAGTTCTGCTTCAACTTCTGCATGTGGAATTTGAAGTTGTTCTTGATTTTGCACAGTAAAGGATAAAAACTGTATTGTTTGCCCTTGTTATTGTTTGTAACTTAACCTACGTAAAAACCATCCAGTAGGTAAAGCTGTCTGACTTCAGCACATTCTGGCACTTGGAGGAGCTTTAAGGATAAACGCGATTTGTCTTGCACATACCAATGCATTATTCTGCCTTTATAGCTTATATATGACCAGTAAAACTTGAGCTACTCCAGACAAAAATTAACTAAGAGAAACAGCAAGCACATTGTATTTGCCTTTGTTCTGGTGTAGTTTGTTACTTTTTGCAGTTGAGTACTGGGTTTTAACTTGCAAATTTCTGCTTGGGCTGCATTTTCCTTAGGGTTTGCCTTTCTCTAAGCATTGCTAGCAATTGAATTGAGCCAAACCAACAGACAGCATGAGACTGAGAATAGTATTTTCAAAGTGAAGGTAACTTGCTATGGGATGTATTTCCAAACCTGTAGTCACTTTGCAGCAGTGAGGAAGGCTGAGCCTATTCCTCTTCAGGTCGTCTGGATGGTGTAGTGTCTCAGACCGCTAAAAGGGTTGCTTGAATTTGCTGGGCCTGTTGTTTGCAGTCTGAATGAGACATCCAAGTTTAGCTTTGAGAGGAACATTTGAGCTTGAAAAAAAAGAGTTTTGATTGGCTAAACCAATGGCATAGAGAGGGATGGAAATTTGAATGGGCTTCAAGCTGTGGTGGACAGGCAGTGACCAGATCTTTTTAAATGTGGCCACTATATAGGTTCAGATTTGGAAAAGCTTAGGAGTCAGTTGGGCTGTCTAAATTGCCTGAGACAACTTTACAACAGAAATCTGGTGCAAATTAGCCTTCTGAGGTAACCCTGAAAGCTCACTTCTCTCCCTACAATGAAAATAAGTAGTTATTCTGATAGTGAGAAAATTCAGTCTTTTGGTGTCTGAAATTACTTCCCAAGCCTCACAGTTTGTAATCCATTCAGCTTTCATCTAGAAGCAGGGACTAGGTCCTGGTGCATTGTCTTCACGTTAAATGTCAGCTCTCTGTAATGCAGAAGCCTCCTTCTTACAGGAATCTGCATCTCCTGGATGCGCAGCAAGAAGGGTTTTCAGGGATGTACAGAACTGATTTGAGGATTGTGAGCAAGCTGTTAATGGCAGTGCATAATTGCTCAGTTTACTAGCTTATCCCAGTTTTTTTTTCCTGTTTGTGTGAGTGGGATTACACAGCAGAGACTGTCAGTGTGTATCTTTTAAAAATTAGGTAAGGAAGGTTTCCCTATCAAAAGACAGATGAGAAAATTTTCCTTCTGAGAAAGGTTTGAGGCTGCAAGGCAGAACTGCTAGGACGTCCCCCAGCTGGTGCCTAAAGAGTGCAAATTAGTTTTAAAAATTAATATTGCTCAAGTCTCTGCTTCTAAATCCAAGGGAACAGTGCATTAGCTGCTCACTGAACAGACTATCAAACTGGACCATAGAAGGAGAAGAGGAGAGTGCTGTGGAAAATAAGGCTGTAGGCTGAGCCAGATTTCTTCCTGTTTTTGTGCACAAAAAGGTCTTGTTACAGCCATGTCCTTTAAGCCCTGAGGAGACCAGATCCATAGCCAAGAACGTCTTTTTCTTCTCTGATCGCATGCTGCCTCCTCCACCAGCCTCTATTTTTTCTAAAAATAATCCTGATTTCATACCTTAGCTGATGGGCCTCCTAGCAGCCACGATAGACACTGCCTCCTTGGAAAACACACACTAGTACGTACAAGCATTGGCCGCTCTGTGCATGGCTTTTGAAGAGGCATCTTTTGTATTTTCATTTGTGCTGAAGTGTAGTAAACTTACACTGAGCCCTTTCTGCTTCTCCCAGAATGAACACATAACTGCCGAATAACAGGTATCTTATTCAGTGGAAAAACAAGAATCCCTTTTTTCTTTAAAACAAAGAGAACAAGAAGTCACTTGGCAAAGGGAAAGAAAGGATTTGTTTTTCTTGTCCGTAGGGAAATCTGTCAGGCTGAACAGCCTGAACCTGCTTGTGCTGCATGATGGCCGCCAACAGCCGAGGGAGCATCCCGAGACAGGAGTTGTGTCCTCAGAGTGAGAGTGGGGAGAAAAACTGCCCTGTGCTGTGGCAGATCCCTTCTCGGTGCAGTCCCCTTATGCCAGCACATGCCAGAGGTTGCAGCGATTTATGTGCTTGGCTGCCGGGACACCCCTAAGCCAGTTCTGCTGCCAGAGGAGATCTGTGTACAGCAGTGCTCTGTGTGAACTTAAGAGCTTGCACAAAGCCATGGGGTGCTGCATGTGGATCCAGCAGAGGTACCAGAAGTGGGTAACGTGCTGACTCTAATTCAGACTGTTTTCCCAGCACTGAGGTATCCATGGCTTGAGGACTTCCTGAGCTAGCAATGAAGTCTCCGCATTTAACAGCATTACTGAATGATCAGATGGCGTTATAAACATCCCCAGTAGTCAGGCCCATTGATCTGGGTTGTGAGTGGCACTTTTCCTTTCCATTTTCTCCCTCCGTCAAACTACAAAGAAACTCAACGAGTTTCCATTGTTTAAATTATTGCCTAGAATAAACAGGCTGTGAGAGAGAGGGCCTTGTTTTGATTTCATGGGAGAGAAAGTACTTTGTTTACAAGGAGAACCCTTATCTGCACTGGAAGTTTCCACAGTCCACCTTGTCTAGACCGGAGGTTGCTCAAAGCCACGTGTGAAGAAGACAGATTTTCCACACCCATGTGACAGGTGAAGGTAGGGGAAAGAAGAGCTGTTTGACAGCGGGATAAGTGGGACCTTCCCACTGGCATCCACAGCTTCTCAGCACATGTGGCTTATTATCCTTTCAGCCCTAGCTGTTTGTGAATGTGGACCTGTGCTTAACAGAAAAAAATTGGCAACAAGGAAATAAAGGCAGTGCAGCAGGTCAGTGTGAAGATCCCTGTCTTTTTTGAACTGAGGAGGAGGAGAGCACCAAAGCATCTGCAGCCATACAGATGTTGACATGGGGGGAGCATCTCCATCCCAGAGTATTGTAGTCTGCCATTCCTGGTGATGAGGAAACGTAACAGAAAAGCCGTAGAGAATTTTGATAACACATACTGTATGGAGAGTAAAAAGCAAAAAGCCACAGCCAAGGAAAGCATGCGGCATTGGCTCATCCTTCTGCAAATGTTGGCAACAGTCCCCTGGCTGCTGTTGGACAACGCTGTCCTGTGGACTCCTGGGCCAACCCTGGGGCACCATGCACTCAGGGCTTCTCAGAGTGCAGGCAGGAAGCCTCCCATGCTTGGTATAAAGACAACACAAACCCTGCTTTGCGTGCTAGGCTATCAGAAACATGATTGTGTGGCAGTCTGAGTTGCAAGTGAGGTTTGTGCCCATCAGACCCAGGCTGCTTTTCGTGGTCATGGCATTGCAGCTGCAGCTCAAGAGTGGGATGGGTTGTTCTGAGCATGATGTGTATACACAACAAAAGTGTCAAATTTAAAAAGTGACTGGAAGGCTTTCCCTTCATCTTGTCCTGGGTCATAAAACCAGCACTGAAACATGTCACCTCCCATCTAATTTTAAGACTTTTTACGCTGATATTAGCATGCTAGTGCTTACATGCCTAATCCTTCCATGATTCTGTATGATTCTGCACTCGTATTCTTCAGCATCACACAGAAGTCAGTGTGTCTCGGCGCCGCTATTCCTGTGGTGCACCAATTTACAGTGTCTGTTTTTCTCTATCCATCCCTTATTTATATGGGGCTTACCCTAAGAAAGTGAATCGTCATTCTGATAAACCCAGACATTTGTAACCTGACTTAGTTTGTCTTTAGCAAACCTGGCTTTAGTTCTGCTGGTACAGAAACATCCAGCAGCCACGTCAGTGAAGTCACTGCATTCAGAAGCAGGTCCACTTGTTGCTCAGTGCACATTGACTCAGTATGTACTACAGCTAAGTGCTATTTTTTCCTTTGGAGAAGAATCAGAGATTTAGTTTCTTTGTAAAGGGGCGAAAGATTAGTATAATTCTGCACTCCTGGTGGAAGTAACAAGAACATAATAGCAGGTTTCTGAGTGGTATTTCTGTGAAACTCAAGGGGCTGGGGAAAGGGGAAGCCTTAAGAAACATCACAAGTGCTACTTGCTTTAAGTTTGAAGTACTGAGGTACTTGGTCGCCAATGAAAAACAGAGCGTCTGAGAAGAATCAAATACAGATATTGACAGTAAACAAAGATGTTCCCAAAGGCTTTCGCAGCTGCTCAGTTTATAAATGTAATCTGTAAGGCTGTGATGGGTGATACAGGCGCGGGCTGTTGATTCACATCTCACCATTTTGTTATTGAGGTGGACAGACTGGAAATCACGATGACACTGGAGATCACTACAAAATCCTGTATTGTTTAAAGGTTTGCCATGGTTTAATGATTTTGGTTATCAGTATTCCATATCATAACATTATGTAGTGATGTACAAGGTTCAATCCAATGATTTCAGAGCTGTATTTTTTCTTCTAGTAAAAAATTTTTCAAGCTGTTAAAATAATCGAAGTCCCTTCTTCCCCCAGCTTTCTATATATATAAGTAGTGGTGTTGCATGTACCTGCAAGAATTGCTTGGGAAATCCTTGCCTTCAATCAGGAGGTTACGCCTTCCTGTCATTTGGGTGAGGGTTAAGCACTATTAACCAGGAGGATGAAGACTGGTGCAGTTGCCTTAGGGAGACAGAGGGATGTTTAGACTTTTGGCTTACTTGATTTATTGCTCAATTATTTGACTGCATCCCAACAATTGTGCATGAATAGTGAGAGCTATACATTTCTTCCTGATTTGTATTAGCAGCCTCGAGAATAACAGCCTGTATTAGGAGCTGCTTTTGCCTTTTTGTGTCTGGGGAAGAACCATTTGAAAGCTTTTATGCTGTAGAGTGAATTAGGGAGTGAAAGAAGGTGCCCTCGTCTCCAGCTTGGCCTTTATGTCTGGTCATTTGGGCTTCCACAATGAGCAGTGAAGGCATGTTGTAATACTGGTTGCTATTTTCTTATCTCCCTATTTATGAG
This sequence comes from Alectoris magna, assembly GCA_030625065.1. Taxonomy (NCBI): domain Eukaryota; kingdom Metazoa; phylum Chordata; class Aves; order Galliformes; family Phasianidae; genus Alectoris; species Alectoris magna. Next base: position 42,254,819 of record CM060561.1, on the reverse strand, counting down.
GCATTTTAGAGAGAAGCTTACAGGCATGCAGCTGGTGAAGGATTAAGGGCTGAACAGTGCGGTCGCTCTTGTGTATCATGAGTGATAGGGGAAAGGCAACTGTGGGTCGGCTTCTCCCACTCTTCACATCAGATATTTATGTTAGTCCTGGTGGAGGGAGTGATGGCTTTGGTTAAGAAGGAGTGATACTTGACACTACGGAGCGACCCTGCAGGGAGATGTATTCTGTGTGTTATTTGAGATAAGTTAATTGTCAATTTGCGGGTTTGCCTGGTGTGAGAAATGTAAAGTGCTCAGGCTGCTGGGAGCAGACACTGCAGATGTTGTTATGACACAAGGAATATATGAACTGAAACTTCAGAGAAAACCTGCATTAAAATCTGAACTGACTCCAGCTGGGTTTCCTAAGCAGCTCCAGAAATGATAGAAAGGTTCATGTGAACATCAATTAATGACATTCAATACTGTTGTGATTCATGAGTAAGGCACACATGCCTTGAGCAAGAAAGTTTCTATTACAGCAGCTTAGACCTACTCTCTCTCTAATTTCACCATCATTTTGCCTCCACTGTATCCCATCTCTTCAGCTCTGACTCCTATTATTTATTTACCTGTTACTCTGCTCTCCTCTTTCCTTCTTCCTCTCCCTCATTTCTTCTGACTTGCCATGCTCTTCTCTCTGGGAGTCTCCTGTTCTTCTGAACACTGCTCTCTGCTTTGGTTGCGCTTCCTCTCCTCCCAGGAGGCGTGGGGCTCTGGGAGAGCTTTAAGAGTGTCCTCTTAGATATCATTGAGACTTCTCCTACATATTGGGGTGGTGGTTGGGCTGTTTGATGTCAGTGCAAAGAGTTCTAGCAAGAGTGGTCTGGCAAATATCTGTCTTGTGTATTTCCAAGCTTTTTGTCGGTGTGATTGTCTTATCACATCGGGCGTGGAAATTTTTTGTGCCTCGACAAAAGTTCAGTGGGATAGAGTGTGCTGTTCATCCCATTTTGTAGGCAAGGGGCTGAGGTCAGAACAAAGAAGAAATTAAGCCAGGGTCTCCTAAGTTATAAATCTGTATGATAATGCCTTTTTATGAATATACTCTTTGTTTCAAATTGGATAGTTTTTTTAAGCATGAAAGCGAAAGAGTGTGAAAAATGGAGTGAACCAGCAGTTACAAGGCTGCTGAAACAGGAGGAAGGGAGGAGTCAGGGAATCATAGAATTATGTTATTATTGGACGTGCAGAATCTTGTCCTTGTATTGAAATCTGTCAGCATTGACAACGTGATTTTTTCCATCTACCATTGATTCAAAGCTAAGTTATTTTCAAAATAGCATACAGAGATGGATTCCCAGAAACATACATCATAAGAGCGCAGAGGTAAGGACAGTTGCTTTTCCTGGTGGCATTCCAGTTTCAAGGCTCCAAAGCTGTAGTGATGGAGTAAGGGATCCAAACATCTGTCTTCTCAGTCGTCAGCAGAAGTCCTGACTTCTCATTGTACATGTACTTTTTTTGGCCTTTGAAGAGAAATTCTACCATAGACCTGAGAAACCCTCCTGACAAAACTGTTATTGAAAGTAGAGTATGCTGACGGTAGATGTTGTGTTTGATAAATCAGCATTTGCTTATTACAAATTCCTGTTGGAAAAGGTCCCAGCCAGCTTGGCTTTTCACACGGTACTGCAAGAAGTGTTGTCATCTTTTTGTGTGCAAGTTTTGACCTCTGTTAGCCATGCTTGCTGAGTGTCTGAGCAGATAAGCCGATTTCAATTATCTTCCACTTGATTATTTTCTGTTTGTTTTCAGCTTAGTGCCATTTGGAAAATAAATAAATAAATAAATAAGGTACTTTGATTTAGCTGTAGCAAGAAATAAATAAGTGAAGTTTATCACTGCTGGGGAGAGCTCAGATCCAACTCTGACCTCCCAGAGGAATAAACCAGCGGTTAAACATAGATTTTCAGATGCTGTCAAGGGATGCAGAAGTTGCAGTACTGAGTTCCGCATAATGCTGAGAGTGTGCTGGCTGCACAATAGAGAATAATCCTGATTCCCTTTCTCTTGTTTGATTCATTCTTCTTCCTCTCATCTATGTTAAGGAAGAAATGCAGTCCCAAATGAAGAATTCCTAGTAGAGTTCCGTATAAAGAAAATCAGACCTACATAGGCTTTCTGATGCAGGATTTGTGAGGCATTTAATCTCTAGATTACATAAAGTGCCCAGATGCGTAGTGTATTCTCTGAAACTTGCTCTTACTGTGTGTCTATGTGGCGATAATTTCTTTTTTGTAAAACCAATTTCCTTCTGTAAGCCAAAAGTAATGTACCCAGTTATGAATGATGTTGCTTTTATTGTATTCCTTGACTTTACTGCATGCCTCCTGTTGCTTGCTGGAGCAGTTTTTAAAATAAAATGTTGTCAGTGATATTAAAATATAAATAATAATTGGCTTTAATGTAAAAGTCACATTTCATTCTGAAGTATTTATGCAAAGGATTCGGTGTGTTTTACAATTAAAATACATTTCCATACTGACACTAACCTCATTTCTGAAGACAAACAATGGTTTTGGTGTCAGATGCGATAGGTCTAGGATCAGAATGTTTGAAAGAGAATGTAAAAAAGGAGAAATCCACTGCTTTCCCTGCATATGGCACCATGGAATGGTTTGGGTTGAAGGGACCTTAAAGATCATCCAACTCCAACCTCCTTTCGTGGGCACCTCCCATTAGATGTAGCTGCTCAGGGCCCCATCAACCCAAGCTTGGATGCCTCCAGGGATGGGACATCACAACTTCTCTGGGCAGCCTGTGCCACTGCCTCACTGCCCTCTTAGTAAGGAATTTCCTCCTAATATCTCATCTAAATCTCCTCTCTTTTAGTTTAAAGTCATTCCCTCTTGTCCTGTCACTACATGCCCTTGTAAAAAGTCCCTCCCCATCCTAAGATACCTGAAAGTATTGGAAGGCCTCAATGAGGATTCCTCAGAGCCACCTCTTCTCCAGGCTAAGCAAGCCCAGCTCCCTCAACCTTCCTTAATAACAGAGGTGCTCCAGCCCTCTGATGATTTTCGTGGCCTCCTCTGGACTTAGTCCAACAGCTTCACATCTTTTTTTTTTCTTTTTGGGGACACCAGAGCTATTCAGTATAGTACTGCAGGTGGGCCTTCACAAGGGCAGAGGAGAACAGTCACCTCCCTCACCCTTCTGGTCACATTTCTTCTGATGAAGCCCAATATATCCTTGGCTTTCTGGGCTGCAAACTGACATGTGATTGCTGGCTCATGTTGAGTTTTCCATCAGTGAACACTCCCAAGTCCTTCTCCTGAGGGCTACTCTCATTCCATTATCCACTCAGCCTGTGTTTGGGATTGCCCTGTCAAGGCCCGTCTGGATCGCAGCCCTTCAGTGTGTTGACTGCACTACACAATTTCACTAAGTTTGTTTTTTTTTAAACTGAATAAACTAGGTGAATACAGCATTTTCCAGGTAAATGTGTGCTCTGCTCAAACACAGGTCCTTTGGAAATTCATTTTAGACTGTTACAGATATCTCTCAAAGTTTATCAGAATCCATAACAGGCAAAGTAAACATTTCTGGTGGGCTGATGCTACCTGGGGGCAGTCAGGATGGGTGTAGATGATATTTTGTAGACTGTGGGGTGAGAATAACTTGATGCTCTTCAGATTTGCCCCTCTTCTGACAATGTAATGAGATAAATTTATTATTTTATGTAGTCTGCATTTTGGATATCACTTCCCCCACCTCACAAGGCTTTCATTTTGAAGTGCAGGAAGGAGCCTTGCTCCATTTCATTATGCCTATTTTTACCACAGCTGAATGATCTGTCATATTCCTGCTAACTGCGGGTGCTCCATGACCTGCCCGGATTTCGGAAGTGCTGCAGTTGCTGCAGAGCCCATTGCCCTGTCTGCAAGGGCAGGGTGGCCAGCAGCCCCAGCTGTCTGTCAGGCTGGGGAGCAAAGACTTCATTTGCATTCCTCCTCAAAGTGCTGGCTGACTCTCTCAGTGCTAGTTAAATTAAAACTCTTTTAATCAGATGCAGCTGTCTTCAGCTTGATTACTTTGAATACAGTTTCCTAGCTGTCTTCCCCCAACATTTATCTGTAGATGTATTAATAATAACTGTAAAGATAGATAAGTACAGTATCTGCTTTAAACATACTTACGCAGGTGCTTCATTTGGAGGTCAGTGGTGTAATTGGTCAGTCATTTGTAATGTGCTCGAATCCCAAGAGTTCAGTCATGTCTGTTCCCTGGGCCACAGCTCATTTACCTCATCAGGTCACAGAGGTTTTGTCCTGAGGATGGCCCACTGTTGGTGACCTGAAAGGCTCTGTCCTTTCTGCTTGCAATTCGAAATACAGCGGGGATTCTTACACATTATAACCATCCTCTCTCCCTGGTACAAATGCCCAGTGATACAGTGTTTCTTTTGTTCGGAGCTGCTGAAGAGGTGCTTTAGGGCAATGAGTGAAGTGCAGCTCAACAGTGGGATGAGGACCGATGCTTCTTTTAAGATGTTCAGAGCTGGTTAAGGGGAAATAGATCCCTCGAAGCTTGGGATAAGTATGGGATTTGAGGGTATTACAGGGGCACTTTAAGACTTTCATTGCAGTAAGTGGTAGTAGGAAGAAATCCTTCCTGTCATGCTTGATTTTTTGTTAGTTTGCATCCAGAAGAAAGGAGAGATTAGAGGTTCTTGGCAGGAACAGGAGGAGGAATTCCAGAGTCTAGCAATGCCCACTGGGCACAGATTCCACAACACCTTTTAAATTTTTGTGCAAGGTATGCAGAAGTCAAATTGCTGAGTTTCAGGGCACCTGGAAGCTTCTCCCTCTTCAGAAAAGGCTGTATCTGGGAGGGAGCAGGTCAGATGTAATCCACCACTCCTTCAAAGTCAGGACTTCGGCCTCTTATTTTGAGTGTGAGGCAGTGAGTAGCAGGGTGCTGGCCTCTCCTCCCACTTGCAAGGTACAGTTGAAATAAGAGATGATTTCTAAGGGAAGGATCAGGAGGAAAGAAGCTGCGTGGGTTTTTGTAGTGCATGCAGTATTGCAATTACAGAGCTCTTGGGTTTTTGACAGGTTACTTACTGGTGTGCAGCTTTTGGTGGAATTAGAGTGGGAAATCTGAGGATGCAGATGAACCGATTCGTGATTAGGCATAGTTCATATACCGGAAGATTGACAGACAGTGAAAGAAGATAGCAGCATCCGTGTGTTCAGTGGTGTGTTCCAAGTCAGCTGTAGGTAAGACATGTTACAGCACAAGCAGATCTGGATTCTCAGACATCTGTGTATCTTTCATAAACAGTTGAATCAAAAAAAACCCTATTTTATCAAGTTTGTTCTGTTTCACCTTTTTTTGCGACAGACACCAATCCTGTATGTCATTCTCGGTTCGAAATACGAAAACAGGGAGATCAGTGAGCTGTGTTTTACCTTGGGCAGAGGAGATTTGGGAGAAGAGGAGAGAGGGTTTGGCCAGTTGGGTTTTGAAGCTCATCTGTAACTTAAGCTAGAAATTAGTTTTCAATTCTTTTTGTTTTCGGGGAAAAGTAGGGGCCTAAGAATTGCTGTGCGTGGCGTTTTATAAATTGTCTCTGGAACTATTTTGCTAACAGTTCTGTTGGGTTCAAAGGTAAAGATGCCTCCTTCCTATGGTGATTGTCCGGTGTAAAAACCAAACGTTCCTATTGAAACAAAAGCAGCTGTAGTTCATTTTAGGTTGAAAAAGAAAGAAAGAAAACATTGCCATATCAAAGATGATAAACTAATTTTAAGAGAATACTTTTCAACTTTCCAGCTGGTAATAAAAGTAGAACTTAAATTAAGCAGAGTGAAATCAGCTAAAAATCATTTGAGCACGTCATTTAAAAATTAATGTAGGAATGTTCTTGTTCAGTGAAAAGTTCTGCTTGAAATGCGTGCTTGAGTTGATGCTGTATTTTTAAACGATCGGGAGCCAGATCCAAGGGAGTGTCACCTGAAAATCACATCTTGTATCTGAAGGACCATGTGGTGTGCTTATTGCAAAGCCTGTATGGGTCTCCTCAGGAAGGCAGGCACCGTTCTGCTACTTCTGTAATCGACATTGCTCCTTTGGTTTCCTGCAAAAGGCTGCTTATCTTCTCAGATGGAGTGGGAACTTGTTTTTTTTTATGGAAAAGCTCTGGGTGAAGATTGAATGTATTTTTATTTGCGATACAAGTAGGAAAAGAATCCAGCCTGCCAGAGCTGGGAACAGAATCAGTTAACTCTTTACAGCCTTTCCTGTCAGAGCCCCTTCTACCTAAACTCTTTGTGGGATGCTTGTGGGGGAATCAATGCGATAAATGTCAACAGAGGAGAGGCCTGATGGAGGGTGTTAGATGTCCTAGTGCACTGCCCATGTTTAAAAATGGGAGAGTGCTTCATCTATTGTACAGAATTCACTAAAACAAAGAAGTTACCTCACAACAGCTAACAATTTCAGGTGACCTGTCTCATTCTGTTTTCTTCCGTCTTCATTTTGTTCCCTGTATTGCTATGTATCGCACCATAGTCCCAACAGGAAAGTGAGGTTTGCTTTGGTTTAAGTCATGTAAAAACCACTGCTGTGGTTTATCCACTGTGTGTAATCACATTTTTCTTAAAGCTTTCTCTAGAAAGGCTTTTACATTTATCACAATAGTGTTCCACATGCTTATTGTTCATGCTAATAGCAGACACAGCAATACTAAGACATAATTGTAATTGGTGCTGATGCTGCCCTATTTAATGTCATTTCTTTCTGAGTAGTGTTAGATTTGCCTAATCCATCCATTTTTACTTTCGTTAAGTAAAAAAAACCAAAACACATTAACATGTTTTCAAAGAGATAGGGAGAGAGGGAAACCACTACATCCCAGAGCATTAATTTAAAAAAATGCAAATAGGCCCATAAATGAAAATCAAGTGTTGTTTCTTTTGATAGTTATGCCTCTGTCAATGCAAGATCTATTGGTTTCCAGTCCTCCCAGTGCTTATGAATGTGCTTAGTTGAACTCATTGGATTCAAAAGCAGTGTTTCTTGCACTCTGTGGAGCAGAGGCCCAGGAGCTGGCTGAGTTTTGGCTCCCATGAGCCTTCACTTCACCAGCTCTGGGTTTGCTTGTGTGGGGGCAGTGCAACGTCGGGCAACATCTCTTCAGGGATGCCTTCTTTGCTAGATATGATGCAGGACCTTATAAAGTTGAGGTGTACATTCAGTGCTTCTGCTTGAAGTCAGCCAGGTGGTGCCTCACGATATATGAGGGGTTGGTCAGATGACAGAAGATTAAGGCTGGTACAGAGGGGAGTACATGCACTGAGGTATCTCAGACTCCTTATTGCCTCATGCTCATTTTCCGGACATGTTAAGGCAAGCTGACAAAAAGCACAGAGGCCATTAACAAAGCTCTCTAAGTATTTGTGGTACAGTAGTGAGGCAAAATTGAAAACTGCAGCAGGATCTTTCTCATTTTCTCCCTCCACAGTATAACAAAATATTCAAGTAAGAGTTAAAAATCTTTTCAGTTATTGCACTTCCCTTAATCTCTTGTCCATGTTTTTATTTCAAAATCACTTCTATTCTGTCACGCCTTTCTGTCTTTTCTGCTATTATATTGAAAAGCTCTACAATCAGAAGTGCAAAGTGCTGCTTGAACCATAAATCAAACCAACAAATTCAAAAATTGTTTATTTCCAGAATGGCTTTATTTGAAGTCATTTTAAGTATCACTTAATTATAGCACAATTGAAAGTCGGAGGAGCGATTTTTAAAAAAAAGGCAGGTTGGTTATATCTTTTAAGGACTGTCCATATAAAGACTGCTGTTCTTTATAGTAAGAGATAGAAAATAATACACAGTCATACGAAGCCTGAAAACAGATTTTTGTTGCCTGAAGGCAAAATAACTTCCATAGCATTTGCAGAGGCACGCTGTTCCTCCCCACAGCAGAATGCTCATGCTGCCTGCTAGCAGGATAATGCTGCAGCAAGCTTGAGAGGACATGCAGAAGAGTAGGTAGGTAGGAATTTGCTCTTGTTGCCATGGTGTTTGGACACTGTTTACTTCACTTAAGGTGGATGCTGCTCTGTCCTGGCCATTGCCCGTGGATGCTGCCACCGTGGCTTCCTTCTGCCTGATGCATGGGCTTCCCTGACATCCTGCGATTAACCAGTGCCAGGCTGACATATCAGTTTTAGCTTTTTAGCTAGTGATGTCATAGTACTGTCTGCAGTAACTTTAGTTCTGTTATGGTGGCCTTACTGCCAGCAAACTGCTGTTGCGAAAAGGTTGTTGGTATACCCTTAGTCATTTTGAAAATAAAATACCCTTGTGCCCCTCTGGCTGAGTGGTTAAATGACACTACAGTGGCCCTACTTGTTAATTGTCTCATGAAAGACTCAAATCCAAGGGTTAATTAAAGCATGGAATAAGTGTCTAGGGAGGCATATAAAAATGCTAACAGGATTCCTACTTTTATCTTCGGAGAAAAACATCACCATATATAGTTTATGCTAAGCTAAGGACAGAAAATCCTTAGATCTCTCATAAGGCAGAATTTTTACGTCTTGTGGCAGCTGTAGCCTTAGGAAGCCCAAACGACAATAAAACAACACAAGATTTGATAATGATGATATGTAAATATATCCCTAATAATCACAGGGATTAAGCATTCCAGAAGACTGCATAAGGCTTTGCATTTATGGGAATTTTATCAGAGGAACCTGCTTTGAGGGTCGGAAAGCAAGAAAGGCTGCTGTGTCCAACTGCAACTGCAGGGAAAATTGGAGCCATCAGAATTACTTACTGATAGCGTCATCTGGCCGGTGCCTCAGGCCAGGACATGACGAAGAAGAACTGCGGGATCTGTCATGACAGGTGATCAGAGGTGTTGCTTGGCCTCTCGCCTGAAAGCCCTATGTTCAAGAGAGTCTGCTGGCATCTCTATCAGCCCCCAGCACCAGCTCAGAGGGAAGCACCTCCCAATCCCCACCCTCTTTCTTGGTTGGCCTCGTTTCCCCCGAGGGCTGTCTTTCTATACCAACCTCAGGTTACGCTGGGTACTTGAGATGAGGGAAAATAAATGGGTGAAGTGGTGCTAGAGGTTTTGACAGGAGCCTTCATCAGAGCCGGTGGAATAAGGGATTCTGCAGTGTTTCTCTAGCCCCCAGCTCATGTGGACTGTGATCTACGCTCCTGAAACTGATTTTTTAGCATTTCTGAAGAGAGTAGCATTTGTCTACTCAAAGCAGAGCCTTAGGAGATGCACTGATACCATCTGCTTTATACATCCAATTTGGATGCAATTCAGAGGACAGCATTAGGAGAAGAAATTCCCTGCAACTTCACTGCGGAGAGGCAGGTGTCTCTATGTGGGCAATTCAGGTCATTTGAGCTACGTGCTTAAAATAGCAGATATGCAAATGCAGTTCGTCTGCTCTCTTCATCTAGTCCATTGCTTACATCTATTTGTGTCTTGTGCGTGATTGGTCATCTCCCTGCTGAAGGAAGCTTGGGGCCCAGAAGCACCCATGGGGCTTTTGGATGCGTGATGAAAGGCTGATGTGGGGTTGACTTGGCCCAGGTGGGTTTTGAGGCAGTTCAAACTATGTGTTTTGTATAAACATGTTCAAATATAAATGAAGAAATGCGTGCTGCATAAAGCACTCTCTGCTGGAGCATAGAAGAGACTGTAGTGGTAGGGAACCTAATTGCTATTATACTCATAGACGTTTTTTAAATGCATCCCTTTGAGAAACATCACAGAGAGGCTTTTGCCTAACCTGTTGTGTTTGCACATTGGTTCCCCTGTGTAGGGAGCACTCAAGCTGTCACTCCTCCATGTTGTCATGGCCCAGGCCTGCAAGCACTTGCTTTCCCAGGTACCACAGTGCTGCTGGTGCTGGAGTAGTGGCTGCTGCCTGAGGGCTGCGGGACCAGGCCACAGCATACCACAATGGCAGTCTGACAGTTATGGCAGAGGTAGCATAACCCTGGTAGTGCTTTGTGGCAGCCTGTGAGTTCTCCCTAATCAGAGCAGAGAAGGAGGGACTGTGGAGATTTCAGAAGCCACAGCCTCTTTTCAGCTATTGGAAGATTAGGGATGCAGTTCCCCAGCGTGAGCTGTGTGACATATAAGGTCACTGTAAGGTCTTCCTATGTACCCACCCCACAGCTGCTGGGTCCTGCTGCTGCCCAGGGCCTCCTGGGGAGTACTAGGGCAAAATGGTTGTGGAGCTATTAGTTTGGAGAAATACCCTGGTCTCACTGAAGAGAGAAAATGTAGTCAAGGGGAAAAAGAGAAGTGTAAGCGCTGGCCTCTATCTAAAGGACATTCCAGGCAGGGGTGCCATGATGGCCGTGTGGAGGAAGTCACACTTCTCTTTCAGATGAGTGAGGACACAGAGAAGAAATGTGATTCCCTCTATCAACTCCTGATTGGTGCTAGAAGGGCTGGAGCGGTGCCGTGGCTCCATCCCTGCTGCCTGGGCAGCATTTTACAAGGACATATGAGTCTTGGCGGCTGCTGCTGCTGGACTCCTCCAGAAAGAGCCAGTTCATCTAGGAGCTAGGCTCTGCCTTTATTTTGCATGGGTTGGGCTTTGCATAGATAATCGATTATCCCATGATAGTGAGGGAAGAGGCCTCTAAAAGCTTTACATAGATCAGCAGCATTTCTAATGAGAAGATATTTTTGTGGCAAAGTGGCCATTCATCTTAAGAGACCAAATGCTGCCTGTGTAAGGCAATCCCTGGCTGTAGGACATGTAAAGCCAGGCAGAGTGACCTCCATGTGCATATGTTTGACATTGGCACAGTCTCTCCCATGACTGCCAGGTGTGCATTAACTGTGCGTTAACCAGAAGAAAAAGCATGCTCGTGTCGGGCCCTTCCCACACAAAAGTGCATGCCACCTGGAACCTTCCTCAGGAGCACGTTCTGGACTCCTGCTCCTGTTAAAATACAGAGGAGTTCAGGGCTATTCCCTGTTACTACCAAGCTTGCTTGCCCTGCAGATGCCCTAAGTTTGCTGCAGACCCCCAAGAGCGTAGGAGAACTGGGCTTAGGGGCCACCACAGCAAAAGAGAGAAAGCCTGTTAAAGCGTTAAATTGTGAGCGACATGGGAGGCTGCCTTTAGCCTTGGGGCACCTGAGCAGACATGAATTATTGAAATTGTGGCTCTGATCATGGCTGAGTTGTCAGCCCTGCCATAAACAGCAAGCAGGTGCTGGCTGTCCCACGTCTTACTGGTTGGAGTCCTGCTGGTCAGGGACAGGGAGGCTGGTGCTGGGCTTCCAGTCTGTGGCCTTAGCTGTGTGAGCTATGCTGGCTGCTGGTTCAAATAGAGGGGACGTCCCTCTTCAAAAGCTTGCATTCATTTCTTTCAGAGGAGGTGACTTCCTTTAGTAGTCCTTGAGGCTCTACTGGATTTCTTTTCTTCTTTCTTTCTTTTATATGTATGTATTTCACTCTACACACAAGCAGAGTTGAGTCATTAAAGTCATACAGAAAAAAACCAGTAACATTAATAGATGTGCACAGAATGTTTGCTTGCCTCTCGGCTTTTGTTATTTTTTGCTTTTTTTTTTTTGTTTGTTTGTAAAGTGCTTATCATAGTGTTTGCAAATGCAACAACCAAGACTGCATCACATTATACAGCTTTAGGAAGCATTTTATGGTCTGTCTGCTCTCCTGATAGTGAGAATCTGGGGGAAGAACATTCACAGCAAGGTAACAATTAACAAGATGCAAGTTATTGTAGAATTACAATATATACAATATATATATAGAATATGTATAATGTATACAATATAGTCATTGTAGAAATTGTTCTGAGGAACATTCTCTTGCACCGTGTGTTTTGTCCCTCTCTTTGGAACACCAGACAGAATTTTGAAAATGAGTAAAAAAATGCCTAATTCAAGGCAAAGTAAGGCAACTCTTCGAGGAGCCTGCATTGCTTTTTCTGTCTTCAGAGGTCTTTTACAGCTGTGGCGCTCTGTACATCTGCAGAACTGGGGGTGTGTGACTTCCATAGGCAGCCTTTGTGGCAGTTACAGCAAACTACGGATTCCTCAAATGGCTTTGGTGTGTACTTCATGACAATAGGAAAAAAATATTGTGAATTAACTTGAACATAGTTTGACTCTACTCATAAGCAGTACAAAATAATTAATTAGTAGGGATGGTTTTATTTTTCATTTGTATCAAGATCCATGATAGCAGTAGCTAATTCCTCTGACTTTTTAATCATATTTAGACACATATAAAAACGAGTAGAAATGTTGGCCTTTTGGTGACACAGTTGCAGAAATACAGTACTACTTAGGTCATTTTTGGAGCAACGGTATCTTTCACACTAACTAAGCTTTCGTCTCAGAGATGAGAGAGATTATTATGATTTAAAAAGCTTAGCAGGTCTGGAGGAAGGCTTGCTGCTGGGCAAACCCCTTCTGAAAATACTGCCGTGGGTCTTGTGCTATGGATCAGGTTCTGTCAGCTCCATTGCTGCTTGTGAAGAAGAAACTACCCCGCTCCCCAGCCAAACTTTGTTCTCAAAGGTGCATTTGTGAGGTGCTAGCCTATGTATTCTAGTATGCTTCCTGAGGCAGACTTTCAGTGATACTATTATACTGTCTATCTCAGCAGTGCAGTAATTCCTTCTGAAGCTGGAAAGCATCAGTGTTTAACTCCGAAACCTCTGCTGTGGTTAATACTCATGTAGTATGCAGTATGGCACACTGATTATTTAGCATTTTCCAGATACATACAATTATGTTCCAAAAGCAAACAGTCCTGTAAGAGTTTCCCAGGCCAGGAGGGTGAAAGTACCCATTGCATTTCTGAAGGTGCAAATTTGGCTTTTGCCACCCGTGCTGATCACGCAGCTATACAGCTGCATTTCTGTTAAGGGTGATCATTTGTTTTCAGTTCCCGTGGAGGTAGTGACCTAAATTTGAAGCCAGTGAATGTCAGGAGCAGAAAAACAATGATCAGCTGTTTAAGGGATCGGTGGTGATTTCATATTATTAATTCATTTGTTCTCTTATAAATAAAACCCAAATCCCCTGAAGCAAAATGTATAGTTAATTGTGTCTTTCTTTTATTCTTCATCACAGTGTAGCGCTCATAGGTGGCATGAGTCTATCTGGATTAGATTTGCTGCACCAGAACATAACCCTGACTTTTCCTGGGTGGGTGGACAAGGAAAAAAGAAAAAAAGAAAAAAAACTTTTTATCAGTCTTTTGTGTTACAGCAGCTGGATTCATCGCTGCTATGGCAACACACCACATGATGAGGTGTATTAGGTTGCTCTGTGCTGGGTGTGAGGGGAAATGAGCTCAGCTCCTTGCTGAAGGTAGAAACTGCTCTAGAGCTCCTGTTGCAGAGCTGGGTAAGGTCAAGTGTTCTGGTTCCCAGCACATGTTGTGCTCAGAGAAAGCAGTAAGGGTGCGTGGCTGCATGAAACTGCAGAAGCAGGTAAGCATCGATTAAGCTGAAGCCTTGCCTACCTCTCTGGGGCAGCAGAACTTCCAAGAGCGTTTTCTCTTTGTTTTTCCAAGTTCTGTGAAGTCACTGTGCTCATGTGGCAATGTGAATACCTCGTCAGGTGTTTAACTGTTTGAAGGACTCCCTTACTGCTAAAAGGAAAGTCTTGTCATTTAGGAGGTCGTTGCCTTCAAATCAATAAAAAGTGTATGAAGATTTCTGCTATTCTGTTGGCTTCGCCTCGAGGTGTGGAACTTGTATTTTTCATTGTTGCTCAATGATTGGGAACGTCTGTTGTCATTAAGAAACCAGTGTTTTACCTACTCAGGCTCTTTTATTATTAATACTTCTTAAGAATCTGCTTTAGTCTTTAGTATTTATTAACTTGTCTCCCTTTCCTGATTAGTGGCATCAGTGTCTCTGATGAAGGAGGAAATGCATTTCTATATCATTTCCTCCTACAGATTTTACACAGCCTCCTTAAGTTTGGCAGCATAAAACCAAACTTCAGTGTCCCATAGGGACATGAATGTGGAAGCAGTGCCACAGGATATTCCATTTCTTACCCTGTAAACCATTTATCTACGTACAGATAAACTGAAATAATTACCATCAGCATTGGGTTCTTTCTGTGTATTCATACCTATATCAAACTCAAATGAGATTTATCCCCCTATTATTTTCTCTATGCACCCTTTTTCTTTTTTTTTCTTTTACACATAACTAGGTTAAATGGGACAGGCTGTTTTAAAAGCCTTGTTCTCACTGTATGTAAACTGGAAGCATTCCAATAGGGCTGGTGAAGGTCAGCCTGTCCCTCTGCTGGTGGGGAGCAGCGGCGGCTCCAGTTATGGTGTAACTAAACCAAGTCTGGTAACTTTGCCACAAGCAAAGACACCATGTACTTTATGCTGTGCTGTAGGGAGTATGTGCTCAGAGCTCAGGTTTTCAACTCAGCTGTAATTAGGTGATTTTATCAAAGGTGAAGAAAAGCAGCCAGCCCCACCTGTCAGCTTACGAGATAGAATTTGTGAAATAAAGAGGTGCGAAGCTAAGCAGTCCATTTATAAGCCCAGAATGGAACAGATTTACAAGGTGTTGAATCAGGATTCTTGAAAATGAGCATTTTATATCAGTGGAATTCTTTGAAGGAGAAGATTAGCCAATTGTGGAAGAAGTCAAGCAAAGTAGGGCTGTGATTTAGCTCTGATTCCACCAGTTCAAGCAGAGCAAGAAAAAATCAGATCAAATTATCCAACAATCAGAGAAGTTTGATCTCTCTAGATTTGAGGACCTCGTTCAATTTGGTGAATGAGGAATCTAATTGAAACACCCAGGAGCAGATTGTCACTACTACAGCGCATCCAGTGTGACCCAAAGCGTAAAGCAAGCGGGAAGCAAGTGATTTATAGTCTAGTATCGCTAACACTCCTCTGACTGTCACAAAGATACACTAGATGTGGGGATTCAAAAATTAAGGAATTTAGATGAAAGGATATAAGCCACCATCTTAGTATTCCCTTCTCTGTGAATTTCATCTTTGAAGACACAGCTGTGATAACTTATAATGAGAAAGGGAGAATTGGAAGTGAGGATCTTAGTTAGGGCCTTTGTTATTAAGCCTCAGCAACAAGGAAGATAGAAGAGTTTGTGTTTAGCTTGCCATCTCTCTTCCATCATTATGGAAGTATGGGTATGGAGAATCCTCAGTGAATTCTGGTGAACAAAAGGATTATAAACACTTTCTGGAAAAAAAACTTCCTATGCCTAATCAGGTGTTCCGTTGTGTGGTTTCTCTAGGACCATGCTAGGCTGTGCAAATGATCTTAAAAATAACCATCTTGATTTGGGAATGTGGTCATGTTTTGATGAAGAACGCTATTTTCAAATAGCCACTTTTTGTCCATTTTTAAGAACTATGCATACAAACTTTCCTCCCTTGGACTTTTGTCCCAGTTGCTTTCCACTGTTTCATTAATCCCTCTGAATCTGGTATAAATTTTTTTGCACGAGGGACGGTGTCTTTTATTCCTGTAGACTGCACAAGATTTTAATAGCCAGGGCTAACTGAAATTTTTGAGGAGTAAAACAAGAATTCTTAATAATGTACAGGTGTTTCTTGTACATGGGCCAGTTGAGAAAGACTCAGAAGACTGAGAAATCCATCCACAGCCTCTCTGGGCAACCTGTTCCAGTGTATCACCACCCTCACAGTAAAGAATTTCTTCTTAATATCTAGACTAAATCTTCCCTCTTCCAGTTTAAAACCATTTCCCCTCATCCTGCCCTTATAAAAAGTCCCTCCCCAGCTTTCCTGTGGGCCCCCTTCAGGTACTGAAGGCCTCTATGTGGTCCCCCCAGAGCCTTCTCTTCTCCAGGCTGAAGAGCCGCAGCTCTCTCAGCCTGTCCTCGTAGGGGAGGTGCTCCAGCCCTCTGATCATCTTTGTGGCCCTCCTCTGGACCCACTCTGGCATATTCATGTCCTTTCTTGTATTGGGGGCCCCAGAACTGGACACAGTACTCCAAGTGGAGTCTCATGAGAGCGGAGTAGAGAGGCAGAATCACCCCCCTTGACCTGCTGGTCGTGTTTTCTTGATGCAGTCCTGGATACAGCTGGCCTTCTGGGCTGCAAGCACACTTTGCTGCCTCATGTTGAGTCTTTCATCAACCAACATTAAAGTCATTACAAGATTTTGCTATTCACATTTTACCCAGCTTCAGAACTCATAACTCACTAATATCAACAAAATTATTAGAGAGATCTCATCAGCCCACTTCCATAAATTAAAATCATGTGATTTACTAGTATAATCACTTTTCTGTAGCTTTGGATTCATGGAAAGCAGTAGAAAAGCCAAAAAATGATTCCACTGAGTAGAAAAACATTGATCCATTGGACTAACATAACTGCCTCAGTCTCTGAGAGAAGAAAGAAATCTGGAGTCTTGATTACCCAGAATCAAAACAGACACAGAATTTTAAGGCTGGTTAATATGATGTGTATATGTGTTGTATGCAAATAATAATTTAGGCAAAATTCCAGTGAGGAACAACTTGCGGTGACTAATTGATGCCGGAATATGTGTACCAGGAGGAGCAGGCCAGTCCTTCATTCAACTGTCAGATGGCTGAGATATTTTTCCAGGGATAAATATGTTACAGCAACAGATGCTAGCTTTAAGAGCTCGAACTCCACATCCAAATGTTCATCTTGCTCAAATCAAACTGGGCAAAAGCATTTCTAAAGGGAGAGCGAACATCTCCTGGGCCACATCTCAGATCACAAGTGGGTGGGTGGATTGTGGCGGTCCAGGCTGTCCCTTCCAAACAGGTGCTCTTGGGGCCAGTTATTTCTAGAAGGTCCAACTAGCTAAAAACATTAAGCAGTGGAGAATTAGAGAAATCCATTCTCTGGAAAAATGTCTACTATGAAGTCATCATAGAATGTGACTCAGATCCTCACTGAGCACAAGAGATTGTGGTATCGGTGTGTTTACCTTGGATATCTGTTGAGCTTGTTCCAATGGCCATTTCCATTTTAAGGGTGCACTAGAACAGACCAAAACAAACACATGCACCGACTTGGAGCAAATGAAGCTCCAGCTCCCTGGCTTCCATGCCACTGAATGTATAAGGGACCCTTGTGCATTAGTATCTCAGGGAGAGTTGTAGAGCTATCACCTAGCTGTATTTGCCTGTGGTCAAGCATATATATATATATATATATATATATATATATATATATATATAATTGTTCCTCTGAGGCACGTGCTTGACTTCAGTACTAACATCTCAATACTCACATGTCATGAGTCAGTGCTACAGGACAATCATGGGATTTTGGAGTTTCTTTCTGAATCTTTCTGGCTTGTTGCAGAAAAGAAGATGAAACCATGAACCTTGGAGAATTGGAAATAGAGCATAGTTTCTTCTTACAAATTTGTCCCCCAATAAACCTGCACTGAGATAATCTCTAGCTCTGAATGTCAAACAGCTCCCAGATCTTCTGCCAAGGAAAAGCTCCTCTTCATGATTTTACTTCTTTCTCCATCAGCTTCAGACTGTGCTGTTAGTAAATAATCTACAAGGCTCCTCACTCCCTGCCTGTCGGATGTAATATAGCCCTCATATTCATGCTTTGCTTGTGTGCACATACATGCAGCTGCATATAAATCACATAGACTTGCAATATGTTATTAGACACAAATTAATGAGTTTGGGATTAATTACTTTTATTTTCCCAGTTTTTAAAAAAAAAAAAAAAAAAAAAAAAGGCTGAAGAAGATGTTGAGTGCCACAAGCTATTATATTAAAAATAAGTGGCATAATCATAGAATGGCTTAGGTTGGAAGAGACCTTAAAGATCATGTAGTTCCACTCCCCTTGCTGTAGGTAGAGTTGCTGCCCACCAGATCACGCTTCCCTGGGCCCCAGTGCTTTTTGAGTACCTCAGCCTTCTTCATGTCTCTTGAAACCGGTTCTCCTTTCTTATTTGTCAGAAGAGGTACACACTCCTTGCTCTGTCCGTTCTGACCAGCGTATATTTAGAACCCCTTCTTGTTATTTTTCACATGCCTCACCAAGTTCAGTTCCATCTGTACCTTGGCTTTCCTGATCCCATCTCTCCATATCTGGACAGCATCCCTTTATTATTTCCCGGCCACGTGTCCTTGCCATACACTTCTGACATCATACCGGGTCAAGCAGAGTGAAACTGGCACAAACTGCAAGCCTCCCCTTCCTTTTACGGCACAAGTAGCCTACTAATTCCGCCAAATTGCGTGCTGATCCAGGATGGTGAAGTGATTCTGACTGTCTGTGAGGGTGACCGTTCTAGCCTTGGTGTGAGTTGCAACCTGTTACTGGATTAAAAGTAACTGGATTTGCAGGGCTGAGAGGCACAGTGCCACCTACCTACTAATGGTAATTAAGTATGTATTTCTTACACGTTTATGTAATGAGGTGAAAGCTAAATGCCTGTTAACTCTCCCTAGCTATGGATATTTTTGTGTGGGATTCTGCTTAGAATTTAAAGTGGCAGATTAGACTTTCAGGAACCCTTCGACAACAACAGTGAACTGTGGGTGCTCTGAGGAATGCTAATACTGGAAAAGTAGGAACATCTTGATTGTTAATTCTGCTGAAGTTAGCAGAGCAAAACTGAAAAAGAGAGTGGATTTTTTTTTCCTTTTCATAACCCCTAGGCTTCATAAATGCATCACGCTTCCTTATTGTCAATTTGCTCGGGAAATCACTGCTAACATCTCACCTAAGAATTTATTATCATTCCAGTCAGGCTGTCTTTCACGTATACTGAAGATTTCCTGGATTTTTACCAGCTTTATATTATATTGAAAGCAAGCAGATGAACATTAAATTAAAAGGTTAACTGAAGATGAAATATTGAGCTGGCACAATACAAATTGTATTGTACAATGATTGGTCCCACAAATATCCTTCAGGTTTTCTGCCTGACAGAAGACAACCAACTATATAATTCTCTTCTTCTTTGAGGGCTTTTTTGACATTGACCTGCAAGATGCTCATGAGGAGGAGTTATTAGAGAAATGTACCAGCTTTTTCTTCTCCCTAATTGGAGAGGTGGTTGGTCTCTGCAGTTAGAAGCATGAGAAAACCTGTAAGAAACAGTTTTCCTGTTGGCTTTTCTAGGTGCCTGATTTAACAGCACTGTGGTAATTTTTAGCAAGTAACCAGTTAGACTTCATTGGCTTTATAACGTTTAGAGCTCTCTTCCATTTTTACGATGTATTTTGCCTATTAGAGCATCTGCCTGAATTACGGATATGTGGGGACAGTATCATACTGAAAGCACCAGTCTGTGATAGTTGGAAAAGGGTGGTTTTAACCCCAACGTGTATTTATGAGTTTATTTATCTTGCTAGATGCACTGCAAGAGAGCAGACGGAAGGTAGACGGAGAAAATGGTCTTAATGCATCCTGTGTTGCTCAAGGTGTGATGATAGATGACTTAGTCATCTTTTATAAGACTTTCTTTGTGCACACATCGCTCCTGCATTAGCAGTCACTCAGCAGAGAGAATAAGTGCCTAAATGTCTCTCTAGTGCACTGTTTCAAACTGATGTCTTCTGCAAGTAGGCTGACCTCAAATACCTGTTATTCAGGTTTATATTCCATGAGTCTAGTGAGTTTACTCCATGTTGGAAATATAACTCTTGACCTCTGAAAACTCTGTGTGCAAAGGTATGATTCACCAACTTCAGTGAGCTTTGAAAAAGCCTCCAGCACCTTTGTGTGAAGGGCACTGGTAGGTACCCCTTATTATCCAGACTGCATATTCATTGTCTTTCGTTACTTCTTTTTACTGTCCCCTCCTGCCTGCTTTGCTGGTTCTTTTTCTCATTAATCTATTTCATTTCTCCTTCTTCACTCCTTGTTTACCATATATATATATTTTTTTTGTCTCCATCACACTACTCATTGCATCAAACATATTTTCTAGTAGCCACATGCTCTTTCTTCACATCTGTCTTTCAACATTTATGCAAGGAATCCCTTCTCTTAGCTCTTATCACCAATAATCCATGCTCTTTTTCAGTTCCTTTAATAATTTCCATATGTCTTTCTTCTTGTCTTCATTGGTGGCAAGCTTTTCTTATGCTTGTGAAACACGTAAGTTACATGTATGATTCCCGGTGAATGCTGATTGATTTCAGAATTCTCACTGCAATTATTTTTACACTTTGCGTACAGTCAGTTGCAAATGTATTTAGAGATACTAACTGGACTTGACCCACACTCCTGCACATCTTTGCTTTGTGTCTGTCTGAAGTAAAATCATGAAGAGGAGCTTTTCCTTGGCAGAAGATCTGGGAGCTGTTTGACATTCAGAGCTAGAGATTATCTCAGTGCAGGTTTATTGGGGGACAAATTTGTAAGAAGAAACTATAAAACTTCCTAATTGATGTCCTACGTATCTTAGTGAAATTAGGTGTTGCCAGAGCCCAGCAGTTACTTGTTGTCACTTACAGTAAAAGTACTGCAATAGAGAAGCTGTGCCCATGGTAGACCCTTTCCATGATGAAGCCCACGTCACTTCTGAAGAAGAGCTGAGCTGATTTGAGGAGAGGATATGAACAAAGCTTGCTCCTTGACCAGCTGCCTCTCACATGGCTTCCTTGTGTGCACTGGATTGCCTAGGGGTCATGGCTTCTCCCAGCATGCACACCAGGGTGCCAAGCAAGCTTTGAGTTGTCAGCCATCACCAGACCTTCCATCCTGATCTGGAAGGAGACCTCTGAAGGTGCCAGAGGCTGTGTGCCAGGTCTGGGCTTTGTGCAGAGACTTGTCTAGAGGGCAGCCTCAAGGAGGCTTCTGAAGGGTGCGCAAGGCATATGCTAAAAACACTGAAGTTATAAAGTCACTTATTTCTGAGGTATCCCTGTGTTCTAGAGGCTTGGGAGCTCCTTCCTAGCTAGGGAATGTTATGAGGTAAGGTGAAAGAGAAAGCAAGTCTATTTTCTGCACCTTTAACAGTGAACAATGATCTTTGGAAAGAACAATCTATGGATGAATGAGCAGAGGTGATAGTGTCACTGGGACATGGACTGCCTGCTTGTTAAAGAAGAAACCTGAGACAGCTTCACCAGGGGTAAGGAGATGAAACCTGCTCCTGCTATGCTGCATTTTTCTTGTTGCTGCACGTCACTGCTGAGCCTCCTTTTCAGAGTGATTTTATTACAGTGATATATCGAATGCAGGAAAATATAATCCTGAGCTATGATTAGAAGCAGAAGAAGGAGGATGCTTTAAGCTAGCCATTAGCAGAGGGTTCTTCTCCCATTTGGCAATGTAAGAGTCTGTAAATGACATAAATAACCTAAAAGGCTAAAAGCAGAATGAAATAATTATTCATTTTGGGTCAGGTTTTGATTTTTAAGAGCCTGAGCGTGATTATTCTGGCACAAGGGACCTTAGTTTTAAAGGAGAGGTTTTAAAGCATGGTTTTAAAGCAGAGCTGGCTGCAACAGGAATCCTTGTGCCTTCAAACCCGCCAGGCCGAGCAGTGAGGCCTTGTCCCATGAACCAGAGCACCGCCAGCCCACCTGCCCTGGGACCTGTGCAGGCCTGGGGGCCTGTGACGGCCTCCTGACAGCAATCAGGAAAACAGTTCACAATTGGGCTTTTCACCTCCATTTACCTGTAGGAGTTTTATAACGCTTGACATTGTAGGAGCTTTTTTTATTTCATTTTTTATTTTTGTAAGACGGAAAATGTATCAGATAGATAGATGCAGGAGCAGGCCCTGCAGTTCAGAAGTGTTTTGAATTGCTGAATATCTCAGGCTCTTAAATTTTGAGTGAAGTTCAAAAAATAATTCCAGAAAGACAATGCAGAATTTAGGCAGGCCATCTTGTTCCCGTGACACTGTCTAGAACATAGGCAGTATGGATGAGCTCAATCATCAGAGATCCACCGGTACAATTAGCATTAGCTCAGAAAACATGCCTTAGTTTATGGTGTGACTTGGTGACGCTGAGAACAGCCGCAGATCTGAAAATAGTGAGACAAGGGGCAGAAAATGTTTTCACTGGCTTTTGGTAGGCTCACATCTGTGTATTTGAGTTCTGACCAAAACCCAGGCTAACGCAAAGTTGTAATTAGAGTTAGGACAATGTTGCAATGAGCTTAGCGGTTCATTTTAAAAAGTTTTCTATCAGTATATTCATTTGAAATGTCTCGCCCTTGTTTATAATACTCACAAACCAAGGTTTTATGTGTAAGTTGTAATTTCTAAGAGAAATAAAATAGTGCAGTGTATTTTAAAGCGAGTACTATCACGTAGGAGAGTGTCTTCATAGTGATACTTCTCGTTACGAGTTAGTCCAACCCCAGACATAAATATTATGCAGTTGTATCTCTTGGAAAGATAAAATGAAAATCTGACGTCCCAGTTTCTGAACCTCTATTCTTTCGAAGAAGTGGGAATATGTAAGTGAGAATACTTGGGATTATGTTGATCAGTGCTCCTTTCTACTGCTGCTGGTCCCACCTGTGTGCTGGACACAACCACATGTGACTCCATTGTCTGGAGCACCTCCCATCCGTCTCAAAGGGCAGGACTGTGTGAACTGTTGCTAACTAGAATTCTGGCCCTTTAAATTCCTTTTGTATCAGACGAAAAGTTGGCATGTGAAAATACCTACTGGCCAGGAAGAACATTTTAAGTGATTATGCCTGCATTTGAAAATAACTTTTTTTCCCCCGCACACTGTGATTTGTTGCGTAAAAATAGCTAATATTTTAAGCCTGCCTCCCTTCTGGGGGTATCCCATTCAATCTTTATGCCTTTGCATCCTCTCTTGTATCTATTCACTTATGGGTAGAATCACTTTACTATCAAAATTCTGGATAAATTGCTTTCCTTAGAATCAATGACTGAAACTGTTCCATCAAGGTCATTTGGTTAATTTATTTTCTTCGTAAAACAACTGCTGATTTTAAATCCAAAATTATCTAAAGTGGTTAAAGGTGTGGGAAAATGATCTGGTATGATGATGTGCATCTCCCATCAACGAGTGTTTCACATCTGCCACTTGAGGTTGAACAAGATTTTGTCATTTGTAATAAATGCCACCTTTTTCATGGAAAATCTTAGAATAATTAAACTGCCAACATATACATTGCTATAATTCATTGTTTATCAGTTGTTATTTTTGATGTTGTTGTTCTGTTCTCTCGACTGTCTCTTGATTGCGATCTGTTCACGTTACAGTTTAACCTTGCAGCATTCTAATTTTAACACCACAACACTACAGAAAATACAAACATGTTAGACTCTGGTTTCAGATTATGTTTATTTTCATTGCCCAGCTTGATCCCAGAGGGAGAATGAGAACTCTTCCTTTTGTGAAGGGCAGTCACCTAACGGATATCTTTCAGTACTTCCAGAAATAGAGGTGTCCTAAATCACAAGTTACTTTTGAAAGCATAAGCCATTATAGATGAAACTAAACATGAGTAAAACCCTGACAAAATTGACTTCATTATCATTGAAGTCAGTGCAAGCCTTTCTATTGGTTTAAATAGAACTAGGATTAAACTCTGTATATATATAGAAGATGAAGAGTTCTCACTTTTTTTCATACATATACATGCACACTTTGTATTCCTTATTCCAGTATAAATGTACTGTACTGGGAAAGAGCCACTTAAAGTTCACAACCTTTATAAAAGATGTCGTCAACAGCAGAGAAGCATTAAGGAGTGATGGACAAGCATAGCTATGTACATCGGTTCATTCTTTTTGTTCCAAAAAGAGAGGGCATCTCTTGTGACTGTGCTGCAGCACAAAAGCTCCATGTAGATTTCAGCAGGCTTCACCTGATAGATTTAAACAAAGTTTTGGGCGTATTTATTGAGGCTTTCAAATTCAGTGTATTATATTTTCTGGAAAATTTTATGCAGGCTGCATTTGTGAAAGTATATTGTTAGAGCAGCTTAGAACAATGTAACGAATATCCACTTTTCAGCTATCTAAGCTATATCAGTATTCAATATAAAAGGCTTTTCACTTCTAAGCATGTTTGTTTGCACACACAGACGTCAGCTGTGCCCTTTCTCTGTGTGGCAGTAATCCGAAGAGCAGAGGGCTTTGCCAGGTCTGGCTTGTTCCAGGTGTTTAATCTGAGAAGGATTGCCTGAGGGCCTGGAAGCAGTGAAACAAGGAATGATGCATTTTACAATGGACTTCCTTAAGAAGCAGGGGTTGTACAAAGATGCCATTTTGTCAAAATAAAATTTGCAGTGTTTGTTCCAGCCAAGATAAATTTGCCACAATATTTTGCTCAAGTACTCATGGTAACTGGCCTGGCGCCCTCAGGCACAAGTCTCCCCAAGTGTCTGCTGCTTATTGTTCTAGGAAAAATTTTGATCCAGCACCCAAAAAAACCAAACAAACAAAAAACAAACCCAAAAAACACTAAAACCTTTATTTTAAAGAACTGACATTTACCTTCTCACACAGTTACCTGACTGGAACATAAAAGAACTGTTTACTGAGAAAAAATGAAGTGACATGAAAGACATTTTTTCTTTTTTAAAGCCACCCTCTGAAAAGGATGAGAAATGTAAATTAAATTTCCTTTTTTTCCAAGTCTGTATTTTTGTCCCCTAAGTATCAGCATGAACAGATATGTATATTTTGAAGTTCATATTTGTTGCGGGTATATCCGTGACTTCTAAAACAAGCAGAAAAACCCTTGTAGCAGGACAAAGGCATTCCAAATGCTGCATCTTCCCTAGAAGAATGGGAAATCTGCATAGAAATCTTTTTCATGAGTAAGGGTAGAGAAGAGAAGATTATTCTTAGTAGCTGTTGCCCACAGGAAGCCTAAGAGTCTTAATTTTTAAAGCTTTTCTATCCTGTACACATTCCGTTGCTGCCAATTTTGCAGTCAATTTTTCCAATACTGGGAAAACAAGTACGTAATGAACTGACTTTTATCATGATATAATCCGATGTGCGCAGATGCAATCTCTGCTCGGTGTGTTTAAGGAGAATGGGAACAAAGGAGAAGAGAGTTGCTCTCTTTTTCTTGTTCATAAAATTGTTTGTGCAGAAGAAATGCGGAGTCTGTGGGGTAACTTTATTGTTTTGATGAGAGGTGAGTGGTGGGAGGGTTGCTCCTTACCTAGGAGGAGTATTTGTGACTGTTAGAGCGGGAAAAAAACTCACTCTCTTTTGGACACTTGGGAGTACTCTATTTGTTGTTTTCTAATCCTTTGTTATACCAAAAACTAAGCAGGCGAGACAACAATTATGTGTATTTTTGATCCTAGCAAACGTGTTATTCAAGTTTGATGAACTGATTTTTTTTCAGTGTGTTTGCATATTTAAGGTGAAAGGAAAGCAAATGAACGTAGGAAGCATAGGGTTTTGTGTATTTCTCCTTTACAGAGTAGCTTACATAAAACTGTTCCAGGATCTGAGCTTTAAACACTGTTGAAGAGTTTGGCTGATGTCATTTAACTGTTGCTGACAATTGTACCAACTTCAAGGCATGTGAAAAGATTGATTCTCCCGCTTTTTTTGAAGTACATTAGTTCATTGTTTTAATGGGTTTGTAAATTAGTTTTGTAATTCATCAGAAGAGGGGTGACCAGCCAGGACAGGGAGGAGATTGTCCCTCCCTACTCTGCCCTCGTGAGGCCCCATCTGGAGTGCTGTGTCCCGGTCTGGAGCCCTCAGTACAAGAAAGGCAGAGAGCTGTTGGAGAGGGTCCAGAGGAGAGCCACAAAGGTGATCAGGGGGCTGGAGCACCTCCCTTACAAAGAGAGGCTGAGGGAGCTGGGCTTGTTCAGCCTGGAGAAAAGAAGGCTGTGGGGTGACCTCATTGCAGCCTTTCAGTACCTAAAGGGAGCCTATAAACAAGAGGGGAGTCAACTCTTTTAAAGGGTAGATAATAGCAGGACAAGGAGAAATGGTTTTAAGTTGAAGGAGGGAAGGGTTAGGTTGCATATCAGGGGGAAGTTCTTTACTATGAGAGTGGTGAGGTGCTGGAACCGGCTGCCCAGAGAGGTTGTGGATGCCCCCATCCCTGGAGGTGTTCAAGGCCGGGTTTGATGGGGCCCTGGGCAGCCTGGTCTAGCACCACACCTGAAGGTTGGCAGCCCTGCCTGTGGCAGGGGCTTTGGAGCTTGATCATCTTTGTGGTCCCTTCCAACCCAAGCCATTCTGTGATTATGTGTTTCTATGATTCTGTGATTCTATGATTAATAATCTTGCAAAATTTTCACACATTTCTAGTCTCCCCCCAAGACAGTGACATCTTTTTGGGCAGTACAATTTCAGTAGATTATTCAACAGAAAGAAAATGTAGTTGTTTGTGTCTCAGACTTGAATTTTCCTTATGTAGCTAACACCATATTCAATAATATGTATTCTTTTTCTTTGTTACATGAGAAATTAGATGGAAAAATAAAGAGTTTGAAGGAATTCCATTACATTTTTCCCCCTTGCTAGTTTGACCTTATTACTGCTGTGGGTTATTTATAGCTCAGTGACTGCTGTGTTTAAAAGCTTTGTGAGCAGACTGACTCTATCAGAAGCTGAATATTTGAAAGGCTTCCAGGATCACTGCTACTTTGGATGAAGATCTGTTCCACACTGGTCTCTTGTGGGCCCTCGGCTGTAAGATGACCTCCCATAGGCAATTCATTCAGTTGACATACGAATACTTACCTCCAGAAGCGTTGCTTTGTAGTGCTATTCTACCTTACTCAAGTCTCTGTGATGTTGTGAGAAAAAAAAAAAATGCAATTGATGATACTACTTTAAATAGCCTACTGCTGATATAGTGAGGAATGACTGGCACTTGATATAAATGAATGGCCCTGGCGCTGGGGATTGCCAGTGGAAATCTTTGCAGTATTTCCCAGTTGAAGAAAAATGAGGTGTACAGGAGGAACACCATCAAAAGGCCTTTTTTTGCCAAATATTTCAACACCATACAGCATCTAAGTCTGTTCAAAGCAAAGATATCTGTCTTCTCTGGCTGCTATATGAATGAGATTGAGTGGCAAAATTGTAAACAAAATCAAAAAATAAAACAAAGTTGTAAATAACTGGAGAAAAGGCCTGTCTGCCTTTTTAACGTTCCCTTACTGACTCGTTTGTGTTGTAAAACTATGCTTCCACAGACTTGCTTAGAACCAGGCCTGCAGCTAAATATTTACCCAATAGATTTTGTTAAGTCTGTTTCATTGCCTCTGGAAATGAATTCACACCTCTAATTCCTAAGTAACCTTTGCCTCTGGGCATCTGTAGTGAAAAGCAGGTATTAGAAGAGCTGAAATAGAGTTGAAATAACTGATAAACTGAGTCAGTAAGTAATGGATTGAGAAAACAGAATAATTTTTTGTCTCTCTAGGGTTTGGAAATGGAGATTTTTTAGCTGAAAAGCTGAGTTGGACTTATTTTAGGTCCTTTAGATGGTGCTGGAGAGATATTTTGAGCTGCATGTTGTCAGGCTTCCTGTGCCTTCCAGGTCACCTCCAGCCCTTCCCAGGTTGGATCTCTGGAGAGAAAACAATGGTGACCACCACCTTGGATTGGGAGACCTGAAGAGGACACTGTCTTCTTGGAACTGCTTTTCTCAGGGAACAGTAAAAATCCCTGGTCAGCTCAGAGAGTCTCTGCAAGGCCCTACAGTCCTGCAATGAGTTGTATTCCATCTCCTTGGCAAAAGTGAACCTCCACTACTGAGACACAGGTCAAGAAGATGGCCGCTTGCCTCATGTAGCAGATAGGCCCACCTGTTTTTTCTTCACTGCTCATTTTATTATACTGTGTTCATTCAGTACACCTACTAGTCCTCTCCCTTTTCTACTTATTCTACATAGTCATGGTTCTCCTTGGCCAAAATGCCTTTGCTTCTTTTACTGACTTTGCCACAGCTTTGGCTTGCCCTGGCCTGGGGTTCTAATACACAGGGGTCACTCATTTCCTCATCTGGAGCCCCATCTCTAACTGTGCCTACCCCTAGACCTGTGACCTCTAGAAACCCAACTCTGGTCTGTAATGGTTGACTTGGCTACCTGTCTCCATTTTGGTCCTTAGTCTCTCCAAGCTAATTACATCATGACAATGCCTTGTGATGGCAGAGCAAGGCTCACCAGTGTTTCTTCACCCACCACACAGGTTTGTCTTTCCCCTTTGCGTGATTCAAAGGCTCTCACTGGAGACCAAGATGGGAGGATGGGGGGCACTCTCTTACAGAATGTTGGGACAGCGTACTCCTGTCCTCATAGCAGTTTGCCATCTGTGTAGTGGAAGAATTTGCTCTAGAAAGTTCCACTAAGTTTCTGCATGTAGTTCTAGTACCTTCTGAAAAGTATCAGTTAATTGAGCTCAGTTCTAAAAATGACCCACCAAGGTGAAGAACGTGTAAGGAGTTGCTTATAGCAAGGGGCTTCACCTGCTCCTTTCTCTAAGGGAAAGAGCAGATTCTTTGCAGAACTAGCACTACACCTAGTCGTCTTGTGAGATTTTAACGCACTTTGCTCATATATAGTGTATATTGTCTTCTTTCTTATAGGTAAAAGGAAAGCTTGGTTATTCTTCAGTCCTTTTCATGTTTCAGCC
This sequence comes from Alectoris magna, assembly GCA_030625065.1. NCBI lineage: Eukaryota > Metazoa > Chordata > Aves > Galliformes > Phasianidae > Alectoris > Alectoris magna. The sequence goes on along the minus strand of CM060561.1, from coordinate 42,226,181 downwards.
TTTGAGCTTTCAGCACAGAAATCCACAGAATCCAAAATCCAGCTGTGCAGTTCTTTGCATTCCTTTATTCTCTATTTACACTGGTAAGAACAAAGTGCTTGACTGTCACTGAGCAGTCTGTTGTAGGACATCACAACTTCGTGGTACAACATGGGAAGCCTGAGAGGCAGGAATCAGTAGAGGCAAAGTGGATGCTTTGGGAGAGAAGCAGCAAAAGAAAGGTAATAGTGAAGGCAGAAATAGCAATAAGGGAATAGGATGTGGCTAATGAGCTAGTCTCTTTTAAAGGCTGACTTTTTAAGAAACTAAATGATGAAATATGTAAGATGAAAAAAATGAGTATATACACGGGGAATGAAAGATGGTTCTCTGCTATTTTATACCATCTGAGGATCTTTCCTTGAAACACTTCTAGAGTCTCTATTTCACCTCACTGAAAATACAGTTGAGCCTACAATATATATGATAAAGATTTATTAGGATAATTTTAAAAGCCAGACTGTAGGGCATTCTCCACATTTCTTGAGAGACTGTCCAAGCCTAATACATCTTTCACTTCTGAGTTCCCCTGGTGAGATATGGCAGTTTCTGTGTTTAAGTATCACTCTTTTTATTCCCAGTTAAACCCTACGTGTCGTACCTAATAATTCAGCTCTCTCAACATCAACAGTATACAACTATTTTATTTGCAGTTCATCAGCATTCAGCAAAACTCCGTAGGTTTGATGTTACTCTCATCCCAGTAATCAGACTGTCCTGTCTCCATCCTCTGATTACTTCCCCATGTTTCCTTCTCACTCCTTCCACTCTGTCAATAGCTTTCAGACAACTTGGTGCCTGAACCAGAGTATAGTAGTTGAACCAGAGCCAAGCAAGGGAGAAAGTCTCTTGCTTCCTGCTCTGATTTGATGCATTTAATAACACAGACCACTGCTGCTTTTTTTTGTTGTTGTTGTTGTTGTTGGAATGCTCAGAAGAATAATAGACGTGATCTGAGAATTAAGCAAATGGCACTCGAGGTGCACTTGTTTTTGAAGTATCATTAAGCAGCTTAGTTTAAATCTTCTTAAACTACTTCAGGTTAGATTACTCTGTACCAGTGTATCTGCTGCATCTTTCAGCAGGGTTCTCTTTGGAGGTGGTTTTATCAAGGTGGTAATGAGACACTTCTGACTAGCATGGAGCTCTCCTCGACTCAGTTTCTGTTCTCTGAAGTAAACAGGTTGATGTTTGATGTGCACTTGGAGCATTGCATCAGTTACGAATGGTCAGTACCTGTTGCTGTTAGTATTTCTGTAATGTTATACCTACTAAAAACCAAAGCATTTCACATAAAAAAAATTAACTTGACATATCTCTCTCCAAAATACATCGTGTCCTGCAAGTTGCTGGAGGCCCTAGCACCCTCCATACTGCTGCAGGCTATCTTCTCTTCATATGACCATCCCTTCTCTTTCCTTCATCATCTATGAGTCTATCTGATAGTTCATAGCCACCCATTTTTGGTCACCAGTCTGCAAAATACCTACGTAAGTGTGCTCAATCTTGGAAATCACACTTTCGTAGCTAGAAGCTCAGTGATTGGGATTGCACTGCTGTGTGTTCTTTGAGCCAGCTAGAAATAGTGTGTTGTTGGGGCTTTAAATTCCACTTATGAATGTGACTGTGACCTAAGAATAGGGACAGGGAAGTCAAATGTGGGTGATGAGTAACTTCTAGTTGTACTGATTTGATCTTGCCAAGTATCCCCAAAAACTTACTGATTGATGATCTTGGATTATTGCATACCTACTGTTTGCCACAGCCAGCTTAATCAAAACCTTCACAGCTGACAACAGCACAAGAAAAGGGAGAGGATGAGGTATGCCAGATTTCCGCGGTCTCCAGGCACAAAGATCAGACCCATCTGTGGTGGGATGCAGCCACATTTTGCTGGATTGTTTGACCACCGCTCCAGCTGCGCTCTCCAGTTGGCACTTTGCAGCAGGGTCCATGTGTCTGCCCATCTTGCAGCAGTGCTTCCGTGCCCTCTTTTGTTTTCTGCAGGGGAAAATACTGCACCGGTGAAAATGTTGACTTCAGGCCATTAGTTCTTCCTGGCAATGGGAGACATACAGCATGTAAAACATTTATTTTCCTTTGTAGCTTTGTACTATATGTATAAAGAGTAATAGACCTGAGCAGGAACAGAAGGAAAATTAGACCTTCATAAAGGAAGGAGGTACTGAGATACTAGTCTGAGGAAGTTTAATCTTTTTTGAAGCGTGACAGAAACATGTACAGATCTGAACTGCTGTGTAACAGTATCTTGACAACTTTGACACCTCTAGTAAACTGTAGTCAGTGTCACAAAATTAAGTTTTCCACAAAGGCCAATGCATTTTGTGCCTCCATTGCTATGCTCGTATAGGAGTGTGTTTTGTCTTGACTGCCCTTACATTTGCATTCCTAAGAAGCCGTCTACTTGGTTTACATGAACGAAAGTCTCTTTAGCAGCTGTTGGGGGATTTCAAAACACACAAGGAATCCCCGCAAACATACCTGCCAGCCTGATGAGCTGTTCTTCTTCCACGTTGCTGTTCTCCCCTTTGCTTTCTTCACGTTCTCATTCTCCCCTTGCCATATGAGAGGTAAATTCAGGACACTGATATTTCTCCAGACAAATGTCTGCTCACAAGCATATTTCTACCAGCTGAAAAGTTTACTTGGAGGGGTGTTTATAACCTAAATACTTCCTCGCAATGTAATTAATATTCTTTTGTTAAAAATGTTCCTCTTCAAACATATTTTGTATATACAGCAGTAACTCAAGTTCAGCATGGTCCAAACGGTGTTACAGCATGTGTCTAAGAAAGAACAGGATCTGCGAATCATACAAAGCAGGATATTTCTGCTTATCCGTTTACAGGCATCACCAGCCATTAGCTTTGCAACCCATATTTCAAACATTAGATGTGTGTTCTGGCTTAATGTCTAAGACTGTTTGCTACATAATTATATTGTATTTCATTTTCTTCTGTACACTGTTGTAATGATGATATTCCCTAATAAAATAATGTCAGATTTTAATTGGGTTAAAAATAATTTGGTGTACTAGGTTTTTTATTTGAGAAAATAAACTAGCTAGTAGTGCATATCAGACTAGCCATTTTTAGTTAGTGTTTGTTTAGATTTTGTGTCATCCTTAACCTGTTGAGATAAGAGGGGGTTGGTTCTTGTTGTCTTTCTTTTTTATGTAAGCTATTACAATCCTTCATCATCTTATATTTAATATTTTGTTGTGAGGATGGAAGTTGCCATAATATTAAATATGTTTATTATTTATTTCATGGTTAGTTTTGCAGAAATTTCTGCCTTGAATAAATAGCTGCACCTTATTAATGAGTTATCCAACTGAAATGAGTTATCCAACATAAGAAGAAAGGATCTGGTAATACTGTGTGAGAGTAGTTCAGCAACTGGAGGCCTAAATTTGCTGGGAGGCAAAGACAGAATATATTTGCATCAAAGGCAGTTTTCTAACAGAACACCTTATGCTAGCCTTCTGTGGTGGGATACTTGAGGAATAACCAGTGATGTATAAACTGACATAAAATGTTGGTTCCACAGTTCACTTTTAGATGTGTCCTGAGTAGCATCTCAACATACACCCAGATAATGGAGAGAATGAAAGGAGGAAAGATTTCTATGGGTTTGATCCTCTTCTCTTTAATTCTTTAATTCCTTGTGCTTTCTAAGTGACCTCGGTACTCTGTAAACTTCTACGTGGTATGTGGAGGTATGTTCTTTGTTAGATACTTCTCTGCATGTGAATAAAGACGGTCATGTATTGAAAGGTATTTTGACTCCACAAAGTGCCATTTTCAAGTACATCTTTTTCTGTTACATGTTTATTGAGAACAAAATGGAAAAATCTTTTGAGTCCAGTTCAGCATTCCATTCCTTTTCACCTAATACTCAGTCAGCACAATGGAGTTCAAGCATATCCTTTAAGTATAATGTGTGTATGAAGGGTTTGCTGAATAAGAACATATTAAAGACAGCTTTTGTTGAACTGGTGCCTGCCTGAGTTTGCCTTTCCTTTGTGTTCACTGTTAGGAGGCAACAGAAATGTTTGTATCTGGCTATGATTTCTGATCACTTAACTTTTTACAAATTTCGATGTCTTATTGCTTGGGTTGTTTTTTTTTTCTGCTGTTTCTTTTCTTTTCACATGGCACTGCCAGGCTACCTGTTACGTTTCTTCTGGATATAACGATTGTATTGATGTACTGCTTATGAGATTATTCATGAGTATGCAGGCAGGTACAGAATAAGAATGTACAAATGCTGTTTTCAGTCATTGACTTTGTATAGTTAGTATTTTAGCTGAGCATCTTGAGGACTGAACTGTTGTAGCTAAGGCTGCCAAATGAAATCATTTAAACAATACATATGGCAGTTGTATTCCCACCACAGACTTGTAATTTATAAGGCTGTAAGACTTAGACTTGCATCCTTAAACGTGGTCTGGTATTTGAAATCAGAGTTAAAAGCAGCAAGTTGGTGTCTGCTTTAAAAGAGTCTTGAGCTACTAAAATGGTGAAGTTGTACCACTCCTACCCAAGTCATCAAGGCACTCACAAAAAGGATATGTTCATGTAAAAAGGAGAAAATCTCCCATGTCTTTATTCTCTGACAGTAGCTAATTGCTAAAATGCCTTCTTCAGATATCGATCCGATCAGGTCGTAGGATAATCTACTTGCATTAAAGATCTGGTTTCTCTCTGCATGAGTCACAAAGATGCAGTAATCAAAGCTTTTTCTTGTTTTTTTTTTCTTAGAAGGCATACTTTTTCCAAATGTACTCGTAAATTCAATAATTGCCATCCTACTGCCAGTCTCCTAGCACCTGCTGTTACTACTTAGGACAAATTAACAGCTACCACTATGAAAGAATGCATGCGAAGATTTTCATCAGTGCCTCATCAGTCTTTCATTTGTAATTTGTTTTCCACTTTTCCCCAAATTAGGTCTTCTTAGGAACTTGGATTTCCATGGGAATGACTTTAAAGAATCTTCTTTCTTAGCTATGTTGTGTTGAGAAAGAATTGAGAATGCGTCTTCATGAATCTATTTGTTACAGTGTTTTGGAAAAACAGAAAGTAGAAAAAGTCCAGAGGGGCCTATTTCATGCATAAAGATGAAGAAGCTTAAATTCTTGCTTCTCAGTTGAATAACGGAGAACTCTTCTTAGCTGATAAGATTGTTTCGTCTTCTCTAAATCGATGGCTGTTCAGTTAATAGTTTGGATGCTGAAACTATTGATCAGATAAGGTGACAAAAACCAGCAGCTTCCCTGTTAACTAATTTGACTACTCAACAATACATTCATTGAAAGATTTTCACAGTGCACACAGAGGAATTCAATAACTTCAGTTGCCTAGGACTGTATCTTCACCCACAGCTAATATTTGGTTGATCTAGATGTTTTTGTAGTTCTACCTACTGTCCTACAGCAAATAATCATCAAATCCCTATTTACAAAAACTGACAACTTGTCTTATTAAAATTGGCAGAAGCCAGGAGATGCTTCCCAACACAGTCACTGACAGCTTACTCAAATGAATTTGGGTTTAATTATGCCAGCACAAGAAGAACTGAAAAGAAATCTTTGACTAAGAAGGAGTTTAATTATACCTGACATCCTGTAGCCTCCTTTGTGTGTCTACAATGGCAAATGAAAAGAACTGAGAGGAGACCATCGTACCAAAGTATTGGTGTATCAATTACATACTTTCTGTGATAAAAGTCCTTCTAGCTTTTTATCCCCTGAGTTTCATTAAGGCTTTCCCTACAAGCTATTCTTTGTCTAACCAAATGAAAGAAGTAGAATTGCAAACTTGAGTGTTTAGAGGTAATCAATACAATATTGATCCAGTTTTTCAGAAAAATAGTAAAAAAACCCCACAACAAATGTTGAATGAAAAACTACATTTTGGGTGAAATCCAGGTCCCTGAGGAGGGCATGGCAGAGCTCCACTAACAGATTAACACATCAGACAAGCAGATTTGGCATCGTGAAATTGTCAATTTCTGTGTCTGAGTTTTGAGGGTTTGTTCTTTTTCTGAAATGTGTTTTTGGTGTAATAAAAAAAAATAAGTGACTTAGCAGAAGTTATTCCTAACACCCCCTCAGCTGTCCAGAGGCTCTGAAACATTATGAAGTATAAAGAAAATCAATATCCGCTTAATTTGTTTTAAAATATTTAATGAACTTGGACTAAATATAATTTGAAGATAGCATTTGAATAGAACTTTGAAGAGCTGTATTTAAATCTGCACCATTTAGCTGAAATCAATCGTTGCTCTTTATCAGAATTGTTTATCAGAAGTTATGTCAATGGAGCACTGGAGAAAAAGATTTTGGAGCTGAACAAAATGATTTTATTGGATCATTTCGTACTCTCAGAGGGTGAAAATAATATGTTTGAAGCACTGAACGTTGGTTTCCCTTCAGTGTTTCAGCCAACAGAGTAGTTTCTTAAAGTACCAAAGAGGCTGACTCTAAAAGCACATGATTGGAAAAATATATCTGATCACCTTGTGCGTGACAGCCTCAAGGACTGCCTGACTTAAATGTCTTTCCTGTCTCAAGTGGTAAGGGTCTCTTTTGTTGCGAGAAGTCCTTCTCCAAGTTTTGTGGAGAAAAGCTGAAAACGATACAGGCACCCATAGAAAGGTTTTGGGATATATTTTGGCCTAATTAATAACTTTTTTGAATTCTTAAACTTGACGACGTCTAGTGCACATGGAAAATGACTGGTAGTTCATTTGTTCCCTCAAGTACATTGTCAGTCATAACATTCTCTGTTACGGTTCTCATTCTGTACAGTGTTAAATATGAAATTTGAATGCTTTGACTCTCATGTTTTCTACCTCCAAATTGTCCCTTTCTTCTTATACTGTTGAACTTCGTCAGAATTTGTTTTTCACACCTTGCAAATAAGATCCGTGTAACACTCGGACTTCCCTGGATACTGGGCATTACAAAAATGGGTTGCAGGGGGTGCCTCATTAGGCACTGCCAAAAATTTTTGGCAGTTTCCTTCTAAGAATGTGGAGCTCCTGAAGGAGAACTGATGAAAAAATTGGTGGAAAATTCTTTCTTACAAATGAAGAGCACATTTTGCTGAAGGAATAAATCAAGAGAGATTTTTTTATACAGTATTAAAATTGCAAAAATATGACAAAAAAATAAGAAGATGGAGAATTGCAGAGACTCACGTTGAATGTAAGCCTAGCAACAGCTTTCATTTTGTCTCCTTCACTGTAAAAAGCTCATCTAGATAAAATACAAACAAGCACTGTAAGTGCAATGCAATTATACCTAGCCTCAGGAAAGAGCACTGAACAATTTTATTATAGTGCCAAAGATTAATCCTGGAATGTAAAGCTGCGAGAGTCCTGTTACGGACCTGCTTCATTAAAAGATGTGGAACAAGACGTTTGTAAGGCACCAATAAATCCATTTAAGTGACAGAGGACTCTGAAATGGCCTTTGATGATTGTAGTTATTAAAATTGCTGAGGTTGCTGACTGCAAATACACTTTTAGCTGGCGCCCACTGTCCCTTTTAACTCTCTGTCCTCTGGTCCAAATTCTCCTTGAAATCAGCAGCCATCGCTCTGCTGTAGTTAAATGGGCAACCCCCAGCTGCCCGGACTGAATCTGGAGAAGATGGAAGAAAAGAACTGTGGGTTTAAAATCTGCTCTTTCAGGTTGCTATGAACCCCAAGCGAACAGAGCTTCAAACCCAGGTATCGTCTAGAGTTTTTTCAGTTCTTTATCAGATCACTGTAAGCTGGACCTCAGCAGGCTCTTTCATTTCCATAAACTAGAATTTCTGGAGCTGAAAATGCCCAAAAAGGAGCAGCAGCACTTTGGTAAAACTGTCCCAAGCAGTGGCAGACAAGAAACCTGTGCTACTGAAAAGCAATACTATTGTCTAGAGAAACCTGTCTTTACATTTTGACCAGCAGTGTAGGAAATAGCATTTGATTTGTCGTCAGCATGAAGAAAAGCCATTGAGAGACCTGCAATTCTATCTGCATCCTAATGGCTCCAACTTCCAAAGATACCTAAGCAAATTTTTTAAATTGAAGTATTTTGACGTTTTATGTTAGATCAAGAAGTAGCTCTTTAGATCAGGGGTTGGAGAGTTCCATGCCGGGGAAATACATGCTGCTCAGATAAAGGATGCTTGAGCCCTGTTGATATTCTCTACCAAATGAAGTTATTCTTTCCAGATGTGATCTCGGGATACTCACTGTTGATTTTACCAAGCTTCTGGAGCAAAACGTCCAACTAGAATATACATCCCAGAGTATTCCCAATTGCTTCAGAGCTGCAGTAAGCGTAAGCAGACAAGACTCGAGCAGACAGAAATGTTTTCTTCTGTGCTGGCTGCAATGGAAAGAGCAACTTTTATCCAGTCTACAAGGCAAGCAGAATTGTCACTGATCTGGATTCAGAGCCTCTTGTGTCAAGGTTGTAAAAACGCACAGCTGTGTCACAGGCATCACGTAGGAGTTTATACATTTTCCATGCCACAATTAATCAATTTCAGTGTATGATTTTCCTCGCTGGCACACTTCCTGACTCCCCGTGGCACTTCATCTGTCACTGATAAACAACACAGGGATTTGTCAAAGTGTTAATGGGGGTGGCTTTTCTCAGAGTCATCAAACTCTGCACGTATGTGAGTGTCGCGTTGTTAGGAGTTTCTTACAGTCTCCTCCTGAATTTATGGAACTCTCAAGAAGAGAGCTCCTTTTCCAGTTAAACAAGCAATTACCTCCTTTTGGGTTTTGGAGCAAATGGTTTAGTGGTAGCAGGTGTTGCTTTTGCCAAGTTCAAGAAGCTGGTAGTATACTAATTGATGACTTAAAACAGAATTTAATAAAAAGCCATTTATCCTAGAAATATTAAAGCCAGAAAAACACTTACATGAGACAGAGGTTGTTATATTACTCATAAATCAAAGTGGCACAAAGGAAGGAAAAGTAAGGCATGAAGTTCTCACCTTATGTATATATGGTATTTTCTCTCAGACTTTATAAACAAATAAAATATACTAAAAATAGACCAGATATGCTTCTGGTGCATGGCAAGCATGAAGATGAAATTGTCATCGAAACAGCTCAAATCAGGCTAAGCCATTTGTTTATTGATTGTTTTCCCTCCAACTGTACTGACATTATAAAAGCATTCAGCTCAAAGCACCACTGGAAGTGAAACATTCATGGTATCCTTTTCAGTGACTGGAAACCTTACGTTTAATGATTTCTGCTCTAGAATGCCTGTAATGTATTGAAGCCTTAATACCTTGCTAATCAGTACCTCACTAATTAGTCCATGACAAGAATTTTAATTAGGTGCACAGTAGGTGTTCTCCTTGTGCGCAGAGGAGCTTTTTCCCAGGGAGAAAAGTGAAAGAAAAAAGATAGTGGAAGGCATCAAGGGAAGACAAATACATCTACTGAGAGAAGAATGTACAAGAATTAATATTTGTAAAAATTTTGTCAATGATAATTTATTCTGTTTTGTAAAATATGTTAAACTTCACTTTGTGATTTGCTGCTTATCACTGTAGAGCATAAAGTACTTCTTTTTTTTGTGAATAGGCGTTTGTTTTAAGCTAGACAAGAAATACTAGAACATGACTACAGTCAGTTACACTCATGGCCAGCTCCAAGGACTGAGCTGAGAGCGTCCCAAAGTACAAGTTTCTGTAGCCCGAGTTAAAGAGCTGAGCTGCATATCTGTGAGCTGGAACAAGGTGGACAGGGTAAAGTCAGTCCGCTGAATATGAGCCAGCAGTGTGCCCAGGTGGCCAAGAAGGCCGTTGGCATCCTGGCTTGTATCAGGAATGGTGTGGTGGGCAGGGCTACGGAAATCATCCTGCCCCTGTCCTCAGCATTGGTGAGGCCTCACCTCGAGTACTGTGTTCTGTTTTGGGCACCTGAGTACAGAAAAGACATTGAGGTGCTGGAGCAAGTCCAAAGAAGGGCAACAAGGCGTGTGAAGGGCTTGGAGAATATGCCCAATGAGAAGAGGCTGAGGGAACTGGGGCTGTTTAGTCTGGGGAAAAGGAGGCTGAGGGGAGACCTTACTGCTCTCTTCCAATATCTGAAAGGTGCTTACAGTGAGAGCAGGGTTGGTCTCTTCTCACTGGTGACAGGTGACAGGACGAGGGAAAATGGCCTCAAGTTGCGCCAGGGTATGTTTAGGTTGGATATCAGGAAAAACTTCTTTACAGAGAGGGTTGTTAAGCACTGGAATAGGCTCCCCGTGGAGGTGGTTGAGTCACCATCCCTGGATGTGTTTAAAAACCGTTTGGATGTGGTGCTCAGGGACATGATTTAGCGAAGGGTTGTTAGTTAGGGTAGTATGGTTAGGTTGTGGTTGGACTCAATGATCTTGAAGGTCTTCTCCTACCTGAGTGATTCTGTGATTCTAAAAAGAGATGCACAACACCCATCACCAATGTCCTTAGTTGAGCCTTGGCTTGAACACATTCTAGAATTCCTATCAGAGGGAACCCAAAAATAGCAGTATTGATCACCATCATCTGTATTTGGTTGGCTAGTTAGTTCTATGAGAGAAGGATGCAAGGGAGGGACAGGAGATATTTCTGATAATATTGCCAGTGCTGATGTTCTCGTTAGCTTAATGGTATATATATGCCGCTGCAGAGAATTTTAGGAGTGTTTTGGATGAAGTCTGTTCTGAAATTTGCAAAAAGCTACTGCAGTGAGAGTCTTACAGAGTTACTTGTATTCATATGTATGTAACTCAGGCTTCCAGAGAGAGGTCTTTTTCAATCTTTTTACAATCTCCATATGCTCCTGTTTTCACTGCTGTGAATATAGTGTTTCAGTAGATATGGGACATTCTGAAAAGTGGTGACCGTGTCCAAAGAACTCTTCATATAAAGAGATATAACCGTCAGTGAAGTAAAGATAAGGATGAACTGCACAAAAGAGAAAACTAGTTGATAATGTTTACCGCACTATGTAAGGATACTTCAGCAAAAGGCTCCCTGGAGGATAATGAGATCTTGCGGTAGAATTAGCATTATTTCAAAAATGCGTTTTTCACTTGAAAAATTTGATTGGGAAAATGCGTTCATATGGTGAATATGGTCACAGGTAAGCCATACTCAATGGATGGTCTGTCAGTATTTACAAGCTGTGACAAAAGAATGCTTTTATCTACGAGGCATTGTAAGGGAAGCATGAATAAAGTTGCACCCTTTTTGTTTCCAGTGAACACTGAAGCAAGTCAGGAGTTTGAATGTTTGTGAATCCGGTGATGATTGGATGGATAGTAGTGAACATTTCTGGAAAGAAACGCCAAATTAATCAATAGAGAAGAATCTGTACTATTTGTAAGTGTAAATTGTATCAGGAAACTGAAAGAAGATGATGTGATTGTTGTGCCAAAATGAAAATGATCCAGGCTAGGTCAGTTAATATGAACAGTATGTATATTGTTGGTAGAGTAACTCTGAATAATAGTGAAAGTCAAAGAAAAAGATGATGCTCTGTGAACCACTCTACAAATAATAAATGTTAATCTAAAATTGTATTTGCTCTGAAGTGTTCGCTCAACTGTCCTTCCTGATAAAAAAAAATGTTGTTTTTTTTTAAACACCTTTATTAGCTCACCTGTTGTAGGAGATCTAGTAATTTCCCATAGCAAAATTGTTTGCTACTGTAAGTTCAATTAGAAAGAGAAAGGCGTGGGGAGCTTGAGCTGGGATTAGTGGGATTACGTGGATTACATGATTTTTCATCTTTTATGGGAAGAGATTTAAAGCTGGTCCAGGTACAGTGTTGCTACTTAGAATGTAGGATGGGTATCTTAAGGATTATCTCATTCTGCTGGTTGTTGTGAGCCTTCCTTGACACTTCCCAGCCAGCAAGACACAAACTAGCGCTAGACCAGAGGCCACTTCAGTAAAGCACCATATTGAAGACTTCTATCTTTAGAGAAAGGCAGGATATATTGTCTCCAACTTATGCCATGGTACACACATTGGTACCACTCATAGTCAAATTAGAGCATGAGTGAACTTGAATATACCTGTAAACGTGGTGCAGCTATGCCCTTTGTGCCCTTTGTCCGCTTTGTAATGAGACTGCTACTCATACCACAAAATGTCCACAATAAACAGCACTTTAATGGAACTTTTATCAATACTCTGAGAATTGAATAGGCTATTGGGAAAAGGCAGCTATAATGTACCAGTACTTCATTTGAACAGTGCATTATGGGGAAAAAAATAATCAGAAATCTCTTATTTGATTGCCTTCTTTTCTCCAAGAAATAAAAGGAAACTTGTCTTCTATCCAGAGTGCTTTGGTAGGCAGATAGTAGACTTCAGCAATTAATACTTTCATCCTTCCTATTAAATACATGTGTGGGTTTGCTATTGAAGATAGTAGAGTATTTTGGATTCTGTTTCTCTACAGAGTATCTCCTTTTCATCCCACATGGCCCAATGTTATTTGACTCGATCTAGTTGAAATGACGGTGTAAATTCAAATGCAGGTCAGAACCCCGAACCAGGCTTGTTTTGCTAGAGTAATTATCCATAGGAAGTGGTGAAGCTGACACAGATTCCATTTTTTTAAGTGATGCTAAAGTTATTTGCCTTTATTCTGGAGGCTTTAGTCTTTTACAGTTTGAATACCAGCTGTGAAGGAAGCCGTAGTTTTTCTCTATTCTCTATCCAGCAGTAGTGTTCTTAGTAATATTCTGAAGACTGGAATACAAAATATTCTTACTTCTGAGCCTTCGCCTGGAACTCGTTTAATCAGAAACATACTGTCCTGAGTTTGAATGAGTATTTGGTGCATATTTGCTTGAGTAAATAGAGGTGTTATGTTGTAGAGTATGGATTTAGTTGTTGTGTGATTTTTTTTCTGTCTCTTCCACCCAGAACTGGCTAGAAAAGCGTTTTCTAAGCTATGAACTAATTTCTGAATCTTTTATGATTTCTTCTCTCTTATATAATTTAAACTGAAGATTCCTTATTTAAGAAAACCTAAACTGAATTTCAGAGCTTGTGTTATGTAAGTCAGTTAGTTACATCAAGCGGAAAAACTGAACATTGCCTTTGGGAGATAGAGAGGGGGAAAACAAATGCTTGAAAGCAGAGTCTAGGGAATGGAGGGCAATTTTGGGACCAGCTTTCCCCCAGACCATGCCACAGAGAGGCTGGCAAAAGGCAATGAATACACGTGGAGCACCAGTCATCCACAAAGGTTCTCCAGGATCGATTATGGATACTTAAATATGAATGTTCTGTCCGGGAATAATATTTAGACTTTTTGCATGATTTTGTCTTCCAGAATGATTGAAGACTGCGGGAAAAGAGGAAATACCATGGCAGAAAGAAGGCAGCTGTTTGCAGAGATGCGTAAGTACTTCCTAGAAATTTCAGTGCATTAGACCAAGCCACTTGCGATGCAGCATCAGTAAAATTTATGTAAGTTTTCCATCTCAAGTGGCTGATAACTTTGTTTCACAAACAGTTTAATACTGTGACAACAAAACTACAGGAAAGTGGGCTGATTTGACCAAATGTCAGGAGAAATGAATTTCTACGCTGGCTTTTGTATTTTTTCTACACTATGTTATATTATTAAAATTAAGGACTTCTTGAGACAAATATGCTGAAATACACAGGTGGCAGTGAAGGGGGATGGTGGGGGGGAAATGTCTCCAAAAGCAGACCAGTGCCCAGCCAGTCTCTGAGCAGTGCCCTCCTTGGAAGACAAAGCTCCTCATCACCTTCTTCTACCCCTAGGTTTTTTTTATTGCTGTATGATACTGACTACCCCTCTGGTTATTGCAAGTCAGCTGTCCTGACTGTATCCCCTCCCAGCCTCTTGCTTACTCCAAGCCTATTCACTGTGGGGGCACAGTGGGAAAGTAAGAGCACCTTGGTGCACTGCTCAGCAATAACTAAGAAACATTGATGTAATGTTGATGCTGTTCTAGCCAGAAATCAAAAATACAGCACTATGCAGGCTGCTATGAAAGTTAACTCCATCCCAGCCATACCCAGTATAATCATCTCTACCCTTCATTCCACATCACTTGCATCATGCTCACATCTTGTATGATCCACCATTCTCCCAGCCGTGTAGCATATGTGCAGATACAATTCCTTTCGTCTAAGAGCCATTCCCATCAATTGTCCGTAAAATACCCATTCAAATGTCTGTAGAAATCTGTTCAGTTAATTTGAACCGTAACTTGAGTACCATCTGTTGTGGTGGTCACTCAGACAGGATAGGCAACCCACCAAGTTTGCCGGGGTCCTCTTATGAAAGCAATCCCACAGATTGTGTGCCTTGTCCCAAGGGAAGAACAACCCATGCCATCTTTCCCAGCCAGTTTCCTACATGCACCATGGAGACTGTACTGTGGGGACCTTATCTCCTTCCATAGAATGTAGTGATAAGAAGGAAGAAATGCTCTTGGTACTCAATTTGAGTCATTAAACCTCTTGGCATAGTCCTTACCCAGCCAAGATGCAGGCCCATAGGGTGAATGAGGAAGAGAGATTCTTTTTGAATCCATGAAGCTGGAGGGACAGTCTTTGTGTGGTTGGTGCTTTGATGTCTGTCTGAGCAGCCATTTGTCATAAAACTGTAGGCATACAACTCTGGTGTGTTGCATACCAGCCTCCACCACGTGGATTGTGTGCACTGTACAGCGTCTGGATCTTTTGTGTCCTGTTTGTTGTCCAGATTGCTATAGACCCTGTCCACCACTGCTAATTCCCTCAGATACTTTCCTCAGCAGTGGTCCACTGCCCTGGGTACTTTACATTGTTTTTGAAGGCAGTCACCTTCATGCTTGACATGAGCTGCTTCCAGAGGCTGTGGACAGCTGGCCCTTTTCTGACTACTTTGTGTGTTAGGTAATCCCTAGTGAGGGATCCCAGCTGCTGAGCTTCCCTGCCCTCCAGTTCCATACCACTGGCCACACTGGCCCAGCATTTGAGCATGCAGCTGCTCTCCTGGATCATGGCCACAAGCATCTTGCGTGTCCCACAGCTTATTCAATATTAGGGATGAGGTGGTTTTTGCCTCGTTTATGGTGTTTCTTTTCCTTTCCATGTCCTTACATCTGTCCCACTGAGGAGCAGGCTTCTTCCCTTGGTTTTCCCTCCTGCTGCCACTCATGGGGAACTTCACTGTCCCTCACCAACAGTCAAGAGTTGAGTTTCTGGTTTAGCTATGATATCTGTCCTCAGATCTGTAGACCCTCCCAGTGTCCATCTGTGTGCCCTCAGATCCAGAGATCTTTTCACCCCACCAGGGGCTCTGTATAGAGCATCTTGGTAGACATGGAAGGCCCCAGCATAGTGCTAGAAGCTGCTGTCAGGAAAGACAAGGCATCTCTATTTTAAGTGGTGCACCACGGTGCAGAAGAATGAGAAAGGAAAAAGAAAACCTAGATGCTGTGCAAGTATTAGCTAAAACATTGGTGTATTATCAACACTGTTTGAGTCACAGATCAAAAACACAGCACCATGCACGCTGCTATAAAGAAAGTCAGCTCTGTCCTAGCCAGACCCAGTACAGGGTTTCATGTACTTCAGATACCATTTCAGTATATTTTTATAATGTCTAGTTAAGTTTTGTGTTCCCTGCAGAACTGTGTGTCATGGATGTGTTGTTCTAACAGCGCTCCTGCTATTCTCTTGCCAGTCCCTTCCTGCTTCTCTTACAAACAATCCACCATTTCACAAGGAACTTGTATCGTGTATGAAGTTTGAGACTGGCACCCTCTTGCTAGATTTACCAAAGTTTTGTTTATTTGATAGTTAAGATAGCAATTATTTGTCCCTTGAAATATAGAAAAAATGACAGAACAGTGAGACTTCGATTTTTGTGAATAGTTATTCCTCAGAATATTTCATCAAGTTAGCACTAAGAGCTGGTTGCCCTGTTCTGTCCTGTGTATCAAGACTTTGGTTCTCTGAATTTAAAGGCAAAGCCTTAATGAAACAAGGCATTAATGGGACCAGAGCAACTGTGCGCTCTGAAAGGCCAGGGCTATCCTGATGAATCAAGTGTGGTCAGCAGTGTTCTCCAGGGATGAGCTTGGATGCACTGAATGGTGTATGTCTGCAATACTGAGCTCTGCAAAATAAGGACTTTTCGTTCAGCTAGCCTGTTGAGAGCAGGCTTGGCCCATTCCACTGTGTCCACTAGCTTTGATCGTAGAACCATAAAATCATTAAGGTTGGAAAGACCAATAAAATTATCTAGTCCAACCATCAGCCTATGCCTGTGACCGCTCTAGGCCACATCACTCAGTGTGACGTCACCCTTTTCACCTCCAGGGACAGTGATTCCACCACTTCCCTAGGTAGACTGTTCCAATATCTCACCACTCTTTCTGAGAAGAAATTTTTCCAGATATCTAACCTGAACCTCCCCTGATGAAACTTTAGGCCGTTACCTCTTGTTCTGTCACAGTTACGTGGGAGAAGAGGCTGACCACCACCTCACCACAACCTCCTTTCAGGTCCTTGTCTCCTTTGAGCTTCCTCCAAATTGAGCAATCCCAATTTCCTCAGCCACTCACCATAAGACTTGTGTTTCAGATGCTTCACCAGCTTTGTTGTCCTCCTTTGGACACACTGTAGGGCCTCAATGTCTTTATTGTAGTATGGGGCCCAGAACTGAACACAGTACTTGAAGTGTGGCCTCATCAGTGCCAAGTGGGAAGGGACAATCACCTCCTTGGTCCTGCTGGCTGCACTATTTCTGATACGAGACAGGATGCCATTGGCCTTCTTGGCCACCTGGACACACTGATGGCTCATGTTCAGCTGGCTGTCAACTGACACCCCCATATCCTTTTCCTCTCTGCAGCTTTCCAGCCACTCTGCTCCATGCTGTAGCAATGCATGGGGTTTTTGTAACCAAAATACAGGATCTAGCCCTGTACTTTTTTGCTCCCTACTATAGGTAAGGACACCTCCCGCTAGACCAGGTTGCTCATAGCCCCATCCAGCCTGGTTTTGAACATCTCCTGGGAGGGAGCATCTACAGCCTCCCTGAGCAACCCGTTCCAGAGTCTCAACACCCTCACAGTAGAATTTCTTCCTAATATCAGTCTAAATCTAACCTCTTCAAGTTTATAGCTGTGTGGTAACTGTTGAGTCACAACCTGAACCACTGATAGAGCACCTTGGGAAAGGACCCAGTCAGCCCTGGGAGTACAGGTGAAGGCAGTTCTCCTGTGTGACCGGGAGGGGTGGAACCTGGCTGTACCTCTCTTAGACCTCAGTTAAGGGCTGACTGCCACTGGGGAGGAATCTCTTTCTGGAGGTTCCTCCTTTGTGGAGTTTATCCTGTGAGCCCAGATCTTTGGAGGCAGGTGAGCGATCCTTTTTCCTTTCCTTATAACACCCTTCTATTGTGTGAGTTCCTCTGTCATTACACCTCTTATATCACCCTTCCATTGTGTTGATCTTTTTGATTGTTATAGTAGCCATTTCCCCTCATGCTGTTTCTACCTGCCCTTATAAAAAGCTCTTCCTCAGCTTTCCTGTAGGCCCTGTTCAAGTACTGGAAGGCTGCTTTGAGGTCCCCTTGGAGCCTTCTCTTCACTAGGCTGAAAAGCCCCAGCTCTCTTAGCCTGACCCTATAGGGGAGGTACTCCAGCTTACGCGAAGGACTTGAGCTTGTATCAGCTCAAGTCAATAGCAAAGCTTCCATCAACTTTAGTCAGTTTGATATGGTCATGAACTCCTAAACCAGAAGATAATTCTCTAAAAATTTTCAGTGAGGATTTACGGTTTGTTTCCACAAGGTTGAAGGCTGCTTTATTGCTTTGAGGGAATTAAAACAGTGTTTCTAAAATATACAGTGAGCATTGGGAGGACAAGGAGGGATTATTGTCCCATATAATATGCAAATACTTATCGACTACTATTTTTCCTCTCACATTTTAGTGTGTTAACACGTTTACTTGTGTCTGCTTTTTGTGTCAGGTATTCCTCCCCTTTTCCCATTTGCCTGATATGAGCACCATTAGATTGTGGCCTGAACCAGCAATTGAGCAGCTGGTGAAGGGATGTAGCCAGGCCTGGGAGCATGGGTGTAAGCAGTTCACTTGTGGGACTGGATAGGGTGGACCCTAATGTCCATGTAGGAACTTTAGGAAAAGCTCCTTTAGGAGTTTTCTGTGTTACGCCTTTATTACCAAATTGTGACCAATACCTTTCTTGGGTGATGTGGAAGTGATCAAAAGCAATTATATCTGCTGCCTCCTGTCATTACAGCCTGCCTCTCTTCCTCCTTTTCCTACACACACTTCCAGAGAACCCAGTTTCAACTAAAGTATAGAGGGGAAAGCACTAATTTCTAGTGATAAACTAAATATGTTGTAGGGGAAGAAATGTCCGCATTCAATAAATGCTTAATTTTGCATGTTGAGAGTACCCCTAATTCCTGCATTAGTATGGAGGGTGTGCTTTGGTATAACAGAAGCTTGTCCTGCTGTTATTGCGTTTAAGTTTCTTCAGCTGTGTGCAAACCCACACAGTCCGTGTTTAACAGTAAATGTGTACTTAACATGCCCTACGTACCCTTGATGAAACAAAGTTTCCTAAAATTATTTAAAAAAAAAAAAAAAAAAAGTATTTCTGGTAAAAAGTTCAACTCTGCAATTTTAGAGGAAGAAAATAAATGATATGGAAGACTTTGCCAGTGTTTTTGTTTCTAGTGGTGATACTGGCAACTCTGTGGATGGTATTTTTAGCAAGTGGATTGCACTCAAGACTACACAAGATAACAGCAACAAAAAAATCCTTCCATTCATTCCTTTTTAAGTAGGGAACTTGTACTTAACAAGGAGGAACTTACCCTCACTTCAGATCTGGGGCGGTGTGCACTTTTTCCCTGTATTTAGAGAAAGTTCAGTTTGACTTTCTTCAGAAGAGGCATCTTTCTGGTTCCAAATTACAAACATTTGCGAATTAGTATCGTGTTCTGTAAAGTCTGAGTCCAGATTGTCTGATCTCACAAAATGCACCAGTGGATGTCAAATCAATAGGCTACCCTTAGTCTAACCTGACATGTTCATATGTATCCAGACTGCTCTGATGGAGAGTTCATAATGAATATAGTTGTTGTGCTGCCAGCATGTATTATCTAGCACGGAAAAAACAACCAAAGCTTGCAATGTATTTATTTATTTATTTTTTCGCAAGCAGTCAACAGTATTACATAGAGAAGAACATTCAAAAGAAATAATGAAACAATGCCAGTAGTCAAAGAGAATGAGAAGCCACTGGCAATCCTGGTAGGCAAGTTACAAATTCAGTCTCATTTGCCACACATCTTTCCACTTACTTTTCAGCGCTCTCCATATAAGAGAAGCAATATTTTACAGAAGTGATTTGGCCAATAGGTTTCAGACTATGGTAAAACGTGAATTGTGTCAGAATTAGCTAGTATGTTCCAAGGATTTATCAGCAAAAATACATAGTTGGAAAGTAATTGTGTGGAAATAGTAGGGGGGGGGGAAAAGCAACATTACTGCCAACAAAATTGTTTAATTGTTAATACTACAACCTAGAAGGAACTATGAGCCAGAGTCTCACTTTGCTTTGAAAAGGTGCTAGATTGTTTAAAATAGCATGGGTAGATGGTGCCAGTAAGGTATATGTTCAGCAATGAGGCTGAGCAGCCAGTTTAAATAATGTCAAGATGAATCCTGAAGAAAACATTTGGGAAATACATAAAAGCTGAATAAAGCATCTCTAAATAGAGCTTATCTCTAAATTGGAAAGATACGGATGTGAGGGGTGGACTATTTGTTAGATAAGGAGGTGGATGGAAGGCTGTATGCAGAACACTTTCTTGAAATGTGCTGTGCAGTTAATAATCAGCTTCCTATTTAATAGGCCATATTGTAGCTATGCAACAATACTTCTTGGGTAAGACATACCAGCCAAGAAGGAGAAACATTTAATTAACAACCTACTCCTCTACTTTCCGAGATTCTTTGAAAATGTTATGAGTGATACACAGCAGCAAGATGCCTAAAGGCACTGTGTCACATCCTGCCCTATCTTGGTCCCTTTGTGCTGCTTTTGTGTGTGGAGTAGCTACCAGTCAGCTTCTACCTCTATCCCCTGGACAGCTGTGCTGGAAATCTTGCTGAATCTTTAAGCTGTAGCAGCCGGGACCATACAATGTGTGAGCCAGAGAGCTGACTATTTGAGATCTCCATTGCAGAGAACACACCTTTATGAATTGGAGGATGCCTCATACTCCTTGCAGTATTTTTGCTCCCTTCTGCAGATTGCTATCAGTCTATTACTTACGGCATGATATTGCTTCTGATTTGGTTTGTTGGCAATACTGTGTTCTGATCTGGCATGTCAGCTGAAGTTATTTGTTAAATATTAGAATTAGATGAATTTTCATCCTGTTGGAGCCAGGCCATTGTCATTTAGTCTGCAGCTTGACCAGATTGTTCTTCAAAGTGACAGACACAGTGGGCTGACTACTTCTTGCCTTTCTTCACAAAAGTCTTTTAGCACTGTAGCTCCTACCCCTTCTTGCCCACCCCTCACTACCCTCCCTGCAAATGAGATAGCCTTGAAAATAATTAGAGTCAACTGCTGTGTTCTTTGTGTTCTGTGCTTTCCCTGTTATGAAAGATACACCTAGGTCATATTCCGTACAAATGTTGTTGTTATTGTCTTCCACTAGGGGCTCAAGATCTGGATCGCATTCGTTTGTCCACCTACCGAACAGCATGTAAACTTAGATTTGTTCAGAAGAAATGCAACTGTAAGTATGTCAGCACTTCTTTCCTATGCTATTGGTATTAGATTTCCATTGCACTATACAGTCCCCCTTTCAGATCAGTCCCAAAAGGGGCTTTTGGGTCTGGCATGGCAAAAGACACCAGTCAGAGCGCCTGGGAAGATTTCAAATACTGGCCTGTTTGTATAAGGAGCTTGTCTCTCACGTGCCCATGATTCAGTCACAGGAACATGGGTCTTCATACAGGCTGCAGCTGTAATTAACATGAATGCTAAGTACATTCTCCATTTTTCTTTCAAATAATATTTGGAGGTTTCAGCAGTCATGCAAATTAAGAGTTATAGCAAATCTGTGGTGGAGTAGAGGTGATTCTGTTCCTGGTCTGGGGTTCAGCAAAGTGTGTGCAGTATTAGTCAGTCCTGTTTTTTTCCAGAAGGCCAGCTGGAGAGATCGCTTCAAGAGGATGAACCTACTTGTTATCTCTGCTTGTCTTTCTTCCATCTTCCTGACCTCATTCCTAAGAAGTTTCCGACTTGATTAGTGACTTTTATTTTTTTTTTTTAGCATTTCTTCTGAGATCTGGTCTCTCTCTTCCTTTACTGTTTCAATTTTTACTAGCACATTCATGAGAAAAACTATTAACTTTGATGGAGTTTAATGCATATAAAACCTGTTACGGATTGTATCATTTATTTTCCATCTAAAATACTGTTCAAATATGTAGAATGATGGGTTTTGGTTTATGTGTTTTACTTTCCACGCTAAGTTAATGAAACCTATCCTATCTGTGGAAGCTCTTGTTGGTAGAAACAGAAGGAGGAGGACTAATGCAGAGAACAGGTTTTTTAGTCTTCGTATCTAAGCTAGAATGACAGCTGGCTGTGCTTGTGCTATGCACAATGATGTAAGTGCATGAAGAAATGTTCTGTAGGTAGGGATTAACTCCCTGGGAGCGAGTTCCTGGTTTTGAGGTTATACCTGTCTGTGTTACAGAAATGTTTAATTCATGCTGTCCATACATACTACAGGGACCAAGCTGCCAAAGAAAAGCCTTTGGGGAGTGTTTAGTAGATTATTAACAGAGTTGGTCTTTCAGTCACTTCTGCAGTATGTTTCTCATATTTTTAATTTGTATTTAGCTGAGGTATGAGTTGACAGATTAGTACCACATTGCAAGGAGGCTGCCAGACACAAAACCTGGGAGGGGTTTAGTACTTACCCAGCAGCTGTTTTTTCCCATTCAGAAGGAAACGCGTTGAAAGACACTGTTATGCTGTGTTCAGTTGTTAATTTTTAAATTTTTTTAGATTGCGTTTAAAAGGATGAAATTTCCACTTTGTTTTCATGGTAACAGTTCGCTAATCTGAAGTGACAGAAGTATCTAATTAAATTGACACTGATAGCAAAGATGCAGCACTAATTGCTTTGATCACTGTATGAGAAGCAAATGAAAAAGCAAAGGAATGAGATAGCCACGTTGTTGGGAGTGGCTTACTGGCTAAAAATATTGGTTGTTAATCTCAACTTTATTCCTCTTAAGTTTCTGTGAAACTGTTCCTTTTGTTCTTTGTTGTACAGAGAACCAATGCACATAGCCTTCAGTTGACCAGTTTGTGCTGAGTCCCTCGCAGGCAGTACTTGCCTTCTGGCTGTCATTGATAACCTAGGAGAAGTAGTTTGGTGGTCTTACATTAAGAGTTACACTGTATCAGCCCCCTTTGGAGGCGGGAGAAGTCTTAAAAATGCTGTCCTAGGAGTTATGTTCTGTGCAATGTGAGGGATAATTTGTGTTGATTGGGATCAGGCTGAATTGAGTGCACATTTTCACCATAAAGTACAATTTTCTTCTTGTTTCTGTCCAACTGCTGCTTTCCCACATAACTTCCTCTCACTGGTAAGAAGAGGAGTCGTTTATTCACTGTGCAGTGGTGGTCCAGTGCAGAGCTTGTGAGCACAGAGCCACTGAACAAGGCACTGGTCTAAAATGGTTGATGTCTGACCTCTGGCTCATGTTAGTGACTCTTGTTTCCTACAGAAATTGCCATTACGCTCTACTCAGTGCTAAGATGGAGGGGTGGGGGCGGGCAGAGAAGTGACATGAGGGGAAAAACTTTCTGTTGTATCCCAGCTCTTTCATATACGGGAATATAAGAAGGAAAAAGCTCAGTCTACTTCTGTGCATATCACCGCCTGTCACCCAAGCCATCTTCATCTTCTTTCAGCTGTGCTCTCTTGCCTTGCCTTGACCAGCTTCTTGCTCGGTCACTGTGGCCCAGACTCACTGGGAAAAGAAGTTGCTTGGAAAAAAGTGTGTGTAAGGGGTTCTTTTAAAGAACTAATTTAATAAATTGCAGGGAGCTGCACTTGGCTGCAGGCTGGAGATGTATGAGGATGGAAGCAAAGAACTGTTCTGGGTGCCAGAAGTGGCTCTTCCAAGAAAAGCAAAGCAGAGGTTTTTATTAACACCAGCTTTTTTTTTTTTTTTTTTTACCCTGAGGTGCATATTAGCATGGAACAGTGTGTGACAGTCCTAGGATATCAGGTGGCTGTGTTTATCACAAACAATGCAGTGCTTGTTTCTGCATCCTCTAAAGCAGACACACAAAGGGTCATCTCCTTGCCACCCACTGCGAAGTCTTTTCTTACTGTGAAAGGGTATTTTGCTGAAACGTTCATCATTAGGGTGGGTTTTACTGGTGATGTGAGTACTGTGTAAGGGGTTAAGATGCACTGGCAATCTGAGTTCTCTGCAGTATTTCTCCTTAAACTATTTAAATGATGCGGCCAAAAGTTATAGCGAAGGTGGTAGTTTACCACCATTTACCAGAACACCACTGGTATACCTTGTGCTCTGAGTACTAGCACTTATTGATCAAATTAATTGTACCACTATATTATTTCACTTTCTCAAGAGGAAGATACTTCTAACGGTATTTTAAAAACATCCTTCAAAACTGCATATATTCTATAAAACTTCAGGGAAAAAAAGAAGCGAAAAGTATTCCTTCCATAAAAATCTCTCTGAGCACTTAAACCAACAGCCAGTTTAAAAAAAATCAGCAGTGTGAGGGGGAAAAAATCAGTATCAGTCATTGCCGTTATTTGTCAAACAGAACAGAATTGAATCCAGTCCAGCTTCGTTCTTCAGAGAAGCAACAAATTCTTCATAAGAAGTAAGAAAATATGTGCGTAAATATGAAAAAAATGCAGTGCTGTCTTTTAAGGAGAGCTTCCTTCAGGTTTAAGTATTCTCATTTTCCTGTGTTGGTACTATCATTAAATAACGATAACATTGACAAACTATTGGGGCACAACTCTGAACCTGTTAGTGCCCAAATGTGAGATGCAAACATAACATCCCCAAATAGGAGACCTACAAAATTCTACACGTATGTATTCTAAACGCTGGAAAGCTTTACTACTGCAGTATGAATATAAATTCATTTTGTGCTTCCCTATTTCTGATAGCAATTTCTAAGCGTAGAAGTAATGAAAAGACAAACTCCACGTATTGTTGGTATTTCTGGGGATACTTTCAGTATAGAAAGAGATGATATTATGCGCTACTTGCTTACTAGTTCGCACATCTTGCAACAGCAGTAGTCTTCTCTTAAAGACCAGCACAGGATGTAGATACCTCTACTGTATTAAAAAAAAAAAAAAAAAAAAAAAAAAAAATAAATAAATTTTATTTATTATTTATTTAAGAACTTGAGATGGGGGCATACATAATTTCAAATGAATTACAAGAGTCTTGGAGAGGCAGACCCCAGAGAAATACACTCCTGGAGGCCGCATCATCTTCAGATCTAAGAATGTAAAGCAGGAGCACATCAGCTGACTCTGGCTGCTCTCAGGGATCTTTATGATGGATGCAGTCTCAGGAATAGCAGTGCTCAAACCATCTGAGGTTAAATTTCATCATTTGGGATGATAATAACACAGAGGAAGCAGATGTAGAAACCTGATCAAAAGTACAGCATGTCTGTACTGTACAAAATGCAGCTGGCTAACTTCATCTATGTTTTCCAGTGTGAAAAGGAGGCCCACTGTCAAGGGGGGAGATGGGAAAGCTACAGGTGAATACTGTGAGGTCTGTAGCAGTCACAGGACTCAAACCCTACAGACTGATGTTTCTGAAAGTCGGATATTAGGGTATTGTCCTTCACTTGACCTTCCATGCATTGAAGCAGGTTTTGAAACGTCCAGTGTACATTCTGGCCATGTAAGGAAGGTGTCATCTTGACAGTGCTGATTTAAAGCTGTTTATCCATACCATTCAGGCACAGAAGAGTAATAATGCTTTCCTAGAAGAAGGCATGAGTGTCCAGTGGCAGCAGCTGCATTTATCTTTCAGCATCCACCTGAATTCAGGAGACACCAAAGAATTATGATTCACAGTAATCCCCAGTCATCCTTGTTCTGTTGGTTTATTAAAACCCAATTGTTTATACAGAGAAACAATCTGAGATGAAATGTCATGTTAACATGCAAATTCCCTCTGGGCTATGGTGGCAGCAGGAGTAGAACATAGCAACATATCGTAATCAAAACCATTATACAATTACACATCACTCACTTGTACAGAACTGTACAGCTGGAAAACTGCTGCTGTCCTCAGTGAACTTCTGAGTGTTTTGTGAGGTTATTCTATGACTCTGGATGCAGAAAGCAAATTTTGCTAATTTCTCTTGATCAGAATAAATCATTGGCAGTTGAAAGCTTAAACCTGAAGCCATGCCAATGATTGTAATAAGATGCTAAATTAATTCAGACAAGAAGGCAGCTTTTTTTTTTTCCTCTTGTAGTTTAATCCCAGCACCTTAGGGTTTTGGAATCTTTGTTTCTGCCTTCAGTATTCTTCTGCATGAGTGAATTTGGTTTGGTTTGGTCTGTCTTATTCAAATTATAATACAGCTGTTTCCACACAGGGAGCGCAGCTGCCATGGCTGTGATGGAGACCTTGTGAATGTCCAGGGCAGCCTCCTCCACCTCCAGCCTGCTCTTCCTTCTACCTCCTCTGGGCTTAAGCAGTCACAGCCAGGCATGGAGGCACATCAGCTTAATTCCCATACATGCTCCCGGGTGCTACTCTGATCTGATCTGCCTTTTTACATTTGTTTTAAGTTAGAATCATTTCTCACCCTCTTGCAATATAATAATTTCTCACTGAAAATGAGTGACAGTTGTTGTAAACACACTATTTTTAGATACTTTTCTTAAAGCTTTTTACCTTCTGTGCTCTTACACCTTCTGTAACGCTACTGAAACTAGTTTGTTTCAGAAACTGGCAGTTTGGGTATAAAATGATGTAATTGGCCTTCGTGAACTACTAGCCCTTGTCAGGATGGCAGTCACTTTTAAGAAAAGGGTTTTATTAAACCAAAGTAAAATTACTGGTAAGTGCTGTTGTTTCTTTATTTTCCTGTACTGGACTAACGCTTTAAAGTATTTATTTAAGCCTTCCTATTTGACTTGCCATTCCCCACAAAATGAAGAGTTACAGTATCTGGTACTTGTGGTAAAAGGAAAGGGTACGAAGATATGCAAGTCTTGATTCCACAGTGGAAATGTTGCTGTGACCTTTGTTTTACCCCAGTGGCCTAGGAAGACGTTACTAGATACTGTTTCAACTTTCTGTTCTGCATGAGAAAATATGCTTCCGTCTTACCTATTGAAAAGTTCTCTTTTGGGGAACGGAACAAGAGGGTGTTCAGAAGTGTCCAGGTCTGGTCTGTTGATAGGCATCATCAAATCTTTCATCTTTAAGTTTTAATTGATGTAGGAATCATTTATCTTTACTTTAATAAGACATTGAATCATAGAATCTCACCATCATAATAGAAAGCCATTTTTTCTTTGGTTCAGTGACTTCATTTTCTCCAATGTGGAGTCCACGAGAAGTGCTTGATAGTGTGCAGGAATCCCATGAAGACCCTTGTTGTGGCAATATCCTGCCTTATAGTTCTGAAGGACTGTATAGCCTGTGCAGTTTTGTGTTTGCCCCTCATTCTTTTCTTCTTTGGATGACCATCGCAAGTGGAGCCTCCAAATTATCGTAATTGTGGAGTCGTTTAGGTTAAATAACTTAATCCCCCATCATTGTCTGGTTCTGTGGTTAGTGTTCTGTTCTCACTGTAGGTTTTTATCATGTTTTTCATTCCATCCTGGAAGCAATAAAGCACAAGATGGTTTCTGGCTGGGTCACAGAGCAATCAAGCTGAATGACAAGTAATGTTGCCTACTTGAGAAGTGTAAAAGGTCTGCTTGGCTGCAATTTGAAACATTATTTCCAGTGAAAGCAGTCTGCCACTTGAATTTTTTATCATGGCACCCTCATATTCCTCTAAACCCTCAGTAACGATCTTCTGGGATATTCGCTTAGAAATCTTATAATTTATTTTTGTTGTTGTTGTTGCCTACCCTCTTGGATTATTTTACAATCTGCTTATTAGTATTACTAGGTTAATATAGAGGCCTGAGGTTTTTTGTTTTCCTTTTTAAGAAAACTGAGACCTAGTCATTCATGCAACTCCAGAAGATAGAGCTTTTTTTAAAAAAAAAAGAAAAATAGCTCTGTATAATAGCTCTGTATATTACATTACTATATTACGAGAACATTGTGTAAGTTACTAATTCTGGTATCCTGCAGTACTTGAATAATGAAAAGAAAAATGAGCTAATGATTTTGAGAACTTTTTTGTTCCTTTGTCTTTACTAGCCACTTGGAGACTAAATGCTCTTGGATCTGCTAGTACCATTCCATATGGGTTTCCAGGCAACTATGGGGAAAGGATGCATATATTATACATTCTGCATTATGCATCAATTATTTAATCAAAAGTTCAAAAGGGCTTGATTTATCATATTCCCTGCAGACAAATCCTTCATAAAGATTTTAGGGTGTAAGTGTTCACTCACTGCACAATATCTTGAAAATGGTTTCAGATTTTCTTCTTTTAACTGTAAAAGTTTGTTAATATGCTTGACAGATTCTAATACCTGTCATATAAACTGCATATTTGACATGTTCCACAGGACTGATTGCAGTTCAGCCTTCCTTCAATGTTGGCACAAAGTGGACTGTTATTACGTGAGGGATTGCAGTGTCTCAGATCCCTGATTATTTGCTTTTAAAGGCTACCATCACAATTCCGTCTCTTACAGGATTAACGTAAGAACTGTCAGTAAACATTTGGAATTCATTTCAGTGTCAAAAAGGGTGATCCAAACAAGGCTGCATATCTTAAACTCTCAAGTCAAGTCTTCACATGCTTACTGATTGATTTTTTTCAGACACACCCATGATTCCAAGTAGCTCCTGTTAAGAACTGAGTTGCAAACATTGTCAGCTAATATTACTTTGTTCCTTGCAGAGGAAGATGTCTGGAATGGCATCCTTTGAGTCAGAAGCTGGCAGACACATAGATAGGCCACGTCCCTGGTATACCTGCAGGCTGCCCTCCATGACACTGGTGACTCAGCCCCAGTTCTATGCAGACAGCTTTGTAATTGGATCACAGCTGAAAATCTTTTCTGACTGACTTCCTGAACTCTGCTACAGCTGCCACTTGGTGCTTTATCTCTGATGGTTTTTCTGATACAGTTTTGAGACTGGGCAGTATGTTCAGTTCACCAGCTGCTGTCTCTGAACATCTGTTCCTGGTGTCAGGCATTAGTCACCTTTGACCCAGCATGCTTTGGTTTAGTTATCCAAAACCAGAAAATGCATCCTATTTCACCTCGGTCCTCCTAAGGAACGTTTACAACAAAAGAAAATAATTATTAACTGAACACTGTTCTAGATATTCTAAAAATTGCAGAATGCACCTACATGTGGACGCAGTCTCGTGGAAACAAACGGGTATCCTGGTGATAATAGAATCACCATATTGTCTGGGAAATGCTTCTGCTTCATGTGAGAGCTTTTAGTATTTTTTGCCCTCTTGTGTTTTTCCTTCAAACTGTAGCCATATTTTTAAATCTCCTCCATCATCATTTATCTGCCCCTTCTTCAGCATCACCTCATTACCTGTAGCATGCATTTTTATCTCTGACTTCTCTTCAACTCTTATGCTCTTAACTGCTCCCTCTGCCCTGTTTCCCTCTTGCTTGCTGGAAGCCTGTCTTCAGGCACACCCTCTCTTGCACTTGAGCCTGTCCTACCCACATGGGTATTTTGCTGGGCTCTCCTAGAATCTTGCGAGTACCTCCATAAGGTGCCAGAGTGCTTTAAGTGGTGTGACTTCATGTCTGTCACATGTTGGTCATTCTCTCAGTTTTTATCATCTGACATCATATTTATCCAAGAAAGGGGAAAAATAAAATAGAAGTTTTCCTTGGGGCAGATATCAGTAAGTTGTGTGATTGCAGTACTTGGTTCCTAGGGAGCTTCAGTCCATCATTTCAAACCTACTCTGCCTCAATTCTGAACTCAGAGCAGAAGTTCTCGAGGAGCTATACGTGAACTCCATCCATACCTGAAAGCAGAGAACAGTTTTGGAGCCCTTGCAGAAGACTGTTTTCCTGAGAAGACAGCCTCCAGCGTTTTGCCTGTCCATGTCCTATAGCAGTGCATTAAAAGTGTCCTTTTCCACAGCATCTGCTTATTTGGATTTTGTTGAGGGTTGGTTGGTTTGTTGATGTTTTTTGGCTTTAATGCTGTCACGTAGCTCTGAATAATGACCAAGCACTATGTAGCTTTCCTAACCAGTTGTCTCCTCTGCAGTCTTCCCTAGATTATCTGATGCATCTCTTACCCTTCCTCATTCCCTGCTTCACTCCCTTTCAGCCTCTGTCTCCAGGAACATTTACAAATAAAACTGCTGTGGAGCCATCAGGCATGCTGGCTGTGTGTGGCCAATATTCTCAGCAGCTGTGGGCTTCTTCAGGGTGAAGAGAGCAAGTAGTGTAAAGAAGGGAAGTCAGAATGTAGGGCTTGATCTCGTTTTTTACTGTAATTCACTGCTTCTGAAATTCCCAGAGTGTTTTTTCCGTCTAAAACCACGTTCATTTGTATTCAGCGTTGCACCAAAAGACAATTTGTGTACCTCTAATAATATAGGTCAACCTCGTAATGCCCAGAATATTCAAAGAGAAGCTTGAGGTTTTACTATTATGTATTTTTACAAACCAGCTGTATCTGCAATCATTTTGTGTTAGTCTTAGTGGAAGATTTCATACAGCATGTATATGGCATGCCAGGACAAATTGTGAGAACAGAAGATGTTGGCCATAAGAATAATTCCCCACGGTTAAAAGTGTGAAGAGACTGCATAATGTCCTCAGTGTGTGCTGCTCTCGCTATGGTTATGAGAAACTACAGAACGGACATTCAGCTTCCCATCGTTGACTTATTTGTGATGTAGAATAGCTTTGCAGAGACAGTTTTGCTTGTGCTGAATTAAGCCACTGCAAGGCCAAACTCGGGCCAAGTTATACCTGTGACATTGTTGTTGGCTGAAACGGACTTGTAGCAGGGGAGCTGCCAGCGGTCTCAGACCCATCACTGGGTGAAGTGTGGCTAATTCCAGAAGTTCTGGCCTTTAATTTGGTTCATGCAGACACGTCTCTTCCTGACAGCTAGCAAATTGGAAGTAAGTCTGCTGAATTCACTGACGTTACTGTGGCATGTGGAGAGGAGTAAATCAGTCTCTTAGTATATATCGTGTGAAGAGGTTGAACTCAGTTTCCAATAAACAAAGTAAATGCCAGTATCATAGTACATCTCTTGTAAAGGCGCTGATCTTCCCCAGGTTTAGTTTTCCATGTTTCATTCGTGCCCATTTTACGTTGAAACTCTTCATTTTGTTTTGGATTTGTGGGATATCTTTAAGGATTGCGTGTGTAAAGGATGACAGCTAAGTGGCCATGTACATCTAGACTCTTACTCCATCTAGGGGCCCTGACAACATCATTAGAGAGTTTCCGTCACAGAGAGGAGAAGGGATATAGATGTGTGGTACTTCATCTAAATCCTACTTTTATCTGTCATTTTACATTCTGTATTTTTGCTTCCTTTCTCATTGTTGCTGTTTGTTGAGCAGTGTTTATGTCAACTGGAGCTTTTCTCCTTTTCCTGGCCTAATCCTCAGGCCTCTCTCTTTAAGAAATGTGATGGTTTAGTGTGTGGTACCACGAATCACTGAAGTAGGAGCCACTGTAGTTGCCTCATGGTTCTGGAGTTATGGTTGCTGAATGATTCAGCCAGGCACTGAGGTGCTGGCTCTTGGAGAAGGCATTGCTTGGGGTATGCGTAATGGCAGGAGAGCAAAGGTGCAAAGATTACGTGAACACAAAGATAGGATTTAGTCAGATGTTCTGTATAGAATTAGGCATTGTCTTTTCAAATGAATTCAATATAAATAAAAGGATCTTCAGGATACCAGGATCCATCTCAGAGCTGATTATAGATCAGATCCCAAATGACTTTCTAGGCAAATAAATCATCCTGTTTTCAAATGTAACAGATGTTTAAATGTGAAAGTTTGAACCTGTGGCAGTAATGAGCACCTCCATTACCAATCTCAGCAAAGGATTAAATCAGTTTGGAGTCTGAACTGTCCCTATGACTTTTGCCATAAGATGTTTTTTCATCTAAGTCCCACGTGCTACAGGAACATCCAACTTCATCTCAAGGCTCTCGCTTTCAACAGCTGAGGTTGATATTGGGATTTTGCCCTCATAAATTAAGGGATCCTATATCTCTCTGGATTGGGCCAAACTCCTGAGAGCAGAAGAGAGAAATGTATTGTCTCTTTTTTGTGCGTCACTTCTTTTCTGGGGGGTAAAAAATACAATTCTGATATCAGCAAGTTTACTCAAGCATTAAGTTCCATTTAAATATTTCTTTAGCTATTTTTAAATTTATCAAAATTCTGTGGGCCAAATTCAGTCCGTGTTACATAAGAAATCATTTAATTTAATGTAAAAAGGATCAGCTTACCAATATGCTTATATGTAAAATACTACTTTCGTATTCAGGGAGATGTGCAGTTCCTCATTCATTAGCATTCTGTACCTTGCATTGTTGTTTACAGTCTTGCCAATCCTAAATGATTAAAAAAAATTTAAGAACAAAAAAAATGACATGAGTCAAACATATAGAAGATGGGCCGAGGAAGAGCTTTGTCTTCAAGCAGTTATGAGTGTATAATAAGTGCTCCTTCTTTCTTACTGACCTTTGTGATATGACTGACCATTAAAGGTTGCCAGTGTAATCTCAACTTTTTTTTTCTATGGCCATGAGGGTGGAAAGAGTTATAAAAACCTGTTAAGCTGAATATCTATTATTTGCTATCTCAAGCTTCCAGTGTCAGGGATTTTAAAGAAAGCAGCAGTTACTGTAAGATCGGGGCTAATGCTTTGTATCATTAGAGCTGGTAACACATAGCAGTTCGGGGTTAGTGGGAAATATAAGTAACTCAGCTTTTCAGCATTTGCATTTGCTTTACGCTTGCTGTTTGCAGGTAATGTGGCTAGAGCCGGGTGCAGGTCTCTTCTGGTATGGGGAGGTTCTGAGGGGTAGGAGCAGTTGCACCAAAGAAAAGAAAAAAGTGGAGTTATTTGGGAGAGAAAGGTGTGGTGTTAGACTGAGTTGACACTTGAAGAAACATATTTCCAGAGGAGGTTTTATCACCATAGAAAGGACACTCAACATGAAGATTATTCTGCCCTTTCCACCTCTGAGGTTTAGCGTTATTTGCCTATCAGATGTGATAGCCTTCATAGGATGTTCACACTGTCAAATCTCCAAGCACATATTCAGCTTAATTCATGGACGAGGCACTTTTCTGGGGATAGCAGTGGGAATACACAACCTTTGATTTGTGTTAGTTTGGTTGACATTGTGCCAATACAGAGTTAAAATTTAATGGCCGATGTGTGCTGCATTTACTATAATGCACCCAGTAGTGCCATCCTGTGGTCAAGGCTGTCATGAACAGAAGGCTTGTGCGCTGTTCTGCCTATTCTCTAAAAGCTATTTTGCCTTGGATTATTGCACAGAAGCTGAGTTGTGCCAGGCTGTAAAATTATAGCTTTCTTCTCACACACTCAGTTATTTCTGAACTTCTAGTTTCATCTCATAAATAGGAGTGCTGGACCACATCTTTTTCCTTTTCCTGGAAACACCTTTTTGAAAGTTTCCATAATTCCTTTTCTGTCACCAGTTTGGTGTAACAGAGACGGTGTTTTGAAAATCAGCTGCAAATATGCTATCACCCAATGCTGGATGTTGTTTTACCTCCTTTTGGGAGTGCAGAAACATCTTCCTAATATATTTCTATTACAGTATATTACAGAAGAATTAGATATAATTAAAATTTTGAAATGCCGTAGTTTTACCAATGAAATACAAACTCAGATGTAAAGCGAATTGCCCTTATTTTAAGAGAAGTGAGAAAGATGTTATGTATCATCCATATATTTGCTGACCAAGTTTTGTCACCTCTTATCCCCATTTGAAGGAAATGCTTAGGCCTGATTGCACAGTGCCTCAAACGAGGCATTTCTTATTAGCATAGTGTTAGGGAGGGATATTAAAAATTGTCCTTTTGGGGAGAACTTACAAAGTTTGTGGATATGGAATATAGATATCAGCAGGTCTGCTATTGACACGTTGGTCTTTGACTTATGAATGTGTTCAAGTTTTTAAAACAGGTAAATGATATATAACCTGCGGATTTAAGCTACATGACTTCTAGTAACAGAGCAGTGTTTTAACTGAGTGTTCTCTCCTGTTTGTCATAAAAACATTGAGGAGCTTAAGAGTTACATTTCTTTCTTATTCTAATTTATGTACGTCATACTTTATTCAGCATTTTGAACAAATGATTTCCAAGTGTGTTTAAAAACAGGAGCCTCTTTTCCAGCAGCTGGGTGAAAAGCAGTGGCAGCCATTTCCCCAGCCCAGCACTGTGGGATGCATTGCCCCCTGCTCTCCCTTACAGGATCGACTGTCATTAGCAGTGCTTGCTGGGGAGACTGTTGGCCTCAGCCACCCGCACAGAGCCCTTCAGTCAGCACAGGTGAGACAGAATAGGCAGGAAGAGACAGCAGGGGGGAGAAGGAGCTTTTATTGTAAATGTAATTAGTGTGGACGATAATAATTTTACTGGAGATCTCCATGTAATCTTACACACTGGTGGCTTTGTCAGTTGCCATATTAAAGATAAAAAGACCACATTTCAGTGTATTGTTATCCTAGCAGTTCTTCCTCATTAATAGCGCTTGGCCAAGTTGACAGACACGTCCAACAGGCCACATTTGTTTAATGTGCTGAGTGATCAGAATCTCAAAAGGTTTTAAAATAACTCACTTTTCACTCTGGGCAGAACAGTAGGTGAGGATACAAGAATGCAAACCTGGTATTTGGACAGGAGAACTTTTAAAACTTTTCCCCTGAAATTCAGCACCTCAGCTCTACACATTGTGTCCTACAGATTTCCAGGCATCCAGCAGCCAGCTTTGGCAGCAGTTCAGGAATATTGCCTGTGCATGCATTCTGTCCCATCATCCTGGTCATTACTGAAGGTATTCTACAGCTTTGGCCTCAGTATTATGCCTCAGGGTATGCCATTAGTGACTGGCCTCCAGCTGGACCTCCAGCTGGACTTGGTGCCACTGTTAACAAGATTTTCAGCCTGGCAGTTCAGACAGTTTTCAGTCTAACTCACTTTCCACTTGTCTAATCTGTAGTTACTATTTTTGTCAGTGAGGAAATTATAGGAAATTGCGTCAGTAGCCTTGCTAAAGTCTTAATAAAGAATATCCATTGCTCTATCTTGTCCAGAGAGGCAGTCATTTCATTGTGGAAAGCAAACAGGTTGGTCGAGCATGATTTCTCCTTCATAACTCCATGCTGACTGCTCCCAGTCATTTTCTTGTCCTTAACATGCTTGGAAATGACTTCAGGAGGATTTGCTCCATCCCTCTTCTGTAGGCAGAGATGAAGTTTTAGTTCACTGGATCCTTTTACTTGTTTTTAAAGAGAGTAACACCAACTTTCTTGCAGCTCTCAAGAACCTTGTCCTGTTGCCACAACCTTTCAAAGGTAATTGAGTGGCCTTGCTATGACATCACCTGGCTCCCTCAGCACTTGTGGGTGCATCCCATGTAAGGTACCATGGACTTGTGAATGTCCAGTCTGTCTAAATGTCCTCTAACCAGATCCAGAACATCTCAACCAAGATCGTCTTCCTCTTCTTGACTGTCCCACTTGTCACAGGGACCTGCATCTTCCTGAAGATGAAGCTTGTAAGTAAAGAGAAGTAGGAAGGCTTCAAGTAGCTCAGCCTTCCCTATGTTTTTTTGTCACTGGGTGGCACACCCCATTCAGCAGTGGACCTACACTTTCCTAAGCCTGTCCTGCTGATGTGCCTTTCTTATTACCCTTCACATCCCTTGCCAAATTCAACTTGAGATGGACAGTCTGTGATGAGAATTTGATTTCTACAAAGAAAGACAGAAATGTTGTCTCTAGTTACTCTAGATTATCAGTACCTCAGTGTATCATCCCCTTACAACCTTTCTTACTATTATATGGGGATACACATTTTTCAAAGAAATAAAAGCATTTGGGGATCAGAATGGCATGGCTGTAAGTATTCTGAACGTTTTGTTAATTACTTCTTTAAGCTTGAAGTATTTACTCAGCAATCGCTGCGTCTGCAAAACTAGTAATCACATGAAGTAGCAAGAAGATACAATTATTATTTATTTATATGTATGTTTAATAAAAGAACTCATGTGTGACAACACCCTGGATGTCCACCACTCTTGGCTTTTTGGAAAGCAGTGGTGACCAGCCCAAGAGTTGTTAGTGGCTTGCAGAGCATTCAGAACTAGCCTAGGGCATGCCATCCCTGTTGGATTAGCTGCCGAGTGGGTGCCCAGCTGTGCTAGAAGTCACTGTGCTAGATAAACTGTGTCTGGCAGCAGAAGTAGATGAGGGAGGTAGAGAAGCATAGAGGACATTTCCAGGAGCAGTTTCAGATATTTGGGCAGTGAGCATAGCCTGGGTGTGCCAGGCTATGGAGGGTGACATCTGTCACCAGACATACCCAGCCAGAGAGTGAAGTACCTCATTTTTAGCCAAACAGACCTAACACCCTGTTACATTTTCTTTTTCATGTAATTTGGCACCAGAAAACATGAAACACTGCAAGCCATCATAGTTGGCACTTTGGTCTGCATAGTGGTAGGACAAACACTAAGGCTTTTACTGAGCATGCTGCAGCTGCTTGGTATGAGGGGCAGCTTGGCCACAAACAGGTGTTCTGTAGTGGGAAAACACCTTGTTCAGTGCTCCATTACCCTCCTGGCAGCAGAAGAGATGAGCAGAAAGAGTGAGTGACTTCCCAGAGCTTCACAACAGTGATGATGACAAATGCCTCCAGCACCCTCATTGGTGATGGGTTCATGGATTCTAATCTGAAAGAGAAGAATCATCGAGCGTGTTTTATAATATTTGGGAGATTGTTAGACAAGGAAGCATAGGTCTTTCACTTCTAATGAAATCCACATTAAATGCCTGACATACATTCAAGTGCCATTGATTTCAGATTATACTGCTGGTATGTTTAAACGCAGGCACATCTGTAAGAGCTGTGCTGAGCTAAAGTTGTAATGAAATGTATCCTTAGATTTTTTAAATGATTTAAATTAATACTTCTTTAAAAGTTTTCCTTGTATTCACCA
This sequence comes from Alectoris magna, assembly GCA_030625065.1. Lineage (NCBI taxonomy): Eukaryota > Metazoa > Chordata > Aves > Galliformes > Phasianidae > Alectoris > Alectoris magna. Next base: position 42,189,624 of record CM060561.1, on the reverse strand, counting down.
ACAAACTCTATAAAGGAGAAATTCTGTGGTAACTGTCAATTGGGCATGTTTACCTTGGAGGTAGTTAGGCCTACAGTACATTAAGGAAATTTGAATCGATTATTAAAGCCACGATTTAGTTGCTTCTCTTGTTTGATTAAACATAGTCATCTCTTCCGTGTTTGTTTAATAATAAATGGAAAGATAACATTGTAGAGTTCATGGTTCAGGTGGAGTACAAAAAAATACAGTAGAAGAGATGTGGTTTTTTGTCTAAGTAAATTGGTTTAATCTTGGGAAAGCTTAAGCACACAAACTATTTTATTCTGTTTTTTTTTTATTGTTGCTTTTTCCACTTAGACAATAACTTCCACTACACTTTTCGTTTTTATGCTTGCTTCAGGCAACAGTATTTCTTGGCAGCTGATGTTTGAAGTAATCTGCCTCCTTTGAGATTAGTGATATATCCAAGATTATCTCACAGCTTCTGTATCTCATCGTAACTATAAATAAACTGCATGATGGAAGACTTCATTTTTCACCTTATAAATAAATTTTAATTTCTTTGCTTTAAGCTGAGAAAAAAAAAAAAAAAAAAAAAAAAAAAAAAAAAAAGAATAGTCCATCTCTTATCTCACTTTTTGCCTATACAATAATCTACCAAACAGAAAACTGCTATTTAAAAGTAGCCGTTAAAATAAAAATTTCCTCCTAATGAAGAAGCTAAAGAACTCTTGGGAGAAAAAAGGAAGATCAAAATTGGTAAAACTGTCATATGTGTTTATAGTAAGCACCATAATTTTGTCCAATTTTCTCTCCAAATGTATCAAGTACACCTTCAAAAATCGACCTCCTGACAGAGTTGCAGAATGGTGGAATTCTGCACTGTGGCTTCTAATTCCTATCTTTCGTTGTAACAAATTAGAAAAAAGCAATAGGAAAGGATATTCTGAGCACAAATGAAGGGAGAATGGCAGGATGTAAATCTACAGGGGTGTCTAAAAGCTTTTTGGGTAGAAGAAAATGCAAAACACTTTTCAGACTGAGACGGTGGTATGCACGCTTAAATGCTGCAGAGAGAGACCAATTCATTTACAATGTGTTGGCAACAGTATCTCTCTCCAAATGCTGTTTTATCAGGTGAAGAAGTTCACTAAAGGAAATAACATTTGTTATTTGGAGTGTATTATTTCCATACGTTGATCTTAATTCTCTGTGATTCGGGTTGTGCCTCCTCCAAGAACGCGTTTGTTACTAATGACTGCTGTGTAGAATAAGTGAATGCAGCTGTCTTGAGTGCTGTTCATCTGCCTCATGTGCCCTGTAGTTGTGTTGTGCTTACATGGCAGGGTTTGGTATCTGTGAGCAGAGTCCCACGTTAGGTCAGAGCTAGCTCTAGCCTTCTCCAAAAGGAACCTGCCACTGCCCAGATCTAAGTTTGTGCTTATGAGAGAGCAGATTTGAGAGAAGGAAAAACAATGTGCAGCAGCAGCTGAGAGAGGAGTGAGAAAGTGTGAGAGAAAAAGCCTTGCAGGCACCAGGGTCAGTGCAGAAGTCCACTGCAGGCTGCGGGTACCCTGTGGAGCAGATCTCCACGTGCAGCCTTGGAGGAGATCACTGTGTGTTGGATGAGGCCTGAAGGAGGCACAGCCTGCAGAGAGCCTCTGCAGGAGCAGCCCCAGGCTCAGGCTGCAGCCTATGGAGAGGAGCCTATGGTGGGGCAGGAGGGCTGGGGGAGCTGCTGCCTATGGGAAGCCATGCTGGAGCAGCTTCTGAAGGGTGGGCCCTATGGTACGGACCAATGTTGGAGCAGTGCTTGGAAAGCTGCAGCCTGTGGGAAGCCTAGACAGGATCAGTTTGTGAAGGACAGCATCCCATGAGACAGACCCCACACTGGGGCAGGGGAAGGAAGAGGCCATGAAGGAGTAGCAGACTGAGCGCAGCTCCCATTCCCTTCACTGCTCAGGAGAAGGAAGCAGGAGAGGGTGAATGAGGGGAAGGTGCTTTTAGTTCTCACTGCTATTGTCTGTTAGAAATAGACAAGAAATTACATGAATCTCCCTATGCTGACTCTATTTTGCTCATAAATATAATAGTTGAGCAATCTCCCTGTCCTTATCTCAGTCCTTCAGCGCTTTTTCTTCGTATTTTCTCCTATTCCTTTGAAGAAAGGCAGTGCGAGTTCAGCTGCCCATCAGATGCACCCACCACAGCAGTTTGCAGTTGACGGTTGGCCGGGCTGCATAGCTTTGAATCACCTTAACTCAGCACAGCTGAGCAAAAAAACCTGAGCAGGTTTTGCTCGTAATGTGTAGTGATTGTCTGGTGACACTGTAAAAACAATTAGCAGATTTCTGTAGCTTAGGAGATCTGCTTGAGAAAGGGCATTTTTTCTCATGTTGAAGGGTAATCTCCTTTTTGTGGTATAAAAGTGGGCAACGCAGCAAGAGCTGCCACAGTAGCCATTGCAGGAGCTTATAGAGGCCCATGTTTTCCTCTGCTTTTTCCCACCCTAGGTAGGCAACGTGGTATAATACTTAAGCTTGCTTACTGTGTAAGTACATTTTTAAAAAATAGGATTCTGAGTGATCAGTACCACCCAGATGCAGTCAGTGCTAGGTCAGGGGATGCAGAGGGGGTGGCTATGGTAAGATCTGATAGCTTTTTATACAGATGAAATTATTTATTATTTGTATTTTCTATAAAACCTAATTATTCTAGGACACGTAGTGGTCAGAACAAATAAGGCATCTTTTCTTCGTATTTAAAGAACAAGGTGTGAGATTCATCTCAGTTAACCTTGCCAGCCCTGAGGTCACATCTCAGGTATGCTTGCTGTCGTATGCTTTATAGCCAATAAAGAAATAAAAAAGCACATTCCAAGCATTGTTCACCTCATCTGCCTCCAATAGCTGATTTTAGATGCCTTTCAATTTACCAATTTTGGAGGGATTAAGCTTAGGTGGGTGAGTTCCAAACTCTTGCCCATAACAACTAACTTGAGTAAAAGCTGGGGCAGTCTTATAACAGCAGTGCAGCAAACTCTACTTGTGATTTTGAGCTAGAGATTTTAAAAGATGCTTTCAAAATTAGCAGATGTTAAAAATTCTGGATCTTATCCACTTTTCATTTCCTCCTGCAGGAAGGAGCCTCTGTAAAATAAAATTAAAATTCATGAGTAAAATGACAAATAAAATGGCGCAATAGGATTGTTGATTATTTGGTTTCAAGTGGAACCAAGGCATTTCTGGGGGGGGGGGGGAAAAAGCCCAAGTAAAATTATTTATAGTATCAAACGCACAGCAGTTCTGTGAGACTAATATTTTATGGTGGGTGGGGGACGGTTGCTGCTATGCGGTTTCCACTAAATCATTTTCTTAGATGTGTGCCCTACCTTTGTGGCATACCAATGAACATCAGGACAGCCTGCAAGGCTTTCAGGTTAGAGGTAATGCTAAAAACCATTTTTTTTCTCTCAAATGTGTTAGCGTGCTGATATTATTAGTCTCACCTCTGCAAGCCTCTGGATATTTCCCTTCTGAAAACCATCATCAAAATTAACTCTGGATGTGACTGTGTTATGAGAAATGTAGTATCAACGGGAAAAGAAGAAATGCTGCAGGGGCAGAAGTGAACCAAATACACATGTGGGCAGGACAAGGCTTGTTGCTGTCTTCATTTCTCTGCACTGATCAGGTGCAGGGCTGCTTGAGGGGTACCCCAACCAGCTCCAATGACATGATTTGTTGCCCTTTATATTCCCTTCTCCCACTGCCATGGTTTTTTTTTCCATGTACCATGTTCATCCACTCTCAGATGAGCAGCCTTTCCCTGTTTGTCCCTTTTCCACCTGCCACAGCGTTGCTGATTTTACATCCTTATTCTGTATTTATGTCTGGGTTTCCTTAGTAATTTCTGCCTTGGTCAGCAGTGCTGTTCAACTGGTAACCCTGTTCATGCTTTTTCTGGGTTTGCTATTTTGCTAGTGTAGCCTTAAGTCAAGGTTAGCCATCTGCGTGGGTATTTCTCTCTCCTATTCATTATGCTTTGTCATTGCTCACACTACCACCACTCAGTGTAGCTGCAGCCCAGGTTTGACAGTTTGCACACAAACCCCAGCACCCCAAAACTGCTGGTAGAAGCACCGTCTCCTTCATCTCTTTTGTCTGTTACCGGAGACCAGTCTCCTTGGCGTGCAGCATCTGGACCCTGGTGGAAACTTCACAGTCAACCTTATGCTTTCTGCCTGCCCTTCCCCTCACAGTAAGGCCACAGAATAAGTGCAAAAGGGCCAGCCTCTTGCTGCAGCTTCCGGCGTATTGCTCTGTGTTTCTTCCTTTGCTACCTTATGCTGGTGACCGAGATTGGAAAATTCATTAACTTCTCTCCTGGACCGGCCAGTGGCTTGCTTTTTGGTGACGACTTCTGTCCTCTGCCTCATCTGTTTTCTGAGCCATGTAGAGAAGCTTCCTAGCAAGGGGCAGTTGTTATGTGCAGCCTGTCTTTTCTAGAATTGTTCATCTCCTGTTTACTGAGATTACCTCAGTGGCAACTTGACAGTGAAAACTGCTTGAATGGGAATGGCTGCATTAACGGGATCTGAGTCTTACGCTGGATTTGTTTCGGGGAATGTGCTCTTCCTCAAAGATAGAAAGGATGAGTTCAGAGAGGCTGTGTGTTCACCTCCCTGCCTTCATTCAGGATGGCTCTCTGAAGACAATTTCCTGACAAGGTCAAGCAGGCAAGGTCAGCTGTAGAAGCTTCCTTGTAGTATGAAGGCCAAGTAAGCAGTTAGTGTAACAATGGAACTACATCTTGCACTTTTCCCCAATTATTTGCTGGGGAGAAGCAAGAAGAAGTGGAAAAGTGCCTTGTATGTAATGCTTGAGTAGTTGCTGCTGCTGTTGCCACTTTCCTGTATGCTTTGTGTTCCTCCTTGGGCCTTGCAGCTTACATATGCAGTAGCAGAGCAATAGAGATGATGATTTTTTTTCCCCCCTGAGGTAGAAGTAAAGAAACCCAATCACTGGGAGAAGTCTAGACTAAGTAAACAGGCAGTCTGTAGTTTCATTTATCTAACTAGCGTTGGCTTACATTTCTTTACCACCAGACCGTCATGCCACATTGCAGTCTGAGACTGCCTGCAAAGCAGGCAACTGAAAATATAATGATGAGGATTAGAACTCATTTCTATCTGCAATAAAATGCATCTCCATCCAGAAACAGGTAGCTCTCAATATGAAGTCATATCGCTAGGCTAAGTAATAAGAACTGTACAGTAGTTCCTCTGGTAAAAAGAAAGAATTTGCACTCTGAACCTCATGTTTATCTCTTACTGACGTTTTTAGGAAAGAAGGTAATACTTAAGATTTAAAAAAAAAAGTTTTCTTTTGGTCGTGCTTAAACTAAATCTAACTTTTGAATGACTGTGGGTTTCTTTTTGATTTTTGGCATGCTCCACCACTTCAAGAATTGCCAATTTGCAGCAGGCCCATCGTAGAGTCACAACAGCACTGCTATGCAAACAAGGTCTCTGTTCAGATACAACATGAGGGCTGAGCAGAGATTGTCCTTTCAGCTGTCCTTGCAGGCAAAACCAGCCCCTGAGAAATTCAGCTTAGATCAGGACTTAATGAAAGAGAGAGATTTAACAAATCATTTGGAAAATATATTTAGAAGACCAAAATGTGACTACGGGATCGCTCATTACACGTTCTCTATTTATATGTAGTTTGTCTGCCCTGACTCAATTACAACTCTGTTTCTGTAAAATATTTTGCTTTCAGTTCAAATTGCTGAAAAGCATTTTCAAAATGTCAGTGTGTTAAGCGCTTAGTATTCGTAGGTTGTTCTGAAAAGCCCATATGCTATGCAAATTAATATCTAAGAGTAATTTTTGAATGGGTATCCATAGAGACACGGTTCAGAAAAACTATTAGCATGTGTTTTTCTTCCAGTGGTTTCAGTGAAATACAGATTTTTACTTGAACGCTTCATACAATAAGGAGTCATTTCCTGAGCTGAAGTTATACTCATTGCAGATAGTGATAACAGTATATGGTTTGCTTATTAACGGATTTGGTTTTTTCTTTGCTCTTCCCTCCACAAAGTTGAATTCTCAGTGATGGAAAATGCATACATTCATTTAATGTTTCTTGAAGCACCCCCTCTGTGATCATTCCAGAATGTGTCCCCCTGACTGTGCGTGTGCTGTCCCCTAGTGCACCTGGTGGACATCTGGAACGTGATAGAAGCCTTGCGGGAAAATGCCCTCAACAACCTGGATCCCAGCATCGAACTGAACGTGGCTCGCCTCGAAGCCGTGATTTCGACCATTTTCTACCAGCTCAACAAACGAATGCCGACGACCCACCAGATCAATGTGGAGCAGTCCATCAGCTTACTGCTCAACTTCTTGCTAGCAGCCTTTGATCCGTAAGTCTGCTTTCATACCCCCACGGGCTTCCCTCCCTTCCTGACTGGTGAAAGGGTTTCGCTTGCTCTGAAAATATCTCTGGAAAACAATCCCACAAGCTATATTCTGACCCAAATAATGAGCGTGTGAATAGTGCTCGCTAGGGAGAGAACCTAAAATTAAGGGCCTCTCCTTTCTGCTGAGCCAAATTCAGCACAAGTGTGTTTCCATCCAGTTTCTCAGATTCGTTCCAGTTTATATCAAAGAGGAATTATCTACAGAAATGGATTTACATCCACTTCTAATTTACGTTGTTATTTATTGACGTACCAGTGGCTGACACCACTGCAATGACTCTGCGGCAGTGACAGGGGTTAATAGCTCATTATTTGGAAAGAGCTCAATTTACTGCGAGTTCTTGCAGCTGTAAGCATTTTTTTTTTCTGGCTCATCTCAGTGCAGTATGATTTTGAGACCATGACAGAAATAGAATAAAGACCAGGAGGTGAAACTGAAATTCGTGTTGTTTGTTACTGCGTGGAACCCGTATTGCAAAAAGGACAGGTTCAAGATAGAGTGAGCTGCTTGCCGTAACGAGTGTACCTTGTGTACGTATTACAGTTACTGAATGTGTAGACATCAGCCTGCATTGCTGTGTTCAAAATCCTCTGTTCCATGCTACTGGAGAACAGCAGTTAAGTCTACATATTGCCTATTGCCTTTTTATGGCAGTTCATCAGCTGCAAACATCAACCGTGATGCCCTGACATCAGAGTGCTGCCCCTCTCCCCTCCCTCTTTCCATCCTCTCACTCCATGGCCCCAGTGTTGGGTATCGGGGCTGGGTTTCATGCACCTTTTGGAGGCAGCCCAGCCAGGCGGCTCGGTCACCATGGCAACGAGGAGAAAAAGTACTTGTTCCACATGACAAGGCTGCACCCAGCCTCCCCTCCGGTCCCTCTGAGGGAAAAACAAGAAGTCAATCAGTTGTGGAACTGTAGCCTTCAGGAATAATTTTTGCCTCTCAACGGCAGTAAAACAGGGAATAAGCATTTTAATGTATGCCGTTGGGACTGTGACAAGAGCACGAAAGGACAAGGAAAATGGCCGGACGCATGCATCGGTGCATGCCGCACGCAAACTGCTCCCTAGCTGACAAGCAGCAGCCCTAGGACCATGAGAGCAGGAGCTGTGATAACATGCTTGTTTTGTAGCTCACCACGGGGAGGGGTGGGGGGTGGAGGTGTCAGCTGGATGTCAAGGCCACTCGTAGCAAAATGGAGCATAGGATTTTACTCCTTTGTACAGAAACAGAATGCGAGAGCAGGGTTCGGCTTCCCCTGAGCACAGTTTCCCACATGCTGTGTGTGGTGACCTGGTTTGGGCTCCCAAAGGACCTGAGGAGGCTGTAAGCATCTCATCATCCTCATGCTGCTGCCTTCAGGCAGGGTACACAGGGTGCGTTTCCTAGGGCAGAGACAGAGCACCCTGAGGAAAATGCACTCTGCCTTGGGACCTACGGTGGGGACTGGCTGCACATCACTCTGTGTTAAATGCACCAAATGTGTGTGGTTCATCTAACCTCAAGGTTCAGTTGCAGTCTGTGATACCTAAGTTCAGGCTTCACGGAGATCTGTGTCAGCTAGATGTCTCTTTAATATGATGGGTGTTTGTCCACCCATCACAAATATAGGCATGAAAGTCAAACATCTGATTCTCAAAACTGGTGTCAAAATGCTTTCGTGTGACTCAGATGGTTGATGTTTTGTTTTGAGTGTTTGTTTAGCAACCGCTTGTGGTGCAGATTTCCCTGATTCTGACAGGAGTCGCTCCTGCTCAGTTGAGGAGTGGTGTAAAGCTGCCTGGGTTCTTAGCAGCACTGACATGTGTCCATACGTTGCATGTAGGGAGAAAGGCATGGAGCTGTGAGGCTGGATGAAGTCTTTTTCTCCAATTCCTTCCTCTCTGATGGAGAAACTGGACAGTTAAGCTAAATTGTCTGGAGTCTTCTCTGATGGAAAAAAGGATTTTATTAGGTGCATGAGTCATGCTGAAATCAAAATAGTCACTCCTAAAATAGTCCTGTTGTCTTTGACCTGAGTTCACTCCTCTGTTTTTTAGCCATGTTTTCAAGAGATGGTTGGCCTTTCTAAAATGCCATCTGAACTACCAGGTTGTGAGGGGTGTGTTTATTAATAAGATCACATTTGATTCTGTGTACGCAGACAGCAACAACAAACCCAAACCATAAAAAAACCCACCCAGAACTGCTTTCTAAGGCTAAGACAGCATCATAGCTCTTCAGTATCAATGAGAAGTGATCACAGAGTGCTTTGGTGTCTGTGGCTGTGCAGAGCAGAGGCTGCTCCTGCTGTTCTGTGGGCAGTTTCTGAAAAAATTGCTCAGTTGCTCACATCCTATTTGAAATGCAACAGAAAGGAGTGGAGAAGGGGAGTCCATCACTTAGTGTATAAGAAAGGACCACAAGGGACAAGTCAATATGTGATTTAAAATCCAATACACCTCTAATTTATTCAACTCTGGTCAATATATACTGCCCCACATGTACCGTGCTGGCAACCTGCTAGCAACAAGTTGAAGATCATCCAAGCTTTATACAGCGCTCCTTTTATTTATAGCCCACTTAAAATCTGGCAGGATTCTCTGCCCTTGTGCAGGGAGCATTCCCCTAGGTCTGCAGTACGGTTGTCTTCTTGGGAGCTAGCATCTGGCCAGCACAACTCAGTTATCATGGTGCAATGCCAGCTACCTGTGCTGAGCCCTCATTCCCAATTCTGTGAATCCCATATTCTTTGACAGCTTTGGAGATAATTATGTCCCCCTGCTGCCTGAGCTTGAAGGGAGGAAAAAGTGGGGAGGAGTTATGGTGTGTGAGATTTCACATTACATTTCCAGTGGTGCTCTTTCATGCTAAGCCAAAATCAAAGTGCAACCTCAAAAAACTGCGAGTCGACAAAATCAAAATTCACAGACAGAAATGTCATTCTGCTTAATTTGCCCCTAGCATATGGAAGTCTCTGTCATGTGATTGAGGCCCCTGATAGGCAACAAATGGTGAATGGGCAGACTTTAAAAAAAGAAAATGGACAAAACCATTCCTGGTTTGCCATATAATGTCACATGGAGATTGGGCAATATTTTTGCTTCAAGGGCTCAGGTGATTAGCCGGCTTTATGAAATAATCGCATACCTCATTCACTGTCACACAGATGCTATACGACATGACAAGTTCAAACCTCTCTGAAAAATTCATCCTAAGGCATGTCAAAGCCCAGACAGCCAACTAGGTGGAATGTCGGTCTCATTCAATAAAGCAGTTCCTAAAAAGACTCTTATTAAGCAGACTGTAAGATAATCTGTTCTAGGTCATCTTCAGCATTGGCTCAGTGTTGCAATACAGCTGTTCTTCCTGCAAAGTTTAACTGACAAGAACATTGCCGATATTTCTGTCCCTTGACATGTTTGTCTCACGAATAAAGCTGAGAGCTCTGGGCGATGAACAAACTAAATCTAATTGCAGGGGCTAGGCTTCTGCAGAGTGAAGAAGAAATATTCGTGCCTGGTTTTAATCAAACGTATATTACAGCCATATTGAGTTCAACACGGAGAAGTGCTCAGTGTCTGTTTCGATATATAAATTCTTGGTTGGTCATTCACTTGGAGCTGTGAAGTGTAAAACTGCCCTCTTGTCCATCTTTGCTAATCATTGAAAGTGGTGCGGTTGGGCTGGATTTCGTGGAGGAAGTCCTACAAAAAGGAGCATGTCAGAGAATTGGCCATTACGGATTTTTCTTTCCTAAATGAAAGAATGTTGCTTGGTTCCAATAATTTTGTCCCTGAAAACCATTTGTGAAAATCGTAGGGTCATTGAATCACCAAGGCTGGAAAAGCCCTAGGAGGTTGTAATTACAGCCTCGGACAATACTGTTTCCATTGCCCTAATTAAGGTGGATCATTCATAGAATCATAGAGTGGCCTGGGTTGAACAGGACCACAGTGATCATCTGGTTTCAACCCCCGTGCTATGTGCAGGGTCACCAACCACCAGACCAGGCAGCCCAGAGCCACATCCAGCCTGGCCTTGAATGCCTCCAGGGATGGGGCATCCACAACCTCCTTGGGCAACCTGTTCCAGTGCATCGCCACTCCATGTGTGAAAAACTTCCTCCTAATATCTAACCTAAACCTCTCTTGTCTCAGTTTAAAACCATTCCCCCTTGTCCTATCACTATCTGCCCTGATAGGAAGTTCAGAAGTATAGAAGTTTTGCTACTAGGAGTTGATGGAAAGTTGATCAGGAAGTCTGGGGGACTTCCCTGCTCTGGAGAGAGACCATCTTTTCCTGCAATCACACAATGAATGAAGAAACCTTCTGCTCTACTCTGTATCTAAAAGCGTGTATTACCTTTTGCCCTTTTCCCCCTAGCAGCAGGAGATAACCTTAGTGCCCTGACCACCATTCCCTTCTCTGAGTACTCTCTCCCATGCTGCTGCTAGGTGCATGTCAGCTTCAGGGCTTGCCTTGGCCATCATTAATGCTTCCAGCACTTTTCTGCAGGCAACTGAAGAGGAACTTCTGGAAGAGGGGTGCTTTATAAAACCAAAACATTTTCTGCCCTCTCCTGTTTCCACTAGCAGAATTTATATCTTCCTTCATTATTTGTTAGGGTAGTATGGTTAGTTTGCAGTTGGACTTGCTGGAGAGGAGCTCTGCAGAGAGGGACCTGGGCGTCCTGGTGGATGACAGGTTGGCCATGAGCCAGCAGTGTGCCCTCGTGGCCAGAAGGCCAGTGGCATGCTGGGGGGTATACAAAAGAGTGTTGCCAGCAGGTCAAGGGAGGTGATCCTCCCCCTCTACTCTGCCCTGGTAAGGCCTCATCTGGAGTAGTGTGTCCAGTTCTGGGCTCCCCAGTATAAAAAAGACAGGGATCTCTTGGAAGGAGTTCAGCGGAGGGCCACAAAGATGGTGAAGGGCCTGGAGCACCTCCCCTATGAGGAACGACTAAGTGAACTGGGTCTGTTTAGCCTTGAGAAAAGAAGGCTGAGAGGGGATTTGATCCAGGTTTATAAATACCTGAGGTGTGGGGGCCATAGTGGTGAGGCCGGACTCTTTTCAGTAGTGCGTGGGGACAGGACAAGGGGAAATGGGATGAAGCTAGGGCATAGGAAGTTCCACACGAATGTGCGCAAGAACTTCTTTACGGTGAGGGTGACGGAGCACTGGAACAGGCTGCCCAGGGGGGTTGTGGAGTCTCCTTCTCTGGAGATATTCAAGACCCGCCTGGACGCCTACCTGTGCAACCTCCTGTAGGGAACCTGCTTTGGCAGGGGGGTTGGACTCGATGATCTCTGGAGGTCCCTTCCAACCCCTACAATTCTGTGATTCTGTGATTCTGTGACTCTGTGATTCTGTGACTTGATGATCTTTAAGGTCTTTACCAACCTGAGCAATTTTATGATTCTGTCCAGACTAAACTTTTGTTCAGTGGAGGGCTTCATGTGAGCCACTGCTCTGGCATTGTCTTTTATGCTACAAACAGTGCGAGGCCCCGCTGCTGCCAGTCAAGGGCATCTGTGGTGCTTAGCAATAGCTTAGGGCACTTCTGCATCGGAGTGATACTGGAAAGTCTTGGGCCCCGTTATCTTCTCTGTTCATCAGTCATATTTATTTATGCATGCGTGTGTGTATATGTATGCGCGCACACACACATATATATTTGGAGGGCTAATTGAATTTATACTGGGTCTAGTGATGCTTTTATGAATACAAATGACCGATGCAAAACACAGTGTCAGAAGTAATCAACTCTAACCGAGAGATTGAAGAGGTAAATGAAATCTTATTCTTTTTTTGTTCCTCTGTACCGTACCATTTGAGTGTGGGAAACGCCAGTGGCTCTGGGATGGAGAGCTGAAGGCGAGCTGATGTGTCTGCCACTCAAGAGCATAATCCCGTTAGTAAACACAACTAAATCTACTGGGAAAAAAATATCTAAATCTGAAGCAGTTCCACATGGGCTTCATTATTTTTTTTTTTTCAACTTTTTCCATGGCTGCTTAGTAACGCTATTGCTTCCACTTAGCATTTATTTTGCTCTAGCATAACAACTTTTTCAAAGGCAGGTAAAAACCTCATGATAAAACACTACAGAAAGAAATCCCAAAGGTCTGAAGGGTATAATGCAAAAAAGGAGTGCAAAATGATCAAATTCTCAGCTTTAGCCGGAGTTTGTTTGCACAAATTAGAGTCTAACCAACAAAGAGTGGAAATGCAAAAAACTGGAATAGATTCTGAAAGTCTTATACTGGGATTTTAATCTCAGGAAGCCAGGCAAAGGGAACATAGTGTAATGAAAAAGAAGATGTGCACCAAAGCCAGCACTAAAGAACATAGTAAAGATTTACTCCTTAAATACTGAAGTAGTGAATTTATTTATTTTTGTCTGCATCTCTTGTTGATTTACGGACAAAAAAAAAAAAAAAAAGCAGAATTTAAAAAAATGAACATAGCTGTAAAGCACGTAGCATGCTTTAATCTGCTAAAACAAGTAGAAGAGGGAAGCCATGAATTTGTCCTTCAGTTGCATAAACAGCCGTAATGGTGATCACCTTAATGCATAATGAGATAAACAGTTTAATACTGAGAGTCACATACATTGTGCATCACTTTTGAGGTCTTTAAAGAGCAACATTCTGATGTTTGCTCCTGCAAAACTTCATAGGTCTTTGTGTGTGAATCTCCTTATATTACAGTATGTTGTGTTAGCAATAAACATTTGAAATGGCAAGAGATCCATATTACAAAATATGTCTATTTTCTATTTTTGAACAGGGAAGGACATGGTAAAATTTCTGTTTTTGCAGTCAAAATGGCCTTGGCAACTCTTTGTGGAGGAAAGATCATGGACAAATTAAGATGTAAGTCTTTTGGGTGGTATTTTTTACCTGTTAATCATTGTTTTATTTGGAGATACGGCAGTACAGGCAGGGAGAAGGAGGAATCAGAATAGGTTGTAGTTTCATTGCTGGGTTTGGGATTTGCACTGTGTGCACCTGCATGAAAATCCCGATAAAAGTTTGACTGAATGCCACAGAAGATTTCATGCTTTTGAGACCACATTGCATATATTCAGGCTCTGATGAGTGAAAATTTGATTTTTTTTTCTTTGGGATGATTAAATGCAGAGTATAGTCAAGTGCCTCAAATGTTCATGATGAAGCGTCATTTAGCAATTTCTTAGGCTTTAAAAAAAAAAAAAAGCAAAACGTCTCATTTAGCACTTAGAAGTACAATATGTTTACTCACTATTTATATTTCTTCCCATAGGGCACATATTAATTCCATCTATTTTGCAGAATGGATTCTCATTTCACAGGACTTATTTGCAGTTCCCAATCAGCTAAGATATATTTTACATGCAGCAGCAAGGAAAGACTTCATGTTCAGTGCTGTCATGTCTGTAGTTCAGGTCCAGATCAACATTTTCCAAACATTTTCACCAAAGGATTAAGATTAACCTCCAGTTTCCTCTGAGCCTTCTCCCACAGCCGAAGAAAATGGGATTTACAAATTGTTGGAATTTACAAACATTTACAGTGTTTGGAATTTACAAATTGTTGTTGGTTAGGGTGGGCCAGTAGAAATTCCAGATGCAAATTTAGTCTTCCAGATTTGGTGTCATTTTTTAGCATACAGTTTCTATGTAGGGATTCAAATGCAGAGTGACTGTCAATTAGACTGTGTTCTCTAGGCTGCTTTAAGGATAAGGAGCAGGGTGCATCCGGTGGAAGACTGGGGAATGATGTTAATTTTTCCAGTAGCAGTCTCAAGGTTCTGTCACTGTCACTTCATTCCAGCTTCCTAGAAATGAAGCAGCTGACATCACAGCCTGAAAAACGATGGTTATGCCTTAGTCCGTGATCCCATGATAGGCTTAGGCTCCTTTGAAACAAGAGGAAAAGTAGTGGGTGAGAAAAGAGAAATCTGCATCTCCAGAGCAATAACATGATGTAATATTTTTCTACAAGAACAAAAAAGCTAAGCAGAGAAAAGAATAGAAAGTAATGTATTTGAAAGAGCTTCACTGTTTTGTGTGTCCAAAACAATGTTAATTAATTAATTAATGAGCTTGCTTTGAAGATTTAAATTTGACAGGGTAAGCTGGCAGTAGGAAAAAAGCTGATGTTCTGTATCTTGTCAAATTAGATCCTTCTTAGCTGATTAAATTGCTGCCTCATGTCGTGCATCAGACTTCACTTAGAAGATGACCACGCACAATGGGAAAAAAAAGCAGGAATATTTTCATATCAAAATCAGCTTCTTTTTTATATGTAAATCGTTCTCTTTGTATTCTACTGAGTAGGGTTATACTTAAAAATGCGGTAATAGTGGCTGTTTCCATAAGCAGAACATGTCATTTAGCACTTCTGTTTCAGATCAGATAATACTGAATTAAGAGCAAATTTGAAGCTCAAACTGAAGTCGCTGTGTCCTTTTCTTGTCTTTTTTCCCCCTCAGATATATTCTCAATGATTTCAGACTCCAGTGGAGTGATGGTTTATGGCAAATACGACTTGTTTCTGCGGGAGGTTCTCAAGCTGCCCACAGCTGTTTTCGAAGGGCCTTCATTTGGTTATACTGAGCAATCAGCAAAATCTTGTTTCTCACAACAGGTAAATGAAGAACGAGTGTCCTCGACACAGTCTTCCAGTCACAGCTCAGAGCAGGCTGAGGCTTTCCTCCTTTCTTACGTAGAGGAACACATGGCTGGATGGAGATTTTGCTCATTTCTGGCATGCAGATTAGCTACATGCAGTGGGAATTTAGTCTCTATAGGTTCCCTACATAGTCACCAAGGAGGGAGCAGCTTTGCCAAAAAGTAGTTCAGAGCAGGGTCCTAGCTTAGTTTCTCAATTAGAGATCCCGTGGAGACTAAATTCCTAATCTAGTCACTGAAGTTAAATGCAAACTCCTAAGTAATGGAAATACCTCCAAGACATGCTGTCTCCCACTGCAGTTAGTTGTTGTTGCTGCAACGTATATGAAACTTTTAACTTCACCATACAAACTCTCATCAAAAAATCAAACTACGTGTTTTTCAAGTGATGCTGTACACACACAAAAAGTTGACAAGGGAGTAGAAAATTTTGTCTTTCCTTTGAAAATGGAAATCAGTAGGCACTAGAAAATCCCTAGTCCCAATGAGATAGCATCAGAAAAACAGTGGGGTTACCCTGAAGAGAGTACACGATTTGCCACACCTCACCAAGCTGTGTAGGCACACTGAATACACCACTTTGGCAGCAGCTAATAACAAACACTTACTTATTTCCCATCACTGGGGCTGAGTGTCCACTTTTCCAATACAGCGGAAGGAGGGAGATCTTCTCGCATTTGCCATGCAGCACACTGAGTAATGCCATAAATATAGCATAAGGGAAGATGCTGAAACTGGGAAAACATTAGAAATATAATGTTATTTTCCTTCTCGTTACATTCGTTACTAAAGTGTAACTGAATGCTGTTGAACGAATGGAGCAGGAATAGTGTCATTTTCATGCAAAACACTCTCATTTTTTATTTTCCTTCGGTTTCATCACTAATCACTAGGCTCTCCAGTCAACTGAAAGACATTGTTGAAATTCATTTATTGAATCATCTCCCAAATGATTTTAAATGATAATGCTTGCATATGTGAAAATAGTCCTTGTTTCACAGTGGGAGATTTAAAACAGCACTTCATATTGTGTTGAAGAATTTACGTAGTGAAGTGACTTTGGGTAGTTTTGATTTAAAATAGTAAAAAAGTGTTCTTTCATGGCAACGGAGCATTCAAGCTTTGAACATTGAACATGATACTATGAAGATCAAAAATTAAGTTTTTTCTTTTACCTTACAGTGTCATTTAGGCCTCATTTTCTATCCAAGCAGCCATCAGAAATGGGGCTTTCATTGTCACTGCATCCAAATAAGAGTGGACCAGACATCTTAAGCTACCTTGAAAAAGATAAATCCTCCAAACAGTCATTAGAAGGTTTAGTTCCAGACTAAACAGACCCCATTTAAAGCCACCAAGAGTTAGGTCTCTGAGTAATGTCAGTATGAAGTGAGTGTACAAAGCTGCTGGTCTGCATTTCTAAGCAGCCAAGTGTTTGTGTAAATCTAGTCCAGTAATTCACTTACGTTCACTTTATGCAGTTCTCATTCAGTCATCGCTAAGAATGAACAGGAATTTTGAAATATGACTCTAAGCAATGTATCCCTATGACACTGTGATAAATGGTAGCCACAGTCTTGTCAC
The DNA here is from genome assembly GCA_030625065.1 of Alectoris magna. Classification (NCBI taxonomy): domain Eukaryota; kingdom Metazoa; phylum Chordata; class Aves; order Galliformes; family Phasianidae; genus Alectoris; species Alectoris magna. The sequence goes on along the minus strand of CM060561.1, from coordinate 42,172,909 downwards.
ACCAAAGGTCATTCTTTCACTTTCTCATATTACACTTAGTGTACCTTGGGATAAGTTCGGCATTCTCTGTTGTTTTAAGCATTTCTGAACTTCAGATATTTCTTCTATTGTAGTTGATTGGGCTATATGAGGTAGAAACAATTACCATTTATTTTTAAGCAATGGGTGTTTGCATGTATTAGTACCATATGGTATATCCAGTATTGTTTTTAAAGTTTTGAGTGAGGGAGTTTGATTCTGTGCCCACTAGGTTGTACATCCAAGGAGATGGGTGTATTGACACGTTCATCCTGATATTCCAATACATTTTTGCTGTATTTGTTTTTTTCCTTTTTTTTTTTTTTTTTTTAATATAGTTGTATGTGTCAAAATACCACTTTCCAGGGCAAACCGGATCATTTCACTAAAAAACATGATCATGTTGAACGATTAATTTGAAAAAAAAAAAAAAAATTGCTAGCATGTAATTGCAGAAATGACTCCCTTGCTCTGTATTTTTTTTCATGAGCCAACCAATGCAGCAACCATTGGGAACTTTAAGCTTCGGCTGCTGGGACGTCATGTAGTAGTTAAGAAATTGAGGCTTAGCATTCAGCAGAGACTGGCTTCAAGACTATTGCTTCTGGTAAAAATTATAATAATAAATCAGACTCTTATTTGAAAACAGTTTTTAAGTGCCTTCCGAACAGTTTGATGTTTTTCACTGCAGTACATAACAACACTGCAAAAAAAGTGCAGTCCTCGATCATCTCCTTATTGTCTAAAAAAATTGAGATGGCAGATTCCAAACAATACAAATGTTTTCTTTTTATCCACGGCTAAGAAGTTACATCGATGGTATGATGGCTGTCTCTGAACATTTTTATGTAAAAAATAATTGGTACTTTGATTATCCGTAGAAACACACATCTGCTTCTTAGCCTAGACTTTGCCTTTCCTAGAACAGAACATTCAGGCATATTATTGACTCAGTACACGTATTCTGCTGCAGAAGGGAGACCTCTCACACATTTACATGAGTCATCTTTTTTCCGTAGGACTTCAGTGCATTTTGTGTCTGTTCACTTCTAGCCATTGTCCCCACGCTCCCAGAGTGATAATGCAGGGAACTGAGGTGCTCAGTTAGCCACCTCCATTTGCTCTCACTTTGGTCTACCAGAAGCAGCTCAGCCACATAGTAAGCAGATTCATCGATGTCACAGGAATAAACAAATTCTGGGAATGATCTTCTGCTTGTGATGCCAAATCCATTTCATTTTGCATCTGAAAGGAATTTACCTGTTGAAAAAAATGTTTATTTCTTCCCCGTGGTACTCATTCACTTGATTAAACCATGTGCATTCCTCTGTCTTTGAACCACTGCTGGAGGGAATGGCTGATCAAAATAGAAACAGCGTTTCCTCATCAGCAAATTTATGGAATTTATGGAAATGCCAGGCAGAGCCAGTGATTTAATGTTTCAGAATGTGGACCTGTGACTCAAAAGGAGTTTTATAGCCACCACTTTCCCCCATGGATAGGTTTAATGTGGTATTGTATTGTATTCATATTAAAAAGTGCTATGATGCTAAAAGCCGTATTTTTAATTTCTCTTTTTATCCCAAACTAAAAAAAAAAAAAAAAAAAAAAGAGGCGCTAACTTTTTTTTCTTACCACTTGGCTAAGTGTTATTCCACAAAGCCAGACTCCATCTGCATGTGATATATATTTAGAAAACAACTTTCTGTTTCTATTTTCCCAGCAGCTGATAAAAACTGCAGAAGGAAACATGTCTTCTGAAATGTATGGAAATTGTTCTGCTGGTGCCCTTTCAAGGGACACTGCTCTCTTTAATCCATAAAACCAGAGACCATCAGAGGAATGGTCACTCGGCCCCTCCAGCCGTTAAGCTGTTGGTGAAGCAAAGTTGTTTTAGTTGCCACTGTTGCATGCAAAAGCTTGATCTATTGTGGAAGAGCTGTTGTTATCTCCCCATCTATTTGCTTGCTTAGGACACTTGTGGGTGCATTGCCAACTTACCTCCCAGCAAGAGCAGAAAGGAGACAAGTTCTGCTCGGCCCTACAGCTGGGGCACTGGAGGACCCCTCTATTCCCAGATTTGGCTGTCCACTCTGGGAGAGTCATCCAAACAACAAGCAGGTTGTAGTTATTCTGGTAGTGCATTGACACAAGCTGACATGGGGGACTGGCAGAGCTTTAATTACCCTCACTAGACTGTATGTTTGAACTTTCATACTGCAAGTATGGCAGGGAAAGGGCCATATTTCATTAAGATTTAAATCTCATCTTCCAGGTACTTCTGTTCTTTAAAGAATCAAGACTGTTTTCACAAATAGCCTGAGGTATTTTCTCTTGTCTTAGGGATAGAAACCTTTATATATTTCCCAATATCTTGAAATATTTCCACCTTGAGATTGCTCCAGAGTGCAGAGTTTTTCATTGATCACTGAGTGTATGAGAGAAATATTGATTTTCTTTACATCTGGCATCAATTGTATATAAACGCAGCTGAGGCACTCCATCTGGAAATCTCAACTCCTAAAAGCACTCCACTACACGTGAAGATAATATATGTCACTGCATAGCTGCTGTTTTCCTTTCTGATGAAGGTTACTACCCTTCTTCAGCAAGTCAAGGCAGTACTTAATCAAATATGAAAACTTAGCAATCTCTTTGGATGTGGGGATGCCACTTAAATACGTATGTCTATAAATTACACCTGCACACATTCTCAAGAGGACTCAGTATTTCTTAGCTTAATCTTACTTTAAAGAAAGGCTTGGTTTCTGATTTCTTAAGGACTCCCTCTCTTGAATCAACCAGTAGCTGTGTACTTTAGTACTCCTTTTGTAGCCAGTGTACTACATAGAAAAGTGGAAGGACTTATGGAAGAGATATCTGAAGCTGAAATATCACCTGTAGGTCTGAAAAAACAGCTGAACTAAGGTTTGTGTGACTCCAGACATCTAAGAAACTTATGGCCTGATATTAGATTTTTAAATCAACAAGGATATTTTGGAGTTGAAACATCTTTGAAAGACAGAGCAGCGTAGTGCTTATAGATATAGAGAGTTAATATTTTCAAGGTCCTGGAGTCAGAGCTCTCCCACAGCCGCTTACCATGGCCGAAAGGCTATGACACAATCTGCTGTCATGATCTGCCCATATCTTGCATTGTTTTCTGTATTTATACTCCCTTGTCATTTTTTTTTTTTTTGTCTTTGTTGGACTATCAGCCATTCTTTGCTGACTGTTAGCTATGCACAGTGATACCCTACATTCACTTGTATTTTTTAGAGCATACTCAAAACGTATGAGAATGTAAATGTGAACTTTATTCACAAACGATGTTCAGGTGATGACTTTAGAAGACTCTTCTAGTAAGTGGGAACTAGGAATCTCCAACCCAGCCTCATGAAAGTCATTAGTAATACGAATTCTGACTCCTGAAAATAGTCTGTGTTTCCTAATGTTATTTGTTTCTTTCAGTAAACAAAGGTTACAAGTAAAGAGTGTCTCAAGCTTGTTCCCAAGTGTTTCTCTAAGGACAAGATAAAACCATGTTGATACATCCAATTACTGATTCTTTGTGCATGTTTGTTTTCTTATTTGAGCAGAAAAAAGTCACGTTGAACACTTTCTTGGATACTCTCATGTCTGATCCCCCGCCACAGTGTCTGGTGTGGTTACCACTTCTGCATCGGCTGGCAAATGTTGAAAATGGTAAGTAAGAGCTGTTGCCAATAAAAAAAAACCACATTACAAGAGTAAGCTTCTGTATGAGGATTTTCTCACTCTGTGGGTGACTTTATAGGAGCTACTGTGCTGTGTTCATTAATTCCATGTGCTATTTTTACAGTTACTGTTAAAATATTTGAAGAATCCTGTTGATCCTTCAGCCAGAAACAGGCTACTCTGCTCTAGGGAACCTGCTTTAGCAAGGGGCTTGGACTTGGTGATCTCCAGAGGTTCCTTCCAACCCCTGCGGTCCTTTGATTTTGTGGTGAAGTTTTGCTGTGCTCTGGAGATTATCCTGGTCTTGTCCTCTCCTCCTGTGCTCTGGATAAGCAAAGGGTGATAGGATTTGATCCATTCACATACTTCAAGGCCATGGCTTTTATTAGCTGTGACATATGGCAGTAGTGGAGGAACAGCTTGGTAGTTTCCGTTCATGTGATATTCTTGGCAAGAGAAGGGCAGTGCAGTGCAAAATACCAGGAGGTCCTTAGGAAGGATCTCCTCCTAAGCCTATGCTGCCAGGCAATATAGTATGAAAAGGAGCGAGGAAGTTGCAGATTCATCCTTACATTTTTCTTGCATGGAACATGAAGGTTAACTGTGAGATGTCTCTTTTTTCCATAAGGATTGTCCTTCCCCAGAATGAGTAGACGACAGACATTAAGACAGGAAAGGACCAGGAAGATTAGCTACTTTGGTTATTTGCATTGAACACATTGCTTATCTCTGGACAGAAACGTCTTTCAGACTTAAAACTCCTTGAGCACCTTGGCAAAAGTCCACACTCACAGAAGTGGAGTCCTCCAGCCAAACCCTTCGTATATGATTTCTCTAGGACACAGACAGCGCTGCCACACTGAAAGTGTAGGGGCAGAACTGGAAAGTCTGCCTGTCTCATTTCAGCACATGGCCATTGAATTGCACCCCATAAACTCTGTGCAGTTCCACAGGTACATCTGGAAGAGTTTCTCTGCTCCAAACCAGCATCCTGCTTCTCTCCAGAATGACCAACACTGCCAATATTAAATAGACAAAAAAAAAGACAAGACAAGGAATGCCTGTCTTGTTTAGGTGTACTTGTTCTTACCAAAGGGGCATTTCTTGCTCATTGGCATCAGGAAGCAGTCATGCTGACAGGCATTATTCCAGTACTGTTAAACCTAGAAAAAGGGAAATTTAAAGGAAGAAGAAGTTTATACCAAAACAAAACCCGCATTAAAATACTAATTATGCTTTATAAATAGATTTTTTTGTAAATAATTTTTCAGCCCAGTGTTTTGCCTCTGAGGTTGCTATGTAAGGGGCTTGTTGAATATTCCTGTGTTCCTGCTTCTCAGGTTTGCCTCTAACACAACTGAAGCTTTGAGACAGTGCATGGGTAAAGAAGCAAGGCTCAGAAAGCAGAACAGATTGTATATACTCACACTGTTGGGGAACAAAAATATTCATTGTGTATTTCTTACAAGTAAATGAGTCTGGAGGAAGTCAAGTTGTCCAGCCATTTTGGTGATAACAGGAGACAGAGAACTTTGTACATCTTCTTGTACTAAATCCCCTTTCCACTTAATGGCATGAGGGTGGATGAGGTGACAGTCTTAAGTCCTCCTTGGCTACAAAGCCAGCAGTCAACCCCACCTTCCTCCAGGTCTTATCATCCATCAGCTTCCTCCTGCTCTCCTCATCCATTCCTGTCCCTTATTGGCTTTGCAGTTTCCCAGCCTTGAGCACAAACCCTTCCTGCTGTGAAATTCTGGCAAGGAAATGAAACCCTGACACACTTAGACTGATCTAAATCCTCCCAGACTGAACCTCACAAGGGAAGAGCAGGTGTTTGGTTAGAAAGAGAAGTACAGTGTCCTATGATTAGTATGACACATGGTATGGTGAGGAGAGAGGAACACACATAGCAGAAGTGCCAGGAGAGGGGTTCAGAATGTCGTGAGTGGTGCCTTAGTGTGCTCAGTGCTTGAATCCTCGTTGCTGCCTGCTTCTGAGGGGAGCAGAGAGCAGGACCAAGCTGGTCCTTTCAGTGGCCACATTTCCAAAATAAGACATCCAAAGCCAAATGTGTAATTCTGTATGCCTAAATGATATCAGCTGTGCAGATGAGACAGAGGTAATAAAGGACAACTTTATGCCTGAGGACACTGCTGTGCTTGGAGTAACTGGGCAGCAAGTCTGACATTTTCTCTGGTGTGCATTGCTGTGCTTCCTAATGGCACAGCAAAACGTTCAGCTTCGCCCAGCGGTATAGCTGAAGTCTGCAGGGGATTCTCTTACTTGTGTATTTCCTCTATATTTTCTTAGATACAGTTTGAACATATTTCTTGCTGCTGCAAGCAGAGATGCAGGTATCTGTCCAGCAGAAGTCAGGGGCTTAGGGCTCAGTGTGGCCGCTGTTCTCTGCATCTCAGGCCAGATCCATGGAGGGGCACACAAGTTTTTGTGCAGAGAGCTCAATAGATCAGAGCTGCAGACAGCACTTGATGTCACAGATTCCTAGAAAAAAAAAGATTCACCCTTCCATTCAGAGGTTTTCACATCAGTTTTTTCTTGGGTTCCTCTGCTTGGGGTTAAAGCTTGGCGTCTCTCTCCCACAGTCTTCCATCCCGTTGAGTGTTCCTACTGCCACAGCGAGAGCATGATGGGATTCCGCTACCGCTGCCAGCAGTGCCACAATTACCAGCTCTGTCAGGACTGCTTCTGGAGAGGCCATGCCAGCGGTTCCCACAGCAACCAGCACCAAATGAAAGAGTACACGTCATGGGTAAGGGGAGGCTCGCGCCTGGCCCCGGGCGCTTTGCCCTGGGGTGGGGGTTCCTGGCAGGGACTGCTGGTTGGGATCAGCGGCCTGTCTGGGAAGTTGCACCCGGGGAGCTGGCAGGAGAGCGCAGAGGTGGAAACAGACTTTCTGGAGCGTGGATTCAGGGTCCGTGTTTGTGACAGCCGTGCTGCGGGCCTGCAGCGACGGGGGCCCAGAGCAGAGCACCGGCCACACAGTAAGTCCTCCTGCTCCTGTGGGACTGTCCCCAGCTGTCCCTGCTGGGCAGTGCTGGCTCTATGTAGGTGAACTGGCTTAATGCTGTCTCATCAGTATTTTCAGCCAAGTGGCTGCAGGATATACATAGATTTTGGGGTGGTCCTGGTACGGTAGATTTGAGCGTGGTCATAGGCTTAGATCCATCCATGGCAGTGTTTATTGTGGAGAAAAGCAGACTTCAGCCTTTTTATCATTAAATACTTTTTCTAAGCTGGCACAGGAGCACCGGCAGCTATCTTACCCTTTTCAGGGCATGAGGTGTGGGGGCTGGAGACAGCCCTTGGTCCCTGAGCCTCCCCATCCTTCAGGGTACTCAGCCAGCAACTAGCAGACAAATCCTGACTAATCTCAAATACAACAAAAGTGTAATTATTATAAAAGAAAATGATAAGTGAGGCAACAACTCACACACACGCGGTGCTTTTTGTATGCTTCTTAACAAAGCTCTGAAACTTAATATCTATAAAGCAGCAGTCTTATTGTTGATGGAGCCGTCAAGGGTTAAATCTGATGCGATTTGCTCTGTATGCCAGTCACATGGCCCTGCCCTGCCTCAGAGCAGATCTGGGTCTGTGAATGTTTTTGTGGGTCTTAATTGCTGCTTTTTGCATAGGCACAATGACTTGAGCTGGGTCTCTGAATGAGGGAATGACAGCTACCTAGCTCTGGCTCCACTTACAGCAATCTGTGCTATAAAACCATTTTTGGCTGTAGCAAGAGAACTGAAGTTATAGGCAAGAAATCATTTTGATATATCAGGTTTTTGCTCAGCAGAAGACAAAACGTGACTATACCTAATGGTTTCAAATGCCTCGTAGTCAGAAACAAACATTTTCCTTCAAGTATGAAAGAGTCTTTCTATAGTGTTCATCAGCATTCATGCAAAACAGGTTAGCATTATCCGTAATAAATCTATGTCAAGCTCCACATGCAGTTTAGAGGCGTTAAAATACATGGTGGAGTTCAACTGATCTGAATTCAGAGTCAAATTGCATTTATAATGTGAGAGGAAAAGCCTGAACTTTACATATTCAGGTTGGAATTGTGTAATAGAAATTATTACATTGATTCATTATTACATTGATTACAGTAATAACTTTATGTAGCATGCATGTGCACATATACAGTACCTCTCTTGCTAACTTCTAAAAGCATTTTTAAATTTCATCCTGCTGAGCTGTTTTTTTTGTTTGTTTTTTTTTTTTATTGTGGGGGAGGAGAGGGTGTAAGGATCATCAGCCTGAGCTTAAACTGGCTGAGAAGCTGAATCAGGGAGAGGTGAATTGGATTCCCCAAGAATCTCTCACAGAGCCTAAAAGAGGTCCTTGATCTCCAAGCTCATGTCTAGAAAAGGATTCAACTGCAAGGAGTTCTCAAACAAAACTGAAGCAGAGTGTGTTGATTTTTTTGTATGAGTTCTGTTGGAAGACAAGAGGGATTTGAGGCTGGAACTCATGCTTTCTGTGCAGAGCCTTTCAGTCTTTTGGTGGCAATGACAGTATGTCAGCTTCTTCTCACGTGCTGTTACCGTGTTGGTGCAATTCTGGCCACATGTGTGAAATTTCCCAGGTCCTAGTTCATTCACCAGTGTAATGGGAGGTAAAGACGAGCTTTATAGCAATAAGGTGCTGAGCTGAGGAGGGAAACACTCACGAAAAGGAGAAAGAATTTAGCAACTCTGTGCCTGGCTCCTAGCTAGAAAGTGGATGGTGTCTTGTACAGTAAACTATACAGATAGGCACAAACAGATGGGTTCTGTTCATATTGCCAGCTGGTGAGTTATGGCCAGCTCCAGCCTGGAGACCTCCCTTTGTACTGCCCTACCTTCAGTGTTAGCTGAGCACAACATTGCAGGGACCCATGGCAATTGCACCTGTCTGTATAGATATATACCCCCAGAGTGTTCTCTGAAGGCAGCTGAAGGTAAGAGCAATCTTTTCTCCAATCTGAACAGTCTTTGGCTTACCAGAGTGGGGTGGGAGAGGATGGGGGAATATCGGTCATATTGATGTAAGCAGTAGAGCTTCCTGTTGTTTTGTGCATCCTACAGCAGAAGCAGTTTGCACCTTACTTGTCCACATTACCTCTACCTTCCTTGTTCCTCCCAGAAATCACCTGCTAAGAAGCTAACTAATGCACTTAGCAAGTCTTTAAGCTGTGCTTCCAGCCGTGAACCTTTGCACCCAATGTTCCCTGACCAGCCTGAAAAACCTCTAAACCTGGCTCATATTGTGTAAGTATCTGTGTGCTCTAGAGAAAGTAAGCTTTGTTGTGGGGCTTGCTTACACCTAGTCTAGGTGCTGTAGCTCTGAACAGAGCGGGAGGCAGCTGTGTCGTTACCAAGCTCAGTGCATCACAAGTGCAAATCTGCTGTTAGAGATAATTAGTACAAAGCGTGTTTCTGGTGTGTCTTCACTAGAAGATTGGTGAAATATGTACATATAATCAAGTATGGGACACAATGGTGGTATTTCTCTGTTCTCCTCAGGAGTGGAGAAGATGCAATTTCATACAGTTTCAGCACTTTGGGATGTGTTCGTGCTTAGAACATCAGTTTGTAGGCACCTAATTTCAGTGTATCAAAGGTAGTGACACAGGGCACCAGAGAAAAGTAGAGTGACCAGTTGTGTTGAATTCAGTGTCAGAGTTCTCGCTGACTTCAGTGGAGCTGTGACTTCAGCTGACCTCAAAGACCAGCTGTATGAGTGCATAAGTAAGTTGCATCTTTAGTTGACAAGTCACTTGGAAAGAGCCTGTTATCTTTACATTTTTGTATCCTTCCTCATGTAGTTTTAAAAGTATTCCAAGGCCTAAAAGCATACTCTGCTTTTTAGACTTGAGGTGCTCCGGCAGTTAGGCAGGGACAAGTTGGTGTAAGACACAGCTACTTGTGGAGGAGCTCTTTGGAGCACATCAGCCAGAGGTGGATTTGCTGAGCTATCATTCCGCCCTGCCTGGTGTAAAAGCCTGGCTGTGCTGGTTGAGGCAGTGTAATGTCACGGGGCAGAATTGGGCCATTCACGTCTCAGGGCAGATTTGGAAAGCCAGGAAGCATGGAACCAAAACAGAAGCCTCCATTCCTTGGTGGCTGAGGGCCTCTGAGGCTTCAGGGCATGTTGGAAGATGTCAGCTAGTTAAAGCTGGGCTGTTGTGAGTGGGCTGAGTGCAGTTAGGTAAGGGAAGGAGAAGGTACTGTAATTGATTAGGATCTGTTCCAAGTCTTTGCTGCGAAATTAACACCTTCCCCTCTTCCTAGCTATATGGGCATAATTTAGAGTGATTGGATGTGAGAATGAGCCACCATCTATTTTGTTTTATGATAGGATTTCTCTTTATCCGTAGATTGAAGGCAATATAGCTATATTGGCTATAATGGGATGTGAATGAAAAACCTCTAAGTTGTGGAGGTAGCATGATCTACGGCATAATTCGCATAAATTAACTGAGAGGAGAAATATGCCACGGTACCTCATTGAGAATAACTTCTTGCCAATGTGATTTTTATTTTTAAACATAATGGAAGTTGAGAGAAACAGCTCTGGGCGAGAATCCAGGCAAAAAAGGTTTTTATACGTGCATTTAATGGAAGAATTCTGGCAACAAAACAGTATCCTTTTTTTAGTAGTTTCTTCCTTAAATGAGGACAAGTACTCTCTGCATTACTATACTATCTTTGCTGTTTATCGTTCTTTCACTTAGGAGTGGTAGCAGACAGAATGGCAGCAGGATTTTTCTATTTTACTGGAGCCACCCAAGATTTTCAATTAAGTAATATATCTAAGGCTCATTTACAATAGTTTTCAATGTGTAGTTAATCTGATGGAGGAATTACTAAGGGGAGATTTTGCTTTTCTATAGCTAAGATTGGCAACATAAAAAGTCACCATATTCTGCAGGGACAAGTGGCTTGGTCAGAGGGATTTTCAAATACTTTCTGCAGTGTCCTAATGTTGTTTGCATCCAAGCCAGTAGGAGCATTATTTTTGACATCAGTAGGGATAGTTTAGACCAGCAAGGAGTACTTTGTAAAATTCCTGTTATTATTTGTTTTGTTTTACTATGGGCATGTGTTATGCTATAGCATGCGTTATTATGTAGCATTTTTAGGTTGTATTGTTTTAAGTGTTTTTTGCCTCCTTGAGAAAGTTGACTGAGTATCACCAGTTCAGTTATGTCAGAGAGCTTAATCACTCACTTTCAGAAGTTTAGTAATAACCTCTGAAAGATTTGCATTTATAGTCGATAAGTAAGAGTTCTCCTTGGTTTTACCACAAGGGATGCTGTTCTTGTTTTACCACATCACCAACTTAAGTAGGTCATTGTAGGTGTGTTTGTACATCCATTTGATATTCAAGATAAACCTGAGGAATGTGACAGTGGGCATCAACCTTGCAGAAACTTGACTTGGGAAAGCTCAGATTCATTTTAAGTTTCCTTGTTATAAGAATTGACGAACAAATGCTAATCACAAAAGTTTAACTAAGCCTTGGAGTTTAGAGACGTCTGCACGCAAGAGTCACTGCATATATAAGCAGCGTCAGTGACCTTTTATGCATAGAGGCTGTCTTGTTTTTTACAGAATCAGGGTCATAGGAATGGAGATTGTCCAATGCTGTACTTAAATCACATATTTTTAAACCGGCAATTTAATTAATTTTCTCTTTTCCATTTCATTTTGGCTGCAAAAGAGATACTTGGTGAGTATTTTTCTTTAGTACATTTGTTGAAGGAAAATAGGTTGAGAAAATTCCATGATCTCATTACCAATCCTTAACTTTTTATAGGAGTCCACAACACAATCAATCATTGTCTTTGAATGTAAAGATATATTGAAAGGAAAGAACTTTTCTAGGATTTAGAAACCTTCCCTTCCACCCTGACTTTGAGATAAAAGACTTAGAAAAGACATGGAACCTGAAGCACAGATGTAATGATCTGCTGAATTTCATGGATGCAGCATACCCACTTCCACACGATCAGAAGGAGTGAATGGAGTGCCAGGCAGAGTGGAACTCAAGCTCTGGCAAACCCCTCCTACCTCCTCTCTAGGGGAGCATTGGAAGCCAACCTCTCCTCCTGTCCTCTTTGGCATCTAGAACTGCTCAGCCTTGGGCTAGACCCGTCTTTCAGAAAGGCTGGCCTCTGCCCACTTAAGAGTTTGGATGTATTTGCTGGACAGTGGTTACACTGTGAAAATTGAGGAAGCAGCAGATCAGTAGTTGCTCCTAAAATAATCACAGTTCCTGGCCAACAAATCACCAGTTGCTTACCCATTAGTTTCCAAGTATTCATTCAGAGTTTCTTTTCAAATCTCTGTATCTCAGGGCTCATCGTACAATAACTTTTCCATTATCATGGAATCATCCATCATGGCCTCACCCAAGCTCTTCCTAGCTCTGATGGAGCAGTTTACAGAAACCATACTTAGCACTTTTTTATCCAGAGGATAAGTACATAGGACACACAATTGTTCCTAACACAAATTTCTGACTGACTAGATCTGCAATTTTGCTCGTGGGTCTGAAGACAGAGGCTAAAAAGTATATTGTCCCATAAGTATGCAAAATCCTACATCTTTCTATTCCCAGTTTTAAATTTCTTTAAAATCAGCGTGGTAGTTTCATGCTGAGAAATCCATTGGTACTCACCAAAGAAGATATTTTTGCTTGTTTTTGAATGGTAACAAAGTAAGAATGAAAATATATATTACTAGTTCACATCTGCACAGAACTGATGTACTTTGTTTCTTACAACGAGTTCGAATGACCGATTGTCTTGCATCATTAGAGCACAGTGAATTTTTGCAGATGGCTATTATATTTTGATTTGCCCATTTGCAAAATTCAGAAAGTAAGGCAGATCTTCCACACAGCTTAAAGGAAATCATGACCGACTTGAGATCCAGGCAGTTTGCGGCCTGGTCTTTATGTGGCTTCAAGTTCTGCTTATACCTGAAAACCCCGTGATTTTAGTATTATATTTTCTGTTTTTTTCCAAAGCATCCTTATCTTCTGCCTAGTGTTGCATAAGAAGTCCATTAAGAATGGAAAAATTTGCTTTGATGGACACAAAATAAAGATTGTGCACAAAGTGTTTTTAAGAGGAGGCAATAAAAGAAAGCAGAGGAAATATTCCTTCTCATTTCATTTTTAGTGAGAGTGGGAAATAAAAAATGTGATAATAAAACCATCATTATTAATAGGTCCTTTTAAACTAGAAACTTATTTTAAATTTTGATTTAGGGGTTTAATATACCAGTTGAAAAGCTTTGCACTTAAGGCAGTTTTGTACTACAAGTATTTTATGGGACAGTGAGGGGTATCATGTACGCTGTGGTCACTGTGGGGATATGGTAGCATGGAGCACAGTGCTGTGAATAAATCTGAGAAAAGCTGTGTATTTTAGTGGCAACTGCCTCATGCAGACCTCCGTGCTGCCACAGCTAACCTGCTACTGGTGTTCAACCTGGCTAGCAGAATACACTGTCTGCACCACAAACTACAAGCTCTGGAAAGAGTTGGTTTGCCAAAGCAGGAAGAAAATCAAGAGAATTGCTTAAAACTCACCTCAGAACACATAGAACTGTTATTTCCTGCTAGACCTAAGTAACAGTGTGTTTTTATCAACTTTTGGTTAAAAACACAGCATCTTTAATTTTTACCTATTACTTAGAATATGCCAGCCGTAATGTTAATTTAAACAAGAAACTTATTTAATTATCTGTAAATACTGTTGCTGATTGATTGTTCTGTACCAAATGAATACAACTAGATATTTTACCCTCTTTTAGGCCCCCCCGACCTGTAACCAGCATGAATGACACACTCTTCTCCCACTCTGTTCCCTCAGGAAGTCCCTTTGCCAACAGAAGGTGAGTCGTTACTTTAATTTATGCTAGATCACCATATGAGGATGATAGAGGTTTCCACTTCTAATCTCCCTCCTGAAAAAAAAGACAAAATAAAATTAGCAGGTGTGAGCAGAAAAAATACCCAGATATCTAAGTGGAGAGATGAGGAAGGGACACTCCAAACTCCTCACAATGGAGTGCAGAGCTCTGGTTCTTATTTGGACCCTTAAGTTCTACTAAATGTGCTCAAATGCAACTCAGTCATCCACTGCCAGAGGCTGAGAATGGGCCTCTGCAGCCATTTTGTAGATGTTGCAGAGCTGTGGGTACAGAAGTTGGATCGTACCATTACCTACTGGGAGTGGTTGCATTATACTGCAAGATGTGATATGAACAAAGGGAAAATGTGTTCATTTTCACAATGTAGCAAGGTATTCTTCCTTCTGTTAAGCCATTCTGATTTTCCCTAAAGGTTACAAGAGAGAAAGGGCTGTCTTGGAATATGGTGAGTCTTCAGGAAATAATACAGAGAAGAGCGATTAGAAACATTAATCCCAAAGAAAAGGTGCTTGCAGCTGAGCGTGTACATTTTGGCCCTGTATTTTGGCTCATATGTCCAAAATACATGTGTAGCATTTGCTGGCTTTTTCACCCAATCTCTGTGTAAGCCTACCGATGCACATAGATGAAAAAGTGGCAGAAAAATAACATCATCTTGCTATGTTGGGGAAGATGAGTGATATGTCTTCCTCAGGTGCGTTTTATTGCCTGGTCCTTGCTGTATTTGTCAGTGCTTCAGTGTTCCCTAATAACGAAACACAATCTCTGGGTATGCATGGATACCTTTTTTTAACACAGAAGAGAAATCCTCAATGTGCAACACTGAAATGTCAAAGTAAATATGTTTGGTTACTACTTTGATTTATGAACTTTGGTACTGGGAGCTATAAACTGTAAACTCTCATTGTTATGTTAGTGCAGGAGGCTGCTGGGTACATCTGAAATGCTTTTTGAAAGCCGGCCCCAAAGCAGCCCCTAAGGCTGCTGCCTGCACAGGCAGTGAGACTGCAAATGCAGTTTTGTTTCTAGAGTTGGAGTATATGGGATTTTATGTGCTGGGACAAGGAGGAATCATCTTACCTGTGGCCTCTCCAAGACAGGTCATTAAAAGCAACGCTTTTTAAGAGTATAGCTATTGCTTCTATTTACACCCAAGAAGTCCCTTTCAAAAGAAGTACGCTTTGCCATGTGTGTCAGCAACCTGCAGGAATAATTACAGCACAGTTTACTGTGCAACTTTTATTTTTTCAGACATGAAAAAATCCTGATAATTTTACTTTTGTCTTCTTTAGTAGTTCAGCTGACTGTCAGGATTAAATGTAGGTGATCTCTGGGCCATTAGAATTATTTTCCTCCTGAAGGAAGAACTGATTGATGGAGAATCCCCGTCAATCCCCGTTGCAGGAGGCAAAACCCACAACCATAGGCACTCAGACTAAGCATTCAGTATGACATTCTTATACCACAAAAGTTTCCATGATGCAATGGTTGGTTCTGTCTTTTTTTTTTTTTTTCTTTTGAGCTAATAATACCTTGATACATAAAACAGTTCTGTAGGATAAGTGCAATTGTAACCTTTGTTTCATTTCCCTAATTGCATTTTAAGAGCTTCACAGCTTATTGTCATTATTTTTAACTCTTATGCATTTCAATTGCATCTATTTATTTAGGAAAAAAAAAACAACAAACAGGTACAAACCATCAAGTCCGTGTTCTTTCTAAGTGGTTATAAGTTGCATTTGTTTTTAAGAATTCACTGTGAACACGCTACTCTCTGTGCTTACTTTTTGGAGTATTAACAAGGTTTCGTTGTTTGAATCATTCAGGTTACTTGGGGGTATAAATGTAGCCAGTCCTGTGGCTGATGAGCATTCTCTTATAAAGCTGTATGTAAATCAGCTTCACAACAATTCACGGTCAGTATGAGAGCACTAACCCACTAACTGCCGTAGTTCTGTAGCTCACGCACTAAATCATTAGCAATTCTGCTCAATTACTAAAGATAGTCTTTAAGGAGAGGCTCGTGCAAGCTAGAGGATTTCTTGTGGCTCTAATTATTCTTTTGATTAGACTTCCTGCTGGCTGTGGGCTTTGCCAACTTTCCTTGCTTTCGCACAGCACTAATCTTTCATTTCACCTTTTCACATAGGATTAATATTATGCATCTGGAGGAAGTTGGACACATTGTTTTTGAAAGCCAAAAAATGCACCTCTATGTTTGCATCTTCAGTGCATGACTTCCCGGGTGTATCCCTGACAGAGGCATGAAAGAGGCTCCCACAAGAGCCTGGAAGCGATTCCAAGTCCCACAGCCAGCCTGCCCTCCCTTGTCCACAGCTCTTGCTGCTGAGAGTTAGTGGTCTGCAGTTAGTGCTGCTTGACAATAACCCTCCCTGAACCACTTTTCTTTGCTTTTCGAAATGGCCACAGAAAGGCAGGTTTACAGCCTCCTGAAGTTAGTGAAAACCTGCCATTTACTCAGGGAGCTTCAGAGGTGGACCAGTGCCTCGGGCTGATGCTCTCTTCTCCCAGCAATATCTCTCATTGTAATGACCTGCAAGAAGAGCCAAATCCGTGTTATGTAAAAGTACCCAACTGGATAAGAACAATTTCCCCCTCTTTTTTTTTTTTTTTACTGTGGAGTATAACGACCTTTCTTTTTTTCTTCTTTGATTAATGCATGAGATTATCTGTAATTCAGTGAGAAAGTACTGAGACCAAGGTACATTTTTCCTGAATGCCAACTCCTTCAATCTGTATTAGACTAATAACAGTATCTTCGTTCATTCTTGTAGGTTTTACTGTTATTATTGCCCTGGGAGAATCAGGCCTCATTAGTGGAAGCTCATCCTCTCATATATCAGAGAAACAGACTTTGACAGCCTTGTTTGCAGTTCTGCTGATTTCATATTAAATGCTCAGTGATTCATGTTATAATAAAAATTGTACAAACTTAGGGTAGAATTTCTAGCTGAGCATAATCAAGGGTAAATCCACTGGCTGTTTTCACTGCATACAACTTATGGTTACTTTAATGCGTGTTGCAGTCTAGTTTAGTGGTTTCAGATAGCTTCGAAGAAAGTTTTAATGTAATTAGATAGTTTATGCAAAAGAGAATTGGCACAAACTCTCATTTGTAGCATTCCTGTGGTATTTGTTTCAGGTAGCTGCATTCACATAAGAGCATTGCCATTCACGACCAGTCTTTCCCTGTAGCAGGAAATGCTGAATGCAGCACTCCAAGTCACTCTGCTCCTGGAAATGAATATGGTAGCATAAAGGCAGCAAATCACTCTCTTCATTTCTGAATTCTTGGATGGACAAGGGAAAAGGACTGGGAAGAAGAATCTTATTAAAGAGAAGATCTTTGATAACTAGCAAATGCAATGATAAATTGCGGGAACAGCTGAAAGGAGACTAAACATGATACGTTATTTGCAGTTTAATTGAGCTTTGGGTGGATAAGCAATTATTCCAAAGCAGAAAGGAAGTCAGATTTAGGCTTTCTTTGAGATGCTTCCTAGTTTCCTCACTCCACCTCAGAGTCACAGTCTGCTTGCTTAGATTGAGCCATTATGTCCATAAGTGAGTGTCAATGAGAAGTCCGGCATAACAATTGTTTTTCTTTTAAATATACACTGTGTGCAAATTGATATCAACAGTACAGTGTGCTCAGCTGAGTCCTTTACCCGTCTGTACAGCTTAAGAACTTAAAAGCACTTATCGTAGTAAAGAAGGAACAAAAAAATCACTGATCTCCCAAATACCAAATGAATAGACATTTGTTGTGATGACAGCTAATAAGTGATTAACACTGCAAGAGCTGATTTGTTTTTACTGTGGCTAATTTTTTTTTTTTATCTCACACCTATTTTTTGTGATCTCTGATTAATTAGAGGGCAGCAGAACATTGATGCAGAGCAGGCATTGCCCTTAGAAACCCAATGAGCTGGATGTGTTAATCTGAAACAGGTAGATTGAGCATTTTAGAAACTTCTGTCTAGTCAAGAAGGATAACTCTATCCCTAGCTGAATTAACAATGTCTTCCCTATTTGGATTCTTTTGTTCCCCAGCTACGGTCTGTCACTACCATAGTAATGGATGCAAACTCTTTCAGTCTCCTTTAAACTAGAGAATTACAGGGTTTGAGGTGGGATAAGATGAAACAGAATGGCTTTTCTTGCATTTTTTTCAGTGCCCCCTCACGGGTGATACAGTTAGGTCTTCTAAAGGTATAATCAACTGGGATAAATGGAGCGATGCTGTACATTCTAGTAAAGTTGAAATTAGTCAGTAATTCTGTGGCAGTCAGATAGAATACACTGTGATATCAAATGCCTGTAACCAATGAGAAATCAAGTGTTATGTAATGCTGAGTAGTGTAAATGGTGCCTTCTTTGAATTCCAGATAAAACCTTAGAAAGAATTGGTTATTCAGCCTGGATGTAGAGCACTGAATGATTTCTGGACAGTATCTCTGGAGCAAAGCATACTGGTTGCCTTTGTTGTCCACATTCCTACGTCTGAGGATTGTAGTATACTGGAACTGTCAGTTGCCTTTGCATGTTGTTTTCAGAAGAAGATGAGAATCCTCCTTGGACTTCTTGGCCAGTGATCTGCCTGCTAAAGACAGGCTAAATGTCCGGTTGTTTCAGTGGTCAGGTAGGCTCTAAGGAGAGTTTAACTTTTCACAGATCTTCTTAGGCGTACATCTTTATAAACATCTGCCCAGAGGTGGAGGTCTTGTCTCTTAGTTTGGATAGGAAAACATTCTTCAGCAGCTCATCATAACCAGACTATATCTTAGAAAAATGTAGTCCAGATTGTTGGATCCAGACAAATTCACTGTGGCGAAAACAATCTCTGTGTTATTAGCTGTATTTAAGGGCAATTATGGGGGGTGTAGGAGGCTGTGGGAGACAGGGAAGGACAAATGTTATCTCTTCCAAAGAAGGAAACTGAAGGTGGAAATGGACAAAAAATCAAAGAGGTTATGCAAGTGGGAGCCTAACCTTCGTATCCAACAATACTGAAATTATGAAAGAATTAGTAAGTTCCTGGAGGATAATAAACTGATGAGAAATAGCCAGCATGGATTTATCAAGAACAAATTATGTTAAAAAATTTAATTTTTTTTGATGTATTTCTTTGACAGGATAAGTGGTCTAGTGGGTAAAAAAGAAGCAGCAGATATGGTCCAGCTTGACCTTAAAGAGACTTTTGACGTAGTCCCCATATGACACAAAAGTACCCAAAGGAACTAAGAGCCTAGGGAAATTAGTATAAAGTCAGTGCACAAGCGGTTGAAAATCAGTAATTAAATTTTCTAAAGCTTGCTATCATTCTAGGAGGACATATCAGCTGGGATTCTTAAAGTCTATCTTCAGTCAGACACTGTGCACTATCTCTTGTAATGACCTACCTGGAGCAGTAGAGTGAGTGTACGCAATTTGTAGATGGTACAAAGGTCGAAACAGTTACGGAGAGAAGTGCTTGGAGAGCAATTTCTAAATTAAAAAAGGAGCTCAATTGCAGTGGTAGTAATTGATGTCCAAATGATTTGAAATCAGTTAGAGGAAACTCAGTAATTCTAAGTGCTACAGCAAGGAAGCAAATAATCAAATAAAATATGGAGCGTAGTTGAATGGACAGATATATTTTGACAGAGGATCTACAGTTGCAGTAAACCACAAACTAATTGGAGTCAGCAGTATGATTGTTAGAGTGCATCTGACTAGGACAGCATGTAGAAATCTAGGAAAACTCATTACCGAGAGGTGGTGGTGTCTGGAGGTTGCACCCTACGTAGGGCATGGTACTGGAACAGATGTGTTATTGAGCATGACAGAGTCCAGTGGAGATGCCCAAGTATCAAAAAGAGCTTAGAAAATATAGCTCCTAAGAAAGGGTTGGATGCTAATACTTTCAGGGTAACAAGAGGGAAAGAGAGGTGAGGCCAATTGTCGTGTTTATTCACTGGTCCCTCCACCCTAATTAAGTTGCTTCTGGGGCATAGGAGAGTTTATGCATGATAGAGGGGACATCACAATGTGCTGTTAGAAAGCAAAGCTTGAAATCTTCCCTGAAGTCTTCAGTCTCCAATTATGGCAACAAATTTATCTTTAATGAGGAACAAATTTTTGCGTTTTTTGGCTGGAAGGACACATTCTGTATCTCCTTAAAGCATTTTCCTTGTGTAAGTGGGAATAAAACGCTGAAAGAATGTATCCTTCTAGACAAAATGGAGCATGCTTTCCTGCTTGCACATTACTTCTGTGGAAGCACAGCACACGTAAACAGCATGCTGATGGACATAGAAACTAAAAGCAAGTTGTTTTTTGTTTGTTTGTTCTGTGTGTTAAGTTGCATTTCACTGAGCTCTCTTTCAGGTTTAGTATAAAACAGTAGGGCTTGGATTCCTGGGACACCTTTTATTGCCATGTTTTTCAAAACACCATGGATTACCTTGGTCTCCCAAAGCAGTGGGAGAATGGCACACATTTCATCTTAGAGAATTCCTTATTTATCCTACTATTGAAGTTTTGCTCTTCAGTCCATCGGAGCGTCATGTATCATATTTATTCAAAATGATCTGCCTGTACACACACACATCTGGAAGCATGGGTGCATGCATGCTAACACACAGGTCTTCTGATCAAAAATACTTACAGTAACGGTAGGCAAACCCCAAAAGAAATTTTGAAAGCAAGAAAGTAAAATATATTTCTGTTTAGCTATCTGTAGCCAGAAATGCTGCAGCAAGAAAGAAAAACTAACGTTAAAATTTCTCTGCTTTTGGCCAGTCCTATCTTAAGAAGTTGTTAACCTGGATATTTTTGTACTGGAAAAGATGCAGTTACTGCAATCCATTAAATATAGTAATTAAGAAAAAAAGTGGCATTATGCAATTGGACGGTTGAGGTTTGATGAACTGTATATTTTTTTAATCAGCAGAAAAACAGTACTTCTGAAAACAAAATTGGTGTGTCCCATTACTGCGTATAAATAAGCAGATTTCCACAAGTTATTGAAACTGCCTCATGACAGGCATGGAGAAAAACAATCTAGCTGTTATGGGGAAGTTTTACCAACTTGGGGGCTGCATTTCAGGTAATGTTTACGTCATACTCTACCTGCAAACTATACAAACCTTCAGCTCTCCATTTGTGAGAGAAGCACATTTTGTTTCTCTTTTCTGTAGTGAAGGCTTTATAGTTGGCTTTTTGAGAATAGGAGGGAAAACCAATTCTTGCTTTCACATTTCTAAAGTTTTCTAACATTTCTTTAAAGCTCTGTGTTCTTTTTTTTTTTTTCCATTCAGTCTAGGCTTCTTGAATGAGTTTCTCCAGACTGTTCTGTAATAAATGTCAGGCTTCAGTGATTACCCTCGTCTTAGTTTTCCTGTCTTATTAACTAGCTCTCCCTCCAAGAACACTGAAGTAGAGCAGAGCAAACTGCTGGCTAGGGCTGCTCCAGCTTTCTTGAAAGGCAAAGGGTAAGTTAAAGAGAGAGTATGTTCATAGCTTGCACTAACACAGCTAAAACAAAAACTTCTCCTTACTTCCCCCTGTTTTTAATATATTCTGTAAATATATTTCCTGAGAAGATTCTAGTAACCAATTAACCCTGTGGGCTCTATAGGGCATGCTTAAGTGTATTTACCTGCACCTGAGTGTGAGGTCTTGATCAGACATTTCCAAGCAAATCTAGATTGTGATTTCAGTATGTTAATAATCTGTGTAACAGAGATATATTTGATGTATTTAAACTCTACAGAATATACTAAAACAAATAGAGCTGACCTTACAGTCTGCTTTATTTTAAAATAAATGGTTCTGCATAGCCCCAGTCCCTGGCCCAATCTGGCATCTCACCAATTTCTGTGGCTGGCTCTGAGTTGGGTTCTACCATCCTAAGCCATTAAGTACTTAATATGTAAATTACAGCAATAACAAAATAATTTCTGCACTCGGTGTTTTTTTTCTAAGAGCTCTTAATTATTCGTTCCTACATTCTCATTTCGCAATCTCACTTGCTCCTGCTTTCTCTGTTTATTTCCCTCTGTCTGTCTGGACTGCACCCTCTCTCCCCGACCCCATTCCAGGTTACAGTACAGCCTCGATGTTGCAGACAGGCTGGCCGATGAACATGTGCTCATTGGGTTGTATGTCAACATGCTGCAGAGCAACCCCGCACGGTTAGTGCAGGTTTGGCACTTTGGGGGATCCAGGAAAGGGACGCTGGTTGTCCACGTGCTCTCCTCATGGCTACCCATGAAGCAGCTTTTTATGAGCACTAACCTAAAGCGAACGTGTATGGTTGTGGGGTATGTCCTCCCAGAGCCGGTGGAGGTATTGCTGGTAGCGAGGTATTGCGGATAAGTACTTGATTAAAGAGTGACTTTACAAATTGGTTTGGAATGCCACACACCAGTCAGTGAGGGACTTGTCTATGGTGAAGTGTTCACAAAATGACTTGATTTTGCGTTTTCAAGGCAATAATATTTAAGATGATACATAATTCATAGCTTCAGCTTACCTTGATAGTAAAAATGGTAGTAGTATGTAAATGATGCCAATAATAGGAATTTGCTTATTAGCCTGGTGAAGGAAGGAGTTCATTTCAATTTTTACTTATGCCAGGCGTTGTTTCTACCTGATTTCTGCTTTGTTTATATGTATCTTGTATATATATATATATATATATATGTATATATACACCTTATATTTCATTCAGATTCAGGTATGAAAGGTTTTTATGGATGCCTTAAATGTAGTTCATTATTTCTGAGGGAGGGAGTATAGAGCCCTGTGCTCCATGCTATTTCTAAAGCCATGTGCTGTCCAAATGCTGGTGGCCAACAGCCTCACAGCTGTTCCTACTGCTACTGCAGAGAATTTCCCAGGTTAGAAACTCCCTGTATGCCGTTATATGTAGAGAAGGCAATAAGCAGCTTCTTCAGGGAGAGTGAATGCAGTGATTCTCTGCAACCTTAGAAAACTGATTTCTGTGTGTAGCTCCTGTTGAAAATGGTAACTTCTCATGTAGCTGTGCCCTGTGGAGCAAAGAATCTGCATTTGTTGTTCTGGATCTGCTTCTCTACTCTGCATCCCACTAGAATTAGCCAGTGGAGAGAAAAAAAAAAAGGCAAACTGAATTTTAGAGAAGAAAATGAAAACCGCTTCCTCAAAACAAAAGCATTTTGAAAGGGGATTTCATTCCCAGAGCAGCACTTCCAGAAAGCAAGCCTTTATGATAATATTTACAGAGTGGCCATGAAAACAAGCTGCTGGGGCATGCATTTAGAGCAGTCTTTGCCCAGTTATAATTGAAGAGAACAGGAGGAGATTACCATTAGGTCTAGTTTGACAGAGGAAGGAGGAAAGGCTGCCCTGCCTTCCATGAGCGACTTACTCAATAAGATGAGTCAGGAGGCCAACATGGGCTGGACCTGGTTTAGAGTCATTTTTGTTGGCGTGCTACTGATGCCATGCCTGTGATTGATTTAGCTTCAGTGAGGACCACCAGTGAGATCTCATTTGAGTACCCAGCCTCTTCTTTACCTTCTTCATCTTCTAAATTTTATCCAGAGTACTCCAGCCTGTTCCTTCAAGCTTGCGGGCCCACCTTACCAAGTCATAGTACATATTTGTATCCAAATATGCACATAAAATTTATGTGCCATAGCATCCTTAAAATGTCATGTTCTTAAAGAATGAGTGGACAGTGACTGATAATGGCATTAATTACTGGAATAACTGATGCAAAGTATAGTACGTAGCATCTGATTACCTACTTTAAATCACTGCAGTCGCAGCATCCTCAACTAGAAACAATCTCAAGCACTTATAGGAGATACCAATTAGATTTTGACAGAAATGTAACCGAGAGGAACAGTGGTCTCAGTCATGCATCAAACCATGCTGCATTGTCAATTATTTCTCAGCTGCAGTGAGACTGATAATAAACGGAATGGTTACGTTTGGTTAAGATGGGAAGGACAAACAAAATGTCACCAGGAGAGGTACGTGAGTTCTCTGCATCATCGGGGGCAGCATCTTCGGGAAAATGGAATACCTCCTGTCCTGGTCCCAACATAACTGGATGCAGCTTGCTCAAAACCCACACAGCTGTGTTAGGGTGGTGTTGAGTTCAAGCTCATTGATGCTGCAGCTCAATATGTGGTCAGTTGAGTAAAGCACAGAGCTAACCGTAATCAGATAGCACTGCAGCTAGCCAGCTCAGCCTTTGAGTCTTCCTGCAACATACTGTGTTGGCAAACCCCTATGTGCCGCAGCATGCTTTCAGGTGCTGCTGGCATATGTCAATGAAAAGAGGAATGATTGGAGGAGCACCTTAAAGACAAACACGAATACACTTTGTGAGCACAGTACATCAAAGTGTATTGACAGCTATAAGTGGTGTTTAAAAACAGAACAGGTTAGCCTTTTAGATAATAACTCTGGCTAATCTATAGTAGCTAATGATCCAGTATAGTCCAGTTAATGTTTTTGTCTGTTTAAGTGTAGCTAGTATTCGTATTTGATTTTTTGAATTATTTTTCAGTGCTTACCTTTGTCTTCCACCTGCAGTTACTTGATACTGGAATGAGAGAAGTACAAGCTTCCCTTCTGTCTCTCATACGCTAATAAGCTACTTCAGGTTTTATTTAGAATCCAGTACTCCAGGGCAAATTAAGAAGCAAGGGAAAGACGAATTCATTATTTATAGTAACTGTATGGGTAAAAATAGCGCCCCTTAGCCAGTTGCTTTGCTTGTTTTATTCTTAAAGTGTGTTTTAGAGTGTAAAACCAATAGATGATATTTAATTGTGTTCATTTTTAGTGTCTGATTCTGAAAGAAAAGCTTTTAGCTTCTCTTTGTTCTCATAAGTTAGGGTTTCTATCTAGTTTTGCATATCAATTTCACTTATTCCAGTCTTTCCTTTTAGTTGCAGAATAAGATAAGATACATTATGAGGAGGAGAGTATTTTCATTCCATAGAAAGCTGGCTTATGGTTTTTATGTTATGCTGTATAGTAGTGTAGTGAGTCATATTTCTGTACTATAAAAGTGCCGTGTTATTCCATGTTATTTTAGAAGATGTTTATTACAGAAGTGTGCAGAAGAGCCAACTAGGTAGGAAGGCTGGGCTCACTTTGAGCTAGCTGGGAAGAAAGTAAAGTGTATCTCTGGAGCAGCTCAGCTTCACAGACTTCAGAATACTGGAGCTGGGTTTCTGTTTGAGTCTTCGCACGAAAGAGGAAAAAAAATCAGAGACCCTCTGATGACAGAGGAAATACACAGACACTGGGCTCCCTCAAGTGGAATTAATTTCTATGATTAGATCTGCATACCTTAGTGATACTGACATTTCTGTGGTAAAACATGGGTGATTCTAAAGTAAATTGCAAAGTAATGATAGCAGAGGGCTCAGATGATACATCTCAGCTTTAAATGCCTGTAGACCAGAACAATTTTGAAAGTCTCACAGGTAACAAGCATCAAAGTGCATTGGTGGGTTGCAATTAGAACATTGTTCTTGTAGCACTAATACTTAGAAACCTAATATTGAATTTGTCAGCATTTTTCATAGTATTCATTTATTAACTGAGTGAAAGTTTGCATTTTATAGAACAAGAGCACGCCATGCAGGCCATGCAAACTCCCAATATTGCAAAACTTTCATGAGAGAATGGCGATTCAGAGACTTTTCAAACCATTGATGGCATAATTTTAAGAATGTCAGGGACCACTGGATCCGTAACACTCAGTGCAGAGCGTCTGCTGCTGAACAGGCTAATTGGGCACATCTAAAGCATGGGAAATAGGGTGTCTCTCCTCTTCCACAGGCTATCATTCCTATGCCTGGAGTTTTGAGATCCTTTCTCGTGGATATCCTTTAGCCTGTAAAGTGTTACACAGAAGAGCAAAAGCCTAAACAAAAAGTAGTGTTGTAAAGGGCATTGGTTGTTTGTCAGACCAATTACTGCCGATAATTATCAAGTCTTTAGAGAAATGGTCAGTAATGAAGAAGCAGTGTTAAAACAACCGTGTAACTTTTTCTAGACAAGACTCATCAGCAGGCTGTTTTTATGTGATGAATGTACTTTAAAAGGATACCTGTAAGATTCTCTTGAGGATCCCACATTCTACACACATATTCATAACATTTTAAAGCTGGTGTGTTTTTGGTGTATCATATTCCATTGCTGAAGTAAAAGCAGAAGTGAATTATGGCAAATCAGAAATCTAAGACATGAAATTATTGGCAGGCTAATGCTAATGCTGCTGTACAGACCACTATGCTTAATGATCACATAGAATAGGTATATTTCAGAATTAAGTATATCTCAGACATTGAAATTTAATTTACAGAGAGTTGAGGCCACTGATTTCTGGCATTCATCGGCCAAATTTGATGCACTGCTTCATCAATTTTATGACATCTGCCTACACATAACTGTATATCAAAGACATAAATAGGGAGTAAAAATCAAAAAGCAGCAGAGCCTTGATTCTTTCAGTGAAGTCATTGTTTTAGGAGTTAGTTCACATCCCAGAGCTGTGCTGCAGATTGTGTTGTGCCAGCAAGCAGAACCATAATCTATTATTTTTCCAGGATGGATAATATAGTTGCACATTGCTGTGAAAAAGAGAATTGATGCTCAACACTTACTGTTTTCACAGCCATCTGTTAGAATGTTATGTTTTAGTCATTAAGGAAAAATTAAAAATGAACGTTATTGTCATGAAATTAATCCTTATTACCTGGTTTGCATGATCGTTTGTGTCTGTAAGAGTTGCTTCTCCTTTTCTTTCTCTGGATGACATACTGGTACAGTAGGCACGAGTATGTAAGAAGAGTGCTATTCGTGGATTTAGAAAGATCAGAAAAACACCTTTGGCGTGAGACTTTTCAGAAAGTAACTCCACTGTATGTTGTCATCCTGCAGGAATCTGAGTAAGAGCAGAGTTAAGCTATATATGCAACAGAAGAAGTTGAATAATAGAAACAAAAAAAAAAAAGCACAAGCTTAGGTTGTACAGGCCCTCTCATGTTTGGCTTCTCATAGCTTTAGTGTTTTTCTGAACTCTGAACATCATGTTTGTGGCCTCACAGGTTATTGTCAGAATGAGAGAAAGATGTTAATCTCTTTTCCCTTACCTCAGCAAGTCATAACAGATCCACATGACTCCCAGCTTTAGTTTAATGATCAATGAATATCAACAGTTACTCATCTTTCCAACATAACTTCTAGATCCCAGTGGACTTAATCAAGCCAACCAAAAGATGCACACTGTACTTCTTTGAGGTACCTGGGGATATGAACTCACTGAGAATTTTTGGAGAAATATTTTGGCTTTCTTTTATGTCAGCTGATTCTTCAGAAGCAGAACTTCTTGCTCAAAAATTATTTTCATCTGGCAGGCTTTTCAGGTTCAAGGTACAATTTCTAGCAAAATAACAGGATAGGATGCCGGTGCCCTTGTTTTGTGCACTCCTTTGAGATGTGAAACTCATTCTCCAGCAACAAGCCTTATGTCCTAATTGGTGCATGGGTAGAGAGGCACGTGCCTCTCTCCCTTCAGCCAAAACATCACACGGTTTCCAAGACATCAGAAGAGAGGGCAGGCATGCCTCTGTCCAGGATCATCTGCAGGGCTGTCATGTTCCACACAGCAAAACATTCTTCTTACCTTCTCTTAGCAGCTTCATCTTCTTTTTTTTCTCTTGTATATAATGGGCATAATGCAGTATAGAATAGTTTTAGTGGTTCTCTGCAAACTTCTAAATACTTAGAAGAAGTAAATGTTTTCACTGTATTACTTTTTTCATGCTCTTCTAACTTAGTAATAACCTCCATTTAAAATCAGGACAGCTGGCAAGGGATTAACCTGCGAGGAGTATTTCCTTTGATATTGTTAGAAAACGAATTGCAATAAGGTGCAATATTTTAAAGGAATTCAGTATATTTGCTGTAAGTTCTTACACTTCGTTAGCAATTTTTTTGTCAGTTCAATATGTGACCAAAGCAGACTGTCCTCGTAGTAGGTGCTGCTAAACTCCTGCATCCTGGCAGCATGAGTTGGGTCCACGTTAAAGCCAGTCCAAGGCTGGAATCAGTTGGGCACAATTATGTGATTCTCTGAAATCTTACTCCTAAATATCAAGAAAACAAGAATAAAAGAGAAAGTCTGATTATAAAGTTCCTAGATCAGTGGTTCTAAAGCCATGGTCTGTGAGAGCGTGGTAAGTGCCCTGCAAAGCTGCCCCTAGGAAATTACTCTCCCACATTTCTCCTTTGCTCAGTTAACATCTGCTGTTTTAAACACGTTGGCGATGTTTTGTTTCTGAGTTCTGTGACGAGGGTGTGTGAGTGGACAAAGTGGCGGAGCAGCTGCCATGCATACTGTGCGCTAACGTGTCTGCCCTCCTTCCTCTCCCACCCCGAGCAGCGTGCTCGACAGCACAAGTCGCCTGGATGAAGAGCACAAGCTGATCGCCAGGTATGCAGCAAGGCTGGCAGCAGAAACTTCTTCATCAGTAAGTGTTTTAATTAAAGGGAGGTGCTTTCCTTCTGTCGTGTTCCAGGGGCTTGGCAAGATCAGGGAAATTATGTCTGACAAGCTCCATGGTTAATGGGTTATATTTCACTAGCCTTCTCATCGGATGTTGTTGTATTTTATGAGTAACATTTTATTTAAGTCAAAGAATTCACATATTAATGCATATAATCTATATATTAATGGAATGGTACTTAAATAAGTACATCAGAGGGAATCTGACATCTTAAACTCAGGCAAAACTGGAAAATATTGTCTGGACAAGCTTTGGCTAAAGGTTAATGATTTACTGCATTGGAAAAACGAGTGATGAATCCATTTTACTCTTTAGTTCAAATATCACTACCACCAGGGCCCTAAGTGCTGAGGATTTTAAAGAGTGATCTCCAGCAGGATGGCCATAATGACCCGCTGCATTAGCCCCGGCTCTCATTTTCATTTCAGAGCAGTGATTATTCTGCTCTGTGTATCTCAAGACAGAAGGTGATGACAGGCTGAAACCTTGCTAACTGTGTTAGAGAGGGAAGCGGGAGCCTAATCGAAGTATATAAAATCTTAAATGGCATAAGTAAGGTCAGCCTAGTTACTTTTTTTCCATCTCAGCACATTTGGTAGAACAAGGAATCATAAATGATAGTTAAGTGAAAGGCAGCTGGTCCAGGATGTCAGGAAACATACTTTCACACTGAGATTTACACTGTGGGGTCAATTGAAAGGGTGAAGCCAGGCAGTGCTCTCAATGTGAGGCCACCCCGTGCAGCCATCTGTCGGTGCAGTTTCTCTCTTGAGGAGCAGATTCAAGAGCTGTTGTGGTCTGCCGGCCCATCCCACAGCAGTTCGTTTCCATGGCATGACACACAGCACTCAGCTCTCAGGCAACCTGCAGGTGACTATTATTGAAGGACTGTTATTGAAGTAATTCATCATGGGGACAAAACTCCCTGCTGGTGATGTCTCTGAGTAGGAACTGGTGGAAATCAGGTGTATATAACGTGTTTCTTGATAGGAGCGAGAAGAACTGAGGAAACAATACTTAAGTAGCTTTTAAATAGAGCTGATACGAGTAAAATTAATGTATTTCTCTTTGCCAGCCAGGTGCCCGTTTCTTTGCACTCTTTGAAGAGGCAAGACAAAAGAAAAAATGAAGGTTTCCATATACAAAAATCTTTCAGCAGAGCACAAGAGTAGAACCAAGTTAGGAGCAGGGTAGGAATGTATAAAGCTTTGCTGGTGGACATTCCGCTTTTTAAGGAACCAAATGTATTCATAGCAATGGGTACTCAGGACAGTGACCCTGGCTCCCTCAGTATCAGGCACCCACCAGCCTGTCTCAATTCTTCATGCACTGCCCTCCCTGGTTGTTGCAGTGTCAGTGGGAAAATTCACCCACAGCAGAAAAGATAGCACAGAGCCCACTGACCAGTGAGGTAAATCTTCATCCTTTTAGAGGGCCTGTTCCTGCAGGAAGAGGTGTCTGGCATCACACAAAGCTGGTCCTGGCCTCACAGGGTTTGGACAGTGAGAAACGCTCAGATCACAGCAGCAGCTCAGCAGAGGAACCTTCATTGTCTGATTCTTTCACGCTGGTGTTAGACGTGGAATCATAGAAACACAGAATGGCCTGGGTTGAAAAGGACAATGATGATTTAGTTTCGATCCCTCTGCTATGTGCAGGGTTGCCAACCTCTAGACCAGGCTGCCCAGAACCACATGAGTGGATGTCTTTGATAATTACAAAACTTCATATGTCTGTGTGAATTCTTGCCCTGCGTTGTCATTGGTGCAGTGCTGAAATACTGGTGAGTGAACAAACAAACCAGTAGTTGACAACTGCTGAAAAATACACAAAAAGAACATAGTCCAATAAAAATGAAGTGAATAATGCCTAAGTTAGGAAGAAGTAATTCAATTCCCACTTCGTTTTATTGGGGGAAAAAAAGGGGCTTTTTATTTCTGCAGGATTGGAGAGTGGGCTTTGGGAAGTATCATATGGGAAAACTTGGCCAAGTGGGCAGTGCAGTCAGACTGAAACCTGGACACAAAAAAACATCAAATTGAGAGTAAAACCCAACTTTCAAGGGAAGGAAGCACTGCTGAAATGGAAGCATATCCTCTTCTTTTTGGAAAGAGAAGCTGGTTTTTTGTCAGTGTCTTCCTCTTGTCTGTAGTGTCCATACAGCAGCTGCCTGCTGCAGGGCCATTCCCTCAGCTTTTAGATGGTGGGGCTAAGAAAGCTCCGAAAGGAAGGATGGAAAGGCAGGATGGTAAACACTCCATTATTTACTGTAGCACCTGCACTGCTTGCTAGCAGAGGAGCCATGCTGATTCAAAGCAAAACATGGATGGTCTCTGTAGGTGGATATGCATGGTACTGTGTGTTCTATGAGCAGGTCTCTGTGTTGAGCTCGTGGGTGCCCGCTGGCCATCCCTTGCTCAGCAGCCCCCTCTTTTACAGCAGCAGCAGGCACAGCAGAGAGGGGCAGCAGACATCTCCTTCACCATTGATGCAAACAAGCAGCAGAGGCAGCTGATTGCAGAGCTTGAGAATAAAAACCGGTAAGCATCCCCAGAGTACCTGGTTTTGCTCAGCCCTGTGTGTTGTGTGTTATTTATTTTCTGCCATCACTTCTGTGCTTTGTACTTAAACACACATATATGCCTCCCCCAGCAAAAAGCAGAGGGCACAAAAAGATCCACAGAACATGACAAAGGCTTTAAGATCCCCAGCCACCCTCTTCTTTAATGAATCTGCTGTTAAATGACGTGATACAACCATTGATCCTTTATTTTTCACAGCTGCTGTTTGTTAAGAGTCTTTAAAAAAAGCCTGTCCTGTTTCAAAACCAAATTAATTTTGGTCTGGATCCTCTGCAGAGCTATAACACAAAATGATAAAAGGATTAGTCATCTTGGTAACGATACGCTCCCCTGCTTTTATTTGTGAAGAAGATGGTTAAAGCTCCCCAGAACACAATCTGGCTGAGAAAGGCCTGCAAAAAGGTTAGCAGCAGGTGAGGGCACTGATGAAATGAGGCACTAGGTTCAGATGTAAGTGGGACTGAGGGACAGTGCCCGGGGAAAATGGGCTAGCCACCTCCAACGGGAGTGACACCCGTGTGCTGTCAGCAGAGTCTCTGGCCCTAGGTACCAGACTGCCTGATGTCATGAGATGTATGACAGCAGAACTCTGCTTTTACTGCTGGACTGTAAAGCAGGACAGCCCAAACCAGATGGTTTCCTATTGCAAGCCCTGCATGGCCTTCTGTCATGGTGTAATGAGCCACCAGCTCCAGTCTTGATTTGTCTTTCATAGTTGGAGTCCGCCTCCTGACCGTCTGGTACCCAACACGTTGTGCAGAAGAAAAAAAAATCGCAAAGGTTTCAACCTTAAGCTGTGAAGCTTTGTGTTCGTGCTCTGACAGCCTTCGAGGGATGGCATGCCAGCCATAACAAGTCCTGTCAAAGTGCTTCTCCATGAATCAGTGACCATTCTTGGATCTGTGCTTACTCTGCAGTATATATATGTATATACTCAAGATGGGGCAGATATTATTTTATTCTTTGCTAAGTTCAAGTGGTACTAGAAATATTCCTGGGGAAGAAATAGAAAGGAGCAGTTTAATTAAACATATTGTTGTTTTATGTCTACTTGTGGCTTTGGGGATCATGAGGAAATGCTTCCCTTTTATGACAAAGTCCTAAAATTTTATTTTAAAAATATCCTTGGCTGCTTCTTTTGGTTGGAGCCCAATCACTAAATCCACGTTGGTTAAAAGCTGTGTACAATCACACTTCTTCTCCCCCAGCAATGTGTAGTGAGCTGGTTTTGTGGAAAATGACTGACTGGTAGTCTTCTTGTTTCCTTTCCCAAGAGAAATCCTGCAGGAGATCCAGAGGCTGCGACTTGAGCATGAGCAAGCATCTCAGCCCACACCGGAGAAGGCACAACAAAATCCCACCCTCCTGGCAGAGCTGCGGCTCCTCAGGTAAGTGAACAGCAGTAAAACCTCCAGCAGCTCCTCTGACAGGCTTGTAGCAATAAGGGAAGAAGTATGAGATAAACCTGGCTTATGCTTTTGGGGCCTTTTTTATGTAAATATAACACTGCATTTTTTCTCCCATTTCAATGCAGGCTGTGGTCCTAAAAGTAATTAAGCTTATACTTTAAGCAGCGTGCATGAAGAATCTCACATATTACTCATCTACATTAAATTAAGCCTGTGCATTAGTGTTTGCAGAGTTAGGCCCTTAGGTCATTTGGAATAGGTCCCCAAAGCCTTGTCCAAGTGTCATTAATCATATGGGCAAAAATGTTCTTCTGTCAGAGCAAATGCTTCTACAAAGACTTCTCATCTATGCTAAAGTAAATATAGAGTTTCATGAAAATACAGCCAGAATTAGACGTTAATTTTTGGAAAATTCCCTATGCTTTGAACTCGAAGGAGAGGTCAGTTCTCTTCGTTGTGCGTAACCAGACTGCGGAATTCTGCTCCATGCCATGTCAGGAGGGAGGAATAGCAACATCTGCCGCAGCTGAGGACCTGGAGAATCATTCCTCACATTATCCCACTAAGCTAAAACCGTGGATATGGATGTGTCTGCGTGGTAATTAGGATATTCTACACAAGTATGCTAATTGCCATATATATCAAGTTGAAGAAGAACAATTGGTGCAGATCTGGAGGCTCCCTGTGTGTCCCAAAGTTCATGTAGTGAGAGCCAGGCTGGGAATCCAGTAAGAACTATTCAAAACACTTAATCTATTTAAAGACTAGAGTGTAAATCATTTCTTTCTGGTGAAACGATGCTAGATTAAATTTTATTCTCCTGGCCCAAACAGCAGTTCTCTCATGAGAAGACTAAAGAAAATTTTTGGCTGTGTAGCTCTTCCTCCTTGCAATAGAAATATTTTTGTTGCCTAATTCATATCTGAAGGAAATTACTGTAGAAAATTATGCCAAATTCTCTCTTTACAAATACTGTACAGTTTTATTACTACGTTCTCCACACTAAAATATTTTTCTGTTTCACAAATACTTGTATTTGCTTTCCAATCTGAAAACAAACAGCTTCTTGATTTGTGAGTGATTTTAGTATGTAATTACTCCTAGATATCCACAGGCAAATGATGTTCTGTGAGAGTTTAAGATACAAAACTGAGCACGATGAAAATGCATACAGTGCACAAAACATACTAATGATGTAGCTCCTTTTGTGTATCAAGCTGAACCTCTATTTTAAGCAGTTTTAGAAGATCAGCTTTCCATGTAGTTGACAAATAAAAGTAATTATCCTTTTAAAAAAAATGATTGTGCAACGTTAGCAGATTGACAACTTAATTTTACATCTTTTCAATTTTGCTACGCTTAATAAAACCATAATAACCTTATTTAAATTTCCTGACATGGGATGTCCCTAGGGCAGCGGTGCTGAGTTCCTTGACTACAGTATCTTTTCTGATTTAATGTGCAGTGTTAGAGGCAGTAAGTAACTTTAAATATGTGCATCTGTACACTGTGTTGTACCCTGCTTAGATCCTCTCTCTACATAGATTAAATCTAAAAAACAAAAACAAAGAACAAAAAACATACACGGAGGTATGTGCTGGGATGTGCCACTTTGGATTACATGGAGATTTTATTTTTAATGGCAGTTTCTTAAATTGAGTTGCTTTTGTACAATTCGTAGCATTTCCTACTGTTACATTCTTGGAAAAGAAGATCCAACACTGATAGTTAGTCCTCCAAAAGAGTAAATACAACCTAGCAGTGTTGTTATCTGATCTTCATATACAGGTGAGAGATAGCACACATGCTAGCCTGTAGAAATCAATGATGTTTATATCAGTATCTGCTCGCACAACTTAAAAGAGAAGGCTCAAATCAGAGTTTTGTGCTTCCTTAAATGTAGGAAACATATTTAGCGTTGTTGATTCTGTTCTTCCTTAATAGGATAGAATAGAATTGGACTAGACTAGACTAGTTCACTTGGAAGGGACTCACGAAGATCATCTAGTCCTACTGCTCAGCCACTTCAGGGCTAACCAAAAGCTCAAGTGTATTAACAAGGGCATTATCCAAATCCTTCTAGAACACTGACAAGCGCAGGCCATCAACCACCTCTCTAGGAAGTCTGTTCCAGTGTTTGACCACCCTCACAGTAAATAAATGTTTCCCAGTGCCCACTGTGACCCTCTCCTGGTGCAGCCCTGTGCCGTTGCCATCCTGCCATCAGTTCCCAAAGAGCAGAGCCCTGCACCTCTCTGCTCCCCCTCTTCAGGGAGCTGCAGAAAGCAGTGAGGTCACCTCTAGGGCTCCTCTTCTCCAGACTGGGCAACTCGTTGCCTTCAGCCTCTCCTCACAGGGCATGACTTACAAGTCTGCTACCAGCTTTGTTGTTCTCTGGACACTTTTAAGTAACTTAACACCCTTTTTGTATTGTGAAGCCCTGAACAGCATACAATACCCTAGGTGAGGCCTCTAAAATAAAGTCATGTTTTACAGGTAGTACAAGGATAATGGCATAGTGTTTTTATTTGATTTGCAGCATAATAATGTATAAGATATACCCAAGATATACCTTTTTCAACAGTAACAGTTTTAATTACATTGTGGCTTCCAGCAGGCAGCAATTCCATACTGTATTCATTTGGGGACCTCTCATACAGTGCTGTGTCAGTGGAACATGTGGTGCTGTACGTCCCTGTGGTGCACTGGAGCTGTACAGGATCAAAGCTATTCTGGCTGTGGGGCACAGACTGGCTGCCACGCTTGGGGTGGCCCAATATTCACAATGCCACAGGACCAGCACTGGACTTGGAGCCCAAAGAGCTATTTTCAAGCAATTACAGTTCTGCTGTATGATCGTCTTATGCTTGCTTTCTGAAAAGATAGGAACAAATGCAGTTCACTGTGGTTTTCTGGCTGAATTTCTGAACTCTTTTATGTTCTCTCATATCTTGCCCTGTCCAGTGCCCCTGCTGTAGTTTCCTGCCCTTCAGGGCATGGCTTTAATTTCTCCTGACAGTTAGCTAGGTTATTAACTAGAGAGATTCACAGATAGAAAAAACAAATCACTGCCAAGCATTCCCACAAGGGAAAATGAACACAATCTTGAACCCCATTTGCTCTTTGGAGAAGGATCTGTGTCGATGTCTTTTTCCTAATCACTGTACTCAGTTTCTCGAATATTCTCACTATGAGGGAACTCCATAGCCTACACATAGCCCAGCTTTCTAGACACTGAATGTGATCAAAAGCTGCTGAGGGCTAAGGTCTGATCGTATCTGCTTGTTTCTCAGACAGCGGAAGGACGAGCTGGAACAGAGGATGTCTGCTCTCCAGGAGAGCCGAAGAGAGCTTATGGTTCAGTTAGAAGGCCTCATGAAACTGCTGAAGGTAAGGAACTGCACTTGGTACTAACCAGGAGGAGGGGCAGAGTCCATTCCTTTGACAGAGAGGAGAGATGAGTGCAGGATTCTGCAGAACTTGGCAGTTTTCATGATAAAACTTGGCTCTCTGACCTCCCCTTTCTTTTTTTTTTGCTTTTTTTTTTTTTTTTTTTCTTTTATCTTCAAATTCAGGGCTTTTAAATGATGATCAGAAGATGTGTTCCTGCAATAACACATTACCATTGTCATCTAGTGCTAAATGGACGGAACAGTAGAGATATGCTCCATACTATGGAGTAAATAACACAATCGTTTGAATAACAGTGTAGCATGATGCTGTACAGCCCTGTTTTGCTCATTTGCAGAAGGATTTGACAGCATCTCTGGACTTCAGTCTATCAGTCTCTGAAAGCGCTTCCCCAGTAACACTTGATCATTTTTCATAAATGTAGAAACAAGCCTGTGTTAACAAGATGAAACATACCTCCAGAAAGGATCTCACTTAAAAGCTGAGGTATCGAGCACTTTTAAGAGAGGCTAGGTTAAGGTTGAAAGTACATCTTTCTTCAAATCTAGCTCCGTTTTTCCTGCTATGCCTGAGGACAAACAGTGCCAGAAATTCATGTTGAGAGAAAGAATTCTGAACGGTATGAGAGTGTTTTCCTTTTTGCTATGCCAGACTTAATGAGCACATGGAAATTCTGTGCAGCTTGGGTCAAATGTGGCTCTGATAAAAGCAGAGAGAATTTCAAGGAAATCCATTAAGCAACATGTATTTGCATCAAATGATGGTGGACCCCTTAAGTTATTTGCGTCTCCTCAGACACAGTCTTCTGCAGCCACAGTGCGTTGGTGGTACCTGAGCAGAGAGGCCAACCAAACAGCCAGCAGATTTTTGCAAGCCAGGAGTAGACAAGATGCTTTTCCCTCCATCCATGAAATACTTCACAGCTGCAACTAGTGGTCAGGTCAGCCTGCTGTCATTGCACTACCTGAACAAAGAGAACGTAGAGCAGGAGGTTGCAGTAGCTTTCTGCACCCTTTACACTGTCCTAGTGTTTCAGACTGCTCAGAGATAGGACCATCACCTGGACACATTCTCAGCTATCACAGTTTTAGCTTAAATCTGTACTCCACATTTTTTCTTCTATTCCTCACTTACGTGCTGGTTAATCTAATGTGCTGATCCTCTTTTTCTTTAGGAAGAAGAATTGAAACAGGCAGTAAGTTGCCTACTTATTGGAGACCTCACTAACTCCTAAATGTGATTGTGTTCTTGTGATTTATTTTACTTCCTTTGCTTGAAACGTGTGCATATTCTTTTGACCAAAATTAATATCTTGCACTTCTTTCACACATTATTTTCAAGTATGTTGGAACGATTTTCATAATCAAACCCCTTAGAATGTGAGTCATGACTACAAGGAGTCTTGATCTTTTTCTCGCTCTTCTAAATAAGGACGTTTATTATATAAAAAAACCAAAACGTATGTAGTGAAAGCAACCTCGCATATGAATTAAAGAACACTTCCACCACGGAAAATGGTTTGAAAATGTAATGAGAACCTAGGAATGATCAGAAAAATGTAACGGAGTTTAAATTAGAACAGTGAATTTGAAATCCAGGCAAGTCAAGGCATTGTGTACGCATATTCTAAAGCCTGCAATGAGAGCACCAGACCTTGTTGGTCTTCAGTACAGTCTTGTAGTTTCTAATTGTTTTCTGTAACCTGAATTTAAAAGGGCAGTTTTAAATTTTAGATGATTTAATTGGTTTGGAGCTTTTTAGTATTGAAATGGGTCTTGGAAAAATATTAGGCCGAAAAACACCCTTTTCAGACAGCAGTCTGATTTGTAAGTCCAATAAAGAAATGAAACCTCCAGCCTTCATCAGCAGAAATACAGTTAAAAGTCTGAAGTATTCTGTCTGTGATACAACATGCAGAGTTTGTAGGCAATACTTATCATACAGCTAGTGCTTTGCATTTTGGCTGATTTTTATAAAGCATCCATCTGTGGCACCCAGAAATAAAATCTGACCAAATACTGATCTTTAAAGTCCCCTCCATCCCAAGCCATCCTATGAAATAGCACCTCTGTGTAAGAGCAATCCATGTAGTTCTGCGTAGCGGTGTTAAGAGGATCTTCCATTCACAAAAGAGAAGCTCCCAACATGAAGGGTTTCCCTATCATATAGAATGTTCAGTGGACAGTGTAAGTGAAAGCTCATTTTGGGGCTATTATGGGATGTGAATTTTTCTTCACGGAGTAATAGCCATGCTGAATACAAGGTGATGATGGTGCTCAGGAATTACTCTCAGAGTTTCCATGCAGTGATCCTCATTACGCTGTGCCATTTCATGATCTGTTGAGAGAAACAAGATTAAATTAATTTCTGGATGAATTCAATTGGAATGAGCCACCTGGCAAATCATCTAACGCTTATGAACTTTCTATTTCTCTGCTGCCCTTCCTTGAGAAAGGATAATGAGTTCTTCGTGTCCATGTAGCTTCTTCACCACCTGACGTGGCTGCAGGACACACTTTCACATCTGTGATCCCCGCTCAGCCCCGGCAGAGGGAGCAGTGCACCAAAACTCCTGCTTCCACTCCGAGCTTTTTCTCCTAAGCACACATCGTGCTTAGTGATGGGAAACCTTCTCCTGTGTAGCAAGGGTTAACTTCAAATCCTTATTACGTTAACTAGAGGTGGTGAATTAACTAAAACGCAGGTTTTCCTAAAAGGCAGCAAAACACTGACAACTGAAGCCAATTACAGCATAAAACCTGAAGTCATCTACATTTTGGTGGTCAGTCCTAGCTTCTTTTTCAGCATGTCCTAGTCCTCAGCTGGTATGGCTGGCTACCTTGGGAGCAATTAAGTACTTGATTTCTACGTTCAAATTAGCAAGAAGTCACTACTAATGGTCTCTGCTGGTTTCAGAAGCTCCAGCCCATGAAAACCACATTTCACCTGATAGCCCCTGAGCAAGAATGACACTCCTGTCCCACAAATTTGGGCTGAGCTGAAACTAAGTAGAATAAGCATTTGTTTCTCTTTCGTCAGGCGTTCCCTATTATCTACCTATTTCAGCATTGTCTTCATTACTTCTGTGTGATGTTGCCCTAATAATGCAAAAATTGAAAAGCTTTTAGCTGGACAGTGTGATCCAAAATCTTCATTCCTTTATGCTTCACAAATACTCTGTTCAAAAACTGAAAGCTTCAGATAAGAAAACACTGTTTATCATGAGCACAAGGTCTCAGCCATAGCTGTAAAGCAAATGCAATGCTAAGCACTGGTGTACAGCTTTTACATTTCCCTTGTGGGAAAATTCCAGTGAAGAAGTACTGGTAGGCATCTGTTATTTTTAGTAAATAAAATGCCTATTATGAAGTCCATTCCTTAAATGTAACTTGGTTATAGGAAACAAATTTCATCCCTTTTTTTTCCCATATTCTCTGAAAGTTCCACTGTTGGTGTTTCCCAGAACTATCACCAAAGGCAAAGGGGAGCAGAGGAAAAAGGGTAAGGAAAGGAGGGAACTGGGAACAAGAAATTCTTTAGCAGATCTGTTTGATAGAGGAGTTGAGGCACGAAAGATGTAGCTCCCAGGCGTCTTGCCTGACATGCAGGGGATATGACCTCCAGGAACCTTGGAGCATCTCAAGGGTGCTTTTTGCTCAGCCCCTTGTGGACCAGAGATCAGTATTGCTGCTTCTGTGGGGACAGATGATTGCAGAAACAGGAGAGCATCTGGCCATTATATATTTGACTTCCCTTTCATCTATCATTTAAATGTTCTAAAACTGATCATTAGAGAAATTTTATATATTAAATCCTTTATTCTTCCATCAGTAATGTGCTTATTCCTCATAAACCTTGACGTCTCTCTGGTGATAATGTCTCTTAGAAAGGGGTGATAGAAATGAACAAATAGCGTAGTATTCTGATACATAATTTATAGTTAGAGGCAGGAATTTATAAAAATCTCAAGGGCAATGCTGCCTTTCTTCCGTTATGGGCTGCCACTGTCTTTTCTTAGAATATATTTGCCAACCCTTATCTGGGGCCACTGTGGCAACCACTGCAGGAGTCAAAAGAAATGGCATGGGAATACTTAAGAAATCCTTCTAAGTTCTCAAAATGAACACGGGGTAAGGGAGAGACAGCCCATATGTTATTTTTCTCTGTAAATGAACAGGCGTACATGTTACAGTTGCTTTGTAAAAGTTTTCCAGCCGCCTCCATCCTCCAGAATTTCAGTTGTTAAGGATGTGTGCAGCTTAGCGTGGGCTTGGACATTCATTTTTCCTTACATGGACGTGCATTCCCAGGGGCTCTGAAGAAGTCAGGGAAAAGGGCACTGTGTCTCTTGGTATCACTCACCCTTGGTAAAAAATATTATTTCGTAAAGTCTGCTTGAATTTCAACTAAGTGATACTAACCACGAGGTGCTAACAGCATGATATTTTATATGGCTGGTGTGAAAACATGTTAGCTTCCAGCAGCTGAATCCAAAGCAGGATTTGAAATGGCCCCGTCCCCGCGGTGTTTTGGGACTGCTGGGATATATCGTGCAGAGCAAACAATTTAACAGTGTATGATTTAGGAGTGGCTTAAAATAGCTCTCTAGACCCGAATAAAAGGCCTGAGGCTTCATTATTTATTGAGCATGTCAGCCTTCATGTGGCCGAGAGGCTGCCCAGGCCCGGCGGGACTCTGTGAGGAGGTGGAGGGCCCGGTGCCCTCAGTGCAGCATCCCTCCTCTTCTCACAGTCCAACTCATTATGTTATGTTTTACCACACGTGCATGTGAACCGGGTGAATGAGTGAGGGCAGAGAGCAGGCCTATGCTTTGGTGTTTATTAACTTGGATTTTTTTTTTTTTTTTTTTTAATTTAGCTGCCTGACGTTTTCCCATATTCTGAGAAAGTCAGATCTTCACTCATACTTTCCTACTTACTATTTTTCTACACTGGACCATTGCTGTCTGCAAACAATCGACTCCCATGCATTTCTTTTCAGCATTACGCAGCCCATCTGCAAAGAGCATGATGCCTTTCAGCTGAGGACAAGGGCTCTCACAAGGACCCATTTATCTGCTTGGTTGTTTTGCAGACTCAAGGGGCAGGCTCCCCCCGCTCCTCGCCCAGCCACACCATCAGCCGACCCATCCCGATGCCCATCAGGTCTGCCTCTGCCTGCTCCACGCCCACCCACACACCTCAGGACTCTCTGACCGGGGTGGGAGGAGATGTGCAGGAAGCCTTTGCGCAAAGTAAGTCTCATTAGGAGCTTGTCTGAGGTATTTGAAAACTGTTTAAAAATTGTTGTTTCATGTGGTTAATGACTAAATGAACTTCTAAGTTGCATGCAATGAAACAAAACAAAACAAATATTTTTCCCCTCTGTACTCAGCACTGTTGAGGCTGCACCTCAAGTACTGCATTCAGTTTTGGTCCCCTCACTACAGTGAAGACACCGAGGCCCTGGAGTGTGTCCAGAGAAGGGCAGCAAAGCTGTGAGAGAACTGGGATTGTTCAGTCTGGAGAAAAGGAGGCTCAGGGGAAACATTTTTGCTCTCTACAGCCACCTAAAAGGAGGTTGTGGCAAGGGGGGGGTTGGCCTCTTCTCCCAGGTAACAGCAATAGGACTAGTGGGAATGGCCTTACGTTGTTCCAGTGGAGGTTGGGGTCGGATATTAGGAATAATTCTTCTCCAGAAGAGCGGTAAACAGTGGCACAGGCTGCCCAGGGATGTGGAGGAGTCACTGCCCCTGGAGGTGTTCACGAACCGTGTGGATGTGGCACTGAGAGATGTTGTCAGTGGGCATGGTGGGAATGACTGATGGTTGGACTGGGGGATCTTAGTGGTCTTTTCTTAATGAATGAGACTATGATTCTGTGAATCCACAACTGTGTTTCACTGTCAAATATCTACTTTGTCAGCTGTCACACCTTGCTTTCCAGGCAGGCAGGTAAGCAGAAACTAGACAGCTATGCCATTTAATGAATTCTTTTAACCAGAATAAGAAGAGTTGCCACTGACCTCAGCAAGGCATATTTTCAGTGTGTTTTTTTAACATGAAGACTGCTAAAGAATATATGCTACAACCATAGAATTAGTTCAGGTAGGAAGAGCTCTGCAGGCCACCACATCCTGCTCCAAGAAAGCCAGCTTCAAAGTGAGATGCAGTTGTTCAGGACTTTCACCAGCTGAGCTCTGGACGCCTCCCATCATGCATCTTCCACAGCCTCTGCTCCAGTGTTTGACCTTGTCTCTTATGTAAATATTTTGTCCTTACATCTGAGTGTCCCTTGATGCAACCTGTGGCTGTTGTCCCTTGCCCTTTTGCTTTGTGCCTCTGAGGAGGTCTGACTAGACTAAACAGGAACCAAGCTAGGGAATCTCGGTGAGCCCTTCCTCTGATTTTTCTTAATACTGCTGTAGCCTACACCGTGTTTCTCATTCCTCATTCCACTGTCTTGTCAAGTAGCATTAAATTTTCGACTGTTTTGAATTTCTAAGACAGCAAGTCAAGTGATTATGTTGGATGCAGAAGAAAGCAAATAGCCCATGTGACCTGAATGAGGAAATAATTCCTTCTTTTTTTTAGATCTGCTTTATTCTAAAAAATATACCTCACTGCAGTTCTTTTATTTAAACAATTCTTTTGCCCTGTTTCAGTAGTACAAATGAAAATCTAAGTGGGACTCTGGAGTTCCCATGCTAGAGTGAACGTGTGTTTGTTCCTAAGAATCCAGGTCAGCCCTCATGCAGCCCTATCTCTACACTTCTCCAGGTGCTATCTCTCTGTATCTTACAGCAAGGTCGAATCTATAATGCAGTACGAACTTTCTACCAAAATGCTAGTCAGTTTGTATATTGAATGTATTTTACTTAGGTGTAATTCCTAATCCCAGCACAGCAGGCTGATGGACACCTCGTTTTCTGTGAGAAAAGAAACAGTCAAGATGTATTTTCCTTTTTCTGCTGTGAAAAAAATGACAGAGGCAAAAATTTGGGCCAGCAACTCCAATGATGTTGTTAAGCGATTTCTTCCAGAGCTAAGACTGTGAGAAATAAGATAGTGGTCACAATAATGTATCCATAAATAACACTAATTTGCCCCAGGCAAATGCTCTTTGAGTATATAAATGTGTTTTATTCAAGAAGGAAAGCAGTATAAAAAGGTAAGTGATCACATTTAAAAACTGCAGCATTTGATGAATATCTGGCTTTATGTCATTTACTACATTCCCTAGGCGGGGAGGTCAAAACCACAGAACCTGAAACCAGCTGCTCTGTCACGTCTTGATGTACTGTGCTCCATTCTGCACTGTGCCAGCAGAGACCTGTCTGAGACCTGTCTCCATATACATAATGCAGACAAGCCATAGTTAAAGCACCATTTCTCTTGGTTTTTTTTCTCTGTAGAGTTCGCCATAGTTTCAAGATACAAACCCAAGACAGTTTTAGAGAGGGAGTGGATATCTGAGTGTTCCTGTGTGTGTGAGTGAGAGATTAACCACTTTGATTTACACTCCGGGAATCATCTGCTAACAGCAGTATATTAAAAAAAAATTAAAAAAAATAAAGAATAGGAAAAAAAACCTTAGGGTTTGGAGTTTTTAAAATGCATTATTTTACATTCAGCCCATTCTGAAGAATCTACAACAATTGAATCCTGCAAGTTCCTGTGAATAAATCAGTCTGGAAGATACGAGGTTCTGTGGGATATACTGATTATTCAGCCACAATAGGGGCTATGTTTGGGATCTGGGGGAGTGAAGCATGCGTTACCAACAGCCTGCTCCTAGGGAAGGAGTTTTTCATGCAGCTCACAAGAATCCTTCGTGATTGATGATTGAGGGAATATTGCCAGGTCCAGCAGGGAAGCACTTCTAGATTCATTATTAAAAAGAGTTTAAAAGCAGCCTGGGGCTGTTAAGAGAGGCAATAGTGCTTCTTTTATTAAAAAAAAAAAAAAAGTAAATTATGAAATATACAAAAAAATCCTTCAGCTAGAGCAGAGGCCGAGAGGGAGCAGAGTAGGAAAATCCATATCAATCTTGATGAGGTCAAGTGTGTTTCTTCAACATTTGCCATAATTATCTGGCAAATACCTAGCAATAATGGTGTCATTAAACAGAACTGTGGGAACTTATAGAAAACACTTCATTTCTTTCCTCCTCCCCCACAGACATTTTAAATGAATTCACGCTGGATTTAATCTTCCAGGCCTGGTCTGCTGGTGTCACCGCACAAATGCAAGCTTGATGGCAATGAATAATCTCCACATAT
The DNA here is from genome assembly GCA_030625065.1 of Alectoris magna. Lineage (NCBI taxonomy): Eukaryota > Metazoa > Chordata > Aves > Galliformes > Phasianidae > Alectoris > Alectoris magna. The sequence continues at coordinate 42,128,954 of CM060561.1, read as the reverse complement.
CTGGCATTGTGATTAAATGAAGCATAAGGGTAGGCTTCTGCTCTTGCATACAGCATAAGTAAATGAGGGCATTCTGCAGAGAACTCTACTGCACGTGTCCCTCGTAAGGTCTTTGATACTCTGAATCATCACAATGGCAGTTTTCAGCAGGGTTAAAACTGCATTGAACAGCAAAATATGTGTCTTGTGAAGAATATTAACACTGTTTTGTCTGTCTCTTGCTTCAGGTGCAAGACGAAACTTAAGAAATGATTTGCTGGTGGCAGCAGATTCAATCACCAACACGATGTCTTCTTTGGTAAAAGAACTAAATTCTGGTGCGTGGGGCTGAAAACGGTGGATAGTCAACACATTGATATTTCATATATATTTGTAAAAAAATGAGAGCTAAGATCATACAGACCAACAAAGAAAGCAGTATAATGTAGTTTCAAAGCTTTTTATGCTTACAGAAAAAGTCTCAAAATAACAGCTTCAGAATTCAGGAGTTTTGAAAGCCATGGTTGTAAAGATACAGCTGAATGCAACAAATGAGAAGTTTGCCCCTTGTTTCTTAGGGAAATGGCCTTTTCAGGGAGCGGTTGTACCTGAGAGAAATCTTTGTCAGTGGCTGTGAAAGCACCCTGATTGATGGCAACTTTCCATTCCATAAAGAGAAGTTTCCATTTAGAGAGATGACTGGGGTGGCCTGGAAGAGGGATTTCAGTCTTTAGAAATTTCATTCCATATAGAATATGTAGGAACTTTTGTAAAATGCAGTGTATAGTATACTCATAAAAATATCCTACCTAATAAGCCAAATAAGTTTCACTGTTTTGAAGTTTCACTGTTCTGTCCCACCACAAGAAGAAGACAGTTAGATCTACAGATACATGTAGAATAGTATTCTACTATGTTCTATGGCATTCACTATGATGAGATGACCACCCTAAGCTGGAAAGAAAGAGAAAGGTTTAGAGAAATAGACTGGTACACTTGATCTTGTGGAAGTTAAATGGAAACATCTGTCAACTTTGGTTTCACAGAAGTGGGCAGTGAGACAGAAAGCAACGTGGATTCGGAATTTGGACGGACTCATTTTGATGACCTTGTTCCATCTCCAACATCTGAGAAGGCTTTCCTTGCGCAGATCCATGCCCGGAAGCCAGGGTACATCCACAGTGCTGCTGCCACTGGATCCATGCGCAGTGACATGTGGGTACCTGCTCAATTCACCTTCGTAATCTCACTCTTTTTCTGCTGAAGACAATATGCAGCATGAAATGTTTTCTCACCCTCTCAACTATTTGAATATCCAAAAAAGCCTAAATCCAAATGAGGACAGCTTTATGAATAGACGGTAGTAAGGTGCTGCTTTCAAGTAAGTACACTTGAAAGGCCTCAACGCTAGGCTTCAGGTGTGAGTTATCTCATGTTGACTCTGGGACACTCAGGTAGTGGGGAGGCTGTGGGACAGCTGTGCCCCTTAATATGCTCTGTAGTCCTAATTCCTGCTTATCCAGACCTGAGAGCCTATTGGAGCACACTGAAAAAAGAAATAATAGTTGTGGGTTTTTTTTCTGGAGAAGACAGAATGGTTTTTTATTAACCAACTCAATTGATCAACAAACCAATTTATTTTTAGAAGCAGAATCTTATCAATAGGCATCTTTCCAGTTATTTTTAGTTCAACCTCTTACTCTTTGTTTTACTCTCAAAGCAGTTTTTGAGGACTAATTTCCATACACCTGAAACACCTTCAGCAGAATATGCTCTTTGGTCTACTTCATCAATACAAGACCACTGGAGAGGGCAAATAACAGCAGTGTTTCCCACTTGCAGGACATTTTTACCTGGTGGTACATGGTGCTGGAGCAAAGGTTTCCTGCTGTCCTCAAACTTTGCAATAAAGGGAGGTTGTATTCATTCTGAATGTCATTCATCTCAGGAGCCTGTTTATGAATAATTGTCTTTAGGGTTACAGAAGATGGAGATCCTTTTGTCAGAGCAGATGACGAAAATTATGAGAATGATTCTGTCCGCCAGCTGGAAAATGAACTGAAGATGGAGGAGTACCTGAAGCAGAAGCTGCAGGATGAGGCGTACCAGGTGGGAAAAGAAGCTGACCATACTGCTCCATAAACAAGAAATAATTACATGTCAAAGCTGCCCAGAGCCCTTGTTATCCTGTCCTGGGCCCTAGGGTGTGGTCTCTTCTCAGTTACTAGAGCAGCCATATTCAAAGAACCATAGATTTGCAGGGCCTGGAAGGGACCTCCAGAGACCATCAAGTCCCACCCCCTGATAATGCAGATTCCCTGCAGTAGGTCACACAGGTAGGCATCCAGGCAGATCTGGAATATCTCCAAAGAGGCTCTACAACCATTCTGGGCAGCCTGTTCCTGTGCTCTGTCACCTTCATTGTAAAGAAGTTCTTCCCCATATTTGTGTGGAACTTCCTGTGTTCCAATTTTTGACCGTTGTTCCGTGTTGTATCACTACGCACCACTGAAAAGAGTCTGTCCTCATCCAGATGCCTCCCACGCTTTAGCTATTTATAAACATTGATCAGATTCCCTGTCTTTTGTTCTCTAGGCTGAGTAGGCCCAGGTCTTTCAGCCTTTCTGAAAACTCCAAAATTCTGAAAACTGCTACTGTTCTCTTCTGTAGGCATGTGTGCATCTAGCTTCTGTGCATGCCCAGAAGGACCACCCCTGAGGCACACAACCATAGTCCTTATCCTTACCGAGGCCCTCAGGTGGGCCAGAATTGCCTCTCACCTTGTTCTCTGCCGGTTCCACCTATGTCATTTAGACCACCATGCTCCATTCCACAGAGGCTGGATCATGGTATTAAGCCGAGCTCTTGTTATATTTAGATTTTGTTTTCCACCAGTAGTTGAAAACATTCATGGTGGTTTCTCCACTCTGAACTGAAGTTTAAATACAGGCTGTGTGTCATTGTCATTTTCAGAATCTGGAAGGGAGGAGAGGGTCTGGAATGAATTATATTGTAGAGAACCAAGTATTCAGCAAGCATCTAGTATAGTGGAGCCTGGGGATTTGTCATTAAATACCCCCTGAGGAAGTTTTCAAAGGGCGTTTGTTTGAGAATCCGAGAAAAGCTAATTTGACACAGGGGCCTGGAATTCTGTAGATATCCTGTCCTGCCTGTGCAGCAGTCTCCACTTCTGCCTGCTGTAGTGAACTATCACAGTTTTTTAAGTTATTCTGATTTGGATCATACTAATATAAAACTCACATCTTGTAGTAATGATAGTGGTAATGTTTCTATTAGGGCATACCCAATTCAGTTACTAAGGAGTAGGTTTAAAGCAAGTAAGAATAAGTATTTTCCCACATGGTGATCAATTAAAATATGGATCTCACCACTACAGAGTGTAACAGAGACCAAAAATATAAATGTGCAATAAATGAATAAATAAAAGAAGGGATTTAGCTGTTACCGAGAGACCAGCTGTACAGAAATCAGATTCAAAAGCACCTTCTAGACAGGAGATCTGCTGGTAGTTTTTCTGTAGTCCCTACTGATGGTCACTTTGGAGATTCTGGGACTGACAGGCTCTTGGCCTAATAAAAAACGTCAGTTCTTGTAGTTGCTTCTTCTGCAAAGCTGCTAGAATTAATTATTCTTAAAAATTTCATTGTTTCATATCAAAATTGCAGGCAATTTTGAGGTTGATGAACATCTTCTGGGGGCTTGTTTGCTTCAGTCTGCTACAGGCTCATGTTAACTTGCCAAAACTCATTGAATTGCAAAGGTCGCTAAGGACATGATGACAGCAGCAGCAGTATTGTTATGGGATGTATATACTAAGGCAACAGTGAATGACACGGGGTGGGTTTTTTTGGTCACATTTTTTTTTAATCCAAGCTAGGAAATGACAAAAATGACAGTCTTTAAACTTCTGAACAAGATGAGCTGCTTCTGCTGATGTAACAGAAAGTAACTGTCAGCTACATCAGCAGTGAAAACTATCAAGCACCAAATAATAAATGTTATTGTTGCTGGTAAAAAATCTTTTTGTGGAAGGGGTGATAGGCCAATTTGACTGAAATTTGATTGCCCTATGTAAGTACAGTGTACAGTATCAGTGTTACATAACACACAAGTTACATTTTGTGCATGCACAAAACTGAGTACATGAGTACAGTGCAAAATAAGGGTGTTTCTTGTGTAGCTGAAGTTGCAAATGTTGCTAAATAGACCTGGATGTTACTCTTGCTTCAGTCAAAAATAGTTTTTCTACTGTCTTTCAACAACATTCACAGATGATGATGTCAGAATAAAGCTCCTCTTGAGCATAGGTGAGCCAAGACTACACCAGGATCAACAGCAATGTGTTCACTGAGGCAGTAGAAAATCCTTATTCTAGACAAGTTCCATTTAAGAGAATTTTTCCAAAAGAAATTTTGTACTGTACTCCACTGTCTATCAGGTTGTCAGCTCCTATCAGGCAATTATTTGATAGCAGTAACTTATAAGTAGAAACTATTTTTAGTTGATAACCACAGATCCAAAGGATGCAGTGTGTATGAGAAATCCTTTCTACAATATCTGATGCCCTTTTGATTATGGAAGATGTTTAAGCAAGCAAAATTATGTATGAATATAGTAGCAACCACTAGGATGACTGGGAGGTGGTTGGATAATATCACATATTTCTCCTGAGACATATGCATTTGCTTTGGCTTGCTCTCTGTGCTATGCAGTTATTCGTGGTATTTTATTATGCTATTCCTTTTTCCACCATTGTCACTTGTACTTCCTAAAGACAAAGCCATGGCTTGCTTTCCACTTGAAAGAATGAAAGAAAGCTGGAAAATTACTGTTTTAGGGTATCCTACTGAACAGTGGCCAGGTGAACCTTGTGCATCCAGCCGTTGGAATTTATTACAGGCTATTTTACTGTTTGTACTCACACGTACACTGAATTCACCTGGATAGCAAAAAAATAACTGGTGGCTGTAGCTGTTGTAATGCAGTTGTCAGCTGAGATAATCTGCAAGGGAGAACTCCCACTGAGGTTACTGAATGGTAACAATATGGCAACCGTTCTTACTTTATTAAACATCTCACTTTTTGTAAAAGCAGCACATTTAAAAAAATGTGTAGATGTAGCCCCGCATGGAAAACGGTTGGTCAAAACCCACTCTTGTTATTTCGTGTCACCTTGTCTTCAAGCAAAATTTTCAAGCAAAACTCTAAATTAGTAAAGTGAGCAGAACACTCAGGATGCACAAGGGAATCTGGGACAGGGAACCTCAAAGGAGGCTTCTTTCTCTCTTTTTCTGAAGCATGTTGTAAATAACAACTATTTGTACCAGAAAAATCACATTTAGTACACAAGTGTAAACGCAAACAGTGCTGATGCTCTCACTTCTGTTAGCAGTTGTGTTCTTGTTACAGTCTTTTGCTGGATGTGTTGTGTAAGGCACTTTTCATTGGGTTTGTTTTCTGGGTCCGTAATTGCAGTCTTTCTTTCTAGGCTTCACTTTTCATTGGGTTTGTTTTCTGGGTCCGTAATTGCAGTCTTTATTTCTAGGCTTGTGCATGGCTTTCTTCAGAATAATACACTACCTGGCTGCTCACTGGCTTAATTTGTCATGTTCTTGTTTTCTGTCCTTTGTTATCTGCAGGTCAGTTTGCAAAGTTGAGTGCAATATCCTTCTCTCTCTCCTCTCAAGTAAGTATCATTATAATTTAGAAGAATGTTTGGAATGAATCCTCATAACGTATTGCAATTGCAAAGCAGCTTGTATTACCAAGTGTGTGTGATGATGCTGTTTCTTTCTTCTTTTAAGCTGTATTAGAATGCCTAGAAATGTCACCAAATCATTTCCGATAATCCATTTGGAACCAAAGGCTCATATTACGCCACCACCCTTTTCATCTTTTCCGTTTGTTGGCCACGGAAGTGAGAATGCAGAGTTTTCGTCTCTGGGGATGATGACAAGTATATTAGCCAGTGCAGAGGAAGTATATACAGAAGATAAGAAATCAGAGATTTCAGGATTTCAAGAGACCTGAGTTTATATCTTGCAATGGTTGAGTCTTCCTAGTATAACTGAAATAAATCATTTCTGGCGAGACCAGAACATCTGCTGTAGCGTGGGAAACAGGAGTTAGGCAAACATCAAAGAAAGCAATCCACCAGCTGCTTAATTGTAGAGGTGTCTTCAGATGTGTCGTGGAGGTTTAAAGTGCCCCAGTGCAAAGTGCAAGGTACCCATGTACTAGCTAGAGTCAGGCAATTCAGAGATAAAGCAGGATAGTTTATAAGTTCCCTGGTGGCCCATTTTCAGGTCGTGTTCTTCACACATGTCAGCCTCACTGAGTTTAATGCCAAATTCAGCCGTTGCGTTTTTACTTGGAAACATAGACAGAGGCTATTTTTACAAAGCAGCCTGTTATTCTGAACATTTCCCTGGGAAATGGGAGACCACAGGCTTACTTGTTGCCTCACCTGAAGCTGCGGTTTGCTTTTCTGACTTCCAAAGAAAAGTGCAGTCTCCTGCAGTGAGAGGTCCACTATCAGTCAGTGGTGGGAGCAGAGTGATGTTCAGACCAGCAAAACCAGCAGTCTGCACTCTGCCAGCCATAGCAGGAATTCATCTTGCTGCGTTTTGGTTGCCCTGCTTTATGCTGGAGCTGCCAGAATTTCAGGAAAGGCTGAAACTTTCCTTATTTAGATGGCAGTTTTGATAGCAAAATTTGACCCTACTTCAAGAGTTTTACAAGTTCTGGTGGTACTATGACTTGAATGTGAAAGTGTGGGCTTTGGTAAAGCAGCTGCCAGTCTTGTGTGTTAAAAGCTGTCAGGTATTTCTGAAGCATCTGTCTCTGTTTCTAACAGCTAAAGCAAAATAAATGGATGTAAAAAACAAACAGCAAAACCCAGAGTACTATAAACACCAAATAACTGCTCGTAAAATTTTCTCCTAACATTGCCCCTCAGGTTACATTCATTTTCTTGGTAGTCCAGTTAAAAATATAAGCTGAGTAGAGTTTCCTAAACATAGACAGCCAGAAAGGCAACTTTTCTTCCTTTATTTTGTTGCACTTGCCAGTTACAAATCATGTTGCTTGAAAAGGAAAATAGGTCTTTCAGCAATAATGTACATATAAACTGTGCGTGTAATGGAAATGTTACATATAGCTGGGTTTAATTGCAATTATGAATAACTGACTTTTGTATCGTATACATTTTATTCAGTACCAGTATTTCATAGCTGTGGAAAAATAATTGTTCATACCAGACAGAATGTCTAAAATGCCTGTGCTGTTTATGTTGGGCTCTTGCTTGAAGTTTACAAATTGCATCAAGACTATTACTTCAAAGATTACATTGTTCACTCAATGATGGCACAGTCAATAGCGTATTGCCTATATGTATGAGACAGAAAGCCAACTGGGAGGGGATCGTATCAATTTATTATAGCATCATATGAGTGACGTTGCCTCTGACGGCCAGCCATGGGCTTTTGTTCATTTCCTTATTTATCAGTCATGGATAAGAAACGTTGATGTCACTTGATTAAGGCTTTTTGTATTCTATTTGCATTTGCTGTTTTAAAAGTGCTAATGTTCCATTCTCCAGAATTGATTTTGAAAAAGCATCTAGTATAACAAGATCCCAAGAGATCGAGTGGTTTGAGTAATACATAAAATATAATTTAATCATGTTTTGAGTTTATTTGGTATGTTAAATGCACTTGAATAGCACTTGGTTTGCTCTTAATAGAATTAATGAATTAATTAATGAATCTGAGCTGGTTTTCAGCCAGCACTAGGCAGATCTCAGAATGCAACCTTGACATTATTTTGCCCGGGAGGTTTAGAGTAGAGTCTTAGAGGTTTCGTTGTCAATTTGTTTTACTATGATGACATTTCTCTGTTGACAAAAAATGTAATGATTTACGCAGAAGACTTAGTTCCATTTCTCCTCTAAAATCTTTCTCTCATTCATAACCTTATCAAACATTTTTCTGGTGTTTGGGTGGCTGACGTTTTTCATTCTAGAGGTGACTGAATGGTTTGTGTGGAAACCAGCTGAAATTTCTCCAGGACAGAATTCTTTGTGAGTAGGACTATTAAATTTTTCTCACCTTTTCCCTTTTTTTCCAACTCTGTTCTCATGTTTATCAGCAGTGATTGTAAGTATTGCTGAACACCAGTTCACCTGTGGGTGAGAAAACCCACAGGTCTTGGAAGATGGTGCGTCAGTTCAGCCTACCTGGTGTTCAGCAGAGAAGGGCTGCTGGTTAAGCCAAGGGGCACAGTGTGACAGATGATTTGTTTAAGTGCTGTGGAGGCGTAACAGCCTTGTATCTCCTTTTTTTTTTCAGGGCAATGTAAGATTTGAGAGCGAGCCTGCACTTCACAGGCCAATGACATTTTCAACCCTTTGCCATGTAGATCTGGCCATTTATTGTTCAGGAAAGATGAAATGAAGGACCTGTAGCCCAGGGTCCAAGTTAGGTTACTGACCCACAAGTAATGGATGTCTGGTTTTCACATTTGCTGTGTCCACTGCCTGAGCTTTTCACCACATTTCCCAGCCGTGCCCTGGCCTGTTTTCAGCTGCAGGGTTCCAAACACTTCCAGTCAGTGCTGACTGATTGTTTCTAGTGGTTGGCAACCCTGCCCATGGCAGGGGGTTTGAAACTAGATGGTCTTTAAGGTCTCTTCCAACTCAAGCCATTCTGTGGTTCTATGATTTAAAGCTCATGCACTAAGGCTCATTCCTAGCATGGGCTTCAAGCCAGAAACTCAGGAGCTTATAGAAGTGCAGGTGCTCTGTTTGGTTGGGCCCTCTGGAGGCCCAGTTCCAGCATGAGATCCTGTCAGGCGTAGCTTTGTCTATCAAAACTTGAAGACCTTCCTGGATGGAGATTTCACCACCTCTCAGGGCATCCTGTGCTGGTGCAGCACCTCCCTCCTCGTAATTTGTTTTACCCCAAAGTCCACCCCAACCCACCCAAAATGCAATTTGTCTTTTTTGTATACTCTATCACTATCAAGCAGATTTTGGCTTTGTTATCATGTAACTACCCCTCAGACAGATGCTAGCCGATCGTCCCTTTCTGCCCCTGCCCAAGGATGAGCAAGCCCAGTTTCTTCAGCCCTGTCTTCGTAAGTCAGTGATGCGATGATGGAGGCACAGGTTACAAACCCTGGATGAACTAGTTGCATCAATAAGGCATAATCCACTAGCAAAACCATTTGATTCAGTGTCTCTTTTTGTTGTTTTGGTTTTTTTCTTACTGAAGAAATGCATAAAAAACAGCATTATGTGAGCCATCCCATTTGAACGTAACAGGAGGCTGGCAGCACAGCACTTCTAAAACTGTGTGCTACTTTGTAAGCTATATTTTGTTTCTCCTCTTTATTTTTTCTTCTTAAATCCTCCTCTTCTTAGCATGTAGGTGTAAAAAAGCTGTAAGAGAACTGTGACCAAGTTAACTGTGAAGAAGCAGCTTTCATTCTTTTAATTGAGTTTTAAAATTACACAAGTGACAGGAATGTGTTTTGAAAATCTCTGAATGATATGTAGCAGAAAAGAGCCTGTGGATTCAGTTATAAAAAAGACTGAGAAACAGTTTTATAATATGACAAATCGGAATTAATTCTGGCATTTCCAAAACGCTACCAGGAATTTAGAGTTGTGAGGTTCATCAGTGCTCATTTTTTCTTTTATGGAAACCTCTCTATCACAATGCTGGACGTGAAACAGAGACGAGTCATGAAAGAAGGTAGAAAACCCTCTTCCCACTCAAAACATAGTTTATCCAGAAAATTAGAAACAAAACTAGCTTCTTGTCAGTACTGTCAGTGCATCCTCATTCTTCCGACGTTCCGCATGCCATTCTTGCTTTACACTTATGGTTATAATGATTCCTTCAAGAAGTGTGAGATGTACCTGTATTTACATAACCTTTAAATTGATTCGATAAAAATTAGTCTCACACAGCTGAGAACTGACCTATGCCGTGGCTTTTGGTTGTGTTTTTTGGCTGTGCTGTAAAGATCAAAATGTTCGTTTATGAAGCTTTCCGAATTAGTTTGCACAATTAAGTGGTGCAGATGCATGCCTGATTTTTAAAACCAGTTGCTTAAAATACACGTCAGAAATTCTTTGTGAACCTCTCATTACAATTGCAATGCAGGTTTCCTTTTCATTCATCAACAAAATGTTAATGTTAGGTCTTCTGTAACTACCTGACACACGGAGATACTAAATTAAGATCATCATACCATTTGACACACATATTAAGGAATCAGATGGAAGCATTTGTGCCTGAATAATTAATACAATCAAATGGTGCCAGGAAGAAGAAGTAAGCTAAATTACCTGACCTTTCTTGAGTCATCAGATTTCATGTAATTCTTCTTTGCTGAAACCACTTGCATTTCCTCTCTCATCTGGTAGACCAGCTTTATTCCTGAACTGAGTAGAAAAGAATTCATGTCGGTAGGGTTTGGTCTTTTATGCTGTTACTGTCAGATCTCGTGCAGTGTGAACTGGTCCTCTCAGACAGATCAAGAGGAAGACGACGAGCTCCTGATCTCTGAAAGGGGATGAAAATACAGTGCCTTTAGGATTGATATGCCAAAAGAAAACGGTTGCATGTCCTGATGTAGTTCACAGGGAGCCGTGGTTGCCTATTAAGTATTTTTCATTATCAGCTGAATAAGATATTTAGTTGTTCTTTCAGGACACAAAAAAAAAAAAAAGAAAAAGAATAAATAGGTGTGCTAGTGATCTGGGCTGTTTATGATGTGTTGCACCCAGAATTGCCCTCTGAAGTAACTGCATTTCTTCTTAGACATAGTAAAATCTACCCAAGCCTAAATGAGGGCAGGATATTTTCACAAGTGGAGGCTCATGGTGGGAACTGGCAAGTGGCTGTTAATGGAGTGGCTCAGGACCCTGTGCTCAAGGGGAATAATCCATGGTAGAGAAAACTGCAAGGGTAAAATGGAAGGGGAAATGGAAACATCTGCAAATATGTGTTAATGTCAGTTATCCCTGTATCCTACATGAAAAGCTCCGAACAGTCTTCTCACCGTGGTAAGAAGGGGAGGCTCAGGGGAGACTCACTCTCTGCAATGCCCTGAAAGGAGGCTGTGGTGAGGTGGTGTTGGCCTCTTCTCCCAGGTAACAGCAATTGGACTAGAGGGAATGGCCTTACGTTGTCTCAGTGGAGGTTCAGGTTGGATATTAGGAATAATTCTTCTCCAAAAGAGCTGTGAGGCAGTGGCACAGGCTGCCCAGGGAGGTGGAGGAGTCACTGCCCCTGGAGGTGTTCACAGACTGTGTGGACGTAGCACTGAGAGATGTGGGTTAGTCGACATGGTGGGGATGGGCTTATGGATGGCCTAGGTGGTCTTTCCCAACCTTAATGACTCTAGGATCGATTCTGTGACTCACCTGGGCAGAATTACTCTTTTTGATTGTTTCAGGCATAGCCGCGAGAGTTGTCCAGCTCCTCCCTTTCTCTCTCAAGCAGCCTGTTCTCACTCCACTTGTGGGTGTGCTTGCGTGGCTGTGCGCACACACTCAGTGTCTTCCACCGGCTCTTTTTTAAAAGAGTTTCCCTAAACATTTCTCACCAGGCAAGCTGCAGCCAGACAGACAACGAGAGCTACGTAAGAACTGACGACGAGGAGAGCTGCTTTCGGACAGATGATGAGGAAAGCTTAGCTGCAAACTTCACAGAAGAATGGAACCAAGAGGTGCAGCGTCTCTTGAAAAAAAACTCACATAACTAAGTTCTGAGGACTGTAGCACAGTACTTTTGTTCTAAGAGTTGTAGTTTGTAGGTGTGTGTTTTGACAAAAGACTTTCGTTTAAAGCTAACTTATATTAGCTACATCTTCTGTAACATGGCTCATTACCAGTGAAGAGTACAGACTGAAGCGCGTACTGCTGTTACAAAGGACGGCAGTATTAATAACTCACTTAAACCCTTTGCACATGATATTGAACCTGTTCAGTTTACAATGACGACGCTGTTTATAGATAGAAATTTGATTTCTGAGTACTTTGAGATTTTAGTAGATCGGTTTACTGTACACTGTACATTTTTTTTTTCCCACAGAAGAAATGAAAAGCTGCGATGACGCATTAACACCGAACGGTTATACTCCTGAGTGTGTATATATCTAGTAGCCCAAAAATCAAAGTACCGGACTATCTTTGCAATTTGTTTGCAAGTCTTTAAATTAAGGCTTATACAAAATGTACTAAAACAATAATAATAACATAACTAACAATAACAGTTTTAAAAAAATCTCTAATTTAGGGCTAATGTGTAACTTAGGAATGTTTCTTTCGAAATAATCTTAACAAATCAGCCATAGAAGTTAGTGTAAATATTTTTTTTCCAAATAGATATCATATACAAAAGGTGACATTCAAATGATATAGAATCTAGTTTTTAAATCAGCACAGATCTTCTTAAAACTGTGAACTATGTTTTGAAATACTCGTTACTAAAGCTGTTTATAAACCACAGGTGCCATAAGATCCCTGAACTGACTGATGTTATGTATAATCTTCCACGGTATTGTTTCACTGATGTTTTAGCTTTAGTAAGCATGTGTTCAACAGATCGTCTCTTTCCATTCCTCTGCCCCTCCGACTCACCCACTCCATTACGTTATTTTTGAGGCCTTCAGCTTTAAATGTACAGGCTTAAAGTGCGCTTGCAACTGTTCTCTTTTGATTTCCGAATGTGTATTGCCTTAGCCAGCCACCAGATGTTCTGCATGCACTCTTGGAAATGTGTGGTGAGACTCTTTCAGAGCTGGATGGAGAATTAGCTATCAGTGAAAAACACAAGAGAAGCGGTGGGTTTTCTCGAAAGGACGGGCGTACAGTTACAGAATTGGAGTTTTGTCCGTTTTTGTAACTCGAGTGTAAAGGCATTTCAGGAGAAAGGGGACATCATATCCGGCTGTTTGGGATTAGGAAGTGAGACTGCTAGCTACGAAGTGTTTGCTCAGCTGTTACTGCAAACCGAGGGACAGTTCTGAGCAGGGACAGACACAAAATAGCTGGAATATCCCCCACACAGCATATTGCTTGGAAATAAAGCTTGCACCTGTATGGCAGGTCACAGACCGTGGCTAGTCTTAAAGCCGTGTCCCTGGAGCCAGCCCAGGGACAGCTAGACTAGAAGCCGGGCAGGAGTGTCAGCACAAGGCAGCATGTCGGATGCACGGCCCAATGGAGGAGCGCAGTGCGTTAGCCTGGGACGACCTCTGGGCGGATGTAATCTTACTGCACCCGTACAACATCGCTGCTTCCGAAGTGACACTGTTTAGCAGCCCTGATAACAGTAACGTTTCATACAGGTATTTCACACCAGCACAGTTTGCCTACAGCAAGTGATCAGTTACCGATCTGGAGCAGGTGAACATGGTTTGTCTCTCCTCTCTTTCGTGGTTACGTGATTGTGTGCTGCCATATTTACGTGAGATTGCTGTGTAGCTCAGCCCTGTTTGTTCACTTGATGCTTGCGTGCACTCTCAGGCTTATGGCTGTTTCCCTGGGCACAATGTGTTAGGGGATGTGTATCTGTATGAAAGAGCTGCTGCCATCTTTCATATCTCATTATCGCTTATGCAGATCTTTTATCCATACCTCCTTACATATCTGGGCTTGGTCTCAGACATCCAAACAGATTCTGAGGCATCCAGATACCCTCACGTAAACTTTTCACTTCTGCAGCCACTGGTCCTTTCCCTGGGATATGTGTTGGCCTGGCAAGGCTGGTCCCGTATCCTGATGCCCCTCCTCCAGCCTCCTCTCAGGAATGGGTGAGCCTCCACTAGTGCCTAGCACTCCACATTTAGAGCTACTCCAGTGAAACCGTAGATGTTGCTGTCAGCTCAGGATTCCAGTTGAACATTTCCTGAACGGAGATAGAACAAATAAGTTAGAACACAGCTATGTGCAGTGGCTGACTAATTCAACCCGTGTCATGTTTAACTGTACCCAGAGTAGTAGCTCCCTCCCATCATCTTCATGTCTGTGTGATCATTATCACTGTGCTTAAAATAGACACAGTAGAATAAATCCATCGCAAGGGCTTCCGGACTAGGAGCAATGAGGGAAGCTGGTGGATCTCATGCCCTTCTGTCAGGCTGGTGTCAGTGGGGCCATCCCCAGCAGAGCTCTCGGTCCCTGCCGCCCTGGAGCTCCGAGATGAAGCACCTCTCACTCGGCTCTCCAGACATCTATTTTGAGCATTTCCCAACTGTCAAGCTGGCTACATATTCACCCAGCTGGTCTTTGTCTGCTTGTTGAATATTATTTTGATTGTGGTTTGCGGTCATTAAAGCAAACAGAGTTACAGAAGAGGTCTTCGGCGGGGGCCTTTTCTTAGCTCCCAATGGCCCACCACAGCAGTCAAAACTCTGGGTGGTTTTACTGTCACTGGAGGGAACCAGTGGTTTGGATTCAGGAGACAGGGATGTGAAGACGTATAGGGTCCTCGAATGTCCAAAGCGAAGGTGGTGAATGGGTTGTCTGTAAGTAGTAATGTTAACTAAACTGCATAAAAAGGTGTGTGGCCTTTGTTGTGATATAATATGTATTTTCTTATATGCATGAGCCAAATTGTTGCATCATGATTTATCATGTGTGTCTGCCTTTACTTTTGGTCATCTTCTCCCATCTTTATTGGTTCTTGGCAATTACTGTAGATAGACTTTGTAAATATTGCAACCTCGGGTTGCTGTAATCACCTTGGTTCAATTCAGCAGGCGGAGCTGTGAACAACAAGCACTCCACTGCGTCCTGAAGGCAAAGGGCATTTTTACCTTTGAACCAAAACCAAATGTACGAAGAGTTACATCTTGAGGCTACTAACTGCGAGACATTTTTAAAACTACTGTACTTGACACCACTTGAGACAGATACGGAGACACTAAAGATGTCACAGTATTCATTGGTATTGTAACAGAACTGCTATCGTATGGGTTTTTTTGTATTGCTGTTAAGTATTGTTTTGTGTGTGTGTGTTGGAACCTACTGGGGACATGTTATATTTTGAAGTGATTAAACTATTTAATTGTGTGTCTATATTTTGGAATGGAATTATTTCTTCATTAAAAAGATTTTTAAAAGTAACGTACGGAGCATCGTGTTTGTGGCTTGTTTTCCTTTCGAAAGCCCACAGAGCCCAAGGACAGGTGTTTTCTGTAGTTCCCCTGTGGTGCTGCGAGCAGCCCTTGAATCATAGAATCACGGAATCATGGAATCACTCAGGTTGGAAGGGACCTCAAAGATCGTCAAGTCCAACCGCAGCCTAACCATAGTACCCTTGCTAACTGTCTAGCTAATTACAGCAGAGTGGGCTCTCTTAGAACGAAAGTGCTATCAGCGTGTCAAAAATATCCTGTAATTCTTATCACAGAGTGAAATGGCCCAGTATCTGGGAAGTGGATAAAACCCAGTCTCCTCCTTCCAAGCTGCCTGCTGTGGTCACCTATAAATCAGTGAGGTTTATTTGCCCTAATTCCCCTGTCTGCACGGTGGCATTCTTCAGTAAAGGTGATCATTTTACATTGTAAACTATTTGCCAGATACTCTGAACTTTGCCTCCACAATCCCAGACCAAATTCATATTCTCGGGATTTTAATATGTGATGACATATTGTTGGCTCACGAGGATAACTCTGTTTTATCCATGCTTAATCTCAGTTTGCTGTATTTCTTCCTAACCCACAGTCAGCCTGTGGCCTGTGGGGAACAGAGGAGCCACTGGAAACTAATTTATAGGCACGGGCTGTTTTCCTGTTGCCTCTTGGTTATTCTACCTTCAGTTTCCCATGAGGAAAATAGACTCATATCGGAAGGAATAAATTGGTTTCATTTGCTAAAGGAAATGAATAAGAGAATAAGAGTAGAATAGAACGAGAGTAGAGTAGAATAAGAAAAGAATAAGAATAGTTGTCTTTAGGTCTGGGAAGGTGTAACCTTGTCTACATCATTTCTAAGTTAGATGACTGAAAGCATCTGGAAGTCTCTTAAGAGCATCTGGGAGTTTAATTCAGCAGCACCGGGATTGACGGATGCTCTTCCAAAGCATGTCTCAGAGGCCTGTTGCTCAGCAGTTGCCTCATAAGCAGTCCTTCATGAGGGGTGAAGCCTTTGGCATTCTGTAAGAGAACACTGCAGAAATGTGAGGTTAAGTATATCACCGAAATGGGTTCAGTGAGGGAGGGAGGAGAAATCTCACATCTTTTCCAACCAAATCTGAGAGATGGAGCTAACATAGAAGGGAAGAGAAGTAGAAGGGGTCCTGCAGGTCCATTGTGCAGGCTTTGAGATAAAGTCATTACTGCTAAAGCTTAAAAGAATGGGCTGTGTGGAAGAGTAGCTGCGTGCCTTGGAAGCAACCAGAGGAGGCCATGGTGTTTTCTGCCATTGACATGTGACCTTATAGAGTGTGGTTTACTGTTTTCATACAACACAATTCACCACCAGCAAATTGGTTTCCTCATGACTGACTTTTTTTACAAGACACTTAGCAGTGGGCAGATGGCAGATGTGCTAAGCCTGCCACTCGTTATGCTAATTGCCAGCTGGGAAGGCCTCCCACTACCACTCCTGCTCCCTTGCCTCTAACAGTCCAGTCCTGTGTGTAACCTGCCTGGTCTGCAAGGAAAGTAGTGCTCTGTGAGTTTGTTTTGAGCAGCTTTCTTATTGCCGTGTGGTTTGGCTTGGGTGCATCAGCTTCTTAAAAAAACACACGTATGGTTTCCAGCATAGGGATGTAAGGCCTGCATTGCTTAGCCTTCTGCCTGTACCTCCTCCAAGCCTTTGGCTGAGTGTTGGGTCAGCCCAGGAAAATGGCCGCCACAGGCCTGCAAAGCTGGAGGCAGAAAAATCAGACTCTTCTGTTCAGCTGGGTGTTCACCCTTCCACGTAAAGGGAGTGAAACGGGAGAAGAATGGCAAGCACTGCGTGGTTGTTCCAAAACACCCAACCAGTCCTGCCAGCCCTCTGTGTTTTCTCTCTCCAGCCATGGTATTGAGAATAAAATCAATTCATTTCAATCAGAAGGACTATGAGATAAAGTCGTCCTCCTAGACAAATGTGAAAAAATAATTGTTCTCTCACCTCTGAATGTAGAACTTGATTGGAGTAACTTAAGCCAATGCATTAAAAAAAAAAAAATTCAGGAAGGCAAGGCTTGGATTTCATTGAGCATCTTTGTCAGCTGCTGTTGCCTAGGTATCCATGTTTAACATTCAGGGGCTTGTTTCTAGGAGTCAGGAGCAGCAGAAATAACCAAGTTGTTTCAAAGGGAAGAGGACTCAGCTTTGGTTTGCTGTGTTCACTTCGTTGTGCTGATGTGGGCATTCATTGTCTGGTGATGGCATAGGAGCACAGATACCCTGCAGCGGTGTTTCCCTGGATCGCTTTAGCCAGCGTTGCACGCGTGGCTCTGTGTGATGGCTGGCACGTGTGCACCGTGCATCTGTTCTTGCAATGCTGAACAAGAAGCAGCACTTCAGACTGCACAGTGTGAGTCACAGAGCAGCTCTCCTGCCCCGTTTGGATGGGTCGGGTTGCTCTCATTTCCACTGCAAGGGAAGGTGTGTGAGCTGCCTTCCCCTGAGGCAGGGGAGAGCTGTGCTGTACGTGCCCCTCACACCAAACTCCCAAGGCAATTGCACAGCTCCAGCTAGGTGCCATCTCTGCTTTCATGGCACTTGGCAACGTTACGTGGCTTGTGAGATCCCAGTGGTGTGAAGGACCTGGTTCTACCACTTGGCAACCACCAAACCCTCTGGCCTTGGCTTTGTATTTTTGGAGTGAGCAGCTGCTGTGGGGGACATCAGAACCCCACCACACCAACTGTGGAGGTGGGATGAAGGGGCAAACATGAAGGAAATATTAATTAAAATTAAATATATATGTGGTCATATGGCATAACTAATGGGGAGCTTCAGGCCAATTTAATTTTAAGATTTCAATAGACAGCAGCTATCAGCCATACATGCTCACCCCTTGGCCTCGTTTGACCACAGGGCATAGTATAATGAAAACATGGATGTATTTCACTACCATTTAGCAATGCCATAGCTGAAACTCCAGGGAAAACTATTTTCAATATACCATATACCTACAAGAGATAATCCAGCTTGCTCTAAAATTTATGGAATGAATTCTAGGGAGTTTAACCAGACCCAGCACTTCCCCTCGTCTGATTCCTCACAGAGGCATGTGGACTTGTGTCTGTCTGCGTAAAGGTAATTGTGCTCATGCAGCCCAAAGCTGACAACTAAATTACTGTTCCAGCATACTTCCAGAAGAAAGCTTCAATGGCAACATTGCAGCCTGGTTTCTTGGACCAGCAGTTTGAAAAGACAGATTGTTATGCAAATTCCCTTTGGAAATTATTAACGAGCAATGCTGGAAAACAGAATCATTTTTAAAAGGGCTATACATTATTGTAACCGTGTTCTGTTTTTGGTTATGTTGGCACAGAAATTGCAGGCCTATGAAGTGCTTATAGTAGAGTGGATGGGTATTTGGATAAGGAGGGAAGATTTAGACTGGAAGGAGGGAAGATTTAGGATGGATTTCAGGGGGAAGTTCTTTACTACGGGAGTGGTGAGGTGCTGGAACAGGCTGCCCAGAGAGGCTGTGGATGCCCTGTCCCTGGAGGTGTTCAAGGCCAGCTTGGATGGGGCCCTGGGCAGCCTGGTAGTATTAAATGCGGAGCTTGGTGGCTCTGCCTGTGGCAGGGGGGTTGGAATTCATGATCCTTGAGGTCCCTTCCAACCTGGGCCATTCTCTGTGTGTAAATAGAAGTCTTCTTCATACAGTGCAGTCCTAAAAGAGGTCTCAAATATTCTCCAAAATCCAGCATTGATTGAAAGTGTGATTTCTCTCTGCTGTGAAGCTGTAACATTTCTGTTCTGGAAGCACTTATTTTCACCAGCAAGTCGGCACTGTTCAGAAGTGAAGTCACACTGTTAATGCTGGGGATACCTTGCTCCCACCAATCCCGTTACTTTTATATTTTCTGCCTGAAGTCACACAGTCATGCAAGGTCTGGAATCTCACAGAACCTACAACCCCTGAAGATCAGTAGCTAGGTAGGGGTGCAACATATCTCACAAGAAGTCATCTCACAATGCTTACAACTTTGTTTCTTTGTCTGCAAAATTTTTGCAGCTACAAGAGCAGGTGTACCTTTAAACTAAAGAAGGGCAAACCAGGGCAAGGACCTACTCATTTGGAAATGAATGCAAGGATCTACTGAAGATGAAAGTCTTCTTTTTATCAATAGGTGTGCCTGTTTACAGGGGTTAAACTTTCTATCCTAGTTGAAATTGACCTCAATTACTTACAGAGTTTATTTGTTTATTCATTATTATTTCTTGTTTACCTGTGACATAGTAACACTTGCAAAAAAACTATCAATACAAATCCAGTCCTCACAGAGGAGCATTGGGCTGATCTGTTACCGCTGATCTAAAAAATAGAACTTGGAAGCACGGATCAAGGCCACTGTGACAGTTAGTTGGTTAGTTGGTAGAACGTGGAGGAAGTTTCAGCTTTTCATGTCTGAAGAATCTAAAAAGCAACATCCTACAGACTTGAAACCGTAGAAATCACAGTTGCTTTTGTTTTTGTTTTTTTTTTAAGTGCAAACCTGCAACCATGGAAGTTGGAGGGCGTGGAAAACTCATCAAATAACTACAGAAAATACAGGGAGACGTGAACATGTATGCACATCTTAACAGTAGTCATTGGCACATCTGCCTCCTAAAACAGCCAGCCGCGTTCCCACTGACCGCTGTCTCCTGGCTTTTTGTGCTAGCAAATCAGAAATTAAGTAGTGAAGTTGTAAAACCAGAAGAATTCAAGAAAAATAATAAATATTCAATAAAGCAAACTCAAGCTGCTGAGGTTCATTTATTGCAGATAAGGGCATTCCCATAGAAAGGAATAGTAGGAATGGAGGAATAGTGCCACATTTTTCATGACAAACAAAAAACCCTGACATGCACAGATTTTTGGCATGATGTGAGGCTGGGATTTTGAACAGCTCTTTTCACTGCATGTGGAGACAATAATCCTAGCGCAATATGAGCCAAGTACCTGGCATGCTGCACAGTTTTTCAGCCATCGTCTCTTTTCACTGCACAATCTCAGCCACTGTATAACCCAAAGGCAAATCTTGGTCTCTTGGTTTGCTCTGTCTTCCTACAGGGGATCTAAGGTGTGGTGGTAAGGGAGACTGGGAAAGAGTAGAAATCTCTTTGGAAATAATTTGAAGCATTTCCCTGAGTTTTCATGGGCAACCTGTGAAATCATGCATAAAGGGTATTAAAAACATCCTTGGGCAGACAGTCGTATATAAAGCCCCTCTGTTAACTTTCAGCTTGTGGCCAAAAAGTATCCTCGCTGCCATGGCTGCATTTCCTCTTCTCCTTCATGCTCCTAATCTAATAGTTGTTCATTTTCCAACATCTCTGAGCAGTAATCCATCCCTGCCGTGCTTTGTCATTCTCCAGGCTGTGGTCAATGCAACACATCCTGCATTTTGTCCTGGTCACAACTGGTGGGACACAGCTGGACAGGAGCAGTCTCCTCACTCCTGGGAGACAGCAACCAGCCCCAGTGTGGCCGCTTCCCATTCTTTCTCCATCCCATGGTGCTGGGCTGCACCAACAGCTATAACCAGGACTTACACTTCAGGGCATTCCCCGAGGGTTGGAGAGGGAACTTCTTCTCACCTCGCCACCTGACTTCTGAAGGGGATTCTTTCATTTCCCCCCTCACATGGGACAAATCCTTCCCAGAGAGGTGGCATTTAGCTTAACATTAAAGCTCAGTGAGGCTCACCAACGTGAACTGCAACCTCTGGAAAAGAAAAGATGAACTGTTTTTCCCCATGCTTTTTGATATTTATATGATGCAGCAAAGGCCTTGACTTTGATGGCTTTGAAGTGTTTCTCCCTCAAGAGTGTCTTTGTTTTCTGCCTGAGACATTTATCTCTTGTCTAGCCTTGAAAATGCTGGTGTCTGGAAGCTGGAAAAATTACAGCTTCACAAGAGCTTCAATGCCAAGCAATTAGGGAGGAGCTTAAGCCAGCCTGTAAATTCCTGGGGTTGGCTGCAGCCATGAGAATATATCAACTTGTGCAGGCTTGGAGTCACTTGTGGCACAGCACTGGTACAAAAGAGCAGAGGTGCAAATATAAAAAAGCCTTTTGTGCACTTGTTTCTTCTCCCAAGTGCCTGCTGTAGTGCAGTGATGAATTAGCATTTTATAGGGTACGCGGCACTCATTGGCACTTGTGGCAGCTGAGGCTCACACCTGCAGGAGCAGAGGGAGGCAGGTCCACATTCACTGCTGCTCTGAGGGCAAAGGAAAAATCACAGAGGGCTTTTCTTTTTCAGAAACTTCCATTTAAGCCTTTGAAATGCACCAGAATGGGTGATCACAAAGAGCCACAACACCACTTTGAGATACTTGTCGTGGTAGGTAACCACTGCAACCTACTTGAATACACTGTTTAATTACTCTGCTTTTCCAAGTTGTACAGTTTTAGCACCAAAACGTGTGGATTATTTTTTCATTTTATAGACTGAACACTTACTCAAGTGAAAAACAGTTGTAAGACAGAAAAAATTTCTTTTCAGAGAGCTTTTTTTGTAATTAGTAACAAGAAAAGCTTGATGAATGGGATGGAAGGGCCATGTGAAGGAAATTTCTAGCTCATTGCTTGAATAAGATCTCCAAGAACCACAGGTAGAACTGCTCTCACCTCAGCTTAGAAAGAGACAAAAATGGTGAAGTCTCTATTAATATTTCTCAGCAATATGAGTAAATCAGTGGAGTTTCCTGTGTTACAGCACTGTATCATGATCCTGCCTTTTAATTTTTGTGTGTGCCCCACTCTGCACGACCCTTTGCTGGTGGTATCGCGATAATCTTTCATAATGCACAAAATAAAATAAGCAGTGTTTGTTCACCCTTCCTCTTTAGCACAAGGATTAAGAGATTTTCAGTCATCTGTGGGGTCTAATATTGCTTCCTTACAATGTCAGTAGCAGGCAGGCCCCAGCCCTGCTGCAAGACCCCCACCTTAGGCTCTGCAGAGTTGGGCTCTCTGGTTAAGACCAGCTACATTTTCCCCTTCAGATCTCACATCAGATAGAGTGTATCCAAGCAGCCCCTGGTGTTTCAGGCCCTTATACAGTCTCCCAAGATGTACTTCCAGGGTACTGCCAGTGAGAACAGCGTGGCTGCCCTGCTCCTTTTGTCACCACATTGGACCCTCTTTCCTCAGAATGAGGGGGAACACAGGCAAAGCTGACGTAACAGAAGGCAGCTTCTCACTTTGACCATTTCAAAGGTTGGTCATTTTCTCAGCCAGCCTGCAGCTTACTCTATTCTACGCATTGATTTCTGTGTTCCTAGCAGAATCACGGTAGAGATATATGATTTAAACAGCGCTCTGTATGGAGAGAGGGCACGGTGCCATGCCTTGCTGTGCCAGCTGCCCTTCTGTCAGCTCTCAGGTCTCATTCCCCCAAGCTCTCCCCGGGGAGCCCTCTGCCACCTGCACCCCATCCTTAGTGCTCCCAGGAGGGGCTCTCGGCACAGCCCCCACCCTGCTCTCCCAGCACAGCACTGTTTATTTTGGCCCCTGTGCTCAGCTGCTCTGCTGGGTGACTTGCAGGCAGAGGGTCGGGGTTGTGCAACCAAAAGCTAATTAATTAGATCAATCTCTCGGGGCCTGTTTGTAGGGGAAAACACTTTCTAGTATTAATTTGCTTCAGTAACATAAATGCTGTCTTTCTGGCTCTGTGTTCGCAGGCACGGTTCCATGATTTTCACACGGCTAAGAGGACGGACGGTGCAGCACACCCCTCAGCCCAGGCTGAGCCTTTGAGCCCCTGCTGCCTTGTTAACCTCAGTGCTACAGCTCTTATCTAAACTCTGATCTAATCCTATTGACACCAGATACTACTATAATTTTTATATAAAATCCGCTCATATGCCACGTAACATTCCACTCTGTGCATTGCAACTATCAGCCTTATCCCCACTTCTTGCTAACTCCTCCTTCCCTGTGGATCTCCTCACTGTTACCTGGGCTGCAGCCCTGTTGCATGCCCACCCCCAGGACAGCTCTTCTGCCTCTGCATCTCCTGGGTAGCTCCTGGCCCTGCCCTGTGTCCCCAGCCCTGAGAGCAGAGCAGCCACACCATGCTGCCATTGGCATCAAAGGCACGCAGCTCTGAACATCCAGCTATCAAACTAAACGTGGGATGAAATAGGGCAGGAAAACTTTTTCTAGCTACTGACCTGCACCTAGCAGTGCTCTAGATGGTTCTTATAGACACGAGTAGTATGTACGTGTTAAAACCAGCATCATTTGTGAAGGCTGAACTCACTTGCAAAGAATAACTGGGGTCTCGGAAAATGCTGTCTTTTTACTGCTCGTTATCTGCTCTGAGTGATCAGAAACCAGTGCCTGCTAAAAGCATGGAAAGGCAGACCCCACCCAGGGCTGCTGCTGTTCACCCAGTTCAAAGTCCCGCAGGAGGTGTGGCATCCAGTACCGTGTGGGCATGGTGCCCTGCAGAGCCTTGGTGTCTGCCAATTACCTACCTGCCAAAAGCATCAAATGCCGTAATATACATGTACATACATAGAAGTTAACGGTTAAACAGCTGTGCTGTCTCATCTGCCCCGGTGCCTGGCTGAATGAGTCCTAAAGAAAGCCTGTCTCCAGTGTGAATGGGAGCAGCCGCAGTCAATACTGACACCTCCAACAACCGTCGATGTACAGTAGGCGACATCTATCAGATATGATGATTAAGAGATCGGCTTTCCCAGCCATGACCCCAATTGGCCAACAAAGATGCAGAGTGTGGGCACCAGAGTGACTGCATCTGTCAGGGCATATTAGCTCTGAGAAATCATTACCCACCCTAGGGAGGAAAATTAGCAGAGTAAACCATGCTCCCCTCCCCCCGTTCCGGTGTGAGCTGTGTGTAAATGGGGCTGAAAGCAGACAGACGGAGCAGAGCACAACTTTCCTCGCTGCTGGGCAGCCATTAACTTTCAGGTCTTTTCCTGCAGAGACAAAAGGCAGTGAGAAGGAAGTTTGGCAAGAGTTATTATTTTTTTTTTTTTAAGAGAGTTTCTCCCAGCCTCCTCAGCTTTCCTTTCATGAGAGGTGCGTTTGGGAGACCTGAATGCTCCTCCTTCCTTCTGGATTTTGAAATCATTTTCTTTGAGCAGAGATCGCTTTCAGTTCAAACACAGCGCACAGCGCTCTCTGCAGAGGTGAACCAGCAGCATTAGCTCTGGTTAAAGTAGGGAATGAAGAAGTAGGTGAAGAAGTAGGGATGAAAAACTTTCACTAATTCAAGATACTCAGTTCTGCTTTTCAGAGAAGGTACTACACTGAACCTCAGCTTCTCGTTTTGACACATTTCATATTTTGGTCAGGTTATTGTATCAGGCTTTAATATGCAACTCTAGCTGTTGTCTGTGATGCAGAAATCAGAGTTTTGGGGGGCAGGGTGGATGGCTTTGTTGCTCATTTCTGAGGCCGGCAACATTCTGAGCTCGTAGGAGGTGTAATGTTTTTGGTAAAAATATGGAATCTTTGGCACACAAAGTTGACAGATGAATTATATCTTCTTTTGAAAGATCTTGTTAAAGTAATTATCTTTTTCTGTATTTTTGTAATAGCATGATGTTTTTGGAATACTTATTTTTTTTCACGTACCTTATCAGAATATATATAGTATGGAAAAATATATCCGTGTCATACAGTACAAAGGCACATTTCTTCTACTTGGTGGCAGACAAACAGTGATGATGGGGAGAGGCAAGGAGAGAAAAGTCTTTGAAGCTAAAAATGTACTTTTCTGCCCCAGTTGTGTACCAGACTAAAGGTAGAAGATGCGTACTTGTGCACGTAAAAAAAAAAAGCCTTGAGAAAACACTCTGGTCAAAGCCTTGCCTGTGCCAGGTGAGTTTCTCTCTCAGCTTGAGCAAGGTGAGGCTTTGCCCCCATCTGCACCTACAGTTCCTGCTGCTGGCTGCTGGGCTCCTGGGGTCTCACAATACAGGCGGCATGCCCAGGATCTCAGTCATACCAGTAGATCACTCTGATGGAGTGATCCTGACCCACGGTAATATCCTCAGAGCATGAAAAGATGTAATGAGCAAATTAAAAGCATTTCAGTATCCTAGGTACATATCAGTGCTATTCCTGTATTTGATGCTGATTTCCTGGGGGGAATGTGTGTATCAGTGAATCTCCATGTACACCAACTGCCCCTTGACAAGATGGAGCATTACACCTTTCCTCTTCCTACAGTATAATTCAAGTATAAACAACACAGTGCAGCATCCAAAGGGTCTGTTGTCTCTTTCCTCCTTCTCTCCTTCGGTATTTTGGTTCCTGTGTTACTGCCAACTGTCCTGAACTTTAGTCTTTATATCATGATGCTCAAACTAAAATCTAAAACATGATTCTCAACCCTAAAACTTGCATGATTTTTACATGTTACACTGTGACCACTGTTTGCACGGATCTACATTTTCTTTTTTTAACTATTCTATGCCCATGTCTGCATTTTCATCTCTTCAGATGTAAGGCAAGCTTGGGTTAAAGCCCCAAACTGAAGAGACATCAAAATTTCAAAAGCTGGATTTACGATGCCAGGTTTTTGCGTGGGTAAAATCTACTTGTCCAGATTAGAAACTGTGGGAGATGAAAAACCTTCTGAAGCAAGCACATGCTTTGTTTCCTGCGCTCAGATTGGACAGGAGTCACAGTACAGCTGGGCTCCGAAAAAATCAAACTTCCAAAGGTTCAGAAGTGCTTCTGAGTTCTGCAACACAAATGCAGCCATTGAAGTCCAGCAGGGATTTTCAGGGAAATTGTTCGGATCAGAAGTGGTGGGTGAAACAGAAGATCCCCCCATGCATTCCTGCAAGATACAGTAGGAATCTGAACTGGAATGAAAACTGGGGTACGATCACGATATGGATTTGGGGGGCTTTGTTGAGAAAGTCAGAGTTGTCCCCAGCTGCTCTCTGCAACCTACTGGTGGTGGTGAAGCTGAGCACACCACTGCACTTGGAGCATGGCTTTGTGCTTACTTCGAGCACCTTTTCTTTAGAAATTGAAGATTATTAGTTCATACAAAATGCTCAGGCAACAGTAGTTTTGCAAGTGAAAGAGAATCCATGGAAATACTTTGAATAAAAACAAATCAGAAAATAGGCCTGGCACTTCTTCTTTTGGCCTCTGTACTCCCTCCTAGTCATTCTTCTGCGAATGAGTAATGCTGGGCGTGGAAGCCCACATTTGTCAATGATGCTGCGTTAACTGTGAAAAAGACAGAACTGTAGGTTAATCTGAAGCACTCGGGAAACTGAATAAACACAGCAGTGCAGTAGATACCATGAGAACACAAAGTGAAGTTTCAAGGCAAGAGAGAAAAGTTCAAATTGAGGTGACTCAGTTGCTGAGTGTTTAACTTGGCCCAGCGAGCGGGTCTGTAAATAATATAGGATATTAATACCCTGGCATATTTTCAGCCATCACTGTTTCTGCAAGGAACACACAACCTGCCACGTATCAATGTGTTTCGGAGGTAGTCTCACCCCAGAATTTCTCCAGGCCTGGCTCATGGCTGACTGAATGTGTGGAAGGCCCCCACTGACTTCCACAGATGTTACCTCAAGGCATGTGGCACGTGAAACACGAATCAGCAAGCATCTGTCACCTCAACAATCTGGAGATGGCCTAAGTCATCCAGGTTTCTTTTGCTGTGTTCAGCCATGTGTTAGATTAATGCAAAACCTGTGCTTTTATTCAGAAAATATTCCTTTGGATGCTCCTGCAATGTCTAGGAGTGAAAAACACAATTTTACACCTGCAGAAGTGGAGGCCACTTAGAAAGCATCTCTTCCACTGCAGCATTTTTAGCTCTCTACTCTTTCTCACCAAATTACTTATCATATTACGTCTCACTGACAAAAACTGTAAGCCTGAGACCACGTGTTGGCTGTCCACTGCTACTGATAGGCCCCATCTCTGTGGTTGACAGACACTTCTCCCCTACAGAGAGCGTGAAAGGGAAGGGCTGAAACTGCCTTTCAGTCCCTTGGCTGCTGACTGATTTTTGTTGGGCAGGGGCATGATGACAAAGAAAAGGCTCAGCCTAAGTCTGAGATCTTTGGACCAAATTTACTCTGGCACAAAGTGGTAACTGCCCTCTTTAGGAGCTGTACTACTATACGAAGTATTTTCACCCTGGAAATTCAATTCACACGCTCTTTCGAAGGAAGTGCACTGCTT
This sequence comes from Alectoris magna, assembly GCA_030625065.1. Taxonomy (NCBI): domain Eukaryota; kingdom Metazoa; phylum Chordata; class Aves; order Galliformes; family Phasianidae; genus Alectoris; species Alectoris magna. Next base: position 42,101,576 of record CM060561.1, on the reverse strand, counting down.
TTCTGCCGTTTTGGGACCATTTTGTTGATAGGAAAATGTGAAATCTTCTGACCTTCGGTACGAAAGAGGAAAACAAGCAAATGCCTGCAGATCTCGGAAACGGATGGAGATGGTAATACCTTCCCCGTTGCTGTGTGCCCCCTATCCCTCTCCTCCTCTGCAGCCCTCCCTTCTGACCTCAGTCTCCACGTGGGACAGGGCTGCGTCTCAGGCCCTGCAGGCCCGCACAGGGCCAGCAGACCCACTGCAGCAATGAGAGCTGATCCTGGAGCTGGGACTTCTGGGGCTTGTGCCGCTGCCATCTTGTAGGAGTCTGGCAGATGAAGGCAGTCATAAGAGGCAGCTGTAGCAAAATCTGTAAGCGCATTGAGGTGCTGAGAGAGGGGCAATGTGGAAAGGGGAAGTCCCTGGAGATGACATAACAGACTCGAAGGGAACAACGAATGCTTTCAGCATTTCCTGGCAAAGTAGTACATGGGAATTATTGAGATATTGGCAATGAAAAATGTATTTCAAACTGTTAACAGTTCTTTTCTCTCTGCGATTTCTCTACAAATAGACCCAATTGTTTAAGATTTCCTTTTTTAAATTAGCCTATAAATGTTTTGCATGAACTCATTTCAGCCTGTGCATGCTTTTGAGTGCTGTAGAGCTGTAGCCTTGGGTGTTTGCTTATCCTGATTTCCTCCATGTTCTTTCATTGCTCATCTCAACAACAGAAGTTATTTTTCTCCTGTACCTACCATAAGATCAAGCCTGCACAGATAGCTCATTTTTTACTGCTTTGCTGAGAACATAAGAGTGACCACGTAATAGATCCACATTTCAGATAAGAGGGAATGCATTTATTTCCCCAACATATTTCTAGGCTGTTGTAAACCAGTTGCCCAAGGAAGTTAAAGCACTCTCACAATTCACAAAAAACACTCTACACAAATTCTCACAGAACTTTCATGTATTCTACCCATGTTTTACAAACAAAAAAGTGTAGAAGAAAGAGACATCAGTCATTTGCCTTAGCTTAAAAAACAGAAGTTGAAGAAAAAGCAAAGAGAGCATGGAAGGGAAGTGCTGAACATGTTTTGCTGCGACAGAGTATTCTTCAGCAGTGAAGCCATTCTTATCCAAAATGCTGTCTTCTGATAATTAATGAAAGAACACACTCATAAGTTTATGGGGGTGTATTTGTTTCTCTATTTCTATAGTTGAACTGGGTGAGATTTAGATGTAGGTCAAGCAATGAACTCTGCTTGGTGAATTTGTCCTGTACTTACCCCATCTGCTTTTCCAGAGGGAAAAACAACGGCTGTCTGTTTGTCTGTCTGCTGGAGCTGTTATACCCTCTTAATTTTCACTTTCTTCAGAAGTAATTCCTTTTCTCATATTTCTCTAATCGAGTATGTTCTATAGATCAATTTTCATTACACCGCATTCTGCCTCACTAGTTATGAGGAACGAACCATGAACTGTAGACCATATCTCATTGTGGCCAGGGGAGATAATCAAAGAGATGGCTAGTTCTGCTTCCTATCTAGCCTGATAATTTTCAGCAATAATCTCCTTTTTCCTTTCTCCCTTCTGACCCCTGTGAATATGACGTATTAATCAGGATTTCAAATGAAAGAGGGAAAAATAGAGCTACATACAGTACCATATTGCAGTTTACTGTAACAAAGTCATTCAGTGATTCTCCCTTGAATTCAGAACTATTGCAAAGCAATTGACATTCCTAATCTTTTAATTAGAATGTTTTAATTTGACTCATGTGAAGTTACATTTGATAATACATGAACACAAACAGGACATTTAGCAGAGGGAGGTTCCGGAACATATATAAAAACTATCAAAGAGGCTCTGCTGAATCTCAGTACCTTTGAAGAAAGATGTATAGAGAAAGAAGCACGGTTTTATAATGCTGTCAGAGACTTATGTGCAAATCAGAATGGTGCAATCAATTGGACTTTAAGATTGTCACAAAACAGCTGTGAATACTGTTTATCTGCCATCTTTCTCAGACTCTTTTGGCTTATCATAGTACTGGTTTAATATGCACTACAGTCCCGTTTGGGAAACCCAAATCACTCAGAAATCATGATCTTGGTTTGAAATCCATAGGATTAGAGTTCTTTTTACTTGGCTCTGGGAACTGAAAATACAAGCTTCAAAGTTTAAAAGTCCTGAGTATTAAAATGTCTCCCCTTTTCTTCTCTTACTGACGGTTACTGTAAGATCAGAAGAACAGATACACTGGATCAGATTCAAGGTCCAGATAGATCAGGATCCTGTCCCTGGCCGTAACAAATACTACATATTTAGGGAAGAATATAAAAACAGACAGCAATGTAGGTGACATTCTCCTAATACAGTTATCGGCCTTCTGCAACTGCAGGGAATGCCTGGACCAGAAATGGTGTTTTTGTGTTCAATAGCCCCTGAGGATTTTTCTTCCATTAATCTATTTAGTCAGTTTTAACCCTTTCAAGCCATTTGGATCCAGAACATTCTGTGGCAATGAGATCCATAATTTAGATACTTGTTGGGCAAAAAGCACATTTGCTCTTGCATTTTTTCTCAGTCTGATACCCAGAAACTGCATGTTTTATCCCAATTTCTCTAGCTCTGGGAGAAAGCAATCACTCCCAAATGACCCCCTCAGTGCTACAAAGGACGTAATAGAGGTATCTGTCATATGCCCCCACTTGCCTTTTCTCCTGACTGTAGAGAATATCTATGCATCACAAACTGAGCAAAGCTGCCACATCCTTCATCTTCCTGGTCGCTTCTCCATGTAGCTCTTACTTTCCTGTTAAACTCTTCCAGCTGGAAGTGTGGGAGAGAAACCAAATCTAGATGCACCATATATCATGTCATAATGATAAACAACAGAATAGCGTGCAACTCATAACAAAAATGGCAGAAGTTAACAACCCTGAGAGTGGAAGTAGCACTGCTGACCCATTAGCAACAGGGGAGAAAACACAAGATCTGCTTTGTGTGGTTCTGTACAAGTGTTCTAATTGGATTTACAAGTTCTCTCCTGTAATTAAAAAACATGCACTTGTCAGAGAATTACTATACCTGTTTTGAAATTACAAATCTTATGGAAATGTTGAAAATGTCAGAAACTCCAGTCTGACATGTCAATGGGTCAGCCCACAATGACCAACTAACTAGGAGCTCGGTCTCAGTGTTTTCTCTCAGCTCAACAAACTTTGATAATATTCCCAAGTTTCTGAATGAAATGTTCCTGGTTCAGCCTTGACCTTTCAATTCAAATGTAAGAACTAGGAAAATGGAAAAATACAGATTCTTTTCCAGAATGTTTTCAGTAACTTCTCAGCATATCTGTGCAGTTGAAGTCCTTCCATGCCAAAAGCTGAGATTCGTCATGGAGTAGCTCCAATTACTGAAAAGGTCTTTGAATGCTTTGGTAGAACTTATTGTAAGACTGGCTTAAATCAGCCTAGAGATGTACCACTGCACAGGAGTGTTCTTGCTCTGTGGGTGATAGCAAAGTCTATACAAAGACCTTACTATCGATATCTGCAAACTTTACCACCACTGCTGTGGCCAGATGAGATGAAATCTGGATCCTTTAGTTACTAAACCCCAGACTTTGCTGCTCTGCTTTGAACCAGCCCCTGAAATGGTATGCTGTGTTCCTTCCTTGGGGGTTGTGTCAGCCCCACTTCCTAACCTCAAGTGCATCGAGCAGCCTGACACTGACACACAGATACGTGACCTATACTTCTCTTTTGGGTCATTGTCTGTTTTAATCACCCGGGGAGCTGCAGGGCAGAAGGAGCACAAATGTGTGCATGTAAAGCCTACTCCAGCCCTGACACAGCATCTCAGGCCATGACAAGTCTTATCTTCCTTACAATGCTCACACCTCATGACCCTGAAGGAAGCTTCGTTCTGTGGACAGCTGATTTTGAAAACATAATAGGGTCAGATGGGGAGGACGATTTGAGAAGTTTTATTTTGTTGTGTGGTTCCATTTTTGTTGTTGTTGTTTTTGTTGTTGTTTTTTTTTTAATGTTTACTTCTCACAAAGCACACGGAGCAGTAAAAAGCAACAGCTATTGTTATTATGTATCTTTCTAGGGAGCCTCATTAGTATCAGGGCATCTGTGGCACAGAGAGCTGTGAGTACTATTTGTTTAACTAAATCCTTACAATCAGCCCCTTTCTGGACAGTTTGTAACAAACATAGCTGTGTGCTTCTCCTCTTCCTTCCTCCTACCGCTGCCACTCCTGGCTTTGCTCCCAGACAGTTCTCCTCTCCAGCACAGAAGATGTCCCTTATTACAAGCCTGAACCATCACATCACAACAATTTAAAAAACATTTGTTATAGTAATTTTTTATTTTTTATTTTTGTTCCTGCCTGTTTTGAGGCTACAGTGTACATTCTGTCTCCGCAACAGCTATACCCACATTGGGAGCTCCGGCCCTACAAGCAATACCACAGAAGAGTTATATTTCTCTGCCTGCAAATGGGTAACTAAAAACAGGATGGTGGTTGTAAGAGATGAGAATAATCTGACTTTCCTTATTATCATCATCAGAGAATGGAGGCTATTTGAGAATACGGGCCAACACATTTATGTGTGCCAAATCCTTACAAAATTCTCAAGTTATTTAGGTGTCTCCTTCAATATCAGGATGTTGGATAACTAACTATTTTTGAAGTAAGCTTAACCAAGACTTGCCAAATTGGGTTTTCGTTTCTGGGAGCTTAGTTCTTATTGAAACTCCACAGGCACGGAGCGTGCTGATTCTTCTCAGCTTATTTGAAAATCTGTTTGTTTTCTGCTGTCACTAATAGCTGGGGATGCCAGCTCATCTACAAAGCATGTAGTGAGATGGAGGTTTCAGCTCAGATCAGTATTATGACTGTCAGGTACACCAACATGTCCTTCTGCCTGCTCCTGTAAGCGGAGACAAACATGTTCCAAGGATAACCATGGAATGATAGAATCATTAAGGTTGGAAAAGACCTCTAAGATCACCTAGTCCAACCATCAGCCCATCAGCACCATGCCCACTTAAACATATCTAATAACTAAAATAAATTTTAAATTAATATTGAAAGCATATTTTATACCCCATATGAGCAGAACTACATTTATAGTCTATGTCAATCCCATTATTTTTTTTTTTCTTCTTCTTTAATCAGGGATCTCTATTATCTGTTTAAATACAACCACTTCATAACAGAAATCACCTCACCTGTACTGATACATGAGTTGCCAGTACACAAGTTTCCATCTTTTATAAGCAGCATGCCTCGGCTTCCAACCAAACTTTGAAGGCATAACTTCAATCAGGAGGTCATGATATAGGCGTTTGCTTCTTTCTTGTGTTACTGAGATTCTATGAATATTATAATTTTATGTAAATGAGAAGCAGAGAGCTTTTTAAGTTCAGCAATGATTGTATTTACTCAGGGGACTGGTACTTCCTCGTGACTTTCTTTTTATGGCTCTTCCTCGTGTTTAACTTAAAAATTTACTGACTTGTGAGAGAGAAAGTCACTTGTGGAGGTAGGCATTGCTAATTCAAACCTTTAAGTCCTCAGGGAAATGGTTTAGACACTCGTCATTAGTTTATTTATTACCCACTGTAATGGATGAACAGTTATTGGTTTGAATATGCATTTTCAGATGCCATATTTAATAAAAACTCTCCTGTTATATAGAAGAAAAAAAAAATCATCTGTGAACCACTCACAGGAGATCTACAGCCCGATAGGAAAATGTGTTAATTTTTGTTCTGTTAGTCACTATTATGTGACAAAGCCAAATGTGCATACATGGATAGTGTGCAGAATTAATTTCTTAGAGAACAAAGAAACACGTGGTGGCAGGGTGAACAATGATGGGGTTTTCGATACTCTGCTGACTAGGGCATTCAGCCCCCTGGACTCTTCCTCTATTGTTAGTTTTACTCTTCACGGATTCACTAAGACCTGATCCATCTCTGTAAACACAGTTCATTTACTTCTCACACGGCTTGTTTCTATGGTAATATTAAACCAGGAGATTTTTAGTTACTTATGACTCCTTACTTAGAAATACCAATGTCAGATGTCATAAACTAACCTCTTTGACCCACTGTGCTAACTAAGGGTGTCACTTTGCATCTGGGTAGCACAGTGCTTCTTGCTGTTCTGATTACCCTGAACTACCTCAGCCTAGGAGGAAAAATAGTTTTGTTGAGAGTAGATGGTTCCTCACATTACCCCTTATTTCACTGCTTCTGTTCCTGATGGTGTTGGGAAGAACAGTAATGGTGCACTCCGGCTCCTGTTACAGTGAAATGTGCACAGTATTTTCAAAGAAACATCATCCTTCAAGTCAGATGAGGTGATGCAAAGGAAAACCACTGTAAAGGCAAGATGTGTTCAATATGAGCTTCAGCTCGGCTTTGTAATTATCCTCTCAGGGAGCAGAATTTCTTCCAGTTGTAATAAGGATAAGTCTGGCTTTTCAAAGCAGGAGGTTTCCTGACTTTTACAGGGCTTGGGGGACACCTGCGGAAGGTGAGGAGACCTTGCACGATGGCATCACATGGCAATTAGCAACCATTTTGTCAGATCTTGCTGCTTTTCCTCAGGCAACCCAGCAACCACAGTGGTGTGTAAGGGGTATGGTATATGGGGGAAAGATTCACACTCTGTTAGGCACTATCTGCTCTGCGAGGTGCCACAGACACTGTCTGCTGAGCCATCTGTTTCAGTCCCACACACATTGCTATGATCCCACCTCCACTTAGGTGAAGCTTCCAAGGGAAGGAGACTTTCAGCCTCGCTTTACCATTCCTCACTCTCACAATGTGTTGCCCTAATTGTCACTTGGCAGGTCCCAGCAGCTGGGGGCTGTCCCCATCCACAGATGTTTGACTGTCTGCTTTCACTAAAAAAGGGGATCTATCTCCTTTTTAAACTACTACTACCTTTGCAACACAGTCTGTTGACAGTCTGCTTGGACTGCTGCAAATACCTCTCTAGTATGATGACAAAGATATTAATCTTGAGGGATTTGCTTCTTTCCTGACTTGGGCAGTGACCAGAAATCTTGTAGCACTGGGAAAGCAGCAGCAGGCCTCTCTGAGACTTTCACATTTGAAAGATTCAACCACCCCAGTTTCAGCACAGAAGCAAAATAATTAGCCAGGCTCTCACTTACAATAACATCTTTCTGCAAACTGAATGAAAACATTCCCAGATCCTGAAAGCTTAAGGTCAAAAATGTATTAGAAAAGATTTCTCAAAACAGGTGTGGGCATCCCTGTGTAAATCAGGTATTTGGTACACATTCAAGAAAGCATCCTAGTTAGAAAAGCACTTAGATGTGGCCTAATAGGAAGTGCAGGCTCAGGAACTCTCCTGTAAAGGACCTCGATTGGCAGGTGCTGTTGCATAACCCACAATAAGGAACTTGCCTAGAGCATCTGTTTCTTCAAATGTTGCCAATTCACTAGCAATGAATGCATTTCTCACCACTATCTCTCTGAATGTTCCACCGTGAGACACCCCCCACCCCAGAGAGAACCATTTTAAAAGGCCACGCTTGGGCCTGACCTCATGGCAGTGCCCCTTAAATTAAATGCACTCTTAAAACTCATCCATTCATACCAGTAATACGGTATACCAGGGCCACAGCAAGGTTAGATAAGAGGGATTGCTCTCCAGGGATATTTGCAGAGTGGGCAAATATGTAGATACAGCTCAGAACCTAATTTTTAATGCTGAGACAGGGCTGAGGTAATTACCACTTAACTCTGTTCTTCCCCAAGGCAAACGTGTTAGGAAAGATGTGTGAAGGGAGGACTGCACCAAAAAGTCTTGCTTTGGCCCTGCTAGAAATTACATACTGGGACAGCAGAAAAAGCAATGATTATATCCTGCATGGCTCCTAAACTGCTCTACTCATACCTACCTTTCAGCAATATCACATAAAAGGTGATGAAATCAGCATGCCCTTGAGTCAGACATGTCAGAATTACCCCCCTGCTGATTTATGCTTCACTATAAAATATTAAGAATGACAGTTGATATATCATATCCCTTCTGTTCCACACATGCCATGTAAAATGGGCTGTGTGAATCCAAGCGAACAATCTAATAACCTAGCTTACCATTAATGAATTTCTAGATCTTTTTTTTCCTCAAGGTTTCAGCAGGGAGAACTTCCACAAAAGTACTGTACATCTTGGCATAATAAAAGGCAAAGCTTTCGGAGCTTCCTTCCCTCCTGAAGCTCTGGTCTGTGCACCACAGCTCTTGTAAGGGAGAGATAATAGAGGTGCTGTATTTAATGAGGCCATGTGTGTGTTGAAGTGCTGTACGCCCTGTGGGACCCATGTAAGTCTACCCACTTACTGTGCGAGTGGTGGATTCTAACATGGAACCATAGAATCATGGAACCGTAGCACATCTTGAGTTGAAGGGGACTCACAAGGATCACAGAATTACAGTATTGTAGGTGTTGGAATGGATCTCCAGAGGTCACTGAGTCCAACCCCCCTGCCAAAGAAGGATCACCAATTCCAACTCCTGGCTCCTATGTTCAAGATGAGACCACTCTGCAGAAGGGTGTAGGTTAAGCTGGAGCTGTTGGCTGACTTCAATACCAGTTGCCAGACAATGCAGGGCATATTCTCCTCCTGGTGACTGCATTGTGCTTCCTGGGGAGGAAGGAGGTGTCTGACCAGAGCTACAGGAACACTGGGAGTAACTGGGCTAAAAAGCAAACTCATAGATCAGGAACACCAGTAGAGAAGGTTACTCTTTTCTGAAGATTTCCCCCAGAAGATCCGGGATATTTAGTTGTTATGTTTTGACTGAATGCAATGTTTTGTGGGAAACTTATGGGTTTGGGGGGGCAGTTGGTCAAGGGAGGGAAAAAAAAGAGACTGGAAAGCTTTATTGCTTTATTCCGACTTAGAAGGAAATGCTGTCTGAGAGGAAAAAAACCCATCTTCCAACAGTTCCTGCTGACTGAGAGTTTAACCAGACTAACTGTGACTTTCAGGAAGTGCTATTACTTCTCTTGAGATATTTTTTTTTTTGTCATGTGTTTCCAAAAGAAAAGCTGCAGCCGTACATTATAATAGGGTCTGTTCATTTGAAATCTTCCAGTTCGTTTTAATGGAAAGTATATTGTGTGTGTTGGCCAGTGTAAAAAGAAATAACAAACCAGGAATCCCTTCCTGTAGTTAATGAAGGAGTAAATGAAGAAACAGAGAAACATCTACAAGCGGAAATGCTAAGTTTTTTTACTCAGACAGATGGCTTTGGTGAATGTTTTTGCTGGAAGAATCAGATTTTCCTATGGGTTGTGTCTTGGGGAAGAGCTTAATGCTCGTGGAAGAGCATCTAAATCAGTTTTGCACTAGAGGGACTGACATTCCTTTTGTTCCTTCTTTCTTTACTTGCACTCACTGATGAAAATGATTAAGATAATTAATTACAGCAATGAAGAATGAGAGTGGAAGAGCCCTCCACAGCCATGACCCTGCACTGGATTAGCATCAGAGGGGTTGCAGGGTCAAAGGAGCTCAGGAAAAAGCCTTTGGTAATAAATTACACTGAGATTATGTCCCATAACCTAGCTGCAACTATTCCATCAGTGATTAAAGATCAAATGTAAAGAGCTCTTAAAAAAAAACCTAAAAGTCATCATTTCTTCCTGCGAGGAAAGTGTGGCCGAAGATGGATGTGTTTCCTTTGTGCTCTGCAGGGGCAGATAATTCACCAACCCCTGTGAGTGCAGTGGCCTTTTTTGTGTCAGGGCAGCCCTGACTGGGTCATGGCCACATCTTCAGGTGCTTCTCCCTCTGTGTTTGGAGGAAAGTTAAGGCACAAATGTGTTGCTTTGCCCTTTGATTTCTCAATTTGGAGTCATTTCCTGGAGTCATTACTTGCTAAACAGGAATCCATATGTGAGATACTGAGCAAGTTTTGTTAAGGAGTAACTAACAAGCAACTTGTTTTAGGGACATGACAAATGTTTATTCTTTAAACAGTTTCGGTTCCGGTACTGCTATATCAGTATCAGCATTTATGTGACCCAAACTCCTGTCCACCAGGTGAAGCAAAATCTACTGCAGAGGCACAGCAACAAAGAATGACTGTTTCTGCATCCAGGGTTCCTTACATTGATGTTGATATCTAAGTAGAATGGAGTGGTGGGCAGTGTCTGAGGGAAGGAAATCCATGTTAGGATGTCAACAGAGAGGGCAGCCTCTGCATTAGCACAAATGATCACCATTCCCTTGGACCTCAGCATGAGTCTCTGTTTGTAGAAGTCCTCATAACTTTGCATTCCGAGGTACCTGAAGGATCTGGGAGATAATGTCCACCAGAATGGGCTGTTTTAAGGGCTGACAAAAACCTCATAAAGTTCAACAAGGAGAAGTGTGAAGTCCTGCTTAAAGAAGGATCTTAATGAATGTGCAAAAATACCTGCAGGGAGGGTACAAAGAGGACAGAGCCAGGCTCTTTTCTGTGGTGCCCAGTGCCAGGACAAGAGGCAGTGGGCACAAACTGGAACACGGGATGTTCCCTCAGAGCACCAGGAGCACTTCTGTGCTGTGCAGGTGATGGAGCACTGGCACAGGCTGCCCAGAGGCTGTGTGTGGGCCCTGCTCCTCGGAGACCTTCAGCAGCCACCTGGGAGTGGGCCTGGGCCCCTGCTCTGTCCCTGATGGAGCAGGGTGTGGGCCCAATGGACCCAGAGGGCACTGCCAGCCTCAGCCATTCTGGGGTGCTGTGAAATGACTGCCATGGTGCACTGTGGTGTACAAGACCCACAATGCCCACCACGACCAGCAATGGCATACAGGGGAGCATGTGGCCATAAGTGAGGCCCACACCTCTACCCTTAAGCAGGAGGAGCTACAAGGTGACCTGCAGCTAAATCTGCAGATGACAGGTATCCAGGGGTGGCAGGTCTCCTTATGGGCATTTAGACAGAACATGCTTAAAAATGAAGGGACATTTTTAGGCTTAACTTTCTTTGCTCATCTCTTCATTGCGCAGGCTCCCTTCTGCTCAAAGAGGACAATTAAAGTAAATGTGCCATTCAAGCACATGCTGATGACAAAGTCATGCACCAGGAGCTCTGACACTGCTATGAAGGGTTCCAAGGAAGATCATACAAAAATAGCAAAGCTTTTGATATAAACTCTCTGCTAAGTGAATCCCACTGATGCAGTAAAATCCTTTAGTTGTTCCACAGACAGAAAAATACATTTCATACAAGGACTAAGAAGAAATTTGGCAGTTCTCAAACACTATCAAAAAAACCCTAACCAACCAACCAAACAAACAAACAAAAAACCCCACAGGAAATCCTTTTGACTCTGAATGGGAGGTTTTCAGAGTATTGGCCACTCTGTGCTATCTGAGTGAGAGTACTCATGTTTGGGACACTTTTCCCCTTTGAGAGGTGTGTGAGATGTGGGGGTGCCCATGAACACATTAGGTTTCTGGGCCCTGTTTCATATCAACACATCCGTGCGTGGGGCAGCGATGGCAGCATGGCACTGTCACTGCCTTTCTACTGGGACCATCCAATGGCCGTAAGTCTGGCTCGAGCCCCTGCCCGCACCCCACAGAGCAGGGGGCCCTGCTCCTCAGGGCCTTGGCTTAGGCTCAGGCAGCGGGAAGGCCTGGAGACCCTTGGGTTCCCCATACCCATTGCTGGGCTGTCCTTTCCCTTGGTTCAAAGGGAGAGCAGGTTTGTGCCATGTCTGCTTGGGATCCATGCATCCCCAAGGACACGCGATCCCATAACGCACGCAGTAGAAGTCCCAAAAACAGAGGGACAATCTGGGACCCACACAGCGCTGCCCAGGAGGGAGCTGCAGCCTCCTGGAGCAGACGTGCTGCTTTCCCCTGTCAAGAACAAGGGGCTGCAGCAAATCCAGCCTATTTATGTCACAGCTTTTGAGCTTTCCTCGTCCCCTCCCACCCCGTATTTTTAGTTTGTTTCTTCATCCGAGCCTGTCCCGACTTAACGCCCAGAGGGAACGATCAGGTTCCGTTAAGAGGGAGGGAGCGATCCGCGCCGTTTCCTTTCCTCCAAGCCGCGGTTTACGGTTACCACCACAAAAATAGGAAGAGCATCCCACACGGCCCTCCTCCCCCGGCGCTCACGGCCGCATGACAGAGCTGGAAAACACAAACACGGGGCTCCACGTGGGCAGGGCTGGAACAACAGCCCATCTGCGGCTCGGGACTGAGGCAGGACACCCGGGCTGCCGCGTGTGGGAGGGCAGGTGGGGAATCAAACACAGCGTGCGTGCGTGGGCACCGGGAGGACGGCCGCGCCGAGCCGAGCCGCGCCACTGGGAGCGGTGCCCGCGCGGTTCACGCGACGCCTCCCGAGCGGAGCGGGGCGGAGCGGAGCGGGGCGGGCGGACAAAGCCGCGCTGTCAGCGGGCGGGCGGGAGAAAAGAAAAGCGGCGGCGGCGGCGGCGGCGCGGAGCCGAGCAGGTGAGCTCAGCCCCGCCCGAGCGCCGGGCCGCGTCGTGCCACGCTGGCACCGGGGGAGGCCGAGTGGAGTCGTGCGGCGCCGAGCGGGGCGGGGGCGGCTTTGTGCGCGGCGGGGCTCGGGATAACGGGACCGCTATACCCTGCGGTGTGGCCGGCCGGGGCGGGGAGAGAGGCGGGGGCTGCGTACGGTGTTTGCCGTCACCGTCGGCCCGAAAGTACTTCGTGGAGGGGAGCGAGCGGCCATCCCCGGCTCTCCGCAGTGGGAAGAGGAAAGTGCGATTCTCTCCGTGATTCTCTGTTGGCAGCGCCGACCCCCCTCGGCTCTGCGGGCACGCCTGTTGCCGCCGGGCTGCGGGCGTCCGGTGCAAGCATCACTCGGTTTTCCGTGTTAAACAGTCTGCCGGTAACAGCCCTCTGTGGTGAGTTACGGTCCTTTCTGTACTTTCCTGGCTTCCCAGAGGGATCTTAGCTTTCTCTCCGCTCCCAAACTGGGTAGCGGATGGGATGAGGCCAGTGGTGTAAGCTTCTGACTTCCAATAGTGAGAGACCTGCGGCAGTGAAGGAGGTGGAAACTTCCAAAAAAAAAAAAGAAATATTGCAGCAATTTTCTGCGTGTTTTGCAAGAAGATAAACGCCGACAGAGATGTCATCTCCCGAGTGGAGAGGCAGAACAGTGTGGTGCTCTGTTTGAAATACAGCGTAAGGGCTGTAAGATGCACTCGCTCTCTTAAAATATATTGTCTTTTAAGGTAAAATGAACTGCTTAAGAACTTGTGCGGCAGCACTGCTGCAGGGTGAATCTCTCAGCCAGGGTTCTGATTGCTTCAGTGAAGTGCTCAGTATTTGGAGGAAACGTCTCAAGGGCATCCTGAGGTATTTCTCATTCTGCAGCTGTACACACTGTCACATCAGGATGCCCAGCTCACAGTCCGAGCGCTCTCCAAGTCCCTGGTGTACGTGTCCTTTGTGCTGCCCCTAGCAGGGAAAGCTGGCGGACTGTACTCCATTGAAATACAAACAGTTGATGAATCTGACTTGTCCTGAGGGCAAGTGTGGGTTTCTCCCAGTCAGCCTCAAGTCAAGTATACGGGACCCATACATTCTTCAGCGCTACAAGGAGGGAAGAATCAGCTTGGTAGGACAGCAGCAGATGGGGCAGTTTGCATCCAATAAGCTCGATGCATGTTTCTGAGATACCTACGCCCTTTGGATATGTTTCAAAGACAGAAAAAATCTGGGTATTTTTCAATGACGTCACTGAATGGGGTGTGATGTGCTGGGCTGGCACATGCCGGCCAACTTCCCTAACAGACTAAAAGAACTTCTGGTGTGTCCTTGTGAGGTTTAGTAATTTGGAGTGTTTTATGCTTATTTGAAGTTTTTGGCAATTGGCCTCTTACCACGTGCCTGTTCCTCAAGGTTAAACCTTCCTGTTTTGCTTCTCCAAGGAAAACAGAGGTGCCTGGGCTGTAGCTTTTGGTCCTCAAAGCCTATCCACAAGGACAGCAGGAACAGGGAATGCAGAAGGACGCTTGGAGGCTGAACTGGGCTTGTTCTTAGAAAAGGCTCTGGAAAGACCTCATTGAAGCTTTCCAGTACTTGAAGGGATTTTAGATGCAGGATGAGGGTCAATTTTCACATGGACAGGTAGTGGCAAGACAAAGGGAGTGGTTCTAAACTAAAAGGGATTTAGATTAGATATTAGGAGGAAGTTCTTTACTCAGTGGGTGATGGCACTGGCATAGCTGCCCAGAGAAGTTGTGGTGCCCCATCCCTGCAGGTACTCAAGGCCAGGTTAGTTGGATGGGGCCCTGGGCAGCTGAGCTTCTGGGTGGCAGCCCTGCCCACAGCATGCGGTTGGGGTTTTTGAGGTCCCTTTCAACCCAAGCCATGCTATGTTGAGGACACAGAGATTTTATTCCTGGTTTTCTAAAGTGTATTGGAAACAACCACAGTGACAAATCTGTCTGGCAGCAGGGGAGCTTGGGCAGATATTTCAGCTCTTTGAATTTGATATGTATTGCCTTGTCCCAGTTAACTTCAGTTGTCTGATGTTCTGTATCTAGGTCCTCTCATTGACAGTAAGAATCTCAAATCACATTCCTTTTTCTTTCAGCTCTTACAAGCTCAAGTATTCTAAGCTATTTAAGCATTGTCTCTTCTGGCTAGTGTAAAACCTTGCTTAGATGTTTTAGCATTATTTTTTGACCATTCCTCCAAATGCTAGTGAAATACTCAGAAGAGCAGTTACTTAAACCACAAACAGTGCCTCACACATACACACACCCAAATGGGTAATCACAAGAATTCATCCTCAGTAAACTTGGTGGGGGGGGGGGGGGAGGAGGCGGAGGGGGAATTGATGTAAATTTTGCTAAAACACATCCTTCAAATTTAGCTTTAAATAGCCATTATCCTGCCCCTTTTTCTCTTGCAACATTGAAAGTTTTTAATATGGTTAAGTGTTTTGAAAACAAGCTTAATCCCAGAAGAGGGAGATGCTTCAGACTAACACAATTAGGTGAGTGGAATTTTTCCCTCAGGCACCTCTGGAGAGTGATACAATATCGTCTCAAAAACTGTAAGCTGTGGCTCACAGAGCTGGGCTGGGCCAGTGTTTGTGTGAGGCATGGGAAGGGAAAATGCAGATGGTGCAGAAAGTGCCAGTGGTGAACGTGTCAATAGCACTGCTCTGAGTCACTGGTGGCCCAAAGTCCATCCGCTGCATGATGGCACACGTATTGGTGTTGGCTGAGGCTTCAATGAGATCCTGAATCTTTCAGCACCTTTATATATGTAATTTTATATATGCATGGTGTACGTGTATACAAAAGGCAGTGTTTTTGCTTAGCGAAGCACTAAGTTCAGGATAGCTCCAACTGCCCACATGAATTCCCTGCAGCTTCAGTAGGGCTGCATTTCTCACTGCTGAAACAGTGACTTGATCTGTGCAATCAGTGCACAGCTTTTGTGTCCTTACTGCCATGAGGTTGTCATGTCTTTGCGCCATTCCTGCTGTCAGGCTCCGGGAACACTGTGCACTCTAAGAGGAGTGAAGGAAACTGGGATGCTTGGCTGTCGGAGGGTAGGTGGGGAAAACCTCAAACAGGATATCTTCGTAAAAAGGGATTGATAAGGCTTCATGGATGGTATGGAAAAGCACCGACTAATCTGCATTTGGGGAGGTCAAGTGAGGGAAAGGGGCATGGAAGCAGGGTAAAGAGTGCAGAAAGTAGAAGGCAGGACTTGAACTACAGGTAAAGGATACAGAAAACAACAAGAATGCTCCAGGAAAGCAGTCAGGATAAGTATTTATCATCTTATTAGCTGAAGATGCAGCTGGATCTTGGAGCTGTTTCATATTGCATTTGTCATCGATGGGCTGAACCACATCCCCAGCACACTGTTGTGGGACAGGCAGGATTAAGGGCAGTTCTGGGAGCACTGCCAGCATCAGCAGCCTAGCTGCAGGGCTGCCCTGGGCTATTTTTATCTTGGCTATGCCCAGAGTTTTTTAAAACTCTGAAGAAAGCCTGCCCTGCTGTCTGACAATCCCCATAGCAAGAGCAGGGCTTTAGGTGGGGCAAGCGTGCTCAGATTTGATCAACCACTGCTGTCCTGAAGAGGGGATGATGCTCCACGCTGGTCAGGTAAAGATGGATGACGGAAAGGGGTGATGAAGATGATCCTAGCTGAGCACCTCTTCAGGCCCAGAATCTTCTCTGAGTCTTATGCTGAAAACATTAATTTTCTCCCAGCTTTATTCCATTGAGCCTTGAATGACCCCATTTTATACATGTCCTGTTTGAAGCTTAGGAATAGTTCTAATGCTTTACAGAAGCCTAATCTTTAACCAAATCCCCTCTGAAAATGGCTGACTATGTAGCTTTTCCACCTTGTGGGAAGAAGTCAAAGGTATTTACTCAGACACTTTCAGATATTCAGTACTTAAAAGAATTTGAGTAAACTTTCATTAAGGGATAAAGTTAATAAGGTCCTAATGCTAAGTAACCTACCATTCATGTGAATAGAAAGCTTTCAGGTTAATCTAATTATCAATGCCTAGCAAAGACTGAGTAAAAATAACAAGTTGCTAGAAAATACAATCCTAGATTTGACAGGTGGGAAGGGAAGGAAGATGTAAGATGCAGGTTTATTAGAGGCAATCTTCAGGCAGTGAAATTGTTCTAATCTAGTTAATCTGTTTGTACATTTGATAGACTTGTTAAAGTCGGCAGAGAAGAAGCTGTCTCCAATTTCATCACAGACTTTGGTTGTGCAACTTCTGATGAGAAGTAGACAAGTATCTTCTCAGGCTACTCCTTTTTGAGGAATTTTATTCAAATATGCTTTGATCTGGTAACCATTTTATGTCCCGGTTAACATTAGGCTGAATATAGATTAGTAACAGTCTCTTCAGACAGTTTTATCAAAGGAAAACAATATGTTTTGTTTGGCTTTGTCATATTCAGACTGAATAGAAATGCTATGAATAAACTTGTTCTTGAATTTTCATTGCAATGTGGCACTTGGAACTAACCTTGGATCTCATGACTCATCTCTTCTGGGAATGCAGCATCCCTTGCAGAACTCAAGAATCCAAATTCAAGAACATTTGCAAGCCAGAGGAAAAGACCCAGGCTAAGAGGCAAAACAGAAGCGATAAGAGAATGCTTTTCTTGATTCCATGGTTGGAAAAGACTTCTGAGATCACCTAGTCCAACTATCAACACATCTCCACAGTGCCCAATAACCGTGTCTCTCATCCACATGGTTCTTGAACACCTCCCTTGGGAGGCTGTTCCAATACCTCACCACTATTTCTGAGAGTACATTTTTCCTAATATCCAACCTGAACTTTCCCTGGTGCAACTTAAAGCCATTAGCTCTCATGCTATCTCTTTTCCACCTAGGAGAAGAGGCTGAACCCCACTTCACTATAACCTCCTTTCAGGTTGTTGCAGAGAGCAATAAGGTCACCCTGGGCTTTCTCTTCTCCAGACTGAGCAATCTTATTTCCCACAGCCACTCCCCATAAGACTTGTGCTCCAATCTCCTCACAGCTTCACTGCCTTTCTCTGGACATGCTCCAGCACCTCAGTGTATTTCTTGTAGCAAGGATCCTATCTGATTTCCATCAGATTGCAGTTTTTCAGGCCTGACAGTGCTAAATACATTGTCTTGAAAGAGTACCTGCAAATGCAAGTATTGTTTGGCAGTATTTAGGTCTTTTGGATTTTGATGGACAGATAAATACATTTTCAAAGACCTACAAATATTAATTGCTTTGCTTTCTAACATTAGAAATAGCTCATTGGCAGATAGCATCTGGTTGGTATTAGTAGAAGCATATACACTCAAGGAAAACAGGTGACTTACGTTTGTAATTAAACTAGTCAGAGAGGCAGTGGGTAACTCATACTTCTTCAGGACTGCTGTTTCAACTCCCAGCTACCGCACTGTACCAACTGAGCAAACACTTGCCTTGGCGTTTGGTGCCCCACACAGCATGATGCACAGCAGGTTTTCCTGGTGAGGGTGGGATGACCCACTCATGAAGCTGTGTTCTGCTCCGACATGTTACTTTGCATATCTGCTGTACAGATATGACCAATCCCCATTATTTCCAAATGGTGGAATACTTAAAAACTGACATAAATGTAGCATGCAATGTATGCAGGTTAAACCCTAAAGCTCTTCATTGATTATCACAAACTTTCTTTATCTTCTCATGAATTAAGTTTTCAGCCATTAATATTTGCAATAACTTTTTATAGGCACTTCCCTTCCACTTCTTTCAACTCCATTAATCCCTCAACAGCCTCATGTGCTTTGGTGTCAATCATCATCATGAGAAATGCTTGCAAACAAAATGGGAAGTTGGAGATACAGGAGAGTACACGTTGACAGCTGTTTGTGAAGATCTTTGTGCCTCCTTAGCAAGCCACAGAAAACTTATTAGGAATATACATTCTGTAGGAAGCAAAGGTTACAACGTGCAGCTGGAAATAGTCTGGGGAATGTCAGAGGAAAACTGCCTTTGCTGAAGTTCTGAACAGCAGCTCTTAGTTTGCTGTTTCTTGGAAAATTTTTGAAGTATAGATTAAGTAATTCCAGATTAAAAAACAACAACAACAACAACAAAAAATTGGTCTGAGCTTTCAGCTCTTTCTACATTGAGTACTCTTTTTTGTGCCAGGGAGGAGCCCTGCTCTCATTTAGTGCTGCCTTTTCATGCACTGCACTCCTTTCTCCTACAATCCCTCCTGAGTATGTTTTCACATTCTTTATCTATTTCTCTTCCTCCTAACTGCATCCTGACTGCACCACTTCCTCTTATCAGCAATTCTGCCAGCTTGTTTTCCCCCCCCTATCTCTGACTTTGTTGGGGCAGTAGGCAACCTCCTCTTTTCATCTCTTTTGTTTGCTACGTTTGTACGCTACTGCTGTGGGGTGCTACTTATGACTTGCTCCAATGCACATTTTGGGGGGCGCTTATAATTACCCTTGCTCAGAAAAGCAGATGTATTTTTAAGTCTTTACACAGTACTTGCTGGTAAAAGCCAGATGGCATTGATGGAGGTGGATATTGCTGAGGTGAGCTCCCAGTAAGTGCTGACCCACTGGACACCTACTCGCTTGTTTGCATTCACCTCTTCCAGTTTTGGCTGCTAAAATATGATCTGGTCAACTGAGCTTTAGCAATTTCTCACGGCTGTAACAGCAACAAGTATAACTGCTTGTACAGCTGCAGAATGTTTTGTTTGCCTTTAGAAAATTAATAAAGTAGTTCTAGCAGGCAGTGCAGGTGTGCTCTTGTAGTTGGAAGAGGCATTGGCAATACTTAGAAAATCACATTATTATTATTTTTTTTTTCATGTGCAGGGTTTATTAGAGGCCAACCTGGGGCACAAATTATTTCTCTTTTGGTTTTAGTTGCTGGCTGCTACAGCTCAGGCCATACCGTTTTACCATTTCATGTTTTAGTATTAGAGAATAGCTACTACCAGCCGAAACAGCAGTACCTGTAAAAATTAAAGCCTCTCTGTTATCTCACCATCCAGTATTTCTAAGAGAAGCTGGAACCAAGTCCTAGCCTAGGTACATAGTTCTCTGCACAGAGCACAGCTGTACTTGTCTCCTGATTTTTGCACATCTCTAGTGATGTTCCTCCACCCTTCACTCGCACCTCTGGATTCCTCCACTGTCCTTGAGAACATCAACCCAAAATAAGGAAGAATTAAACCATGGGTGTCAGAGCTAATCTGCTTTGTCATCATTGCTGAAGTGGGTGGAGAGGAAGCCTGATATGGGACCTTAGAGTAGTAGGAAAGCAAATGCAATCTATTATATTTCTTCCAACTTGATATTTAAATAGAACTGTTTTATTTGCTCTTGCATGCTATGCTTAATTTGTGAACTCACCAAGACGATATCTTTTTTTTTTTTCCCAGAATCATCAGGCTTTCTTTAAAGATGAAATGCTTTTATTGACCCTGGAGAGCACTGCAGAATTCTTGTATTCACATATGGTATGACATGAGATTACATTCTTTCAGCCACAGAAAGAGAC
Organism: Alectoris magna; assembly: GCA_030625065.1. Classification (NCBI taxonomy): domain Eukaryota; kingdom Metazoa; phylum Chordata; class Aves; order Galliformes; family Phasianidae; genus Alectoris; species Alectoris magna. Next base: position 42,081,496 of record CM060561.1, on the reverse strand, counting down.
ATAGGAATCTGTCCTTTAATTATGGAGTTTAAAGTAAAAGATGTTTTCTCTTGCTTGCAGAGGTACGGAAGCAATGAAAAGTAAAAGCTGTAGCTTATTAAGAAAATCTTTAGATTGTTTTTTTCCTCCATCTGACACTTTGTGAGGACTGGAAGAGGAACACAGGCAATATTAAGCTTATATTTTAATGTTAAAGCAAAAGTTCCATATGGATACATGTATTTTAATGGCCAATTAGCATTTTCTGACAGAAGTGGACTGGTTTTATGAGAAGGAATGCATGTTTTTTAATACTTATTAAAGTTAAGACTTGGCCCAAACAATGAAATTCTGATCCCCATCCCTGGAGGCATTCAAGGGCAGGTTGGATGGGGCCCTGAGCAGTCTAATCTGGTGGGAGGCAGCCTTGCCCATGGCAGGGGTTGAGACTGGATGAGCTTAAAGTTCCCTTCCACCCCAAACCATTCTGTGAGGATGATTCAGGAAAATACCTCTCCATATCAAGATGGGGCAATCACTTCAACTTAAATACAGGAAATGTTGGGCATAATAGCCATTACTCGCACAGATCTTGTTAACAAGAACATAATCTCCTAATCACTCCCTTGACGGCAAAGTCAGATAATAGAAGCATAGTTGGGCTCCTGCCAAGCAACTCAAGAACTCCAATTTCACACCCAATCTCCTGCAGGAGTGCCAGGATAACCTCAATTATTCATGGAAGAAGAGCCTAACCACTGCAAATTTATAGTTCCTTATACCTGCAATTTTAAAAAGAAAAAAAAGATGAATTGGGAGGGTTCAAAATACTGAGTAAGAACCAGGAATATATACCTCTTGATCTGTTTATGCTATATACCAAAACCATATATAACCACTAAGGCTGTAATATCCTAGGCGTCTCTTCACTCTCTGGAATTAGATCCTGAGGAAAGTGGTGTTGTTGTTTTCTATAAAAATTAGAGTCATAAAATCATAGGATCATAGAATCACAAGATTGGAAAGGACCTACAAGATCATCTAGTCCAACTGTCCTCCCATCACCATTGCTACCCACTAAGCCACTAAACCATATCTCATAGCTCCTTGTCCAGACGCCTCTTGAACACTGCCAGGGATGGTGACTCCCTGGGCAGGCCATTCCACTGCCTGACCACTCTCTGAGAGAAAAAGTTTTTCCTTATGTCTAATCTAAATCTTAGAATAGTTGGAAGACAAAGGAACAGAATCCACTTTTTAGAAGTTCTGGCCCCTGTGCATCCAAGGCATGTATATGTTTTAATGAGGTTTGCAAAGGTTTTTAATCTTGCACCATCTACATGATGTCAGAGATGAAGACAGGAGCCTGCACTGGTGGTGGAGGCTCTTGGTATGTTGTGGTGGTGTAAGTAGAGATTGCTGCAACTTCATATATATGTTTGGTTTAAAATTTGATGCACCTCCAATGCAAAGAAATACTAACGCTCTTAGGCTTCACTCACTTTGCTATAGCAGTGCTTCTAAAAGGCAAGCAACCAAGCAAGCTCCCCCACTCAACTTTTCTAGACCATATGGCAGAAAATGCAAATATTAGGACAATGTTAATTTTGTTTATCTACATTTTACCATTATCTTGTAAAGCTGTCAACTAGCTATCTTTTTTTTTTTCCCCCCACTAGTAAACAGAGCACACAAGAAGTTGACAACACAATCATCTTGCTTCAAACTTTATTACAGGCTGAGTTTCTGGGTGGGATGAAGGGTGGAGCCAGACATTTAGCTACACCCATGGTGAGGTTTATAAGGAGAAGGTTTCTAGGGGAGCTCTTTTTTTTATTTACCAGACTCTGACAACTGTCAGTTTTATTTAGCAGGTTTGTTTGTTTATTTGTTGTTTTTTTTCAATTGTTAATATGTCAAGGCCTTATAAAGACTCACGTAGTGGGGATGGTCCTCCAAATACGTCTTTGAAACAGCGAAGTAAGGTAAGTCACAGAGTCTGCTTTACTAGCTTAGTTCCTTTCTGTGCATAATACCTCTGAGGCAGAGACCTGAGTACTAGTGTAATTTCAAAGGCCTGTATTTTCTTTGCCGTATATAATTGGAGTTTTGTGCTCCATAGTTTTGCATTCCTGTAGTGCTAATTCAAGTGGGGGAAAAAAAACAACCTTAAATGTCCCCAAATTTTGTGGACTTCAGGGAGGTTAGTATTTGCTATAGGGTGATCTGGTCTTTAAGAATGATGGTTTTGAGGACTAATTTGTGCCACCTGTTTGCAACACTGAGGTTATTGTGGTTTTTCTTATGGTGCTGCTGTTTGTTAGCCACCCCAACATTAACTTCTCAAATGTACAAATAAAAGATATGCTATGCTTAATTGCATAATTACTGTGGCTTAGTCAGAACTCTTTGATACACCCAGGAATCCTGTCATAATTCTGGTTTGAATTGTATCACAGTTTCCTTTTATACACCTGCACGTAAATGCTTAGAAACTATCCTGTTCAGCAGAGGTCTCTTGAGTTACTATGAATGTCCTGAAATGAAAATACGTGCTATGAAGGCTAGTTGCTCTTCAACATAGGTGCTTTTGTTGGTACAGTGCTTATCTAGATGCATCTGTATGTGTTTATAAGATGCCTGGGTGAAAACATTTGTAATCATCTACTGAAGTAATCAGAAATGATCACAGCAACATAGAGAGGGTCCAGCTGGGACATAACAAGAGTAATGGTCAGCATAAAAATACCTCTCTTGCATTGGTTTCCTAGCTCTAAGCTTATGGTTGGTAAACTGTGATTCTAAGGACCTAGCGAGAAGGGACTGAACCTTGGAAAGGCTTTTTTTGGACCTCCCATCAGTCCTTTGGCAAAATGGAAGAAAGCCTGGACTTCTTAAAAACGGAATAAGCAAGCAGAGACGTGTCTGAAATTAACTTTTTCCTCCAATGAATTCACTTGTAGCCATCCAGATTTTCTTCTGTGACCTTTCTATTTAGAAGGAATGATGTTGCATTTTATTTTGTTTTCAGTCATTCCTCCCCAAACATGGGAAGTATTTGAGAATCTCTAGTCTACAAGTTTTTCTGCCAAATGCTAAGTTTTACCACCAAGTGCCACAGCAATAACCAAAGTCTTGGTTTGCACAGAACCGGTGCTGTTGGTGGGTTCTCTTTTTTTGTTGTTGTTGTTTCCCCTAGCCGTAAGCAAAACTGTGAAAACTGTATCTGGCAAGAAAAGCTGACTGACAGCCCCTTGGGCAAAATGGTATGATGCAAGTTAGAGATGCTGTCAGAGCATTTTGACAGCGTGTGCTTAGTAGACATGAGAAAATAAATGCATCCTGAGTTTGAGGAGATGCATTTTCCACCATGATAATGCTGTGGTTTTGTTTTGGAGCTGGTACTGTCAATATTGAACATGTAGGGTGCTTGAGCCACACGGTTACTTCTACTTTTTACAATGTGTTTTTACTGATATGTGACAAAACTGGTTGTGGTGGGAGGAGGCTTGTTGAACAGCAGAGCAGCATCCTGCAGAGGAGTCGCTTGGCCTTATCCAATGCCATTCTTCCAGTATCTTGACATGCAGTGGTTGGATTCTTCATAGATATTTTTAAGTGCATTGTGCTTATTTTAAGTTTTTTGCAAACCAGTATATTGACAAACTGTTCAAAAATACTTGCTGTTACATTAATACAGTGAATGGGAGGGGGAAAAAAAAAAAAAAAGGAATCATAAAATCATAAAATAGAATCACTGAAGTTGAAAAAGGCGTCTAAGACCATCCAGTCCAACTGTCAGCCCATCCCCACCATGCCCACTAACCTTGAACACGTCCAGGGATGGTGACTTCACCAGCTCCCTGGGCAGCCTGTTCCAATGTCACACCTCTGTTTCCAAGAAGAATATTTCCAAATATCCAGCCTGATACTTTCAATACCAGCAGAGAATTGTAGATGTTTCTGCTCTTGGATTCTTTTGGATGGATTTTCTGAATCAGGGAGAAAGTTTGAGCTTTTTCAAGTGAGTAATGTAGAGTTATTTGGGATATTGATAGAATGCTTAACATGTGCCTGTAAATTTGGTCATCTCTCTAAGCTGGGATTAAACTGACTTGTCTTTTTGTGACTTGAAGAGTGATACTCTTGAAACAAAGTACTTAGCCCATGTATTTATGGTACTGACATGTTCAGTACTCATTCAACATGAATGAGTCAATGGACACTGATTCTCTTATCACAGATTATTTTCTGTATTTGACCAAATTTAGGTAATTTTAATAGACTATTTTTGAGTAGCCAAACTGCAAACCTAAGGATGCCATCTTCCTCTCCTGATTTTTTTTATTTTTGGAGCCATATTAGTACAAAGTGCAGAAAGTCCACAAAGCTGATTTCTTGGTAGTAAGCTGCATGATTAAGAGACAGATGGACCATGAAAATCTTTCAATAACTTATTTTATTTGGCGTGGTGTATGAATCCTAGAATCATTTGAGTTGAAAGGGACCCTTAAAGGTCATCTAGTCCAACTCCCCTGCAATGAAGAATGGCACTGGCAGCTGGATGACTCCAGACTGGTATTTTTTTAGTCCTGACATATTTAAATAGTTTTGCTATCAGAAGTTTCAAGCATAAAACTTTATTGTATCTTGATAGTTGCTAAAATTATTTTCTCCTCTGGGTTCTCCCTTCCTGGTCCTTGTATGGCCGCGGGAGAGCATTTGGAACTGAGCTGAGGGAGGCATGATCCTGGCCCTGCTTAGCTGGGTGCCTCATTACCTTAAGAACCAGCAAAGCTCTATGGATTCTCCTGATTCTCTTGGTTTGTTTACATTTTAGGAACTTGAAATCAGAGGGGTTTTACAGACCCTAAAATCACTGCAGTTTTCTCAAGACGACTGGATATCCTTGTAGTATTTTTTCTCAGGGCGCTGTTAGGTGAAAGTGTCAGCTGGCCTCTACTGCCCTGGGTTAGTTCAAGTCAAACCAAGCTGCTAAGGTTAAGCAAGATGCTGCCTCATGGATTTGAAATTCTGCTATCTGTTTATCTACCTGACAATCATGCAAATGATTGACATCTCCCATTCTGAGGCAGGAGCCTGAAGTTCAGCTTCTCTGTGCATTGTAGCAGAGGCAGTGAAAATTCTCCTTCAATAACCAAGATCATAAGAGGTTTTATTTATGTCTGCATATAAAATAGCAAGCTGAGAAAGAAATGTAACGGCCAGTCACCCAGTCAGATGTTATTGACCTGAAATAGCTTTTGTGAAGTGCGCTAAATGCTTGAAGGCCCCATTGGGGGAGGGATGTGATTAGTGCTATACTTATGTTTTTAGGGTGATGCATTGTCTGCTGCAGCAATAATCATTCATTGGGATGCAGGGACTGCAACACATGATCATGTTAGAAAACCAGATAGAGAAGTGCTATGAGGGGCTTGTCAAATGACAGGGACCTTATTATGTAGCTGTGGGCCAACAAGAACTGTTTGTCTGACCGTTGGCAGTGATGTCTTTTGTCTTCCTTTGAAAGGAACGCGTAGCTACTGGTACAGTGTCTGTCCATTAAAACAATGTGGCACTGAGGAGTTGTCACCACTTTGTTCACTGTGCATTAGTGTGAAAAATTCAGAGTATCACCTCTCTGCATGAAGATCCTATTGAAGTTTTATTGAATTTGGTAATGCACTATAAGATAAATGTGTAGATTATGCTTCAGCCTAGATGCATCCATTTAAATCCTCCAAGACAGTGGTGCAGGGGCTGTTATTTCCTGTATGTCTCCCTCTGTGCAGTATAGACTACCTATGGGTTGTTTTTTTGGTTTGTTTGTTTTTTTTGTTATCTATTTGCATTTGACTTCTAAAACCTGAAACTGCAGGGAGAGGTTTGCTGAGAGCAATATCTGAGATGATAGAACAGCATGGTGCATTTCTCCCCGTCTCATAATCCCAGGCATAGAGGTTGGTCTTAGGGTGCTGGTGACTGTCAGTGTCCCACGTGTGAAATTAAATGGGAGGAAAGCAGTGAAACTTCCATCATCTCCTTGCAAATCAACAAATCTACTGGGAGGGGAAACGGGCAGCAACTAGTGTTTCTGAATTTATGGTATGGGTTCTCACTCATGTCCTGTTTTTTGCTGTAGAACAGTAGGAAAGAGATCACAGAACCTCGGAAAAAGAAGAGGTTATAAGCATCTGCTCTAAGGAAAGCAAAAGTATTTCTAGGAATAAAAGTATTTGGATCCAAATATAACAAAGCATCAATCCAATAAAGTTGAGACAGCTTCAGCTCTGTTATTCTTTGCATATCTTGTATGTCAAAATATATTATCATGGTCATTTTCATGTTCTGGAAGTTCAACATCAATTTATCATCAAAAAAAGAGCAGGCAAGTTGAATCCTGGCAGTCTTCTTTAGGATACAGCAGTTTGTCTAAGCTGACACATTGCGTTGAGGGAGAGCAGAATTACGCTGAAGTAAAGTGATGTGCTTGTGCTCTTGACAGGCAAAAGGCATTTAGCTTGTTTGGTAAGTTGCCAAACCTTGTCATTTGAGAGTGTTGTAAAGACTTCCAGCTGTCTGCATGTGAACAAAATATCTGGGTGAATTAGAATTTGTCCCAGTGAACGTCTCACCAGAAATGACCTTGCCTGGTCTTGTGTATTCAAGCTCAAGTGCAGCCTGCTGCAGCCTCCAAAAGATCCTTGAGACCGGGACAGCACTACTGAAAACTGTGTTGAGAGAGAGGTGGATTTCCCAGTAAGGTTGAGTCACATGCATTCATACTCTTTATCATAAAGTTTCCCACACAACAGGAGTGATGAAGAACAGCTGCCAGTGTTTTGCTTTTCCATCCAAGCTAAAAGATTTCACCTTCTAGGTGTGAAAAATCAGCCACTGTGGAAGTTCTGTCAGCTATAAGAGATAGTGGGTATATAAGTGGTGAATCCATCCAAAGTATCCGTTTCTCCAGTTAAGTGGTGGCTTTCCTTGCTTACTTTGGGCAGCAAACAGAAGACGAGTGTCTGGGAAAGGCAGTATGAGAAGTATCCACACTTACACTGTGTATGCTACTAAAAGGAGTTTAGTGCTCCTCCAGTCCAATACTTGTATGCAGTGCTCTGAAGGAAAAGACTTTCCAGAGCCAAAATACCGTGGAAGCTCAAATTCAATCTGATACGGTAGAACAACTTGGAAATTTCCCAGTCAGCGTTTATCTGATGAGTAGAAATGATGCACGTCTTCAAGTTAATGTGCAAGTCCACTTTGTTCTGTGGCACTTGTTAGCAGAACAAATGAAGAAGAATAAAAATTCCTGTGAGTTTGGTACTGTAGCCTCTTAGAGGAAATACTACAGCTCACAAATGCAGCCCAGAAACTTCTGATTTGAAATTTAAATACAAACTGCCCTTTCAAAACAAAGCATTGCTAACTTGAAAGGCTGAAGCCCGGCACCCAGCCTTGTGAACCCCCTTCCGTGTGACTTGCTTTAACTGTGTAATATCATAGACTAACTAAATGAGATAACAAGCTGTCACCATTATTTGTGCTACCTGGGTCAAATATACAGGTCTTGCAATTTCATCTATACTAATTATTTGTATGGTGACATTATTGTAATGCAAGTGCCCTCAATTTTTCCATGCATTTCAGCTCAGCACTCACCATTGCAATGCATGGATTAGGTACCAAATAGGGTTTCTCTGCCTTCTTCCCAAGAGGTCCAGTCCTATCAGCATGCACAGATCATGTTACCTGTGCTGCTCACAGCAATCAGTGACTGCTTTCATTGACAGTATTTATGGAAGGATAGGAAGTGATGGTGCGCCAGACTTCTGCCTTGTAGATGAGGATGGAGGACTGACTCAAAACATTAGAAACTGGTGAGGATCTGCCCATGAACAGCTTGGAGAAGGCTTAAAAGGTGAGTCTCCAAGGAGTTTCATGGCCACCTGGCTGTGAGCACAGTCCTTTGAGCAAAGTTTGGCACTCAGGGACACTAGTTCCATTGCATATCTATGGAAAAATGGTTCTTATGTACCTTATCTAATCAGTGATTCACAGGGAGAATTTCACAAACTATGGCCTGACTGCCTTCACAGGTGTGTACGTCTGTAATTTACTGCAAACCATTCCACTCACATGAGAGGAGTCCAAGAATACTTCAGCTGTTTGACCAGTGCTATAGAGAGCAAGGATTTGTTTTCAGATTTGTATCTTAAATACAAGTGCATTGTGTATTATGTATTGTAACTATACTTCCTCATTACATTTTCAGACTTCTAAGGAGTGAAATAAAAATTTAGATACAAGATGTTTTTCTGTCTTTTCCATCTCTACAGATACTGGAATCTATCTTTACATTATTGAGTTAGTCCTATAATTCTTTTTGATGTTGAGGAACTTGAGGCAGAGAAAGACGCCAAAGCTTTTAAAGGGACAGAGATATGTGGTATGTCAGTCTAGCTCTCCTTCCTTAGTGAGCTATGCAGGCCGTGAGCAGCCTGCAGTTGTGGTCCTTTCATACAGAAATATATGATAAAAGTGATGTTAAAAGTGATGATAAAAGTTGAAAGAGGCCTCTGGAGTTTGTCTGGTCCAACCCCTGTTGAACCTAATCCCAATAGATTAGTTTGCTCAGGGACATGTTGAGCTCTGCATGTCTCATAGAACAGACTTCACGGCTTCACTGAACCCAATACTCAACCACCCTTATGCTAAAAACACTTTTCCTAACATGTAATCAGGATTTGCTTTGTTGAAACTTGCCTGTTGACTCTTGCACTTCTGGTACATATCTTTGAGGAGGGCCTGGCCCCATCTTCTCTATGCCCTCCCCCCAGGTAGCTGTGGGCTGCAATGGGGCATTACCCCACACCCTGAGCCTTCTCTCCATCAGGCTGGGCAAGCCCAGGTCCCTCAGCCTCACCTGCATCATGTGCTCCAGCTCCTACACCACCTGGGTGTAATGGGCTGGGCTCCAGCTTGTCTGCCTCTGGTTTGTGGTTGCCCAGGACTCAGGTATGCTGCTTTCGCAAGAACTGATTATAGGGGAACAATCGCTGCTCTGGATCTGCAAACCCAGCCCACAAAGCCCCCAGTTTTGTTTTGTTTTTCCTCTCCAGCTGGCTGGCACCCACCTGTACTGTACAACAGGGTTGTTTCCCTCTCGGTGACAAACATCTGTGCACTTGCTTTCCAGGCTGTGCTTTGTTCTTTCCTGTGATGAAATAGACTCAGATACTGAATCCTGTACTGTTGTGGAGATTATTTTTACTTTTTGAAGACACTGAATTCCTCATCTCAACAGAAGTTGCTATTCTGTCAGATAGACATGCCAGCAGCAGAGTGGTGTTTTAGAACAGGAGATTGTTAGGAGCTTTATCCCTCTCAATGGGGACACCTACCTACCTGGTTAGTGCTGAATACTCTGTGATATACTTATTTTCCTTCACTTGCTGCAGAGATCCAAAAAACTAATGTCACAAGAAAGCAGGATTCAGCCCTTTTACTCTTATCCCCTACCAAGCCACGTGCATTTTTCTTGGGCGCATCTAGAAGTGAAAGGGTTACATTGTGAGGTAACACTTAAATGCAAAATAATGCCTTGGTTTAAATATCTTTTAAAGCTCTTAAACCATCTTGTCATTCTAAATATTTTGCTGCTTTTGAAGCTGGAATTTTTTTAAACCCTTTGAACGTTTCTGCAAGTCCCTCATTTTGCTGTGAATGCCTGTATGACATGTCCATGAGAGTCATCTTCAGACACTTCCCACCATGCTAGTTATGCATGCACGTTTTCAAAGCGCGTCAGCCTGGGCATTTCAACATATCATATAATCAAGTCTCCTCTTGTTTAACTTCAGGTTTTGCTATTTTTTAGAACTTTGGACAACACATCTCAGATCAGAACTTAGGCACAGTGTTTTGTTTTACCCCTAAGTGTATAACTTAATGCTTTTCCCTGGACTTTATTTTAGTGTGTTGTGATTCTAGTGTATGAAACAAGGCATAAAACTGATAAACTCCAGCCATTCTTAAACGAAGAACGTGGTATAATCTCTACCAGAAATGAAATCAAAAAGCATATTTAGTGTGCACAGAAGTGCATCAATAGCAAACTGCAGTCAGCTGTGCAGAATGTAAGTAGGTGCTGAAGTAAAGTTTTAACATAAAATGCATCTGCAATAATTGAAATAAGATAGTTTTCTCAAAAAGAAGTAGAAGAAAATCTTTTTTAGACCGAAACAGATCTAGGTATGATGTGGCAGCCTGCTGCTAAGTACAAAGAATGACACACTTTGTATTCTTCCTATTAAGTCTGCCACCTACTGCTTGATGCACTTGCTTGGCATTGCTTGTTGTGCTAAAAAAAAAAAAAAAAAGTGCCAAACTTCAACCAAAATCATGTGAGTTGAGCACTGCTACTTCCCTTTTAAGTTAGGAGATGATTATTGCATCTTCAGTTTCATGGGCAGGAAGGCAGAGGAGTTTACTGATGGGAGGAGGGCAGGTGGGCTTCTGCAATAAGTGGGTGTTCGCTGTAGCTGGCCCCAGCTTTAAACCTTATGCTGTCTCTAAGACATCTGCATCTGAGAAACTCCAGCTTCCAGGATGGAGGGGAGAAGACAACATTGCTGCTCTCTGGGGATAAAAGTAGGGTGGAAGGAGTCTTCTGGAGAAATGGTCCATGTTCTTTGCTTCTAACTTGTTAAACGGGATGTGCTTGGATTTCCTTTATATGTAAACAAGCAAAAAATGTTGGTTGCATTGTAAATGAGAGGGAGGGAGCTGAGTTCTAAAGGAAGTCTCTAGACTTCTTTCATGCCAGTATGTGACTTGAAATCAGAGCAGTGACTGAGAAGCAGAACCGCTGGAACTAAGCCCTATTAGAAATGGCGACAGTAAAAGAGGTGGGAAGCTCAAATGAGCACTCAGTAGCGGCATCTCGTGTCTTCTGTAGCTGCCTTCCTTGTTGAATGCTCTGAGCCAAAGCTGAGCATTTCTTAGTTTTGGAGTTGTGAATGGTACAAAACTCAACTCTGTTAATTTATTTGCTTTGGATCTGCGTCTTTGTGCAAGAATCTGGCTTTGCAGGACAAATGCAGAGGGTTCGCCCATGAACAATGAGGCAACATAGGCTTGGGCTGCTAACTAGCAGTAGATTGAGAAATCCATCCAACTGCTAAATATATGGGTCTTTACTTGTTTTATTATTTTACTTTTCTTTTTTGATGTTTTTTATTCATGTATAGATCATAAAAACTAAGGAAGTCTTTCCTTTGACACAGGATGTCTTAAAATTTCAGTTCATTTTCATTAAACAAGAAAGTATATGTAAATAGTGATATACACTATTTTATATGTGAAAATCTGAGTTTATCCATTTCTGTATTTTGTCAGACTATTCTCTAGTCAGTAAATGCCTGGATAGCGGCCACAATGGGTTTGCTTGAATTCTTTCAGCTGCTAAAAATAAGTTGGTTTTGAAGTCGTTTTCTGTAAATGCTGAGGATATCTGAAGCAATAATAGGTGACTGTTAGCCTATATTACAAATTGTTTTCATGCAACATCACTTTCCCAGTCATCACTGGGAGAAGGAAAAAATATCTGTGCAGAGTAGCAGAGAGTATCCAGTCACTGAGATACAGGGCAGGACACAGGGCTATGCGGCCATGGGGGAAATACAGCTCCCTCAGACAAAGTCTTGAACAAATATAGTAAAATATGATAGAAGGCATTTGGCTTAAAGCACTTTAAAAACCCTTCTGTTTTAACTTTTCCTTGCTGATCCTTTCAGCTTACGGATATGACTACTCCTTTTCTTACTATGAGTGTGTGAGGTGCATCTGAAAAGCGTTGTGCCTTGCTTTTTGGAGATCACTTTTTTTTTTATCCATCTTATTTTTGGCTTAGTATCTTGGCTTTTGGCCTGCTTTCTCAAATCCGTCTTGCTCATTCCTTGTTTTTTCTTTTCTTCTTTGTTTGTTTTGTTGTTGTTTAAATTTTTATAGTGTTTGAAGGGATTTTGTTGCAGAAACAAAATTCTGAGTTGATTCGTGTGAATGGGTTCAGTAGGTGATTATATTTGTGGATGTAGCAATAACAACCAGAAAACAAATTCACAGAGGGGAAAAGCAGGCACTGAGAAAGAGTTTGCGAAAGCTTCCTGAGGTAGGCAGATAAGCCCTGGAGAGCAGTGGTCCTGTAGAATCTGACTGTTCTGACATCCAACAAACACCTAAGAGCAAGGGTCTATTGAATCTGCTCAAGGCCACCAGCAGCACACACTGTGACAAAGAGCGTGTTCTGGAACTCATCTACATCTGAGAAAGAAACAAACATAGGGTACAGGGCTGTGGATACAGCTGGTGAAGTGAGGGGCCTCAAAAAGTTTCTGATCTCCTTCCTGGAAGCCTGCATCCTGCCAATCCAGCAGCCTTTGGATGGGCTTGGACTCACAAATTTGAGATCCTCTAGATATTTATTCTCTTCCCTTTTACTTCTTGGCTTATTTTCCTGTGTTTACCAGTGTAGAAGGAATGACTTCTCAAGATGTTTTGATAGATCAACTATTTAGGAGGTGAGCACCTATTTTAGTGTCAGAATGGCCTGTGTGTCTTGGGGATTATTAAGGGGCTGAATTGTGCTCACTACTTCATACACAGCAGTGCTGTGATGCTTGAGTCTGCAGCTGTGAACAGTGTGGCCTGGCATGTAGAGGAGGGAAAGAGATGGTGTCCTTGCCTCTCCTTTGTCTTCATTGTATGCCTTTATCCTTCCACCATTCTAAAGAGAGCTCCAGCACCCCATAGTTAGCTCCCTCACATTCAGTAACTAGGACTTCTTCTGCATTCCTTTGTCCACCTAAATTAAATTTTACCTTAATGACCCAGTGTTTCCTACCACTCCCTTGCCTGGATGCTGCTCTGGCATCTGAAGCTAGAAGTACAGGTTGAGGTGTTGGCATGGCTTGTGGAGCAGGTGGAGGCCTGGGAGTGCTGCTGCACACAGTGGCAAATGAATGCCAATTATCTCACCTGGCCAAAGCCACCATGCTGCTCATTACCTGTGGCTCAGGTGAGCACCTGCATGTAGGTAGAAGTCAGGAGATGCTGCTGAGGTGTACATCCTTGGTTTGACCTGTGTGTAGATCACCAGTTTTCAGGCATCAATAACCTCCCTTACGATGACTTTTTTCTTTTTTTTTCCACCCTCCTTTTTTTTTTTTTTTTTAATGATTATGTTGTTTATGGGTAAAGAATTATTAAATTCTTTAATAATTCTTTAATAATAAATTAAAAATATTAAGCAAAGAACTCTCAAATTGAGGTCTGCTTACTGAAGGCAATGAAATAGTTACCTACCTTTGATAAATAGCACTCTGTTCGGAAAATGTAGCTGAGAAATTGTTCCATGATCAGATTGTCTATTGCATTTCCAAGGGAATCACCATGCTTCTTCACTGCTTTTGCCTGCTAGGAGTTCTGCTCAACACCTTCTGATGCAAGATCGCTTCTCTTAAACATTGCCTTAGGAGTGTCCCATCCTTACAAGTTGTTGGAGCAGTGCTGTTAGATCCCAGCTTCAGTTCAGAGGGCCTACTTGAGTACAAAGCTAACATACCATGTCAGATTTGCTGTTCCTATGCCAGTAGGATGCCTGAGGTTTGTCAGCTGTGCTGGAATCACTTTCCACATTAAACAAATGGAGGAAAAAAGAGTACATTGAAAAGCAAAGCTTAAGAGCCCTGGAGAGATTCAAAGAAATGAAACAATAACATGTTTAATACCTAATTCCTATTCTGGTTTGGCTTTAAGGTAGCTTCAGCTTTCCAGTCTGCTCACAGGATTCCTAAGTTCTCTGCCAGAATGACTCACAGCTCCCAGAGCTGGGATCCAGCCCTCTAGACAGACAAGCTGTGTTTAGAGGTTTGTTTACCTTTACCAGATAATAATGTATTGGAAAGAAACTTGTTTTTTGTTTTCCTCCACTTAAAATAGAGTTTAGGATGAATGTAAATTCACCTGCTGGAGCTTCTTGCATCACTTAGTCCTGATTTAGTCCGAGCACTGCTGGGATCTGTTTAATGTAGTTTCATGCTGTTCTACAGGCGTGGATGCCTTCAGAATACCCCTTCCTGCTGGTGCGTCTCAACTAGTTGGCCATGAATGCAAAACAAGCAATAACCAGAGCAGCAATCTGAGTAAACCATTATTTACCTGCTACGAATGACATTTCCTGCTGACTGAGAAGGTGAATTAAGAAATCTAGCCACGTAACCCTCTAGTATGTAATTCATAACACAAACAGAAAACCATATATGAAAGCCATATATGGTTGCTCCTGCTTGTGTTTCTGTAGCCTGTGATGCTGCACTTGAGAGAATGGATATGAGGACAAATCCAGCAGTCGCAGGAAATTGTGCCAAAGAACATGGAAAGGGTTGGGCCTTTAATGTGTCTGCTGCAAGTGGGCAGCATCATGGCTTCATTGCTAAGTAAGAAAATTCTAATGATTGCCAGTGTCTTTTTGGTTTTGTATTAGCAAAACCATAGGTTTTCCTGGGTATTGGTTCATGTTTCTCAATGGTAGGTTTTTTTTTCCTCTGTAAATCTGTTTAGACAAGCGTAGCAAGGCCCTGGTTGCATGACACAATGGTCATAACTGATTGCCTGTGCTCAGCAGAAGCATGGTCAGATGAAGAATCAGCGATGTGCTCAACCATTATGAATAAACTCTGAATGTAGCGCTGCACAAGGGAGCTCATAGACTTGCTACTATATCAGAGGGACATCTGATTGTTCTGCAGATGTGTTAGACACTGAACTATTGTGTACACAGCTGAATTAGGTTATTGTAATGGGGGGCTTCTCCTCTTGCTTCATTTTTAGAATACGGTTATTGCATCACTGCCCAACCAATACAGACAAAGACCATTCAGTGATGTATCTATTTATTTCCTATTTGCTTGTTGAACTAAATGTTTTCATGCTTTCTTTCCAGTACCAAATTGCTGCAAGGAATAGTTCAAGCCAGCAAACAGGGAAAGTGTTTGGATGCTCAAAGTAAGTACTGTTTCTTTGTATGTGTTCGTTACTGTGCTTGTGATTGACAAAATATTCAAGAATTTGCACTTGATTTACGTTTTTAATGCAGTAGCTAAATAGGTTTGGTACTAATACTTAGTAATATACTTTTGCAGTGTATTTGACCGTGTAATTAAAAGATTCAAGTCATTAAGAGTTATTCATTCATGCAACAGAAATGATGGAAGCTAAACTAGCTGCCACAAACATTTTGGAAGTAGCTTGTCTTTTTGGCTGGTGTCAGAAGGAGATGCTGGCGGAAAGGGATAAAAGCAGAAAACTACTGTTACTACCGAGAACACTGAGGAAATCGTATTCTTGTTTTCATTTGCTGGTTTTATTTTTTAATGTTAGCACTTCTGTACACTGTTAGCGCTTCCTTTAACGTGTAATGGAAAAGCACACCAAATGCTGCTGTACGGGGTTAGTAATTTACACCAGATGGAATCTGTAAAGTGCTGTCCTTTTTTTTTTTTTTTTTTTTTTTTTAATTCCCAAATATTTGAGCTTAGATCGCATCCCATCCAAGCTGGATGCTAACTTAAATTCTGCAGCCTCCAACTTGATTTCTCTGAAATCCTCTCAGTGAGTCACCTGGGAAGAGTGAAGGGATGAACATTACAGGGAAATGCAAGGCCCACAAGGTGGCAATGTTTAGAAAGGATGCTCCTCCAGCAGATCTGTGCTCCTTCCAGCTATCACTTGCTCCCTTTCTATCCTTGCTGTGCATCTCTGCTACTACACAAGAAATGATAACTGTTGTCAAAATGCAGCGCAAGGTGCCCAGTAATACAACTGCTTTTGGAATAAATGGGCCACTGGCACTGCACGCTGTGCTGTGGTGGGTACTGTGTATGCCTTTTCTCTTGGCATCATTAATGGTTTGTGGTACAGGGTGGGGGTGTGTGGTTATTCATAGCTAGCGCTGAAAATATGTATAGCACTGAAACGATCCTGAGGCTGTATAATGAGGCACTTTCATTTTAAAATAGACCACCTGTTTTCTGGTAGTGCTTGAAAAGCTGATATGAGCCTAAGTTTGGACAGGGGTAGGAGACATTGCACTTTGTGGTGGTACTTCTGTTCATGCTTTGTAGTTAAGTTGAAAGTAAGAAGTTTGTGCCTGAGCTATTTTAAGGCCTCATTTTACAGTGAAACTAGGGATTTGCTCCAGGTTATTTAGTGCCCTGAAAAAAAAAATGTTTGCAAAATTTCTCCAGATTTATAATAGACATAAGTAATTATTCAGGGTAACTCTCTTTGGGAAATATAAGAATTGCTTCGGTTAACTGGCACAGATACTCTTAAGAAAGCTGACACTGGGAAAGGGAGAGTTAAAACAGGAGCCTCAGATTCATCAGGTTGCAAGAGAAGAGTTACTTTCAGAGCAATTACAAGATATTCAGGTCCCAAGAGCACACAGAAATCCTCAGGAAAAGACCATTGTATAATCTGGAGCTGAAAGAGGCTTGTAAGCATCAAGGATGAAGCAAGGATGAGCTACAGGAGGAATGTGATACCAAGAGCCAGGAGAATGTAATGTGGACATGCTCCTTTCCATGTGGAGAGTGGAAGTGCAGTGGGGCAGTGCCCTGTACTCATCCGTGGCAAATTTCTTCTAGCTGTTCTACTCATGCAGGGATGGGGGATGCCGCTAAAGTACAGCTTCATTACTGTTGTTATACTGCAATCTCACAAGTACTTTGGAGGTACAGGAAAACTTAAGAGAACTATGAGCACTGAGATAGGATGTAGTTGGTCATGTAAATGTTCATTTGGTGTTCACGTACTATCTGTGTAATTAGGAACTTATCTGAAACATGAAGTTTTCCTAGAATCAGTAACTCTACTATGGAAACTACAGAGGGCTCTCTGGTATATTCTCCATGTGTTGCTGCTCACTGTGTGACCCTTCTTCTGCAAATCTTTTAGTCCTTATGGCCTATTATGTCAAAATGAAAATCTGCCTTCCAGCCTTCAATACTAGACGTTTGTTACATTGCTAGAGAGTTAGCTGAGCTTAGAACTGCAAAAAGTAAATCCATGTAACATACTGCTACATGCTAGTTGTCACTCAGGAAAACTTCCAATCATGTTCTGGTGCTTTTGAGGCTGGCAAGGGAGCTTACTTTTTGCTGGAGTTAAGTTGCATGGAGAATAACAGAAGGAATGAATGTTGGAGCATCCAAGAATTTTATGGTTCTCACATGAGTTCAGAAATTTTGTGGTAAGATTGAGGATAGGAGAAAAGAAAGCAAATTTTATTTATATATAAACACACATCCATGTATTACATATGTTGAACTACTGATTTGTGATTTGTTCAAGGGGGGACCTGAACAAAAAGGCTTGTGTGATCTTTTCTCATTCTTTCCCTGTGCAGAAACAAATACTCCCTGGTCCTTCATGCAAATGCTGAGTTGAGTTACATAAACTGGGAAGAATAAAGGCACATTCCCTCTCACTTCATTCTCCCTACATGCCAACACCAGCACTGGTGTAAAATAAATGCTGCTTCCAGATAAGTGAGCTCTGTTTCCCGCTCGGTGGGAACCCTGCTTGTTTCCCCAGACTGGTCCCCTTAATTCCTACCACAGAAGACCTGACTTCCCTAAGGGCTGCTTTGAACTTTCAGCCAAAAGAATTCAGATGTATGAAATATTTGAACTTCTGGGCTGAGCGGACAGCTTTGAAAGCCCTTTCATCCTGTGGAAACAATGTCAGGTCCCCCAAAATGCAGTGGAGGACATCTGTTTGGAAGTCGGTTCTGTATAGCACACAGCTGCTTTATATGTTGTTTTGATCCAACATGAGAAAACGGGAGACCTAAATTCTGAACCTAACAGGGAAAAGTTAACTTAAATGGAATGTTTGTGTATGGCTTTGTATGCACCAGTCCTTGTTCCCTTTTTAACTTAGGAATTGGTTAGCTTGAATAGCCATTTATGGTATTGTCTGAAAATATTATGAACTTTGGGGTGATATTTATTTTTTCAGCATCCCGTACCAAAAATTATCCCACAGGAGCTCAGCAAAGCAGTGATTCATCAGGAACATAACTTAGCTTTTCAAAAAGATGATGTGTGGGTTTGTTAAAACTTAATAATGAGATCCTTTCAAATGCAGAAGCTGACAACAGCACTGACATAAATTCACAATCGCAATAACACAGAGGCTTATGGTTGGAGTTTTTATTGAATAGAAAAGTCATTTTCTACTGTAATGAGGATATTACACTGTTTTCATGCCACTAGTACCTTTTGTGCTCAAAATGTTACAGAGGCCTCCTTTTTCATTTATACACAACACGACTGTTCAGAGGTTATAGAATGTTGCTACTTTGTGCCATGGCTGTCAATATCATGACAACATACAACAGAAATAAAAGAACGATACCTATGTTTGTGGTTTTGTTGCTGTTGCCTTCTGTGTTTTGTCTATCAATGATGGTTCATTTATAAACAGGAGAATAATTGATAAAGAACAACTCAAGTATGATTCGGGTTTTATTCTAACAGCAAACAATTCATTTTTTTTTTTTTTTGTAGGACCTTCATAGAAAACAAAACGCAAAACCTTGTCAGATATGTCAAATATGAGGTATTTGTAGTGCATCCAGATGCTGTAAAATAGCTGTTTCATTTTTCAGAGCAGTGTCTGGATTTTATAAATATAGTCTTGCAAATGCAAGTAGAACCTCTGCTGGCTCTGTGCAGTCATCCTGCATCTGCTGACAGACTGGTTCAGTTAGGACAACAGAGGACCTGCTTCTAAAACCTGCAGGCTATTGCAGGTGCGGTGGGAGGTGTGAAGCCGAATGCTGTGGCCTTGTTCCTGCCTGTATCTCATTCTGTGTGAAGTGCACGTGTCCTGTGATGTGGTGGCTGCCATGTGGCCTTCTCTCTGATACTATGACTGAAGTAGGAACCTGAGCAGGTGCTGGGGTGTTCAGGGCCTCCCTGTGCTGAGAAAAATCCAGTGGGAAGCACTCTGACCTCTGGACAGGTCCCTGAAGAGCTCAGTGCCTGCCAGGAGCCCAAAGAAAGGCTTGGGAAAGCTATATGAAAATTTTACTACTGTTGAGGAGGGAATTTTAGTGGGGACTTTCAGGTTTAATGGTTGGGTTGGGTTATGGGCAGTTTTCTTGGTTTTTTGTTTTTATGGTGATTGGTTGTTGGGGTTTTTTCGTTGGTCTTTTTTTTTTTTTTTTTTTTGATTCAAGTTTCAGCATTTTATAGTATTTCTTTACAATCACTGTGGATGGAAACTTAGGCTTTATTCACTGGCTTTTTAGACTCTGATATCAGTAAGTTCCCCCATGATCTGTGGCTTCCAGAAAATCACCCTCTATGCAGAGTCACAGTGAAGCATGAGCTACCAGCAATGCTCAGCATGCTCATGAGGTCAGGTGGATGCAAGGCGTATTTAATTCTAGGAGTTATCCTTAGGTTAAAAACTTTGCTTGTAATAATGTCACCTTCAGCCTTCCTGGAGACTTGGTTAGCCAGAAGCAGAGTGTGGGATGGCTGCTGCTGTGTGCTCTGCTGCTGTGTTGCAGGGTGGTAAAATTAGGGGTTTTCAGTTTCTTAGGACTTAGTAATTTTCTGCCCTCCTTGTGTTTCCTCTGCTATTAACTCAGAGCTTACACCCAAGCCCAATTTTTGTGATTGTCAGTATCTTCTCGTGCATTTGTTCCTCCTGCAGTGTGGTGTAGGAGCAGAAGGGAGGCCTGCAGAGGCAAGAGCCTACACAAGGGCCCAGTGTTGCAGCCTCCGAAACCTTAGCTGGAGACCTGCCACCACCACCCGTACAGCTCTGTTAGAGATCTGCTGTGAGCAGTTAGGCTGGCTGAGCGTCACAGTGCCAGTGTGGGGAGTGCCAGTCTGAGTTTTTCTGTGAATAAATATCCACGGTACAAGGAAAGCAGTGGTGCCCTCAAGCTGAGCTTTATGAAGTGGCTTCCATCAGCTTCATCCTCTTACAGGAGGTCTGGATTTGGCTCATCGCTAATGACCTGAGCGGGCTGCATGGGATAAACATACTGTGAATAGTACTGTAGAAAATACTATTACGTTGCATTGGACATTTTTAAAACAATAACTGTTTCCCACCTTGTGTCTTTATAGAAGAATGCTATTGATTGCATTCAAGTGTTTTCAGGCTTGATCTGATTTCATAACTCAAATCTGTTTTGTCTAATATAAGCGGCTTCATGTAATCACTCTTCTAAATCGAAAGCTTATGTTTGACAAGTGGGTCACTGGTTAATGGAAGCCAGTCAATCCAGCTGTTTATCTTTTCACTAAGATCGTGCACTTTCTGTATGCTCTTGTCTGTTCAAAATGGAGATGTGTACATTTCTAATAGCACTCCCTCTATTTTTGAATAGGAACCCGAGATTTATTTTGTTTTATCTGTCCCCTACATTCAAATAAACGAGTCATAGAGGTATTTCAGCTGGTATCGCATTTGATCCACAAATATGTATCACTGGTTGTGGTATTATTCATTTGATTTTATAAAAGAAAATGCGCTGTGGCACAGAAGATCACAAACATTATTTTAACCTCCCAGGCCCCGGTATTTTGTATGTTTCTGTGAACAGATCCACCTTCCACTACAGCAGCCCAATAGTAACTTTCTTCCTACTTGCTTTGCCTCTCAAGAAACAGACAAGGACTTTTTTTTTTTTTTTTTTTATTGCTAGTTCTGAATTTCAGAATTCCAGAAAGTGCATAGTGGTAGTATGCTGTATCTAAATAAAGTGCTTGCAGCATCAGGCTAATAACGGGCTCAAAGTATTCATGGAAACTTGGTCTGATATGCCAAGTTCCAAAAATCCACTTAGGAAATGTCTGTGAGATAAGTTTCCTGGCACAGTTTGCAAATCTTTGTTGTTTTGGTTTTTGTTTTGTTTCTATTCAGAGCACTAGCATAACTGTAATATTATGGTTAAAACTATCTATGAATTTTTTTCCTCATTTGACAGCTATCTTATTGATAAAGACTGAGTAAACAGTAAGGTGGTAATAAACATATACTGTTGAAAAAAAAAAAATCTATCTTTTGACAGTATATGAGGAAACTATCACTCGTTCAAGGTTAGTAATACACTTGTGTAAGGGAGCAATAATATTGTATTTAGAAGACTGACTGCTTGCTCCCAAAGAAGCAACACACCTCAATTTCTCTGCGAGCTGGTGATTGCAAATAAACACTTGCAACCTGGTTTGGGAGCTGCCCCCAAGGGTTCCAGCTGTGATGCGTTCAGAGGCGATGTCTCACCTACAGCAAGGAGCTGTGGAGGTGGTGGAGTCACAAATGCAGGAGTCACGGCTTGAGGTGGCTGCTCAGTGTGCATGCACCTTAGCTCTTACTTCTGTAGTACATTCTTCTCGGCCTGTAGATGAAATGAGGCGTTATTAACTAATGACAGTATGTTAGCTGGACAATAGGCACGCTTGGGGCTTTGTCTGGGGGAAGGAAACCGGTGTGACCCAGGTTCTCTGCAGGTGGCTGATGAAGGAAAGTGGAAACTGCCAGAGCGCTACAAAGGGTGATGCTTGACAAAGGAAGGGTGGAAAAGAATAGGAGAAGGAACAATGGGAAACCCCAGATGGGGAAGAAATCTCGAGATGAAAGGAGGAGCTACTCATCTCGTTATAGCAATGGGGAAAAGGGGTGGGTTTGCTTAGCTGCCGAGCCAGTTAGAAAGGGCAAACATAGCTAGAAGGACACATGGTCCGGAAAGCAAACCCTGAAAGAAGGGAGTGTGAACCGGCACCTGCCATGAGGGCAAAGCAGGGGAAATTTGTGCAGGCAACTGGCAGTGTTTTGAGGAAGCTGGTTGTAACAGCAGGGCCTGCTTCTGTACTTGCAAAATGAGGAAAGCTGGCAGAAGCTAGATTTTGTAAAATGCTATAAATGTGTGAGATAAAAAGCAGTTATTGAGAGAAGCGTGAAATGCAAGCAAAAACGAAAAAACACAGCTCTTTTTGTGTAATTTCTTGGCATTTGCTAATTTGATGGGCACTTAATGCATGCTCCAAAAGAGAACTTTTTGTAGCATGCTGTAAGAACATGAGTAAACCTTGTATTTTGCAATAAGGCACTGGGTTCTTGGGTTCTGCTGTTGCTGAATGGTCGCACGCTACTGGATGATTTGGCAGTATGGTTTTGATCTGAAGCAGGCATGAATGCACTCTGTATTTCTTTCCCATTACCTAAAGTATGTAATAATGTTTATGTTGGCATTTTGCAGGGTGTGGGAGGACAGACACCTAATTAACTGTTTCCTGGGGCAAAGTAACCCCTTCAGATGTTGGTTTGTAATGGTTCTGCCCTTTTAGTTGTCTGGTTGAAGCATTTTTGATCCAGTAATAGGTGTCAAAAAACTTGATCACCCCTTTGCTGGAACCATTGCTTTCTTGTGCCAGGCTCCTCTCTTCCTCTTTAGCAGTGGTGTCTTGGACAGCTTGGTAAACTTTGGCAAACATGATTTTCCTTTTAATGGCTATAATCCTGTGCAAGCTTCATGCATTCGGTAACTCTAATGCTGGTACTGGAACAAGGGCAGTGCTGTAAGTAGGTCTTGACTGATTATCATTGCAAAGCTTTTAAACTTCTACTTATGTTATATAGAGGTACTGGACATTCATGTGAGGCATTTAGTTACTTGGATAACATGCTCAAATCAACGGACTGTCAACTTCAAATCTCTTGCTGCACAATATGAGCAGAGAATCACTTATCATTATTAGCTATTCTTGAATTCCTGGCATATAATATCAATGCCAGGTCAAGTTTTCAGCAGTGTAGTGTAACAAGGAGTACTCAAAATCATCACCTACCAATAAGGTATCGCTTTAGTCAGGTGTGTGTCAGGTTTTCATGCTAGGAACCTGTATCCTTGGCAGATAGCATTGCAAAGCATTTGTCCTCCCTTATGTTCCAACGTTGCTCTAATGAAACATGTCATTAGACTGCAGTGTCTTTAAAGTACATTGCTACTATATTCTGTGTTGAGCATAAGAATGACTGTCAGAGAGTTAGATTTTCCATTTCTGTATGTTGTTTTTTTATTTCATCCTTCAATTTTTCCAGCCCCTTATCTTGAATTCCAGGAAAGCCAAGAAGATTCCTTGACACTAGATTCCTCTTCTACTCTTATATTTCTGAAGCCTTCAATTCTTTTACCAGTCATAATTTGATGGATTGTTTTTACCTAGTATACAAATGTCTGAAGCTCTGATCATTTTATGTATTAACAAGTTATACCTTGTGGGAACTTCAGTATTCAAAATCCTTCACTACTAAAACTCGAATCTTGCATTCATTTAATTAAGGTTTTGTCATTATCTGAAAAAGATTGGTAACTCATTACCTGAACAGTTCCAGTGCTTTTGGTTTGATTCTTCATACTTAATATTCTTAACATCTGAACTCTATCAAAGCAGGTTAAGAAAAGGAGTTAACATCTCCCTATGAATGGAGCTTGCTACTGTAATCCTAGAACAGCTCCAGCCAAGTACTTCCATGTAAACGTGCATGCACAAGGAGTGAGTCTGGCCCTTCTCTTTATTCTTTTTAATCAGTATTAAAGACAGGGTAAGGCAGAGGAGTCGTTACTTCAAGCATTTATTGATCACAGCTGACGTTTATGGATTTTCAAATGAAGTGACTCCCCAAAATGTGCCTGAAAGCTTGTGATAACCCAGTACATGCTAAACATAGACTAAAGAATTCAAATATTGATTTGGTCTGAAGTAAAGGGAAGTAGGAATTTCTCCTCTTTGTAACCATCGTTCACTGAATGTTTCCTGCTGTCACTGCTTTTTGTTATGTAGGAAGTGTCGGGTAAAAAATGTTTCACATTCAGTGTGAACTACTAGTGTTTTAAATGTGGAAACCTTTGATGTATATTGAAGAATGCTTTTTTTTTTTTTTTTTTTTTCCCCTAAATAGGAGTTGTTTTTCTGTGAAGCAGGCAGATTTAGCTAAACCCTGGAAGTGCTGAGTTTAGCAAGTGTCCATTAAACCTATTTATTAATTTCAATCTAACAATTTGAATGATATTAAAGTATATGATTTGATTCACAATATCAGTTCTGTTCAACAGTTTTTGAAATCCTATTTCTGTGAACAGCAACAACAAAAGAAAATCCTGGGTGGTTTTTTTTTTTTTTTTTTTAGACAGTTTTTGAATCTTGAAATAATCCTCTGATTTCTATTTGCTTTCTACAGCAACTACAAAAGGTAGCTAGCTGCTGCTTTTCTAAAGAAAAATGCCCACAGGCTGTGGCTCTTCAAGACTACCCTCTTTAGTGAGGAATTCATACACTAATGGCCAGATTGGGTTTGCAGCTTATGGCTAAATTTTCAGGAATGCCTCACTGACAAAGACCCAAACTTTTCTCTCACTCTTCCTCCCAGGCACAGAACACTTGAAAATGTGAAATATGATCCCTGAAATATAAATATGTCCATATATTTAAAAATAGGCTTGAATTACCTCATAGGGATGTGGTCCATGCACATTGTCTAATTGGGACAGCCCTCTCTTTCTTTCTCCTTCTGTCCCTCTCCAGGGAAGGCATAATCAAGACTTTGCTTAAAGTGGCAACAGTATGATCCCCAAGGGTGGGAAGCTCATTCTTTATCTACAGGATGTCTGGAGTGATAAGTAGCTGTTTTAATAAAATTCATGTGGTGTTTCTTTGTCCTGCAAAACCATTATTGTTTGCTCTTTGGTATGGTTAATTTAAGTGCAGCGTGCCCTGAAACATACAGCATCAAATGAAGTAGTGGGATCGGAGAGTTGGTTTGGTGTCATGTATACAAAGAAAACCATTCAGTTCTGGTTTAAAATTATCATTTTAAGTGATTTTACGTCACGGTGGGAGCTTTCCTTTGGGTTAATCAGTGAGGCCGTTGGAAGATATGTCAGTGAAACAGGAAAGGTGAGCTCTTCTGCGCAGACCAGGTTAGCCTGAAACATATCGTACTCCACATCACATCTGATATGCGTTCCCTGTGTTAGTTAACACTGCTGTTGCTAATTCCCCTGTGGATGTTTCTGTGTAATTGTTATCATTACAGGTTGGAACCGTGCACTAATTTAGGCTGGCACAAACCAGTGCTCCCTAACAGGTGTGCAGTTGCAGATATCGCATCTCCACTTCCATTAGGTAATATGCAAATTGGGATTTCCTAAGGCTTCTGTTTTTAGTTTGCTAATGAAACTATTATTCAGGGTGTATACTATCAGAAATTAGGCTGATTCTGTCACAGTGCACTCATTATTTTATCCATTTTACTGAAAATACACCTACTGGGAATGAACTATGTCTGTGTACCTTGATGAACAGGGGCTTGCTTCCTTGAACAAGATGCGTCCAAGCCTTCAGGGTAACTTTTCCTGCTCTTTCCAACCTTTTCCTACTTCATTCACTTCTTATCAAATCTGAACACTGTTGGCCAGATCCTTCATGTGCAACCTGTTCCTGATGAACACACGCGCTTGAATGCTAAAAATAACTTTGATTTTTGTTTTAACAGGGTGTAAACCCTTTGTTTTGCAGAAGTCCATTAATCTTTATTCTGATAAATTGGGAGTATGGGAAATGATAGTTGAATTAGAAAAGTAGACTACATTGGTTGGGATTGCTGCTTGCTGAAAGGCTTTGCTACCTTCCAGCTGTTAGCCTGGAGTTTTCTCATTCTTTCCCAGTGAAAAAAACTGCCCTTGTGACAGAAGGGTTCACGAAACTCCTCTGAGAAGGGAAGCACATTGGCCAAAATAATCATACTGAATGGTGTTTGCTGTGGTTTGAAGCTGTAGCTGAGGAGTATTCTGTGAGTAGTGCAAGGAGTAATATCACACAGTGACTCCTTTGCTAATTTGAGCAAGAACAGAAGATGTCAGAGATGAGGGTTGCTCATTGTCATTCTTTTTGATCTCCCCTCCATCTCCCCCCTTTCACCACAGAAAGAAGTTATCCAAGCAGTGGGGAATTTCTGCAGTCATTAATTGTAATTTGCAATTTGGCTGTGTCATATAAAGCCCACTACAACTGGTGTTTTTTTTTATCTTCTGACAAATATGTCAACTGAAGCCTCTAGTGTGGCCATCCACTCTGTTTTCAGAAGCTGTGCATTGGTCACTTCTTATCAGTGTTAAAATACTCATAATTTATTTCCGCATCAGCTAGATAGTACAAAATTTTGGCTTGAGCACACCTAAGGCCTTTCAGCCCCTGCTATTTGGGCTTTCAGGGGATTTTTCTCTCAGGCATTCTAAATTGTGCAGTGTAGCCATCTGCATAGACATTTTACTACAGCAAGAAAGAAAAGGAGCTGCAAACGAAAGCTCTGAAGTGAGAGGAGCAAGCAGGATTTTGGAGAATGGTGTTCAGGGCTATTGGATTTCCGCTCTGCCCATTTTTACTGTGGTGGAAACTGAAGTATTGAAACACATGTACTGATGTAGAGTGATGCTTCTTCCTGTCTGTAGCTCAGCTGAGGCTCTCTGATGAAACTGTGGGATTTCTTTGCAGCCAAACTCAGGTAGGAGGTGGGGTTAATGTGATGCTGGGAAGGCAGAACATTTCTGTCCTTAGAGAGCTTCAGGGTTTGGCTGGGGAAAGCCACACGTGCCCTGAGCTCATGGTGGCAGTGGCGATCCTGTTCTGAGCAGGAGGGTGGGCTGGGTGACCTCCATATGTCCCTTCCCACCACTGCTGCCGTTGTTCTTGATGCTTGAAGATCTGTTGCATCAAACTTTGTCATCACCACTGTGCATTAATTGGTTTCTTGTCTCTTCTTGATTTGCTCAGTTGACTTGCCAGATGTGAGTACTAGATTTCAGTACTTTCGATTTATCATGGATATTTTTTTTAAACAAACACTTCTCTGACCTTTTGATCTTTGAGCTGCGTTTCTGCTCATATGCCCACTGCATCCAAAAGCTGTGTGGCCAGCAAGGATGTAGCCACCTGGTTAATACTGGCAGGTTCCTGTTTCTCATTCTGTGTTACTGGAGCTACGTCTCAAATCTGTGCTCAGACTGATGAAAACAGAAAGACAACGTGGTGGCTTCCTGCACATAAAGATAACAGCTGCACTGATGGGCCACACAATGCTTGGAAATGGAGGTGTAAGCAGAGTGAATGCTGTGCATGCCAGGTCAGTGCTGTGCCCTGTGCTCCCCAGGCTGTGCAAGATTAACCAAAGCAGCATGTGTTGTCTGAAGCCCTGCAGCAAGCAGCTTCTGCCTGTGCCTGGCTCGCTGTCTTCACTGAGGCAGGATGTGTTCTTTGTGTTTAAATCCTAACACAAAGGCAATGAGGGGTCTAAAGGGAGGTTGCCACGCTGTCCTCACCTGTGCTTCTCTGCTGTAGCTCTGCCAGTACATGTTTGAAATGGTTTGGGGAGACTTCAATAAAGAAGCTTCTGTTCTCTGTGACTGGTGAAGAAGTAAAAATATTTTTACAAATTAGGGCAAAAGTGTTTTATAGCTGGCTGCCTGGCAGAGCAGGTAGGGTTATGTCTGGCAGCTGGAGGCCCGCTATAGATTACTTTTGCTTTCTGTCACCATGTAGCATTTCTGGCTTTTCCCTGCTCATCAGTGTTACTAAGACACTTACTGGCCCTCTCTGCAAGATATATTTTGTTGCTTGTTTTTAAACAGACTCAAAGGAAACTTCTCCAGTGGGAAGTTGCCAGATGAATTGAGCATTATTCAATGAAGTATGTCATCTGCAAAGGGCCGGAGGTTGGACACTGGAAACATCGGGGTTTTTTTCTTTCTGGAGTATTGGAAAACCTGGCAGAGGCAATAAATAACACCTCCAGCCTCAGTGTTCAGAGGGCTGTGGCAAATCGGCTGGTTGATGTGACTTCTGTTAGATTGCTCTGATCACGTGTGTTACTGTGTGATGCTGACTTAAGCTCGTGTCAGTTCTCAACTGAGTGTTATGCAGTCATTGTAGAGCCATTGACTGCACTCGCAGTTTCTATGTGAATCTAAAATCTATATTGTGAACATAACCGTGTAAGCTCAGCTTTCAGCAATGTCATTTAGCCTGAAAGGTTAGGTAAGGTTTCAAGGGAGATTCAGGTTGGATGTTAGGAAAAAGTTATTCTCAGAAAGAGCAGTGCTGCAGTGGCACAGGCTGCCCAGAGATGTGGTGCAGTCACCATCCCTGGAGGTGTTCACAAACCGTGTGGATGTGGCACTGAGGATGTGGTCGGTGGGCATGGTGGGGATGGGCTGATGGTTGGACTGGGGGATCTTAGTGGTCTTTTCCAGCCTTAATGATTCTGTGATTATATGAGGATTGGTTAAAATCTTCTAGGATTGCTTGATGTATTTATCTAATCAAATTAATTTGAAAGTGTTGCTCTTTCACGTCCAGCAACCTTGAGGCCGCAGGGAGCTGTTTAGACATTGTGCCCATAGCTGCCCTCACAGTTTTCAGGGCAGGGGAGATGAGTTGTGAGCAGCTTGCTCGTCTGTTTGTCAGTAGCACGGTGCAGGTGTGAGCTCTGCTTTGTGACTGTGGCATGTGGGGAGGTTCAGCATTGCAAGGCCCAGGCCTGCCTCTGAAGAGGTGGCTGTCCCTCCTTCCTTTGGCTTCAGATGTCAGAGGGCATCGCTGGCTGAGGAAGGAAGTGTGGAGATAGTGAATTCGTGGCACATGCAGGAGGGGCAGGGCTGGGGCATGAGGAACACTTCAACCGTGGGGTGGGAGATGAGCAGTGTGTGAATGGCTGTGCTGGTAGGCCTGGCTCCTGCACCGCCAGGCTCTGCCCCCTCCTTTCTGACTCAAGCAGGATGGTCAGGGCACTGTCGCTTCCCTCAGTGTAAGCCTGAGGAGTAGCCTGGAAGTGCAGCGTGAGGGCCGTGTGATGCGAACGGTGTGGCTGCAGGCAGAGCCTCGGCATCCTCACGTGTGGGGACAGGAATGCCATCGGTGAACTCAGACTTCCTTATGCTCTTTCTTTTTTCTTCAGTTTTTATGGTTGGGAGCGCATGATTTCTGACGCTTGGTACCGTTTAATATTTACGCCTTGTTTATTACACATCAGGCCGGCTGTGTGCCGTTACCCCCACACGCACTGCCGCCACCTGGGCACGAGGGCTGCGGCGCTGTGTGGCGGAGGGGGAGTTAGCGGGGGTGGCGCGGAGTCGGCCGGTTGCCATGGCGCGGGGCGGTCACGTGGCGGGGCTGACGCGCGGGGCGGGGCGGGGCTGGCGGCGCGAGACGGCGGCGGCGGCAGCGGCAGCACCACCTTCCGCAGAGCAGCAGCAGCAGCAGCAGCACCACAGCGCGGGGAGGCGCGGAGCCGCGGGAGCGCCAATGCCCGGACCGACCCAAGCCCTGTCCCCAAATGGCGAGAACAATAACGACATCATCCAGGACAACGGCACCACCATCATCCCCTTCAGGAAGCACACGGTGCGGGGGGAGCGCTCCTACAGGTACCGCTGTCGGGCGGCGGCCGGGCGCTGCGGCGCGGGGGGGGGCGGGCGGAGCGGGGCCGGGCGGCGCTCAGCCCCCCCCCAAATACACAGAGAGAGAGAGGCGGCGGGGCATTGTGCAGGAGGCTGGGGGTGTCCCCGGCCGGGGCGGAAGATGCATCGAAAGGAAAAAATAAAAAATGATGATTAAAATTTATTTAAAAAAAATAATAATAATTAAAAAACAAAAAAAAAGCGAAGGAGGAGGAGGAAGAAAGAAGCCCTCCCGCCCGCCGCGCAGGGAACCGCAGCGCCGGGCTCGGAGCAGCCCCCGCCCCGCAACGCCGGGCGCGGCCCCCGGCCCAGCCCCTCTCTGAGGGGTGCGGGCCGAGGCTTTGTCGCAGCCCCGCGCCCGGTGGTATTGTTCGCTGCGGGTCGCGGCTCCGGGGCCGGGCACGGCCGCTCGGATGCTGCGCGCTGACAGCGAGCGGAGCCTCTGCGGGGAACACGCCCCTGGAGCAGGAAATGGGGCTGTCCGCTGGCAGCGGCCCCGGGGTGGGCTGCGCTGGGTCGTGGCGGCGCTTCTCCGAGGAGAACCGCAACGTCTGCGGCTCCGGCGGGCGCTGCCGGCCGCTGACAGCCGGCGGAGGGCTCGGTGCTGGCGCCTTGCCGTGAGGCGGGGAGGGCTGCACCGCGGAGCTGAGCCGTGCCGCCCCCGAGCCTGGTCCTGCCTCTGTAGCGCAGCCCCGGTGCGTGCGTGGAGCGCGGAGCTGCGGTGCCGAGGCGGTGCGTGCAGTCGGTGTTGTTTGCTTTTGTGAAGAGCCGTATGTGCTTGCAGAAAAAAAAAATAAAAATGGAGCCTTCACTTCCTATCCCTAAATGACTGCTCGGCAGTAAGTAGTTCTATGCTTGAGGAAAGCTGCGTTTCCACTGCGCTGCTGAGCAGAAATATGAGGTGGACACGTGATAATTCATTTCAAGCCAACCTTCGGTTATTCTAGCATGTACCCCAGGTGCTGCAGATTGCAGTCTCACTGCTTGCCTTCAGAAGGCTCCTCTGGAAAACCTCTCTTGAATGGAGTTCTTCGTTATCCTTTTGCAGCATATAAATACAGTCTCCAGCAGCCATCAACAAGTCGGTTTGCTAGTCCTTCTGTCTGCTTCACCCTGCACTGAGCTATGTCTAGGAAAGGCATTTTGTGAGGCCGCTGTGTTGAGCACATGATGACAGAAATAATTGCATCAATTGCCCAATTTTCCAGAAAGCATGAATTTGCTCAGCATCTGAATGAAAGGCGAATTCTTCCCAGTGCAAGGCGCCTTGCAGGGCTTTGCATCCTTCTGTCTGCCTATGGGAATATATGAGAATGCAGGGCAGATAATGCTGATGTTGCAGTAAGCAATCCAATTAAAATTCTTTTAGAAATGAACCTTTAATGCACAAATGGAGCAACTCAGTTGGGGAATCCTACTTAGGTTCCTTGTGGAAACCCACCCTGCCCTGCAGAGCCATAGCACCTAGATCTGTAGGTTCTCCTTTTTACAGTGAGAGCGATGCTTAGCTTTCCATCTGTAGCCCAAAGTACTTCATCAAGCTTTCCTGTTCTGAAATATCCAGCTCCTGCCAGAGGAGCTACCTGTGACTCCTGAAGAAGTTTGAAAGAGGTAAACTTGGTACCATTTTGCAGGTCAGGAAGCTGATGTGAGAGGGGTTCCCTGGTGTTACCACCACACTGAGAGTGCTGCAAGGAACCGAACCCACACCACGAGTCCCAGCCGTGTGCTGTGTGAAGCCACAAATAGTCCTCACAAGCCTTCCAGAGCACATATTATATTTTGCAGACTGGGACATACAGGCCCAAGGTGTTAAGTTTCTCCTCCAGCCTCACTTAGCTGGTAAATGGAAACCAGTTGCTTTGGTGTAAAATGCAGTTGCAGGGAGATATTGCCTTATGCCGTAAATAATAAAAATCAGTAAGTAATTAATAAGTAAATAAATAATAATAAGAGTAAATCTGTACTTCTCTGATCAAGTGCTCCTTCTGTCCCAAAGGAAGGATTTGTGTGTGTCAATTGTATGTGTTCCAGATCAGGAGGCTGACTTTACAGTTTGGTTGGAAGTGAGGTGTTGTTTTGTTGGCCTGAAATAGATTCGGACTTGTTTTGGAGAACGGCATTAAATTTAAGTATAGTTTCTTTTCTGTGTTCAAAGAAGACTGGAAAATTTCAATGAGAAACCAAATCAACAGCTGGGTGGAGAAATGTTCTCAAGTAAGCACGCAGTGCTTCTTGGCAGATTTGGAGCATTCTGTACGGCTGATCAGCTCACCATATTTTTTGTAGCCCCATTCATTGCGGGGGAGTTGGAGTAGATGACCCTTAAAGGTCCCTTCTGACTCAAAGGATTCTACGTGCATTTCTGAGGGTATCACCTTAAGATGCTTGGCTGTCCTGAGTGCTGTCATCTTCTTGGAAAACTGCTCTTTGAGAGCCTGTTCCTTCTCTGCAGCTGTGTACTTGCATGGAAAGGATGTGCTGCTGCACCCTGCTTTGGGCAGGAGGCCCTGCTCGCCCCAAAGCTGCTCCCTGCTGGGTGCAGTAAGTGCATGATTCCACTGAAGTAAGAAAACAAGACTGTGTTGATAATGTTAGCAGCTCGAGGTCCAGACTTGTTGAGAACTTCTGGAAAGGAGTCTGGATAAATGCAGTGAGTTGTCATTGTCCTCTGAAACTGTAAATGCTCCTGGAGCAGATGCTGCTAACCACATTAGTAACCTGGCACGTTATTTCCAGAGATGTTTGCTCTTGGCCTAACTGCTGCTATTTCTGATCATAAGTTCCATCCTAGGTTGCAGTGGAAGCAGGAGAAAGGCCATTGGAAATGTTTGCAAGAGACCACACCCCACAAATGTGGCCTGTGCTTCTCCAACAACTGCGTTTGTGATAAGCCCTTGCCTTGGAAGCACCCAGAGAGCAGCGCAGTGCTCGCTGCTCCCTGAGGGAAGCAGGGGCCCTGCAGAAAGCCATCGTGTTTCAGCTCAGGCCCTTCTCTTTTCTTTCACTTTCGTAAAGCTGGCTTCCTGCCTCTACTGCGGCTGCTCATCTGTAATCTTGTTTTGTGATTAGGGAGTGCTCTGCCCAGAGAGAATTGTGCTGGTCAGGCTCAGCTCTCAAAAATCAGGGGGGGAAACTGCCTCATGCGTACTGGGAATCGCCTGTGAGCCCACATTGGTGAGGATGGCTCTGCTCAGTGCTGTTTGGGGGGTTTGAACACGTTCGATGGCAGACAGCCCAATTTGTGCAAGGGAACAAGGTGCTTTCAGGCAGAACCATCTCCACAGCATGCACCTAGGCTCTCTCACCAAGGAGAATCACAGAATGGATCAGGTTGGATGGGACCTTAAAGGTCATCTGGTCCCCACCCCTAGCCGTGGGCAGGGCTGCCACCCACCTGATCAGGCTGCCCAGGGCCCATCCAACCTGGTCTTCTGCAGCTCCAGGGACATCTGAGAACATCCGAACTGCACCCAACTTCTGTGGGTTTCCGAAGCATCCTTCAGGCGGGAGGCTGGGCCCTATTTTAGTACATGGTGGGTGTTATTGGTTTTTTGTGTTGGTTGGGTGTTTTTTTTTTAACCTTTCTGGGTTGCATAGCAACAGCAGTATTTCCGGCATGCTAACAAAAACGGGAGCAAGTTTATGATAGAAGAGAACTGAATTGGATGCTGCCACTTCACAAAACAGGCGTTTTGCTTCAGTTCTGCCTCCCTGGATAACAGACACTGAAAAACTGGTGATGTGGAAGCAGGACTGTGGACCAGGAGTGCCCCATAGACGCTTTTCTTTTGGGTTCCTTCTTTGCTGCGTGAGTGGCTACTGCAAGGGAGGTGCAGCCACTTCTGTGCAGGCAGGCTGCGCTGCAGGAATGTTCTAGGAGGAGAACCCTGAGTAACCACTTGAGATAGGAAAAATTGTTTTTGGAGGCAGTAGGGAGGGAGGGGAAAAAAAAAAAAAAGAACAAGTGTAGTAGGTCTGCATTTCAGTCCTTGGCATTCAAGTGAGCGACTTTTTAAAAATATCTTCAGAGGTTTTGGTTTTGGGGCCTGGGGGTGGGGAGGTTAGTTAATTTGACAGTCTTTTCTCCTTCCTCATGCCCAAAGATAATTATAGCAGAGGCTTGGTAAGGAAGGAGATTAAGTGTGTGCCAGCTTTTCATTTTGGGGATGCAACTTTCAGCCTTTGTTTGATAATTGAAAACGAGCAGTCACACCACATCTGTTCTCAATCACACGAACCACTGAACGGGATGGCATGAAGGCCGCAGCGTGCAGCAACAGCGGTGACAGCAGTAAGAATTGGGCTGTGTGAGGGTGCCTGTGTGTCCCACTGGATCCTTGTCCCCAGCTCGGGGTGCCGATCGCCTGCTGCCCCTATCAGTGCCAGAGAGCATAGATGGAACACATCTATGACACATGTGTCTCTGCAGGGACGGTATTAACTTAGCACTGAAGAGCTGCGTGAGTCTTGCCGTGCTCAGCTCCCTGCTGCCTGACTCACCAATAAAGCATCTTCATCATATTGTTTCATTATAATTAGATGGGAGGGGAAGGGGAATATCAGCTATAAAAGTTTACTGAACATGCATTTAACTCTTCAGGTTTTCTAAAAACAGTGGCCTTTTTGTTTATTTTTAGCACAGTTCTGTTGTCCTTATACTAACTCCTTTAATTCAAAATGAAGATCTGCTTGTGATTTTTGTTTTTACTACAACTTGTCTAAATTTCTGATGGCACACTAAGTTACTAAATATTTGATAGAGAAGGCTCTGCATACCAAAAGCACACCCATTACGTGGCTTGGCTAATCTATGTGGAAATGTTTTCTTGCTTTGCATAGAGCTCTATACTTAATGAATTGTGTTTTCATATTAAATCTGCTGTTTTGTTGTGCTATCCAAACAGGAAATGTAAACGTTAATCAGTGCGTAGAGACTTAAGGATGTAGCTTCCGGAGGAAATCCTACGACTGTGTAAAATTGCTGTGCCTGGAGAGGAATATGCCATGCAGATCGTGGTCTTGATGTTCTGGTCTTGCACGCGGCTGGCTTGCGTGCCTGACTCATGGTGTCTTGGGGAGGGAGCCATCTGAGATGTGGGTGAGGTGATGGAAGATGGAGGGGCAAGGCAGCAGCTCTGGGGCGAGCTCTTGTGAATTTAAACCAAAACTTAAGTGTGGTCTGGAGCAATATTTAAACAAGCTATGCAAGCTGAACAATTCTTGGTCTGGGGTTTGTTTGGGATTTCTTCTGCGTGCAAAATGGATCCTTATTCTTCAGCGTGGAAGACAATAGCGTAAAGGAATAGCATACTTTGCTGCCGTGATGTTGTGTCCAGTGGTGGTGCATGTTCCTGCTGTTCCATGTGGCTGTGTGTATCGTTTCAAAGGTTTCATTTTCAATATTAAGTTTCTTGGAACCCTGAGGGTAGTTAGAGAGATCAGGGGACTTCAGTTTTGTCTTTTAGGGGTAAGTGGAGTGAATATCCCCTCTACAGCAGGGTTCCTCAGAGCTGTACAAATTTTTTACCCAAACAGCTGCAATTATTCAAGGATGCACTTGAATGCAAATTCTTGCTTGTCACTCTGGAATGCGGTGTTGATTCTCAGAAGGGCTTGCTGGCAATATGTATTAAACAATTTTGGGGGGATGAAAATTCATTTTAGCCAAATTTTGCATGGTTGTTAGGCTTCACTTCTAATGGTTAATCTCTGTGGAGTTAGTCCAGTAATACCATGAATGAGAAATACTGAATTACTTGGAGCTGAACGTGCATTGCTTTACTTACAGATTCAGTGTTATACAAATCATAGCTTATGAAAATAACTACAGAATCTGAGAGTAATCGTATGGAAGTGGAGTACGTAACCCATGATATGAAAGTCTCTTGGGAGCTTTCATATACAGAAAGGCTGTTGTGTGCAGGAGTGTTGAGAGCATGGAGGCAGTAAAATGATTATTGGTTGAATAAAAGAGAGAAATTTTCCTTGAAGGACAGTATTCACTTGTAAATAGCTGCCCCGTTGAAAATCGTTTTGTGCAGAATAGTTTTAATTATATTTGACTGAAATGTTATTTGGGGCTCACATCACTCCTTGCCTGTATTAATGTTGCAAAGATTACAAGATACGGATTTTGAATCGACTCCTGAAAACATGGTTTTCAGTCACAGTACTTCTGCTGTGCCAGTTGCCAAACTTAAGTGGATGTAGAAACAGGGATGCCGCAGAGCTGCCTCATCTTTAAGCAGCTCTCATTCTCCTGAGACCTTCTCAGAACTGCGGAAGAGGAGAATGAGTGGCAGTGACAGTCAGCGGTGGGAATTCCTTGACAAATCAGGAGAAAAGTTCTCACGGTGGGATGATGGTCAAACTGGAAGAGGTTGCCTGGAGAGTTGTGCAGTGTCTGTCCCTGGAGAGACCTGACACTGGGCTAGATGGTGTCATCAGCAGCCTTCTCTTGTTGGCTCTGCTGCCACTGGGAGGTTGGAGTAAGTGATCTTTGGAGTTCCTTGCCTGCCTCAATTTCAGTATGATCATATTCGGTAACCTGAAGAGGCATAAACAGCTCTGGAGTTTAAAATGCACCACACAAAATTAAGTCATGGTATCAAGCTGCTTTAAAAGTGAAAGAATCACTTGGGTTGGAAGGGACCGT
This sequence comes from Alectoris magna, assembly GCA_030625065.1. Classification (NCBI taxonomy): domain Eukaryota; kingdom Metazoa; phylum Chordata; class Aves; order Galliformes; family Phasianidae; genus Alectoris; species Alectoris magna. The sequence goes on along the minus strand of CM060561.1, from coordinate 42,045,251 downwards.
AAAAGGTCATCTAGTTCAACTCCCCTGCAATGAACAGGGACATCTACAGCTTGATCAGGTTGCACGGAGCCCAGTCTGGGCTGGTCTTGAATGTTTCCGAGGATGGGGTATCCACCACCTCTCCGGGCAACCTGTTCCAGTGCTTCTCTAAAAGTAATGTGTGGCAACACACTTAGTACTGCCACCAAAGTGAAATCATTCTGTGGTAAGAGGTTTCAAATGGGAAAGAAAAATGTGTGCATGTAATCTCAGTTCAATAGTTTTTGATCTTAATTCTTGCAGAAGTTGTATTGCTGCTGCTGCAGTGCACTAATTACTTCTCGTTGCATCGCACAAATCGCTTGAGAGATACTTCTGCAATTCGCTACCCAGGGATGGCCTAAAGTTCATTGACACAGTGGAGCACAAGAATAGTTCTGTTGCATCATGAAATTAATTATCTACATTTCAATTAAGGATTATATTTTGAAGTTAAGAGCTAATATATTACCCCCTCCGTTTTTAATGACTTGTATACATTTTGATGCAGAAAATATTAACATTGTTGATAAGTTTAATCTGCAGGAAATGTTGGGCTGTTAAGCTGTATCAGATATATGCTTAGTTTGACGTGTGTTTGCAGGGAGGGGTGCAGAACTGTCTCTGCTCATGACCTACGCCAACACTGATAGGGCTGAAGAAGTCAAATATTCACATTGCAGCATGAGTTATTAGCTTCTTAATTGCAGGTATATGTAGTTAAAGCAATAAACTTTTTTTTTTTGTCTTGTTTACTGTGGGAGTTGAGTTTACTAATGTGACCGTTTGCCAGCTGGAAGCAATGTACTTTAGGAGTTGACCTCAAGATATTCCATGAAAGGAGGCCAAATCCTATTAAACAGGACATCTATGCTTCTCTTAGCTTAAGGTGCAAGGCTTTGCTGGGGCTCGCAGATAAAGGCTGTTGTAACCGTCAGTAATTCTGTTCTTAGAACTTCAGTTGCTTCAAAGCAGTAAGCACCATCTAAAGAAAATGGTTGGGAAAAAACCCACAACTTTGGGAATGTGCCACTTTAGTTTGGCAGGAGATATTTAAAAGTGAAAACTGAAAGAAAACAGTGACATCGCAGACCTTCAAAGACCGATATGGTTGAAAAAAGTTTGGGGGAAGCTTTACTTTATCCTGGTAGCTTCAACACTTGCATTGGTAGTGCAGCAAAGGTAATGTAAGTTTGTGGTCACTGGCAAGCAGAAAGAACAATACATTACATAAATCACAGATGGCTGAGCTAGTGTGTTCATAAAGGGCAATTTACTTCATGAAGGATTAGTGAATTCTACTTTTAGTTGCTCTAAAATTAATTTAGCAGTTAAGCAATTGCACTTAGAAGTTCAGTCCTATCCTACGCAGCCCGTAGTAGGGTTAATCCTCAAGTACAAGTCATTTGCTGGTAATATTTTTGAGCACCAGAATAATTTCATAGCGTCTCCTTGGCTGTTAAGGGATTAACTCATGAAAATGAGGGAGGAGGTCAACTTTCTTTGGTGTCCAATACTGAAAGTGAGTGTCATGGCTGAAATGCTATTACTGAAAACCTTTGTGATATTAATAATGATCAGCGGGGAGTTTGTATGAGCTGGAGACAGGGATCTTTATATGGGCCTATTTCAACAACCTCAGAGGTGTCAAAGCTCAGATTTTTTGCTGTTATTATTTTCAGTCTCACTTTCATTTGTGGTAGAGAGAGAAGAGGAAGAGGCTGAGCACAGAACCCAGTGGAAGGCAGGCTGGTGAGCGGGCCTGCTGGTCTGCAGCACAGAGCTGGCCAGGCACCCAAGCATGGGTCAGGCCATGGCTGTGCACTGCTTGGTCCCAGTCACCTGCCCATGTATGCCCTGCAGAGCCCAGTGCTTGTCCCTTGGCCCTGAGCAGTGATGGCAGCAGGAGCTCTGGGCAATCATGCTGGAGCACTGTGTCTTATGTTACAGAAATACAGAGCCATGTTTTAGAGGATGATACATGGGTGCAAGCAGCCTGCGTGGTTATGTGTTGCTTCATCTGTTGTCACATGCTTGTTTACAACTGCAGGACGAAGGTGGCTTAAAATAAACATCTCTTCGCCCGGCTCGGTGTCATCACCTTTATTCCTTTTCTAGTGCTGGCTGCCTGCCTGGCTCTGTCCCATGGGCTCTGCCCTGGCACCCATCCCTGTCATCTAGGGATGAATGCGTGGGTGGCAGCTGTGATTCTACTCCTCCTTCCCCAGGTGCAGTGCCATGTACCTCCACGGTGCCTGCCTGGGAGGTATTGTTTCCTGTGATAACATGCGTGTATCAAGGTTAGAAGAGACAGTGCACAAAAACAGCGTGCATCTTCTTTTGTTACTCATACAAGAGAGAAAAGCTGATGCGTGGCAAAGTCCTCATGCTGTGCAGTGTGTTACAGAGAAGCATGCTGCAGTCTCTTTCCTCAGCCGCTGCAGTACTCTTCCAGCAAGGCATCACCCTGTGAGCAGCAGCGTCATGCATGCTGCTGGCAAGCTGCAGCTGCCTGTGATCAGTGAGCTGCTGCCTTTCCTGCTTAACCTTCTGTCCCATCTTTCCCAGCCCTACATTGGTTGCATCACAGTCATGAGCTGGGGCTGCCAACCCCCTGTGTGGTGTTATGACATCTCTTCTGCCATCGTGCAAGCATCGGCATCTTGCTCCAATGTATGGACGTTTCAGGGATGGAGTGGGCGGCCAGGCCCCAGATAGGTCAGTGCTAAATTAATTTGGTGACTTCATCTTACTGGCTAGCTGGATGCCAGCCCTGCTGGAGCTCCCAGGCTGCGCACTGCTTTTTGGACTTAAAAGGTGGAATGGCTGAAGCAGCAGCAGGACGGAGACTGTGCTGCTGCACTGCAGCCCAAATCCCACCATGGGCGCCAGCAGTCTGGGTGCACATGCGGCCTTGCCAGAGAGCTTATTTTTCCTTAGCCAAGGCTTGTGATGATTTCTGTCCCTTCCTCACCAGGGGCAGAATTTCCCTGTGGTGGCTGCTGAGCTGTCCTGTCGCTATGTCCTGCAGCTTGAGTGCTGTGCAGGTGGGCAGTGGGTTAAAAGGCCAGCCCTCCTCCACACACTGTGCGTCGCAGCAAATCTACATTTGCTTGAGTACTTGGGATGTGCCATCTGAATCTGCAACTGTTCATCCGGCATCTAGTGGGAGCAATAAGGCAGAAGGTTCATCGGTTCATCTGTTCGTCTCAAGGCACCTGCAAATCCTTTCTCCACCATGGTGCTCAGCACTGCTGTTACCTTTATGTCATCTTGGAAATCCTTTATTATATTCCTAGTAATCTGTTATTTTCCCTAAGAGATTAAAATGAATATAAGGAGAATTTAAGCTCCCATGTTTGTCTTGGCAAACTGAGGCTTTGTTTCAGGGAGTATTAAATGTTTGTTTGTTCGTCAGATTTTTCCAAGGTTTTCTAGTTACAAAATAATCATCCATCTTCTTTCCTATCCCTATTCCTGATTGGCTTGGGCTTGTTATGTAACATAAGTGTGAGAATTATTTTTCTCTGAATGAACTTTTTGTCTCTACCGTCTCAGTGCCTATTGCAAAAGACAAAGTAGCTGCCGTCCTATTGTGAAAACTGCGCAGGTTGAATATATTCCTTCAGGGCATCAGTGGAGCAATTCCAGCCTCAGATCTCAGACTTGAAAGCCTTGCGGGGGAGGACAATAACTGGAAGAAAAGGTAGTTAATATTTTAGTATTGCTGCTGTGCCGTGCTTGCATTCCTCATTCAGCCCACTTCAAAGCTTCTGGCAGTTCTTAATTAGTAAAAAACCTTCTTAATTTGTAGTAGCATTGTTTCATATTGAGGTTTGTGCAGCTTCTCCCCAGGATAACAAGCAGCTGTCTGCACAGAGTTGAGCCCTTCTGGGGCTCTGCTGGGTCTGGAGTAAGGGGGGCATTCCCCAATGGGCTTCTTTTGTGACCAGCGGGGGCAACCTCTGCTGATATTTGCCTGCCTTTTGTCAAGAGTGTTGTTTTTTTTTTTTAGTTAGGATTCATTTATGCCTAGAAATTGAGAGGGAGTCTGTTAGGATATGCTTATGCTTTCAGCCAAAATTAAGATAGCTTGCAGTTAAGTGCTAATATTGTTAGTATCAATGTGCATTACATCGCCATACAGCTTCAGTGGCAGCAGGAAGAATGAAGGAATGAGAAGGTAATCTGAAAAAAACTGTTGCTTTTGCACTGCAAATATGACTGCCAGATAAAAAAATAAATACAAAATTCAGGTGTGCCTACAGATGTGGCTTCTCCTCTTCAGGTGCCCTAAAATATTCTAAGCACTAAGGCATTTTCTTGGAGCTTGGAACTGTTCTGTATTGTTTCTGTAGACTTCCCTGATTTCATAACTGGTTAGTGAATAAACTTAAAATTATGTTGCTGAAAGTAAGCAATAGGCAGCGTAATACATTGCGAGTTCCTGGGCCATCTCAGAGGTTTTGGCTCAAATTGTGCATATTGTTTGAATACTTTTGATTGTGTTTTTCAGATTTGGGGGAACTGAATGTCTGGAAAAGAACCAGTGCTTTTTCGAGCTCCCAGATAAAATGGGCTTTTTTTTAAATATATATATATTTTCTTAGGTCATATGTACCACAAAACAGAGTTACTGCTGGTCTTTAGGAGTGTGTTTTAGATTTGGGACTAAACCAGGCCTTGAGACCCATCATAAAAATCTATGTAGGTCAGAAGATCCCAGCATGGGCAGGCAGCCTCTAATTTAAAAGAACAAAACTTTAAAGATAAAATGTGCTAATCCAATGAAAGTAATCTCTTTGTACTCTAACCACACTTGCATTTAAACAGGGAACTGTAGCGAGAACAATACAAAATGTGCTTTTTTTTTTTCTGGTAGTGTAGCAAGGTTCAAACCATTGAAACATACATGGTTTGCTCCATTCTTGTCTAGACTCTGTATCATGCTTTGCAAATCATTTTAGGTCTCCCAGTCAGATCCACACTGTGAAGCTAAAGTGGCGTTCCGAAGTGAATGAGGTAGTAAAAGACTTCTAATATAAGTCTATTTAGTAACATGGGAACAAGGGCACAAGAGATCTGACATTTTGCATTCTCAAAGGTGAGGGTTTCCCCCATCTTAGAACCAGAGGATTGTTTTCTATGTCTTCTGTGGTGATAGTTCATTGTGATCAATCTTTAACTGCGTTTCTGACTAGACAGTTTTTATACTGCTTGCTACTAATAGCACTTTGGTCAGAGCTCTGTGATTTCAGGGAGCTGTTCACAGCCATTGGCTTTGCTACAGGAGCACAGCATCAGTCAAAAGCGAGAGTAAGAGCAGTGTTGGTAGAATCATGCTGTGCTTTTTCTTGCTGTTTTTCCATCCTCTGGACCCCTTACAGTAGAGACAACCTTGAACAAAACTGCCCTCTGATGATTATGGTTAAGACTGTCTGCAATGAATACTAAAGAGGGGAGCAAATCAGCTGCCATTGCAGGTTTATACTGAAGGACGTATTTTCTTTTCACACGGATGTGGCTGCTGGGGCTCCCAGGTTTCTGCTTCCAGGAATCCTTATTTTGCAGTAGCTTTCACCTGCAGTGCTTTTCCAGCAGAAGCTCAGGCTGCCTCACTGAGCTGCATCCCCACTTTCTGTTGCATCTTCCACTTCAGCTGTTTTTGTTGCAAGAGCTTTTGTTCTGCTCAGAGTATCTATCCATCCTGGTGCTCTCCGGTGCCAGCTTCCTGAAGGCTCCTCTTTGTGCTGTTACACAGGCTTGCTATTGTCTTGGAAAGTCCCTCATCATACCTTGCCGAATTGTGCAAAACAGGAAACCCCGTGGGCTGGAGGGTGATTGCACATGTGCTCCATATTGACACTGCTGTGGTACTTCTAGTTGTGTCACTGTTGCTGGTTTGGCATAAGACAGCTTCTGCTGTCAAGAGCTGCTAGGGTCCTGTCCTCTCTCCCTGACAAGCAAAGTGAATGTGCCTCTTGCAAAGCTGTCCTTAATAGCTGCAGTTACCTATAGCTGGGTGTCCTGTGCTGCCTGTGATGCCTTAAAAATTAATGCTCCTTTGGGGGCAGTGTTTAATACTGGGCAAGCTGAGCCAGTACGCTTCTGATTTGGAGAACTACCTGAGCGTATACATGATTTTCAGCTCTTGACGACTCCTGTGAGCTCAACACTACAGTGCCTAGACATGCATGTGTAAAAGCACTTTTATGACGTGGACTGGAGAATGTGAAGACACTCTTACAGTTTATTTGTATTTATTGGAGCTTTGAATTTTGGTTTCTGATAAGTAAAATAGGGGAGAGTCCTTGATGGCTGGGCAGTACTGTGATAGCTGGAAGGTTTGAACCTTTACTGCATGCTTAAAGCTGGAGATGCAGTCAGCTGGCCTGGACCTGCTGTTAGCTGCTGTAGGATCGCTGGGCATCTGCACGGGTGGTGGGAGCTGACAGATCGCAGCGAGGTAGGTGCTAATTTTCAGGCCTCTGTAAGCCTCATCACAGGCTTATGCTTGAGAGCCTTCAGTCTAAACAAGAGAAAACCTAGCAGTCAAAAACATAAATAATGTATTCGGAAGAGGCAGCGCTTCAGGCCATACAAAGAAGCTGTTCGCTTCTTGGCCATTCGCAGGGCCCACGGGGCTCCAGCCATCCACGTGTGTCACGTTGCAGATGTTTGTTAGCACATGGAATCCAGAGCAGGCTTCTCAGAGCAGCTCAGCACACGGGGCGCTGAGTCACCCAGAAGAGCCTGCCTCCAGCCGCATGTTTCAAGCACCGGGATTTTCATTTATTGCTTTGTATGGTGGCTCTTCTGCCTAGGTTTTCTTTTTCTTTTTTTCTTTTGCAAGGTCTGCCTGCATGACAAACGGAGTATGCGTGTATCTGAGTACCAAAACAGAGCATGTGCTCTGTAAAGGAAACCTTTCCTAGCTGTGTTTATCCAAACTGTGGCTGTGGGAGGGTGCGGGACAAGCCAGCCGGAGACCTGTGACCTCTTCCCAAAGAGCAGGCCATGGAAGACTCAGACATGCTAGCAGGCCGACATGAGTAAATGGCAGTGGCATGTTACCAACTTTTTAAACAGAAATTCTGATTCACTTTGCTTAAGTTGGCTTAAAATTTTACAGATACTGTCTCTATCTCTAAAGCTATTGTCTCTTAATGTGGCCAAAGCTTGTTTGATGTGTAGATAGATCATCATAATTCCTCTCATTTGCAAACATACCATGAGTAATATTACATACATCTTTCAGGATATTGCTTTAAAACTCATGGTTGTTCATTTACTCATCCTCCATCCTGTGCAGCAAGGAGCTTGTGTGCTCTGCTGTCAGTTGCAGCAAAATGCGTATTTCTTTTTGCTGTTTCTTTTGGAACAGCATGATGAGGGAATTCCTGCTTCCTTCCTGCATGTGGATTTCTGGATCTCTTTAACAGGGCATCCTCGCCGCTTTCACTACCAGTTGTCAGTGGTTGTTCTGCCTTCTGCCCAGCCTAAAAAGGCCATTAAAATTTAGATGAGCTAATGGCAATTAAAATTAGCATAGATTTATTTCAAATGTTATTAGCCAGTTATCTTTGACATCTTTAGAGCGAGTGCACCATTCTTTATTGAACTGCTGGTTTCATATTAAACTCACTATTTGGAATTTTAAGTAAATATTAAATTGTTACTTGAACCGATTTTATAAACAATATTTAACACATCAGTTCAATAGCGAAAGAGTTAGTATCTTTCTGTTACTTTCTTATCTACATGAAAGGGCTCAAAATAATAAAGTGAAAACCACGCTTAAAATGATGTTTTAAATTGGAGATTACATTGGTAACAAAAGTGCTGTTTGCCTATCCAGTCTCTTTTCGATTCCAGAGTTGGAGCTGAGCTTCCTTGATGAACCACCATGGTTTGAAGAGTAAAAGGGCATACCTTATTTCTGAAACGTTATTCCTAGCTCTTAACTCAGTCCGAGCACTTACTGCATGCCAAGAGAACAACCTTTGCTGGCTGTTACAGCGCATTCAGTTGTGCAGCCCAGGAGCCCACAGGAAGGCTGTGGGAAGTCTGGTTTCTTCCAAGCTTTGGATGTGTGTGGAAGCAGGCAGAGGGGCAGCCTGGTTCTAAGGGAACTGCTGGCACTACAGGCGCGGCCTTGACTATCAGAGCATGAATTTTTGGCGCCTGTTTTCTCTTACTGGCTTACATGCCTTTTTTTTTTTTCTTTTCTTTTTTCTTTTTTTTTAAATTTTCTTTAAGGCAAATAATAGAGGACTGGGTTCTTGATGTCATTTGGTATGGACAGTTTAAATGACCTTCTCTTTGTAAAATTTTGTTCACAGGAAGTTACACGCATTAGGATCTTTGTCATCTTGTACTTTAATGTTGTATGTAGCTATAGACTTAAATATTACTGAGGGTAGATATACTCTGGTGGGGCTTATCTGTTGGGCTTATTTGTTTGTTTGCTCGTTTGTTTTTAAAACTTTTTATCTATGTTACTCCAGCATACCTAAAGATGGATGGAGTTTACTGGCAGTCTTGGTTTTCTCTGCAATATATCTATTGTGAATCAAGCTTCCAACAGTTACATCTTTGCAAAATCTCTGTGGAAATAGACCATGTGCTCTTCAAATCCCACAGAGGAGGTCCCGCTGTCTTTCACTGAGTAAGAAGGTTGAGGACTACAGCTGAGGTAGCTGGGCTGGCCCCGCATCCGGCCTGTGAAGTGGGAGCTACAGGGTGTCACTAGAGATAGAAGCGTGGAGTCCTCTCCAAACCATTTCTTTTCAATAAGAATATTGCAAGTTTGCTGAGTATTTGATCATTTCTGAAACGTGTCATACTTGGCTTGTTACTAGTGAACTTCCTGGATTAGCTTTGAGAACAATATTTGCTCTTTTCATGAACAATCTTGGCTCAGGTCTTTGAAACTGTTGAGGAGATGAACACGAATATGCTCATCTTTTATCTCAGCAGTGTCTTGCACCAGAAAGATATGGCTAGTGTAGAATCATGGGATATAAAATTCAGTAATATGCGTTTCAAGTCAGTGCACTTGGGGACAGATGCTACTATGAAGTAGAACTACTTGCAGAAAAGGACCTTAATTAACTAATTAATTCAAGATGAAAGTGTTTTGAATTATATGGCTATGCAGGTAGCAGATACTCAGCACAAAATGTCATTTTCCAAGGTCTTGCTGAAAGGTTTTCCAAGTGCTGTGGAAATCTGCTCAGCTATGCTGCAGACGTCCCGTTGGAGCAACCGGCAAATGAAGATCTGACTTTGCAGAAGACTTGGAGAATTGATTTGTTTATTCTAGCCTACCTGGGCGCTGGGACAGGCTCTGATTGCTTTCTGCAACACATTAGGAAATCAACTCAGGAAGAAAAGCCATTAGAGCTGGAGGATAATGTTGGCAGAAGAACAAATGAGTTTAAGCTGACAGGAAATGTTTCTAATGATTTAGAGACATCAGGCTAGAAAACAGCTTCCCAACCAGACAGTTGGTGTTGCAGAGCTGAGTTACTTTCAGAGTAGAGGTTGCTATGTTTGTTTATAAAACAGATTCATTGTATTATGTTCACTGTGACTGCTAGGTACGGAGAAAGTCATTTAAAAAGCCCTATCCCAACAAGAAACCAGTATTTGAGTAAGCAAAACAGCTACATCACCTAGAAGTTATTTTAAAATTAAAGGCAGATCTGGGAAATTGGATCATCATGCAGTAGTAAAAACTAAGGCAGAGATGTCAGATCACTGTATTTGTGCAGCACTATATGAAGGAATCCCAGGTCTGATTCTGTCTCTGTATCTTCTGTATCTTTAGGCCATGTTTGACTCTTTTTTTTTTTTTTTTTTTTTCTGACTTGGACAGCATTGAGGATAATACTGTAGGTTTATGAGTTAAGTTCACATGGACACTGAGAGAAATGTGCTCCTAGAGTACAAGAGGACATGGAGAAGGCTATATGTTATCAAAGCATAAACAGATACCTTTCTTGATAAAGGAGGGAAGGTTCTAGAGTGATGCAACTTTTCCTTTTTTCTTTGAATACAAATTCTGAATTCAATATATCTTGAAAACAATGATCAAAATGTCAAAAATACTTTCCTGTCCTTTTTGTTTGTTTGTTTGTAGCTGGGGAATGGCGGTCAACGTGTACTCTACCTCTATAACCCAGGAGACTATGAGCAGACATGACATCATCGCATGGGTCAATGATATATTAGCTTTAAACTACACAAAAGTCGAACAGCTCTGTTCAGGTAAGAAAATATTGCATGTTCTACAAATGTTTATTTAAAATCCACTTTAAAAGTCTGATTTGTTGAAAATAGATCACTTTCAGTTTTGACATAAAGCAGTTACTCTGCAGAAAGAAACTAATGCATGTACAAGGGAAAAGTTTTTGTGTTCATCTGAATCATGGAAAGATAAGGTGCCTTGAGAAAGCGTAACATACAGAGGTGAACAGGAGGAATGTAGCAGGAGATGCATAGAAATAATAAAAAGGTTGACTGGGTAGAAGAATATAGTGGTAAGATTTTTTTGTGTGTACATTGAGGCTACGAGGGTGGTAACTTTACAAACGGAGAGTGGCACCATAGCTAAAAAGTGACCAGTAGCCTACTGAAAACCCAAGTGAACAAAATTCTCCAGCAGCTGTTCCTTCCAGGTAAGGGTCCTGAAACTCTATTGGTGTATAAACTACAGGAGAATATCATGTGTGACCACGGAGGAAAAATATACATTTGAGGAAATCAACATTTAGGCTGCCATAAGTTGCTGTAGAAGTTTGCCAAGGAAATCTGCCTGTTTCGCTTTAAATGTAACTGAACTCTTGTAGTAAATAATTTTATTTTTTGGGGGGGTTAGTGAACCCCAAAAGAAGAGTAATGGTTTGAATACTTTGGCCAGTCTGGTTAATCAGAGCGGGAACTGCAAGTTACGTGTTAAATAACAGGATCTGTAACCAGATAATGACTAGAAATGATACAGGGAAAGGCTAGCATTTTACTGAGATTACAGATGCCCTGGGGAGTGATTCTTTCTGATTTCCCGCTGTGATTTTTAAATTTGAAGATGTTTGTGTTGGAGGAGATCTAGTTAGATTGCTACTTCCATACAAATGACATGCTGGGAATATCTTGCGTATGAAGACAATGCTCTAAGTACATAGAACTGAAACCACGTTACCACATTTCAGCTGCTTAGTGGTCCAGCTGAAATGGGGTCTTACACTGAAATGTGTGACTTCACCTAATATTCTGGGTATGTTTTCTGTGCATAAATGTTCCCTGAAAAATACAGAAAATTATTTGAGGCCGACAAACTCATTACATATTCTTTAATTACTTCTTTTTACAAACCTCACCTGCATAATCAATCTTGCGTGCTTGAGGAATTGCACAACAACTATGAAACGAGGTTGAAGAAGAGCAGGTTAAAGTGCCTGCAAGTAGCTGATAGCAACTGAGTAACTAAAGACACACAACATGGGAAATGACCTTTCTGACAGTTATTAAGCTTGGAACTGAAATACTGTATTTAGCTGTTGTTATATTTACAGGTCCGGAAGTTAGTCTGTGTGTTTTCTTTTGGTGAATTATGCATAGAGGAAATATACACGGGGGGGATGTGCAGGCATGCGTGTGTTTATATAGGGGTATACGTGTGTATATATGTACACACTTACAAGGAGATGGAAGGATGCATGAAAAGGGGTGTTTTCATCATAAAATACACATTTGCCATTGTTTGGAACAGGAAGTATACTAGCCGTGTTATTGACTAGTTCCTGTGTAGCTATTTACGTGCTCTTAAATCGTTGAAAGGAAGCTTTTGAAGTGAATTCTCCACCAAGTTAAATGCGTGTGGGCTCTAAATAAATAAATAAATAAACAAATCTTACCCAAAATAGGGAGGAGGTGATCTAAAAGAATTACAATTATTGAGGATACAATTTCAAGATATTTAAACAGAGTCAAATTGAGAGATTGTAGCTGGGTAGGACAGGCAGGGCAGAAGCATGGAAACAGTCACAAAAGAACCGTCCCATTTCATTATGCAGCTTCTTATACAATTGTTTCTGTGACCTCTACTGAGGATATTAGGACATACCACAAGGGAAAGACTGAAAAAAGGTTGTTTCATTTAGAGCTCTTACTCCATCCTATGTAAAATTAATTTTTTCTTCCTTTAGAAGATAGATAATACTTCCTGTATTAATTGCTATTGTTACTTGCTTTTATGTTCATATCTTAATGGGTCAAACCTGTAAACTTGAATTTCTCCGTTTGGTTTGACAGTCCAGCTTGATACTTATTTATTTTATGTTTGTTACAAAGCCAAAATGGGATTTAATATTTCGTTATCTCAAGAAGCATTCTTCCTTGCTAGCACAATCCTTTCTGTTCCACAGAACTTCAGCATTTCTGAATTCTGTTAAACTCTTCTAGATTGTGGCAGGCACACAGAAGTCCTACTGGCAAGTTCCTTTCCATCTGAGACTGCACATTTCACCTCTCACATGCTGTTGCAGGATGTCTTTGCAGGGAGTGAAGGGAATCGGAGGAGAAGTTTTGGGGATCTTTATTTAATATAGTTTACTATGTAAACTACAAATAGTTTATTTCATGCACAGAGAGGTACCATCCTGCAAACTACACTGGAAGTACACTAAATATACTAAGTGAAATGGTAGCGAAGCCACCAGCCGGCTCGTGGGCAGACACCACAGGCACAGCATGGCCACGGCCTGGGAGCAGCTGACCTCCTTCATTCCTTCTGGTATTCTTCTGGCTGATGCTTCTTAAAGCATTGGCAGCCTTCTTCCAGCCTAGCATTAGCTTCCATAAAATATGAGCATTTCTCAAGGACTTCAAAGGGAAGGAATATGTGGGAACCTCTGTAACACTGTGAAGCATGTCACAGCACTGACACTGCACTTCAGAGCCACTGCCACTGAAATTTTATTACCCCCTGTAAAATTGCGTGGGCCTTTTCTTCTTTTTAAGAAAAAAGGCGTTAAGATTTGTCATGCTGCTATACGAGTATTCAGGTTTTGTTTATTTTTGTTAATAAGGAGCAATCAAAAGTTCAGGAAAAGCTGAATGCAAGGCCACAAAAAGCAGGGCAGTGGGGTTGAGGATGCTAAGTCTGGACATGAAGCTCAGAGGCTTTGCTTTTAGGAGACATGAGCCACCTAGATGTGCCTTATAGTCATCTTTAGCATCTCACTGTGAGACTTTGTGTGTGCCTACGTTTTGCAGGCAGTCTGGAAGTAATTGTGGACAATCTGAGCTAAAACAATAAGGAGTAATATGACATTCTGCCTTTACTAGAGGGCTTTATTCTGATCTGAAAAGTATATCTAAAACTTAACACTACAGATTGTAATAAAGAAAAGACAGTTGGCCCTTTTTTTTTTTTTTTTTAACTTTTCCACTTACTGCTGTGTGAAGAAGTAGCTTTAATAATATGCGTGCTGTGGAAGTAGCAGCTTGTTCTCTTATTGCCAGTTACAGGAACAGAGCTAAGATGAGAAGCAGCCAAGGAAAAGGCTGGATTAGTCATAAAGTATTTGTATTCTTCATGAGTCTTACATGTGTTTTTGTCCTTGCTAAGTAGGCCGAGCAATGTGTAGCATCCCCTGAGCTTTCTGAATGCCTGCAGTAGTTGTGATGTGCCAAAAAGGCCAGGTTATGGATGGATGCAGCCCCTGAGAGTCTAAATTTAGTGTGCAGCTCCTCTGGTCATTTAGTTTTGGCAACACAAGAGGGAAAATCTCCCCAAGCATCTCAAACCAGAAAAATTCCCTATGCTTTAGGTGAGTGTCATCTAGTCAGTTTTGGTCTCCGTGTTTGACTTCCCTCAAGATTTTGAGCTAGAATATCAAGTTTATGATCCATGCTTATGATGTAAGGCATAGCGTGCATTGCTTTTAGGTGGGCATTAGACTTGGGAGCGTTTAATTTGATACAGATGAGTGAAGAATAATAGAAGAAAAACTGAAAGGATTTAATGTATTAGAGCCTTATGTGCAATACCCATGCACGTGGAGAATAAGAGCTTTAAATGAGTTATGACACTAGTTGTTTCATGGGATTCATGCTATTTTTGTAATACATATACAGTGGCTTCTTAAAAACAATTCTGACTAAATAGCTTATAAGTGAATTTTCTTTACTAAGGCTATTTTTCATCTATGGGGAATACCAAGTGAACTTGTAAAATGCTTTTTCAGGATTGTTTAACTGCTGCATGAGTGTATATTCAAAATAAGAGTCAGGCAAAGGAGACTATAGAGGGCTTGCATATAAAAAATGCCGAGTACACAAGTGATATAAATTACTAGCAGGGTAGCCAGTAATTATTAATGTATACAGAAAAGAAAATACAACCTGAAGTATAATTTCTGTCTTAGCTATACTCATGTGAGTGTTTGAGGAGCAGAAGATGCAGAATCTTTTTTTTTTTTTTTTTTATTCCCTGTGTTTGAAAATTCCCTGTAGACTTATAAACTTGTAAATTTGGTCTCCAGCTCAGAGACCTTTCACTTTTATGCAAGGGAAAAGGATGAAATGTTTTCTTTGCTCCCTTACTTTTAGTAAGTGACTATCTCAAAGGAAGAGCGTGCAGTTCAGCAGTTTGAAATGTTAGACTGTGATGCTTTCTCCGCAGATACCCTGGTTACTGCAACTGGGTATTTTTTGCATAGCAACTGCTATAGGTAGTACCATACCTGCATTGGCATGCTTCCTGTGAGAGTACGTGGTTGCTGTAGGGATTATTTTCTGGTTCATCACCTCTCATCCTGAAGAACTGCAGGCCATGTGCTGCTACAGCAGGTGCTGGTGTGTGAGGCTTTGTGCTGTTGTGATGGCTTGGGATTTGAGGGAGAACTTCACACCGATGCTGGCCAGTGGCTTGCTGCATGGAGAGCTACTCTCTTCTGAGGGCCACTGGGTGAGGAGTTCTGCCTGTCAGTTGTGAGTATCTGTGTATGCAAATTCTATTACACACATGCATAGGATTCACTTCATTTTTCATGCTTTGGTATTTGTATTTTGCTCAGTGTCTGCATTAACTCACAAAGTTTCTACATGTGTATTACTAAAATCTGCATTATAGCACCCAGTTGGAGCATTGAGCATGGTTTCTGCACAACTGGTGTTCTAGTGCTAGCTGGGCTGAAGTGTATTTTTCAGTGTTGGTTTTTTCTTTTTTTTCTTTTTTAAATTCACAACCCTGCAAAGCCTCCGTCTCTAGAGCAGCTTGGAAATGTTAGATGTTAAAACATGTCTTGATGCACTATGAAACCAAGCCATGTTTCAGGGAACTGCCGTGTTGTTCTGAGGTCCTGCTACAGAGGATGCTCAGTGTAAATGACTCTTTAATGTCTTCCAGATGAAGTTTAGGTTTAGAGGGGTATAATGCATGTTGATGAACAGATTATGATTGATTACAAACCTTTCTGGGGAAGCTCTCAAAGCAGTATCCTGAGACTTTTAGCCTATATATATGTGTGTGTATGTATATAATATATATATAATACGTATGTATATGTGTATTTCATGTCATTCATTAAAAATTCAGGAGGAATCAAATTTAAACAAGGCTTCTACTTTTTTGTGTTTACTCATAATGCTGTCACTTGCCATTGCTTGCTTGGTCTCCCTCCCTTTTAAGGAGATTGATAGATTTTCCTGTGGGTTTTTTTTCTTCTTTTTTTTTGGGGGGGTGGGGGGGTGGGATCAAGTTGGGCTACACCCCTATTTTAAGTTAAATGGGAACCCTGTTTTCTGAAATTGTTTTGGTCTGCCTGTTTGAAAATGAATGAGTTCCAAACTAAATTACTTCTAAAAACTAAGTATTAAAAGCTCTGCTATGTACAATTTTTGAGAAGTTTGGTGATTTATGTATTTAAAAAAATACAGTCTAACATCAGGGAAACCTCCCTCCAAAATCCAATATTTAAAAAGATCAGTGGATATTCTGAGTTGCCTCATGCAAATGCCCCACCTGTGAGGATTTTCCTAAGCACGTTCAATTCAGAAACATGCAGCTCAGTGTTGGTGCCTCTGGATGCTGCTTTCTGCAGTGTCTGCATGCAGCACTGCTTCACTGATGCACATCTGGCTTCCCTACCACTAAGCAGGCAGTAAATTGCAGTAGGCTCGGACATTCTCCAGGAAATGGGCTTAAACCTCTTTAAATCAGTGTTTTTTTGTTTGTTTGTTTTTTATCGAAGCAGCAGAATTCATTGCCCTGTGTCCTCGCTCATATGGGTGCCGCTAGAAATGCAAATAGGGTGCTTAAACATGGTACTGTAGGTAACACAGCTTTGTGGTCACTGAGTAGATACTGAGCTGCAGAATGGAAGAACGCATTTGAGATGTAGGTATCATGGTATGGGTTCACGTTTTACATCAAAACGTGCCGTGCGCCTACCTTAATGCCGCTTCCAAGGACACGGTTTTAGGTATCTGGATGTAAAAAGTGAGCCAAAAATGCCACTGTAACTGCAAACACTGATTGCCGGCCTTTGTATTTATTTCCCCATTTCTCATCAAAACTGCTATGTCACACATGCTCCTTGTGAGTTATCTCCTTTTTTTTTTGTTGTTCTCTCAGCAACAGAAGCGCTGGGTGTGTGCACTTTCCCATCAGTGTTAGCAACCGCCGCTCCAGTGAGCTGAAGCACTGATGACTAACACGCATGGGAATCATGCTGCATTTTCCAAGTACATGGTTAGGATGTTGCAGCTTTGGAGTGAGCAAGTAATTTGAAGAAATTTCAATCAAATGCGACAGGATACATTTTTACAGAATCTTAAAAAAAAAAATCCTTGAAGCAAAGAAAAAACAACCGTGATTACAGAAAAAGGTGCAATTGGCCTTTTTCCCAAACATGTGTGGGATTTTTTTTGTTGTTTTTGTGTTGTTTTTTTTTTTCCAAAAATGTGTGCCTGAAAATCAAACTGAGGCCTGGCTGAGGCTTGAATCACGTGCTGTTTTTAGATCCAGTTTTTTATTAAACATTTCCAGCAAAATTCTAGTTTGCAGCTTAGTTTTTTCTACCGCGGTTCTGACAGCAGGGCTCAACTAAAGCCTACCCTCACGCAGACAGGCCCTGCCTTTTCACAGCTCCTCTGTTCCTGTGCTGTCTGCTGTAGTTTTATGTGACTTTGTGGGACCTCACCTCCAACGTGATGCAGTGATGAAGGGCCAGGGAGGAACATTGGATAGGAAGGATTAATCCAACTCCTCCTTGAGGGGACAAATCATTACTTGGGCATGGTTCTGAACACTGCCCCAGCTGTACTCCCTCTCTGTTGCCCTCAGCCTGGCCAGCAGCCCACCCCACAGCCCAGCGCCATGCACAGTGCAGCCTGCTATGCACAACCACAGCCAGCAGTGCTGCCTGGCTCTCCTATCTAGGCCGCAGCCAAATTCCTCCCAAAGAGGAGGGGGTAGTAAACGAGTCACAAGGCTCCCCTCGGACAGCAGCAGCCTCCCAGGCAGATTCAACACTGCTGAGATTCTCCATTCTGTTATTTTCCTATAAATATTAAAAAGGAGTCAGTGAGGACAGTTGTGCTCATGGCTGGGTGTGCCAGCAGGGTGCTGCAGCCCCCTAGGCCGCTGTCGTGTCCTGTGTTGTGAAGCAAGCGTGGAGTTTTCCACTTACTAGTTGTGTTTGGAAGTTGGTTTTGGCATCTGGCCTGTGAATATCTCTTGTAATTGGTGGCTGCGTCAGTGTTCTAGATGGAAAAGTGAAAGGGGTTTTGCGCCTGGATTCAGAATTGCTTGTTGGCTAATAGAGAGTGGGAGGGTTTAACATCAGTGTGTCTCCCATGTTCAGTAATCCTTCTTCCCCAGTGCTACTGTGAAGAGAGTTCACATTTTTTCTGTGTGTATTTGCAGATTTTTAAATATGTACAAGTTTTTTGGTCATAGAGACAGATTTGCTCTGAGAACAAATCTAGACAGGTAATAATTTGTTAGGCTTGGTGGGGGGGGAAGTTGGGCTGTATTGTTATTGTTGTTTTGTTCATTTTGGGGGGGAAAGGGGTGCTTCTTTTTGTCAGAAAATGTAAGGAAGCTTTTAAATCTGAAATAAAATACAGTGACATAAAACCCATTTTGTCCATGTAAATTATACAAGAAGTATCCATCAGAAGCCATGCTGTCATTATCCCTACTGCTGTTTTCCTGGCGTTGTGTTAAAAATTCTCCTTTCCTGGGCAGCTGCATTGAAACATCAGTTGTATGGTAAATAGAATATTCCTAAAGTGCTGTGCAGTATGCAGGGAACTGCATGTCTGTGTGCTGGGGCTGAGGAGCAAAGGCACAGTGATCTTGCATTACTCCTGTTGGGCTGCTTGTCCTGCTGCCTCCATGAAACCTCAACAGTTGGCAGTGTTGAAAGCAGCATCCTGGTTCTGCCATGTTGGTATCCTAATGCACTGTGACAGCCACAGGCCTTAGGAGCAAAATTTTAAATAAGTAATTCTTATTTTGTATTAAATATATATGTGATCTTGATGTACAAAATCTAGTAGTCCCAGTTAAATGTGATAGTACTTATAACTTTCTTTTCTGCTATGTGGGAGGCAGAAAGAGTTTCCTCTTTTTGTAGTTTGCAGTACTTAGCTAAGTCTGTATTTGCACATTGCCTCTGCACTTCAGGAAGAAGCATTTTAACAAGCTGTTTTTGCCACTATAATAAAATCCTCCTGTTGGGGAAGTAGTCTGACAGCAGGCTTGGTTATTGTGTCAGAGGCTGGGTTTGTACCATCACGTGGATGCATGCCAGTGTTCTCTGCCCTCAGGCACTGTGCAGACCCAGGACCACCTCTTGGCTGACAAAATACAGAAACAGCTGCTTGCACAAGTAGAAGAAAACACGAGGAAATGTCTTAACTAGAGTCTCTAGTCTAGTCAGACTCTATCTAAAGGCATGCAAGAGAAATTTGCATCACCAGCAGAAGGAGGAAATCTCATGTGAACATTTTAGGTTTCCAGTTTTCTAAAAGGATGTAGATGAAAGGTTGCACAGTGCATTTTCAGGGCCTCCAGGCAATTACTTAGATATCAGAGTAAACCTTATAATTGGGATACGGGTGGGATGAAAGGGCAGAGCTGGGAACAAATTCAATTTATGGCATGAAATGATTGCATAATAATCCTTTTGCATGAAATTAAATAGTAATAAGTATAGTTGAGCTTTGGATCTGTATATCCATGCTTTTAATTGTAATGTCATTTTTCTGTTGCTGCATATGTGCCAGTTCTCCTGCTAAGGATGGGTTTTGAATTACTAATTCTGTTTGTATAGCTTCCTATAAGAAGATGCAAATGTGTCATCTCATGTTTGTAGCTTGCCAGAAGGTTCCTTTTCCTTTAGGGAATATCTTACTTTGATTCTTAATCATATCAAAACCACTACAAACAGCTAAGTACAAGGTGTCCTTGGAAAATCAGATTATTTTTTTTAACAGTTTTCCTCTCATAAAGCTAGTCAACATGAAGCATATTTTTGAAAATTGAAGTTGTTTTCAGCACTAGAGCTTGATCTTAAGTCACAATCAAATTTTTTATCAGTATTTTTAGACTCCACTCTGAATCTCTTTCTCATTGGAGGAGTTTCAAGCTCTGTCACCCTTTATATATGGAGCTTGAATGGACACAGAGAGTGAGAACTATCTGATGTGTAAAGTTGGTCCTGTCAAAACACATTAATACCCACAGAGAAAAACATCATAAAGCTTCAGTTATTGTTGCCCCTCCTGCAAAACTAGACAAACCAGGTGTCTGATTTGATAATTTGGTTTTTGTACGAGCATGGTGATCATATAGTTTTCACAGATACTGGCCTGAACTGTTATGTGAGATTTGGACACTGAAGTTTATCAAAACTGATTTGCACTAAGTCTTCAGAAGTCCTTTTTGTTGAAGTCATATTTAACTTATGACTATTTGGGTGCTGATTTACCTTGCCTGTGTGCTCCAGTGGAGGTGTTAAGCCTGTGCCCTCTTGCTTTGGATATGACCCTTAGTGAGTCTTCGAGTATCAAGCATTTTGTTGACTAGCAAACTCTTTTCTGAAGAAGAACTTAAATTGGTGTTCCTCTGATTCCCTCAAACATCTTCATCCTTAATTTCAAAACACTTCATTGAGTCAGCAGTAGACATTTTGTGAATGACAGTGACGCGATAACATAGAGGGAAGATCTCTCATATGAGAAAAGACTATCTCCATTAGCTGTACTTAGTACACTGTTTAGATATTTGTTCTTATATTTGCCTCTCTGTGCTGAATTGATTACACTCACTTACCCCTGCTTACTAATAGTTCATGTAGTCCTCGAAGTTGAACTTGGAATTTTTCCTTTGAGTGAGCTGCCAGGCTGTGAGCTTGGCTTCTGAAATCTATGGGCAGTGAGTGGTCTACACTAAAGTCTGCATATTTAAACACTCTTCACGGGTAATAAAGGTTATTAATGATGTTTAGTTTAAAGGGGATGAAAAAGACTAGTGTATTTTAACAGGCAGGAGCTTTGTAATTTTAATTTTAAATCGTGATTTGGGGTAATCTTGAAACATTGCCTTGGAATTCATCAGTCTGTAGGATAGCTTCCAATTTCAATTGCCAGAATAAATAAGATCTTGTTTTGGTTGAATTTTGGGTACTGTGAAGACTGAAGGAGCTTATTAGGAGATTTCCACCTTGGCTGTAATCATCACACTATATGGACAGTCCTGATGTGTACGGGGACTCCAAGAACATCAGTTTTAAGTAGAAGAAAGATGCACTTTGCGTTACTCCTGGTGATTCTTCAGTTGTTGCACAACAGTTCTTGGAGCATCCAGACAATGGAAAAACTACACAAGAACATCCACTGTACACTGAACAATGTGACAAGTACATCTGGGATGCATAGTGTTAGACTGAATTACAGCTGGGACTTATTCAGCATGGTTGCTTTCTGCTCATGCTTTCTGCTAATGACATTAAATGCCATTTGGTCTTAGCTGGGTGAATCTGGATTAATGTCAATGCGTTCTCTTGTTATAGGAGCAGCTTACTGCCAGTTCATGGACATGTTGTTCCCCGGGTGTATTAGCTTGAAGAAAGTAAAGTTCCAAGCAAAGCTGGAACATGAATACATTCACAACTTCAAGCTTCTGCAAGCATCGTTTAAAAGAATGAATGTGGATAAGGTAGGCATTCTGTATTTATATTTCAATCATTGTAGGCTTCACAAGCTGTGTAAACTGGATAAAGTCAATAAATAGAAGAAAGAAACTTCAAAGCACTTAAAGTCCACTTTTTTGAATTTTAACTGGGAACTGGAATTATAAGTTGTATGTGAGGTTGCTCTTCTTGACCTTTCATCGTCTGAAAATGGTGTTTGGGCACACGGAAAGAAATTTGGCATGCTCCATTTAGGTACAAAGTGAAAATTGAGTCCATGTGTCTGCTAAGGAGTTGTACAGCTTAACTCATTATTTCTTAATATCAGAGACTCTTTTGATAAAATGCCATCTGTTGGAAATTCTTTGCCATCATTGAACAGCAGGCCTTTAATTTGAGATCCCATAAAACTACTGATGACCTGAATTTCCAACAGAACAACCTGGAAGTATACCGTTATTGTAAGTATTCCATATTTCTTGTCCAAAACTGGGTTTAAGGAATTTCAAGTATTCAAGAGCTGGAATAATATACACAGTGATTTGGTAGGCTGGCCAGTGCATGTGATCTCGTAAAGTTTAAGAATGTAGGTCTCTCTTAGGAAATGGCTTGTAATTCAACCACTAGATACTGGTTTTGTGCTGGCATTTGGGAGTCTGATAGACTCACAGATACAAATTACTACATTGACAAAATTGAATAATGGAAGTTATGTTCTTCACTTGCAGTTTTATACAGATGCGGTACCTGTATATCATTTGAGGAATCCCCACTGACTTTAGTGTTGCCTTATCCTGAAATTTAAACAGCCTTATTAGAAAGTCCCACAATAATTTTATAAAGAATTGGAAACCTTTAGTATTTCCTGAAAAGTTATTCTTATATTTACAGTATGAATTGATAAGGAAGCTCTGGAAAACCCAATAAAGATGAACGGTGTCCATTTCTCTATAGGAAGAAAACTTGCTCTACTCAAATGAAACAAACAAAAAAAGGATATGCAAAATGCTATGTGAATCATTACAGGGGTATTATAGACTTACAAAATGCTGGACAGTTGGCTTAACCTTGAAGAAAAAAATGAAAATTACAATGTTTTTAGGTACTCTGTTTCATGTTGATAACTGAACATGTTCAGGAGGTATTAATGTTCATTGAACCGAGCTCTTTAGTTAGCTGTCTGAATTAAACAAGGCAGGGCAGTCCTCCTTCTGCAGCATTCCCTTTGTTGTTACTCTCTGCCCACAGCATCCTGGAAGCTTGTGCTTCCTGCAAAGCATTATAGAGCCATCTCCTTACACTGTTTTTCTACCACCAGTCACCTTTTGGAGGCTTCATTTGTGTGAAAAATTTATAGGACATTGATAGCGATGTCCTCATAGCCTTACTAGATGTTTCAACTTTTTCAGATCAATAAACTATTTTATGTATAGCTATATGCAGAATGAAGAAAAGTTACAAGGTTAAAACTTCAAGGTTAGTTCGTAGTGAACATGTACTACCAAAATTATAGGGTGGTTTGAGTTTCAGCATGTCTTGGAAAAGCTGCTTCAGACAGTAGAGCAGAGAGCAAGAAACTTCATCTGGATCTTTTGAAGAGTTGTTCACCGTTACTGTGCTCACCTGTAGCACGTAAATTTAGAAACCAGAAATCCCCACTTAGCTGAATACAATCCTACTCCCAGAGCTGCTTCGTTAACCATGGCTGTCACTGCAATAGGAAAGGAGTAGCTCTGTGGAGCAGTAGTTATGAAGGCTTGCATATAGCCACCTCAAAGGCTGGGCCATCATTTTATTTATTATTAAGATCACTTGCAATTCCAGCATAATTTGCTTTTAGGAGGACAATAATGGCAGAGGAATATATACAGAAAGAGTTAGATAGATAGGTAGGTAGGTAGGTAGGTAGGTAGCATGTTCTAGTGGTTGGTGAACCTGCACATAGCAAGGGGGTTGAAACTAGATGCTCATTATGGTCCTTTTCAATCCAGGCCATTCTATGATATATATATATATTTTCCAAATTAGTGGGGTTTTTTTGTTTGTTTTTGTTTGTTTGTTTGTTTTTTAATTTAAAAACATCACTGGGTTACAATTGGAAACAATTCTACCTTTCAGGTAATTCCAGTGGAAAAACTGGTCAAAGGACGCTTCCAAGACAACTTAGATTTCATTCAGTGGTTTAAGAAGTTCTTTGATGCTAACTATGATGGGAAGGAGTATGATCCTGTGGAAGCTCGACAAGGCCAAGATGCTCTTCCCCCACCAGATCCTGGTGAACAAATCTTTAATCTGCCCAAAAAGTCTCACCATGCAAACTCTCCTACTGCAGGTATGTTGTATCTGAAATAATTCTATTTTTGTCTCTAAAAATGATTACAAACTGTGGCCAATTTTACCTAAATACTAGTTAGAAATTACCACCTTGTGTGCATGAGCTATTCTTTCTGTGTTGTCATAGGCTCAGCCTCTGTCATATCAGAAGTTAACTTACTATGGTATGCTCAGCCCTGTCAGCTGTAGGATGTCCCCCAGTGAACCCTTGGTATACATGTTGTGAGCTTAAGTGATATCTTCTGGTGGAGAAAAAGACATTTGGGATTGTCATCACTGGTTGTAGTGTTTGCATGTGTTTTTGAGAACAGGAAATTTATAACACAATGATTTTTTTTTAAATTATTTTTTTCATGGTGCTAAATTGTGAGTGGTGTCCAGAAAGCAAAAAAAAAAAAAAAAGTAATAATCTGTGCTTTATGCAGCTTACAGCTCAGTCTTCTAAGTGAGCAACATAGCAGCTATTGCTCTTTCTTGAAAATTGTCATGGTTTTGTAATTTTTGCTATTGGTATTCCACATCATAACATCATGTGGAGCACAGAGAAGAAGTACTACACGTTCCAGGGGACCTCGCGGTCAGAGAGGGAAAATACGTCACGGAAGCGACGCTCAGTTGCTGGCAAAAGGGAAGGGGCAGGTATTGGGCAACCTCAGGTTTAGACTAGCTTAAACTCTGGAATCGTACCCAGATTTCAGCAATCTGCTCTGACCGTTTCTGACGTCAGAGGTGGGCATACTTGGCCAGCTGCCTTCATCTCCTTAGCGCTCCAAGGAAGCTGAGCACCTAATAGCCGAGCAGTGCTGCTCTGAGATTCTGAAGTGTTTGTGTGTTTGTGGTTTCGTTATCACTGTTTGTTTTTTTTGTTTGTTTGTTTTTGTTTTTTTTTCATGGCTTTGTTTTTGCATCATCTTGTATCTAAGCTTTTGTATTCTAGGGCTTAGTATGTCATAATTTCCTGTGTGGTACCTTGCACAGCCTCTGAAAACAAAAAACCCAAGTGAGCATAAGGCAGTCCATTTGATAAATTGGAAAATACACCCTTATTAAATACAGAATTTACTATGCTTCTTGGTCCTTCTTGCCAGTGGCCTATTTTTACTTAAGTCACAAGTGTGTCATCCCAATTAAGGTAGTGGAGGTCACAATCCTAGAGAGGTAGAGTAGCAGCCGGAATGGAAGAAGCAAGTTTGGATGATAATGCAGTGATCTCGTGTCCCGTTGCTGGTTGTACAAGGCCATGCCGAGTGCCTTCGATATGGAATAGGACAACTGAGATATGTGGTATGGTTTTATCAACATTCTTTGGTCATGGATATTTTCTTTTTCATAGAAAGCTTCCTTCTTTAATGTAAGTATTGTCTTGATTTATGATAGGCAGGACACTAATTTAATTTCTGTTGAGCCAGGGAAGGGAGTTGTAGGCATTGTGTGATGGTAGGTGAAACAAGAATTCTAGCTTTTATTGCTGCTTGCATTGTAGAACAGTTAAGTGTCTAGTCACAGGTTTATTACGGGCATGCATGTGCACACTTTACTGGAAATGAAGAGAGATTAATTGCAGGTGTTACAGGAACCATAATAATACTACTTGAGTGAGTAAAACAAGCTTAACCATTTAGATTTAAAAAGCCCAAGAAGGTGAGATCTACTGAGTTCGGCAGTGGTTGAAGAATTCCCCACCTCATCTTTAGTTTCATTTTCCACAGTAATACAGTCATGAAGAGAAAATATATGCCCATGAATAAGTGTAATATCAGATGGCATCGTTTAAATGGCTGTCTATAACTTTAATGCCAATTATTTGTTATTCTGCAGCCACGAGTCTTCAGTGAAATGGCTGAGGTTTGGGGCACAGCTAAACTTCACAGTTCAGCTTGACTTTGTTATGGGAGTAGTAAACACTGTGGGCTGTTTGATATAATAACCTCTTGCACCGACTCAGCAAGCATTTGCCAACACCAGTAACAGACTGACACAACACCTTGCCTTTTTTTGTTGTTACTTTTAATAAGTGTCACTTGCTTTATTTTAACACTGAAGCTTTGAAATTGTAATGGATTTCAAATCACTAACAAAAGAAAGATGCAATAGTGCTACAAAGGAGCCAGAAGATCTTTTAGTGTCATATAGAAGCTTTTAAACAGTGTGCAGTAGACAGGTATGTATCTTTTGTTCAGTATCAGGAGCAAGTAGACTTCTGGGCACTTACATTGTGTTTTTGTTTTTGTCGCTGACCTTTAAATAGGCCTATTCCAAATTGATTGAATATATGACCCAAACTGATCAAATATTTTAAGGCAATAATGTATTTAGCTGCTAGCAATTGCATATGTGTTCAGATGATTCGTATTGTTCCACACAACAGCTATTCCAGTGCCCTTTGCCAGATCTTCGTTTTTGAGTGATTTAGGAGGCGTTAATCTCTTTAATGATTCATAATGGAGTTCTAACACTGTGTTTTCAGAGGTAGACAAGGATAATGTCATTCAGTTACCAAAAAATTGGTCAAATCCCTAAGGACTTCTTGGAAAGCTTACCCTAAAAGGTAGCTGCAGTGAGTTAGAATTATTTTTGGTGTTTTAATCTGACTCTTACGCTCTACAGACCCACTGTATCTGATAGCTGCTTTCTGTACCACAAAGTGGTATATATCTATATCTCTGCAGATGCCAAGTGTGGTGTTTATTTCACTATATGAAATTATGTTAACACAAAGCAGAACCTGAGAAGTGTGAAAACGCACCAATTTTTGTGTTTATTGGTGAGCGCGCCAACAGCCCCTTCCATACCCTTTTGGAATTGACTCCGACTGGTGAGTCAGGCAGGTCAAGGAGAATGTAGCTCATAAGGGCAGCATAAACAGCTCCTCCATCTAATCCAGTGTGTCACCCTCATCCTGCCCATCTTTCTCAAGAGACAGAGCTACAGGGCTGGCAGTGCTGTGAAGGAAAGATGACTTTGGAATGCATATATATTTCTTCTGGAAACAGCAGATACAGCAAGAAGTGCCAGGTAAACACAGCTCCCTGCTGGCAGATGACCACATTTTCATCCTCTGTGGGGTGTACCCACAGCACAACCCACCAACGTGGGCTCTGTGCCAGCAGGGCCACAGCTGCTTTAGGATAGGATGCCATCTGCCTGCCCCGAGCCTTTAGGTGTCCTGCAGCCCCCTGCTTGTCTCTGGGCAGTGGTAAACAGCCTACAGATGTAGAATCACAATTATTGTAAGGGATTAAAATATTAGCATGTTGTTCTTTGTGCTGGTTCTAATCCTCTCAGGAAAAAAATAAAAGCAGAAAAGCTTCATCTGATCAAATTGAAAATTTTGATCCAGTTGTCAGGGTTTTAGCTTAGTGGCTTATATAAGTCTTCCTATGCATTAGAGCTTTTTGTATGGGAGAGAAGTGTCTAAAATGCATGAGTAGAAGACAGCTTAATAAAATTAATTATTTACATATAAGCTAAAAATGTGAGAGGTCCTTAGAACTGAAGGCTGCTGGACTTCTTAGTTTGAAATATTCTGTGAGAGCAGGATGACTAAAGCAGAACTGGAAAGTACTGGAGGATCACATGAGGGCTAAAAATAATCGTGCTATGACAGGGAAAATAACCAGGGCAGAATGAACTGTTTGTGCACGGATGCTATATATATATGTGTATGCTGTCAAAGAGCCAGTTATGCAAGAAAAATGCCAATATTCTGTAGGGAGATGGTATATCCTGCTATGGCAAAAGTGCTGCAAATTAATTTTGAGGGATAAATATATTCAACAGAAACAATCTTCACTGTAGCAGTTAGTGGTATAATTATACATCCTGGGGAACCGGAGTGCTCACCCGACGCATTTTTCGTTGCTTTCCACCAAAACACAGTGCCTTTTTCCCCACGTTGCAGGCAGTTGGTATTTCCGAGGGTAACCCTGGCCGTCGTGGCACATTGCTGTAGAGTTGGAGATAAGAAGAGCTGTAAGGCGACAACTGAAAATGCTTTTGTGCCTGGTTCATGCGAGGCCAAAGGAGTGTGTTGCCCCACAGGAACAGCGTGTGCGAAGTGGAGAGGGAAACAGCTCAGCCATCCGACAGAGACCTCTCCTATCCTATCCACATCAGGAGGCTTTAATTTTTAAAGCCACCAAGTCAGAGAAATGAGACCACATAGCAACACTGCTTGCGATGTGGGAGCAAGGGCTTTTGTCTTTTTATTTTTTCCATTTGGGATTATTTCTTTATAGCTAACCAGGTAGTTACAGAATTGTATAAATCATAGAGGTTTTTCTTTTGTTTTCTTTCTGGGAGGACTTCACATTTTAAATTGTTTTCTTCTGTTAGGCCTACTGTGAGATGCTTTCATTAACTGGAGTGCTTGAATGCTTGAAGATTTTTCTGGAGAAAATAGGAGTTTCGGCTGACAATTTTTTTTTTTTTTTTCCCATTAAAATGTTGTTTTTTTTTTTATATTTTAAGATACAGTTTGTGATGAGGAGAGGGCTGTGGTTTGTTCCTGTTTACCAAATCTCCTTCTTTTAAAGATGAGTGTGGGCGGTCATACCATAAACAAGACATTCATCTAACCAGTAGATTCCATTGTGTGTTCTTTCTTGGATGGCTTGGTTGAAATCTGTGGGTGTTCCATTTTCAGGCGTTTGTACTGACTTCTCCTTGCCAGTTCCCTGGCAGTGCAGAGCTAATTGGACCATGCTGGAGCCAGCAGCGGTGGCAGTGTGGAGAGCTGAGGGAAGAGGGGTGCTGCCACAACGTAGGGAAGTCAGTACCACGAAGTAACTGAGTGCTGCACTGCTGTGCGTGAGGATGCTGAAAGCTGGTTTGACTGAGGTCATTTCACTCCCATTAAGCATCAGTTGTCATCACTTGTGCCATTAAGCATCCCTAGATGGAACACTTTCTTGCACCCCACTGTAGCTGTAACAATAAGCATGTGTGAATATTAATTTGCCTACTGTTCTCACTCATTTGTTTTAAATGGGCTGATATTTTAGTTCGTGAATAAATCGCTTGCTCTGCGGCCTTTTAGTGGGTTTGTGTATTCTTCTGTGGCATAAGTCAGGAATATGCATTTTAGGAAGCTTTACAACTTGAAATTAACATTTCAGTTTTTTAATGTGAAGATACAGTGCAAATGGTTACCCCTTCAGTTGAAGCAATAGCTGTGAGGGGCTCAGCCAAGTCTTGCTAGCTCAGGGCTTCTTCTGCTCTCGCACACATCCACACTGCAGTCATGCACGTGTTCCCTTGGAACTTTACATAAATATTTAACAGCATACTAATTACTCATGTTGCTTCAAGGAAAAATTGTCTCTAAGCATTAAATGGGTCTGGTCTGCAAGACCACACTTGTGATGTAAAGTGACCTGGAATTCCAAGTCTGGCTTTGTACCCAAAACATACATGGTGCCAACATTTTGTGCCTTATGTTTTGGAAGTGTACATCTTTTTTTTTCATGTTTAGCAAAAAACAATAATAGTCTTACCAACTAGTAATTGTTTCTGGAGCATTACGGTTAGAAAACTGCAATGCATTTCAGAATTGCTTCATCTGGTTTATTTAAGAATGAGAACAAAATAATGTGTCTTTAGAAACTGTTGGTGCTCAAGTTCACTTATTGTTCTTATCTCTGCTAGTGTTACACAGGTAGGAACAAAAAGTTATTCAGGTGCTAATGAATGTGCCTGCAACACTGCTTTAAAAATGTTCTTATTTAACCCTGTACTGACCTCAAATCAGAGCATGCTGTGATAGAAGTTTTCACAATGTGGCGGAAGCTGGCAGTGTCCTCTGGGTCCATCGGGCCCAACTCCCGCTCCATCAGGGACACCAGAGTA
This sequence comes from Alectoris magna, assembly GCA_030625065.1. Classification (NCBI taxonomy): domain Eukaryota; kingdom Metazoa; phylum Chordata; class Aves; order Galliformes; family Phasianidae; genus Alectoris; species Alectoris magna. The sequence continues at coordinate 42,015,843 of CM060561.1, read as the reverse complement.
GGGGCCCAGGCCCATGTCCACACGGCTGCTGAAGGTCTCCAAGGAGCAGAGCCCACACACAGCCTCTGGGCAGCCTGTGCCAGTGCTCTATCACCTGCACAGCACAGAAGTGGTCCTGGTGTTTAAATACAGGTTGTTGTATTTCAGTTTGTGAGTGCTTCATCTTGCCCTAAGCACCGTTGTAAAAAGTTTCTTACCTTAACTCTCCCCCATCGGATGTATACATGTTGATGATCCTCCTAAGCCTTCCCTTCTCCATGCTGAAAGGGCACAGCTCCCAGCCTCTGTCATAGAGGAGAATCTCCAGGCCCTTCATCATCTCTGTGGTCCTTTGTTAGACACTCTTCAGTGTGTCCAGATCTCTCTTGTACTGAGGGGCCAGAACTGGATCCAGCTCTCCAGATGCAGCCTCACCAGTGCTAAATAGACGGGAAAGATCAACTCTCTTGACCAGCTGGCAACGCTCTTCCAAATGCAGCCCAGGATCTGTTAGCCTCCTTGCTGTGAGGACGCAGTGCTGAGTTACGTTCAACTTGGTGTCCACTAGGGCCCACAGGTCTTTTTTCTGCCACGGGGCTTTCCAGACATTTGGCCCCCAACATGTTTTAGGGCATAGGGTTTTTTCTGCCTGGTGCAGGACTCTGCACTTTTCTTTGAACATCGACAGTAAACATGGGAAGGAATCGGTAATAGGTAACATTTATGACACTGATTACAATGCAGTTCTGTCAGTGTTCCATGAAAAGAAGCTGGTAAGAATACATTTTGTAGTAAAATATTCTTGTGAGATATTGTGCTTTCTCAGAAAATGGAAATAGGACTTCACAGAATGCTGTCCATGCAAAAAGAAAAACAAACCCTGTTTCTTTGTGATGTTGGCAATGTGGGATGTCTGAGAAATCTTCATGAATACATGATCGCTACCAGTATAAGTTTTCTTTGTAGGTGGACAATAAATATTTTCATGGAAGATGTGATGTTGGATGGAATTGGAGCTGCTCAAGTTATCTAGCTCCTCTGAGCACTAAATTAGGAGCTATTCCACACTCGCGCTAGTTGACTGCAGGGTCATCACAGTGCACAATAGCGAAGTTATTAATGTCTATTAAAATCTTTCATCTCCATTAAGGTATTTGACTGTCTCAGGCACTTTGCGCAACTCTTATCAACCAGCATCTTTTAATTCCTTTATGAAATTAAGCTTCTGTTAGAAATGGGAAGCTTACCTCTGAGCTGATTCCAAAATTGATATTTTAGAATAAATGCATTAAAGATTTATTTTTTTTTCTTTCCTTTCCTTCTCCAGGAAATTTTTAATTAGAAAACCCTAGGCATTCTCTGTTGCAATTAAGTTCTATCCAGCTGTCACCGATACTGTCTGAAAGGCTCAGATTATTTAGCTGGCTTTTAACTGTGTTACTGGAATTGGAATATCGTATTCATTTCAGAGCTGATCCTGAGGAGGGGAGAAAAGTCCATTTCCTTTGATTTGTCTGGACTTTATAAAGCTTAGCATCACTTCAGTGCAGAAATCCAGAAGGCTTTGTAGCTTTCAAAGGGCAGAACACAATGCAGTGTATTTGGTGCTATCCAGCCTGCAGACAGCAGTGATGTGAGCTTGCTCAGCGTGCTTTGTGAGGATGCCTCAGCTGCAAATTGGAGAGAAAATCTGGCGGTTCAGTGTTCGCTCTTGCTCTGTCTTTATATCTCTCTGCAGGTGAAAAAGATATGTGTCCTTAACAATTCAGCTTTTTGTGATCCTTGCCTCAGTCTGCACAGAACTAGCTCTCTTCACAGGGCTGTTGGATATGAAAGGGAGCACTGTATCGGGGCTGCACAGCCTGCCTTGTTTGGGTCATGCGCCATGGCCTCTGAGGAGAAACCATGCATAGCTGCTGGGCGAAGGAGTGCTACCCTGCAAAGCTGAGCAGCCTGTCTTCTGCTCATGTGCAGGCACCTAGTGAGGAAATCCATCACTGCCTTAGTGTGTAAGAATGGCAGTGAGCAGAGAGAAGCTGCACTGCCCAGCTAAGGTTTCACATCTGAATGGCCACACCTTGTTTTTAGCATTCAGTTCTCAGCTGAACTGCTTCCTGCATGCATGGAATACAGTAAGAACTTAATTGCTTGAGATGGAAGTATTTATTTTAAATCTTCATGCCCCACTAGAATGCCATAATGAGAGTAGTTATTTCATTTGTGTGTTTATCTTGCATATTTTGACACCTGTTTTCTTCTGTTTATCTGCTAATCCAAATAAAATTAATTTTCCTGGCTTCGAAAGCACCTTAACAATCCCTTTCTTAAGCAGTTGATTTAGTTAGGTGAAATATGGACTGAACCTGGAAAAAGCATTATGCAGGCGGGATGCTAGATTTTATGAGATTGCCCACAGAAATAAATAGCAGCAAAGGGTCTTGACACTTTTAGTGTTTTTCAGCAGATGATTTATTCTTTGTGTGATAGGAAAAGCAGTGTAATTTTGGGCACACAGACAACATAGAATTTTCCCAGTTTTAACAATTGTGTACTGGCATCCAAAATCTGCTAGAGGTGTGTTAAGTATAAAGTTTAGCTGGATTAAGTAACCACTTCTGCTGCTATTTCTCATCGTTTGGCAGTTCCTCCATGGGACCACTGCACGCAGGCCTGGGCAGTGAGATGGCACGATGGCTATGGCTCAGTTGCACGGGCAGTGCCCCGTCTTCTTTCTCCCTGTCCTCCTTTCCCTTGCCTCCTTGTGACTTCTTGCTATATGCAAGCAATACTTTCATAAAACACCAGTGCCAACACATTACTCTATTGAGGCGTTGTCATACATGGGAGATGTGTTCTGAAAATGGCAACCTGGAACACTTGGGTATCTGTCACAACTGGAGTAGCCTTAAGGGGGGGGGTCAGCTGGCTGGGTGTCAGGTGTGAGGCTGGGGTTAGGGCTCCTGAGAAAACTGAAGCACATCCCTCCAGATGTAGTGAACTGCAGGCTCAGAGCCCAGCTGGCCTTTGGGCTTCGTGTGTCCCAGAGTTCAGAGCCAAGGACAGCTGGTGGTAAAGGAAGGCTGTGGAGCCCATAAGAGTACGACCATGGTTGGCTCTTCAGAAGATCCAACAGTAAGTGTGGGTGCTGCAAAGCAAGACTCCTGACATATACTTGCTTAGTGAATCAAATATAAGATTGTGTCCTTAGATCAAGCAAGGATAGTGCTGACTCCGTCTGAAATCCATTTCCAGTGGGCAGAAATGAGGAGAAGGCTGTGAGGGGAGCAAAGTGCTGGTGGCACTGGGACAAACAGGGAGGTTGCATGCCAACTAGGAGGGACCAGCTTGGACAGGGCAAGGCCTGAGGGGCCTGCTGAGGGGCATGAAGAGGCTGCAAGGCTTCTTTGTGGAGAAGGGCTGCCTGTGCGACGTGCTAGCTGCTGCTTTCCCTGGTGGAGACATTGCTCTGTGCTCTGTCAGCTCTGCTGTGCGAGTCATTAGAAACAAATAGTGAAGCCTAAGAAAATCAAAAGGGATCGCTCGGTCACCATGGCAACTGTGAGTTCACTGATGGATTTAGTTCTGCTCACGCTGCCTGAATCTCCATGCCCTCATCACAGGGATGGTTTATAGAGACAACAATGAAAGTGTGGGGATGGGTTAGCTGGCTTTATTCCGAGTCCATATTTCTCAAGCAGGCTGAAGTTAGATAGGTACATCGAGCATTGTGCCAAGGGAATTGTCTCTTAACAGCTCTGTTTTTAAAAGCTGAAAGTTGCCAACAGCTAAGGGAACTTGATACTCCTAGTCTGGTTTCATGTGTTTTAGTTTGAGTTGCTTCCCTCTCAGTAACAAGGTCAAAGTAAAACTGATGGAAATTTGTTTTCCTTTTTTGTGGTAGAACGCTGGAACCTTTTCCACTGGAGTAATGGTGAGAATGACTGTCTGCAATTGAGATGTGTGAATTTCAGCATCAGGCTAATAGTGATGTATTTATTCCAGGGATATGTTTTGATTGCTATTTATTGATTGTACTTTTTAGGTGCTGCTAAATCCAGTCCAGCTTCTAAACCGGGATCAACACCTTCTCGCCCATCTTCAGCAAAAAAAGCTGCACCAAGCAGCTCAGCATCCAAATCAGATAAAGATTTGGAAACTCAAGTCATACAGCTCAGCGAACAGGTAAATTTACTTGAGGCATTAAATTAGATGCATTCATTGCCACAGACAGGCATGAAATCTGATATTGCCCTCTGCTGAATGATATTTTGTACCTTCAGAATTATGAAGGTACAAAAGGTTTAAATAGCCCAGCTGGGAAGAAAAAGAGATTTATTGTTAAAAATAGCATTTACCAGATATGACTGGTATTGTGCCAGTACATTTGAAAGGGAATCTTAGGAATGCCAGGTGAGTCTTGATGAAGTATGAGAGCTTTATTACAGATGGTTTTATTAATTAGATTTTGAAATGTATCTTTTTTTTCATTTGGAAAGGAAAAAGCCCAACAGTGTCTTTGCTCTTCTGTATTACATACTTGAAATAAACCATTTTAATGTGGTGTTGTGCAGAAAACAAGCCTGTTTGTAATAGCAGGGTTAGAGAATTGCAGCTGAACCGAGACTAGCTCGTTGCACTCTGCTTTCTGGAATGAAAGCACTCAGGAGGAAATATGCCTTTCTCATTTAAAATACTTAGCATATAGTGTTCTGCAACATCGCAGATTTTCAGAATTTCTTCAGTGTTATGAAAGTAAGGGCTTAATTTTCATTTCTGCTATTTGGCTCTGTCATTCCTGGGCACACAAGTGTGTCTGCGCTGGACAGGAATAAATACCTGCGTCTGGCTCAAGGCTGTGCTGTTGATGGTGTCAAGGCCACTTTTATAAATGAGACCTGACTGCTGTATTTGTCAGGGGAATACAGAAGGGAAAAGCCTCATATTTTACAGCAAGAGCTGCCTGGAAGCTGCATACAGAAAGTCATTATTCTGGATTAAGTGTAATTTTCCACAGTTAAGGTCGTTTCAGTTTCAGACTTCCATTGACCTGAACAACAGAGATCTTGGTTTGTTTGGGCGCTGGTTGCAAATTCTTCTTTACTGTTATGTGCCAAAGATGGTGACAAACAGCCACATACCAAACACGACGTACTGTAGATTGTGTGTAATTCTGAGCAGCAGCAAGCACAACAGAGCTCACCAGCCTTCCAGGGTCATTGCTGTAGCAGAAATGTTTTAAAATGTGGTACAAAGAATGGATGTATATACTTCTGATGGAATCGGGATCTTTTTTTATGTCATTTTAAGTGGAGTTTGAACATCATTTAAATGTGGCTTAGACCATGACATTTGTGCATAGAAGTCAGAATGCGTTCACTTCAGCAGGAAGAGTCACTTTGGATGTGTGCAAGATAAAAGTATTTGATCTTTACTAAGATGCAAACAGGCAGTCGCTATCAAATCCTCCGCTAACGTATTCCTACCAGCTTCCACGTGTGAAAACCTTGAGCTTTATGTACAAGCAGCCCCGAGGAAAATTAATGATTTCCTCCATCACAAAAAAGAAATTCTAAGGATTTTGAAAATTGGCCTTTTACAAGCTAGTTTTCGAGAGACCTTTTCTAGCTAGACTGATCTAGGAGCCTTTTTTTTTTTCCCCCCCTTTTTTCTTAATGCTGGCAGTGCTTGGTATCTCATTTGCCACTAATGATTACTTATGCACCCCAGGCAAATAACATAAATAACGTGAGCCAAAAGCTTTGCTGCAAGCAGCTTTGAGCCAGGTTTTTCTTATCCCCAGTACGAACATGTTGGAAGAGCCAAATTGCCCATTTCTTCCCGACTCTCCAGCAACCAGGAGAGTTATGGGCAGGAGCCAATTATACTACCTTTGCTGTCTTGATAGAAAAAATTGTTGAATGGCATTCGCGATTATCACATCTTTTTCTGGCTGTTAACAGACTTAATTTCAGCCCTTTCACAAATGGCAGCTGAGGGGGATTCAGACATCTAAACTTCTGTGCAACTTGTAGTGGAAAAGTTTAAGTATGGATGTCCATATGCTGTATTTTACCATAGGATTACTTGATGATCTATTTGCAATGATTGTAAGCCATGCATAACATTTGCTGGCTTAATGGCTCTCAAAGTCTCTCTTAAAATGGCCATAGCTATTGCCTTGGCCTGTGCTAGTAAATTAAACACTTTCAAGGCATGTCACCGCGCACTGGAGCTTGATTATCCGTAGCATTAAAATGCTAAATGGTCCCTGCTGTGCTTTAGGTCTGCGCCAACTAGCACTCTCCCAAAGGGTTTCTGAGTGCAGCTGAGGAGAAAACACAGACCAGGAACATTACATTACGCTTGAGGAAGGGACCTTTACATATGGAGAGTGGTCCCAGAACAGTTAACTGGATACTAGCGTAGACATAATATCTGAAAACAGCACCATCTTGGCTGTGTGTTTACAGCAGGTGCTTAATCTTCAGCCTGGATATGCAGTCCTGTGAGCGTTCATACCACCAGAGGAAAGAGCGGTTCGTAAGAGCCGCTGCTTTGCACCCATTAACTGGATTGCAGGGGTACTTCTGGTCCGGACACCGCACGTGGGAGTGAACATCTGCTGTTCCTCCTACAGGATAAGCCTCTTGGCATCTTAATACGAGGAAATACTAGCATGCAGATGTGCTAATTGTCTGAGGGAATACAAATCACTTCATCACGGACACGTTAGATAATATGCAAGTGAAGGAAAGTGTATCTGCATTGGTTACAACAATGTTTAGTGAATGTTGCAGATGATTCACTGTGTGCATATGTGCATGCCTTAATGATTCTGTTTCTCAGAATGGTGTGTACGTGATGCAATGAGAACAGGAAACTGCCTTGGTGGTAAACAGGTTAGAAGGTGAAGCTGCCTGTGCTGTTAGCTGCAGATATTTCAGCTCAGGCTGGTTGTTTTGCTGCACGGAGTGGATGATGTGGCAGTAGTTAGTTAGGTTCTTGTTCCGTCTAAATGCTGGAGCTGCTCTCAGGGAATGCACCACTGCAGATCCAGAAGACATGTCTTAAATGTGAGGAAGACCCTGCATTTCAGTAGGATACACATCCGTAGACCAGATTGTTGTAAGCGTTCTTCCGTTTTGCTATCTGTACTTACCCGTGACCAAATAGTTAATTTTAAAGTGACTAGGCACTGTATCACTGATAGATTCAAACTGCCAAGGGAAGAGTTGGGTGTCAAGCTCAGGCGGCTGCTAGGAGATGGGTTCGTACATGAATGAGATGCTCTGAGATCCTGCCCTGGCAGCAGGTCCGTTCTGCTGTCTGACACCTCTGGGAGTGCAATCAGAGGTCAGAAGAAGGCATCACTAGCTCAGCAGTTATGGGGAGATGAACTGATAGGATTTAGTGGGCTGTCAAAGCAGTGCGTGAGCTTCCTTGGTGTTCTTACTGGTGAAGGGAATAAATCAGCTTGCAGTGGATCTGGCAACAGAGAACTTTCTATTAAACTGTATCTGTTCCCTCAAATGTCATCTTGATGCAAGTTAATTTATTTAGCATATTTTCTTTAGAAAACTCATTTTGTGTAATTGCAGGCCTTAAAATATGGATGCTAATTTGGAAGGAATTTGGACATGTTTGGGGTCAGAGTGTGTACTGTAGGCAACTTCATCCATGATTATTTCCGTCGGATGACACACTGCTGTCTTCCTAATTTGAGAGCCACTTGCACATGTTACGCCGATCGTCTACACCACTTTGAATAGTAATTCATGCTTGACTGCCGCAAAATTATTCTTTTTAACATATGTATGTGTGTGTACATGTATATGTATGTATAAAAATGTATTGCGACATCTGCCTTGGTTTATATGAAGCCTAATTTTTAATAGCTGGGTTACCCATAAATTATTTGTAGTAGTCTTAGCAGTGAAATAAAAACCAACAGCATAGCCCAAAGACTCTTGTGTACAAGGAAAGACTGACAGTTGAGAGAATCTGTTGATAGCAACAGCACATGAACCAGACCAGAAAATCCATGGTGCATCCTGGTCACCACAGCAGCCTGAGGGTGCTGAGATGCAGGTTATGTGGGGTGTTTCAGCAAGTCAGGAGGAAGCAAAGAGGTGAGAAAACAACGCAGCAGCGCTTGCGGCTGAAAGACCATTTACTTCTCAACTCGCCCATTTCCCTTTATGAGCTTTTCTGCTGGACCTGTATATTTTTAGGGAAGGAGATATGGTAGGTTTCCCAACAGCTACACGTTAATCCAGGCAGAGTAATGGAATTCCTGTGCTGAATGTTTTATTAATTACCCTTACATGACATTTCTGGCAGCTTTGCTAGAAGCCACACTTTAAGTAGCTCTGACTCCTGAACTGCCACTTCAGGTTTCAGTTTGCAAGAGCGCTAAGAAAACTGACCTCTGTGGATCCAAGCTAAAGATTGGATCCAGGAGGTGTAATCCTGATTTGCTGTTTATTCTTTGTTGTGTTGCACTTCAAAAAAAAGCGGAATTCACTTTAAGCTACGAGTATATATTTAAGGTGATGGTCGGCATGTGCCATTGTGTACTTTTAGGCTGAGTTGTTTTGTCTGCAGCGTGCCTCACAACTGATGCATCACGTACTGGTTTATATGCAGGTACATTCTTTAAAACTTGCACTTGAAGGAGTGGAGAAGGAAAGGGATTTCTACTTTGGCAAATTAAGGGAGATTGAACTTCTCTGCCAAGAACACGGGGGAGAGAATAATGACCTTGTCCATCGGCTAATGGAAGTCCTCTATGCTTCAGAAGAACACGTAAGTTCAAATTTAATGTGTATTTTATCGAGATAAGACAGCCTCATTCCATTAGAAAATATTGGCACAGTGTTGAGTCACATGCAATATGTAGGTCAGCAGAGCTGTAGGAGGAAGGCTTTCCATGCATCCTCCCCCAAAAGGAAGCTTGCATTTACCGACAACAGACTTTTCAGCTTGGGGGGTAGATTCGGGAGGCCAGCTTGCTTTTTGCTGCTTTGGCGTAGGCTTTGTATTCTATTTTAGCACAAGTTAATCTGGAAGGGGAGTGTGTGTGTCACAATTTTAAATTGATTCCATGTGGTCCTGAGCCTTAGCTCTGTTTTGGTCTTACCTTTCTGCATGAAGTCTTCCACTCGGTGTTCTTTAAGGTGTTGAAGACTGAAAAGCAGAGAAATACTCGAGGTGCTGATTGCTGTGTGCGGCTGTGAACTTTCTCTCTCCCACATGGCATGGCTGCAGTAGGCACTATGCAGGTTGCCAAGTGCGTAATTATATCTGCAGAGATAATGCTCCTTAGCATTTTTTATCCTGTTGCTATAGGCAAAATTCTTCAGTATGCAAACGCAGTAATCCCCTATTACCAAAACTGCAGAAATGTATTGTCTGCAAGATTAAACAAGAATCTCACTGCATTTTAGGCATAACACTGTAGACACTGAACAAAGCAAGGAGCTGTAAAGGATACTGGTTAAATTCCTCAGATACGCTGAGGGATAATGATTCGGTGGAGATTTAGCTGAACTACTCCCATTCATGCTAACTAAATCCCTGTATGCGCTGATCTGACGATTGACCCCTCCAGTCTCCTGTGAACGGTAGCTTTGGCTCCAGAGCACATAAGCATCAGCCTAATCTCTCTCTAGCCCTGTGGCACTGTAGCCTTTCTTACATCTGTTCCCAGGAAGCTGCTGCAGTCGGCCGACTCAAAATTTTATATCAGAAGTAGTGCTGAAGCTGCTGCTAACTCGTATGCTTTCCTAAAACAGACTAGTAGAGACTAGTGAATGCTGGTTGCAAGAGGGTCACAAGGTTGCCACTCAGAGGGGCTGCTGCTCAGATTAGAGGTGACAGGGGAAAGAGGATTTGTTCAGTGGTGTGGGACAAGTGATGGAGGGGAAAAGGAGGAGGAAACTGTTATTTTCGCAGGAGTAAACAATCAGGCACATTTCCCAGACTCGTGATAACAGGCTAAAAGAATTACGCACGTATAGCAGTCAGAGAAAATGTCTTCTGGATTCAGGAACAGTGATTTATTTATAAAGCAAAGCCAGAAAAATCCCTCCTCCCCCCATACCCCTACCACATCTGTCTCAGTTGGCTTAAATAGGAAGCGATTCCCAGCCAAGAAATGCATTTGTTGCTTTTCTCCCTGCAGTTTTCCTTACTGGCAGAACACATTACAAAATGTCCTACTTCAGCCCACATCTCCGTGCTTTATCTGCTTCCTTCCTCCAACCCTTTCTCTGTTGAAAGCACCATCAGTGCCTGCACATGAGCTACACACACCAGCTGTGCTTTTATCTGGAATGAGTATCCAGTTGGAAGCCATGGATGTCACTCCAGAAGCCCTCATCCCCCAGGGAAGAATGCAGAGGCCATTCCCCACTCAAATTTTTCTACCTTTCAGTGGGAGGATTCATCTCCTTGTCTTTTGGGGTGCATTTCTCCTCCTCACTGTTGCAGATGGACTGTAATGCACCCTCGTGCTTTAACACTGAGAACCAAAGATTGTGTTTTCTTGCTGATGCCTGCTCCTTGCTCTTGTGCTCTGCTGTGTCTCACCAGCTTGCTTTGCCTTTCAGTTCTGTTTTTTTTCTCTCTATGTAATGAAGTTGTTCCAGTTTAAATTCTCTTACCTTGCAGCATTTTGTGAGTTAATCCCTTGGTAACAGCAGTTTGGATTTCCCAAGCCCCAGGTGGGAAAAATCCCCAGTTCCCAACACATAGGCAATGCCAGCATTTCTGGTTTCTTGCTAATAAATTCATGGTAAATCCAGCTTGGATTGTTGTTTTTCTTTCGGGATCCCTGACAGTTATAAATGCTGCAGTGCCCATCGTGTTTTTCTTTTAGGAAGGGGATGTGAGGTAACACAGCTCACACACAGTACACAAATCATACCCGACCAGAGCCTTGTGCTTGAATATCGTGGCTAGCTTTGAGTTCGTAGCTCCAATAAGCATTTGATAGTAATCTCAAACTACTCCTTCCTAGCTGTAATTTGACAGACATTTATTGTATTCGTAGTGATCATGCCCTGTTTTTCATACCAACTGCTCTTATTCTGAAGGGAAAAGTCTCTCTGTATATCCTAATTTTGCGTTATGGTTGTTTTAATCCTCGTAAAAGATAAAAGATGTCGGGACAGCACTTTAAGTGCTCAGGTCTCCCAGTAGCTCACAGATCCCTCCTGGAAGTTGTAGGCTGTCAGGTGAATTCCTTGTAGATGAACTCAGAGTGCGAATGAAAAGTTTAGTTCCTACAAAAAGCATTCTTCACAAGTTTAATTATTGTATTTTTGCACTGAGGGGATTTTTACCAGGTCCGTGTTAAAATTTGTTCATTACTTTTTCAGAACCCCAAGTCCCCGCATAGTTTCAAGTAGGTGTCTTCCTAATCTTTTGTTCAACCCAATAAAGACCAAGCTTTTAAGACTTTTTTTCCCCTTTATTTGTGTGGGGTTTTGAGTCTTAGAGCACAATTATCAATCCACGTGGGCTCCTCATCTTTCAAAGATCTTTCCTCTTCTCCCTGGTATGCTTCTGTTCTGACTTCATTGCCCATCTTTGCTTATGCGAGAGGGGTGTTGTGACTGCTGGTGTAGCTTAGATTGGTCTGGCCAATCAGTCTGTAATCCTTTGTAATTTTTAAATACTGATTGCTTATTTGTAATCTTTCTGCTTCTTTGTTTAAAAAGAAAATACTTTTTAAAAAATCAAAATTGAAAAGAATAGTGTTCTAAGAAGGATATGTTTGGGTGTTGTGGGAAGTGGCCTCTAGCATTTGTGCTGTGACTACTTGTAGATGGGATTGGGGCCTGGATAGTATGCAGAGCATTTGGTAGTCTGGTTTTATAGCTTCTGTCTGAAGAGCCGGAGGAGGCTTTGTGTCTCATTATGTAAGCCAGAGCCATATAGGTCTTGGTGTAAAGTGAAAGCAGTGCTGCATTTTCTTTCCTTGATAGGCTGTTGTGGCTCGGTTCATGCAGAAGCTGGATGAGTTGTCGCTCTTTGGTCTATCTGTTGCTCAGCTCACATTTCCAAACTGAAAGTTTAAAATTCCATTGGTTTTGTGACTTTCTGCTGTACATCTGCTACTGCTGCTTTTGGGCAAGGCACTCAATCCCATAGCAGCTGGTTTTCATAGACCGCAGCTCCTCCATCTGCAGGCACACCTGAAGAGTTCAAGGCACACGGACTGAGAGGTCAAAAGCAAGCATCTTGTATAGCAGGAGGCAGAGATGGCCGTGGCCGTGTGATCTGAGTCAGAAATAAATGCTCTAAATAGACCTTCCACTGCTTTCCTTATTAGGGGATGCTATTCAAGGAGATTCCACAGTCCCAAGGTAATTGTGCACAGTGACTCTTGTCTTTCCTGTTTCATGTATTTATACAAGCTGTGCATACTGAAAAGCACGTGTCCAATTCTCAGGACAACTTCTGTGGTAGTCACATCAGATTTACCATTTCCATCAAAGGTAACCCTGCCAAGAGAGGAGCCACCACTCCTTCAGAGCAGTGGAGTACGTTCCCAAGCCATTCCCTGTGGCTAGAGACTGTCCCTGTTCTGAATGGAAGGAGCATACATAGATGGTCTGTAACACCTGCCTGAATGTGCTTTCTATTTGGTATCTCATAAAAGCTGTATATGTGGACCCTATTGAAGGGGTACATAACAGAGCAGGCCACAGCTTTAGGGTTAACCAAGCCTCAGCTTTCTCACCCTGTACTGCAGGATCGTGTTCCCACAGCTGTCAGTTTCTGCCCACAAAGCTCCTGTGCTCCAGAAGCCTTGCACTCTTGCAGCCCATTAGAGAGGATGTGGTTCTTAGGTGATATGCATGAAGACGTTCTGACTTGAAGTACCACGTGTAATGAGGGCATCGCTCCCCCCAGAGGGCCATAAGACACTGAAGTGCAATTGTACCGATCGACATATTGGATATCTACCTGAAGATAGCATCTGAGTGGTAGAAAGCTTGCTTCCAATTGAAATGTGGCTGTTTCTGCATGTAGTAAACAGGCGAATATTTCAGGTTTTTTTCTGTATTTCTATCGGCAAACAATGGAGACCTTATTCACCTTATTCTTTTAGAAACAGACATATTTTGCTGCCGGAAGGGAAGTACTTTCTCATTGCATAAGCTACTTCGAACTGTTCTGGGAAGATTCACATAAGGGCCTCTCTTTTCTTTCAGTTTTGGCCTCAGTTTGTAAACCTTAACAATATCGATTTCTTACAGTCTGTTGTCCAAACCTCTTGCTTCTAATGAGAAGCACCAGGGGCCGGGCAAGTTCTGCAGAGGTATCGCATTGGTGATGCTGCATTTTGAATGGCAACTCAGAGTACTGGAACAGCACTGTCCTTAGAAACTGCCTACAGCTGAGCTCTGCCAGTGCAGGGCAGGGAGTAGATGTGTCGGATCTTCTCAGTGAGCAGCACTCTGGAAAGATGGAAATCCACCCGGGAGAAGCTTTAGGGGAGCGCAGAGACAGTGCTGTAAGCAGCAGCCTGCCTTTCTGAGTGCTGGTGCATCTAGGTCAACGCAAGATAACAGGCGTGCTGGCTGTAAATTGGAATCTGCATAAAACCTGCATCTACAGCAGTGGGGATCCAGAATTCCTTTTGTTCTCTCAGAACAGGGGTTCAGTGGCACAGCTCTAGAAGATAGTAGGTATAATAGTCATTTGCAAGAGGGAGTTGTTCATCAACCATCACCTGCCTTTAGCGATAGCTCTGTAAGTCGGTGAATGCTGGACTTAAATTTCTTTCGAAGAAAATGCATTCATAATTAGCAAATTTTTTTGTTGTATTTTCTGCATAATATTAAAAACCCTGTTTCCAGTAGCCTTTGGACTCTGATCTGTACTAACACAGACATACCATTTTGGGAAAGTGATGTTTGACCTAAAAAATGAGGCTGGGTTTCATTTTTAAAGCAAGCGATAGCAGAAGTGTCTTGTCTGTTTCGTGTTATGAGCCTGGAGTGAAGGTTGTGTGAGAACTATAGCAGGCAGGTTCAGAAATCCTTGGAGAGACAAAATGGGAGGACACTGGGATGTTATGGTACGTGGAGCCCCTCATGACCCACTTATTCATGGTGTTCCCTTGCTGGAGAAGATAACACCGTAGTGTTGAAAATGGATATTTTTCTGGGGACCTACCAGTGCTGCACATACATTGATTAGAAGCAAAATAAGTGCATTTTATGGTAATATCCTGAGATGCTATATTTCTGAGGCAACAGTCCTGCCTGTCTTTATGTCAGTGTGCAAGACCCTAAGTGCTAGAGAAACAATGAACAGCCAAAAACACATTTTTCTTCTTACTCCACATGAGTTTTATGCCACTACCCACGCTCCATAGGATGCAGCAACAGATTTCAGTAAACAGAATGGTTTTAAGACCAATTAAACAGAAATTAGTGCAAAAGAGCTACAGAAAGTTTCATTTGTACAATGGCTCTACTTTACGTTACCTGGGAGTTAGCATTTATGTCAGTTTTGTGTCTTAATTTAATTTTATCTTAACTTACCAAGCGTGTCATTTGCTATTAAGCAATTGTACAGATAGAGCCTCGTGAAAGGCCGAATAGAAAAGGTGGGTGCAGGCAGGGAGATGAGATGGAGCCAGTTCGAGGCTGTTGAAGCAAATTGGTTGCAATCTTGCAATTGTTAGCTACTGCTGTCTGCTCACTGGAAGGAAAATTAAACGTTAAGCTTGAGGCTGGAGTGAGCACTGAGGGGGAGGAGATGACTCGCTTCTGCTGAAGAATGTTTTGGGGTGTTTATCTGCCCACAGGAGAGCCACACAGAGGAGCATGAAGGCGAAGAGCAGGTCCACGAACAGCCCCAGCAGCAGGAGGAGTACTGATTCACTCAGCGTCTCTGACAATTTTCATTTTGTGTGAGAACTTTCTTCTGGAGAATGGAACATGTGTGGCCTCAAACTTGAAATCGGTTCACTCCCAGTCTGCCATTAACGTTTATGTACCATAGTGAGTGCCAGCCAACCACTGCATTCTGTACCCATACCTTGCCAAGATGCATTTGCAGAAGTCTTCTTTCAGTGTATCCTCCCGAGAGGCTGTAGGGCTACATCACCTACTGTACATCACTGCAACTTCACCACTTGGCTGCTTGAGATTTGTTCTGCTCTTTAAGAAAATATATATATTTATTTTTTTTTTTTCCTTTTTGTCTTAAGTATGATACACTTGTAACTTGTTCTAACATATTTATATTGGCATTTTGTGTGGCAAGAAGTACCGTACCACTAGCTGTGTCTCTCACTTTGTGGTGCTTTGGCGTTTTGTCGTACGTCTGCCCTGGGGCATAAATTTGGTAAAACAATTGGAATAAAGGGATACAGTGGAAGTCATGTTCAAGCCATAACGATGAGGTGTGTTGTGGAGGAAAATGCTCATGTTGCTCACGTTTGTTCCTTTCCTGCCTTTACCAAATGGGAGGCAAAGCATCTGTTTTACTAGGAGAGATTTAAAACCTTGTGTTAGAAAGCTGCATGGTATGTTTTTTGGCTTATTTCTGGAGGACAGACATCCACTTAAGTTCTTCAAAACCCTCCTGGTTTCTTGACTAGTCAATAGACATTTCCCAGCTTTTCTTCCTTCCTGAGGAATTCTGCCCCAGCCTGCAGCTGCAGCTCCGCCTCCACAGGGCACAGTGCTGACAGAGGTGAAGAAATCTCCTTGACACAAGCGTAGCTGCAGGACACCATCTCTGCGATCACACTTGGCTCCACACCCTCAGAAGAGGACAAAGTAGGGCAGCTGCTTCCTTCCGCTCTGCTGCCCCAGCCGCACAAGCATGGATTAGGAAACCAACCACAGAACCAGCCCTGAAAACCTCCCAACTCCCTGTAACAGGTGATGAGCACCTTGTGGGTGCTGAGGCTGCTTCTGAAGCACGGAGAGGCGTCAAGAAGTCCTCCTGGAGGTGGTGTGCCCATCCAGCTGGCCAAGGGCACCGCACTCGGCTGAGTCCTCTGGCGAAGCTGGCATGCTGCACAAGTACATCAAACCTGGAGGTGCCTGTGGTGAGAGTGCTCCCTTCCAGAGCGATCCCTTCTACCCTGTTCTAAAGGATGGTATTTTATCAACAGAAATATCTTGAAGTGTATAAAGCATTCCTTGTTTTTATTGTGAAACTGTGCATTCTAGTTGCTCTGAATATTTTATGCTTGGTATTCTTGGCCTCTCACTTAATTTTCTGAATTCTGAGTCGTTCCTCTAGTTAAGCAGATACTTGGAAGTCCCAGCTCAGTCTGCAGTCACTGAAAAGTTCAAAAGCCCTTAGAACAGCAAAGTCACCTGAGGTCTAAAGCTAACCTAACCTCAAGCTCAGGTTCCCAGCTGATGCTTCCATGGAAAGGGTTTTAATGAACCAGCCCCCCGACACACACACACACGCGCGCGCGCGCACACACACACATGCAGCTTTCTGTTCCCGAGAAATCTTTTGCAGCTAAGTGGCTCTGAGTTAAATGTGAGAACGCTGCTGTTGTGCTGCGCCACAGGCAATATATAGAATACTGCTAGACATTAGAACAGGTATTTCTGTTCCCTCAATCGGTCCCCCTGCCCCGCAGAAGAGGTTTGGACCATCCGGGTTGAGGGTTTCCTAGCTGTGCCTCCAGCACTGAGTTCACATCCAGCCCGGTAACACCAAAAGTGCTGCAACCAGCAGGGCAGCGCTTCCCTTCCTGATTCTGATTGGTTACAAGTAAGATCTGGTGTATAAAAATGTCTATTTTCCAAATGAATTATTTCCAGGAATCACCACAGATGGGGGAATTGTCATTTTCATTGTATTTGTGTTTATTAGAACATATGTACTTATTACAATTGTCATTGTAATAAACAGTAGTTCTTCATAACGCTGTTGAACTGAGGAGCAGTTGTCCTTTAACCCGGAGGGGATTTCGGATGGGGGGCAAGCAGTTTGGGACCAGGCATCAATTTGGTTTTGCCAGCGCTTGTCTCTGATGGCCACGGTTTGTCCTCCTGCTAGTGAAAGAGCAGGGGAACGGGGAGCACTCCAACAGACATCCTTCCGAAGGTGCCGGCAGTTGGGTTGCTGGGCTCCTGGTGTCTCACATCCAGGCTGCTGACTTTTCTCTCTTTGGGGCGCATGTAAAGAACAACAGCGACAGCAAGCTGAGCTTCACTTCCTGAGGGTTCCATCTCTGCTCTTTTGGGCCTGAGGAGCACAGGGCTCCCACTGCTGTGTCCGGGCAAGTGAGTGAGGGAGGCAGCCGTGACAGGGCTGCACCTGCTGTGCTCTGGAAGCTGCTGTGCTGAGTGGAGAGCCGTGCTCTGAGCGGGAGAGCGTCCTCCTCCTCCCAGCCTGTGAGTAACCCGCCATTCCGTTGTAGTTTTAATAGGCGTCTGTAATGACCTTTACTAAACAGCACACCCTAAAGCTTCGGTTATATATTAAATGTAAACTGAAAGGAATGTAAACATATGTATTGCTGATTATAAATAGATAAGTAATGA
This sequence comes from Alectoris magna, assembly GCA_030625065.1. NCBI lineage: Eukaryota > Metazoa > Chordata > Aves > Galliformes > Phasianidae > Alectoris > Alectoris magna. Next base: position 41,998,321 of record CM060561.1, on the reverse strand, counting down.
CATAATAGATTAAAAAAAAAAAAGGCTTATTCAGATGTATCGGGCATTTCACATTACCCAAAACTGTCGCATGGTAGAGTAGATTTTTGTCTGAATATGTGAATAACTTGACTTGCGTTTATCTTTTTACTATTTAATAAAAAAATATATGTTAAAATCTGTCCACTCCTGCAGGCTAAAATAATCCTTTCCTCTTTTTCTAAGCATATACTCGCTTCATTACTGACTGCGCATGGGTGCAGGATGGAAAAGAGCTGCTTTAAAAAGTTAATTTCTCTCATTCTGTGTGTGCAAGTAGTATCTACGCATGTACATACCTGTGTATACCTATGTACACATAAACAGCATTCTTTTTTATGGCAGATTTCCAACTTTTGAGTATTAAACCTCGTGTAGTATCACTTGGTTTTAATGCAGCAAAAGCAAAACTTGAGGAGTCCCCTGCGCGTGGCACTGGTGAGGCTGCACCATGAGAACTGTGTTCAGTTTTGGGCCTCTCACTACAAGAGAGACATCGAGGTCCTGGAATGTCCAGAGAAGGGCAGCGAAGCTGTGGTGGGACTGGAGCACAAGTCTGATGGGGAGTGGCTGAGGGAGCTGGAATTGTAAAGTCTGGAGAGGAGGAGGCTCAGGGGAGACCTTATTGGTCTCTGCAATGACCTTAAAGGAGAGGTAGGGGTAACTATTGATAGGATGAGAGGTGATGGCCTTAAGTTGTGCTAGAGGACGTTCCAGTTGGATATCAGGAGAAGTTTATTGTTAGAAAGAGCGGTGCTGCAGTGGCACAGGCTGCCCAGGGAGGTGGTGCAGTCACCATCCCTGGAGGTGTTCACGAACCATGTGGACGTAGCACTGAGGGACGTGGTCAGTGGGCATAGTGGGGATGGGCTGATGGTTGGACTGGGGGATCTTAGAGGGTTTGTCCAACCTTCATGATTCCATGAAAAGAACACTACAGCAAAGGCTCTGAAGCACCCAGTGCACTTCATTGGGTGAATATCCAAGTATTCAGGGATGAATTTGCTGCGCCATACCTAAAAGCCACCTTGTTTAGGTTACAATACCACTTGTGAAGAAAAGGGGAAAACTTTATAGTAGTTCTCTTTGGCAGCACATGCGGTGGTGCTGCAGTGGTTCTGCTGACTTTGCAGGGGTGTGAGGTGGGGGGGACATGTCTGTGCCATGGATTGAAGCCACCTGGGTGTGTGCCGCCACCACAGGGTCAGACTGGGTCCTCCAGATACACCCAGGCTGGGGCTGACCCTCAGCCCAGCCCCACTTTGGGAGTATTCTGGTAGAGGGGAGCTCGGCACTCCAGCCTGTGAAGCAGAGCCAGCTGAATTGCCTTTCATAGCCCACTGGGGATGTGTGTCTTTGGGCCTGTTCCAGTGTGCAACAGCACAACAAGGAGGTAATGTGTTTTCCAGTTCAAATAGTTGAAAACTTTCAGACAGTTGCTTTGTTCTTAAACTAAACTCTGGTCATCCTCATGCCATTACCTGACATTGCAGAAATAAAAACCTGGGACCATACTGCTGTATGAACAGAGCATTTTTATTCTCTTTCATTGTACTGGTTACCATCTCTGATGGTTTACAATTCAGTATATACACTGTGCATTGCATTATCTCCACTTATACTTGTCCTTACATAGACGGTAGTGACAAATTACTTTAAAAAGGAAAAAAAGTGCTCAATTTCCTTTAAAATTGATGTTATACTTCTCTTCAGAATGAGACAAGTGCAGGCAGCTGTGGCAATTCAAGTTTTATGATTTCATTAATGGAATATTCCAAAACACTCCAGTACAGTGCATCAAAGTGTATCAGTTCTGTGACCATTATTTCCAGTTATTTTACGATTAAGTGCAAGACAGAGGGAAAAGGAAAACCTGTCCACAGAGTTCTCCAGTACAATCACTTTCGGCCCAGACATATTTTGGGGTTCTGTGTTCATGTTCTTATCTTGTCAGGACTTCCTCCAGATATTTTTGACGGGTGTGTTAAAAATATCGAAATAGGTTAGACTTACTTATAAATGATGAATCTTAAATCGGAATCGATGCTTAACTTCAGCAACCAGTGAGATCGCTGGGTGCATGCCTGCCTCATGCTCATAGTTCCCCTTCAAACACAGCGTGCACAGGACTGTTTGTAGCATCCTTCATTAAGCAACCATCAGCTCTGAGAGAGACCTCGGGCACCTGGGGAGCACCTCCGTGGAGCCTCAAGCTCCCAGGGCATCACACAGGGCAGGGAGGGACAGCCCATAGCAGGGAGGGAGGCTGGAAGCTGCTGCTCCTCACTTCCTGACACGCAGCCTCCCTCCCTCAGCAAAACCCCACGAACAAAGCCACCTGCGCTTCTGCCTGACTCGAGCCTTAAGCTTGCTTTGGTCTGTAGCATGATGTTCATTGAGGTGGAGGGGCCCTCGATGTGCTCGTGGGTTAGGTGGAACGTGCATCCTTCCAAAGCACAAGGTATTTCACAAGTTCATCTGGGGTTGCTGCTTTGTGAAGGGGGAAAGGCAACACACAGGCTTGTCCCCGATGCACACGTTAAGTTGATGAATCTAATGTTTAGTGACTCGCTAACTGCTTCTGCCCTGCTTCTGGTGGCTGAGATAGGTCCCTGTTGGATACATGTGCTGATCAGTCACTCGTGTGTCTGTGCAAGAAATGTAATAAAGTGCTCCCCTTGAGGCAAGTGGGCAGGTAGTTTGGTTAGTGCTGCAGGGCCGCAGGGTCCTTAGGTGAGGGCAGCGTAGGGAAAAGGTGGAACTCGGATTCCTGCGCCTGCCTCCAAGGCACACAGAAAACCCACGCAGATTATGGTTGAAGTGAGCTGTTTACATCTGCATGCAAATGAGTGATACTAAAAAGCAAAAACGCTCTTCTCAATTCTTGTCTTGTTGTTTTTTCCATCATCTAAAACCATAAGAATTCAGATCAAGAACACAAGCAAATAATCACTTGCTTAGCATTTTGCACTGAGAGATGGGGCTTAAAAATGCTTGGAACGTGGCTCATTTTTCATTGCTTGTTCATGGTTTTGAATGCTGCATGCTGAGTCGGCCTATCAGCAACCACCCGTCGGGCAGTGAAATATGAGCATCTTTGCTGGCCACATTTATCCTCAGCTGGTTACCTTTGTAGGGCACGCTGTTTGCTGCTACTTAAGTACCAACTGCGCGCCGGTTGCTGCATAGAACAGAAGCATAATGACAAGTTCCTTGGGTATGGAGCCCGTGTTTTTGACAGATGCAGGTCAGCTGAGGCTCATCCTAATGCTGGAGAGGGAGAAGATATGCCAATGCCCATAACTTTCTGATCTCATTCTCTTCACGCATTCAGATAAGGTGAAGAAAAGCCTGGGTGTACGTAAGCCTTTCAGGAGGCTGCATGGAAGAAATGAGTTGGGAGGAAACAAATACGGAAACGGCAGCAGGCACAGATGTCTGAGTGAGAAGGATGCACTGGGTGGGTCCCACTGGTGGACAGAGCAGGCAAGGGGTTATAAAAGATGGGGGGTCCCACGTGACCCAGCACGGCAGTACCCAGGGCTTGGGGCACAGGGGCAAGGAGGAGGAAGACCAGCACTTCATTGCAGGGATATGGCATTAGCGAAGAGAGTAAATACTGGCAGCAGAACAACCTGGTAAACGCTTCTCTGCTGGACAGGAATTTTCCTCTGAGATGAAGCATTGTCATCACAGTGGTTCGAGTATCTGGGCTATTCTGTTCTTTGGTTGCTCTAATCAGATTCATTCCACTATTGATCACATCCAAAAGCTGGAAATCTGATGTGAAATGTCACAGTCCGATCACGGTGCGAGTGTTCATTCTTGGACGAGTGTTCACTCTTGGACACGTTTCTTCAGGGAAAAGATGTAAATGTTGAAGTGTTCGCTCAGCTGCCTCCCCTAAAGACAGACAACAGAGATCAGCTTGGCACGCGATCGGTGGCTCAGCACCTCTCCTCTCAAGGTCACAGTGGGGAGCACTCAGCCCTGGTGTGTCTGGAGCCCTGCGGGAGCATGGGGACCCTCAGGTGTTTGAGCAAGAGGGCTGTGCCCGTGGCTCTCCTCTTGCAGCACACTGATGGGAAGTTAAATTGCTACAGGTAAGATTCACAGATGGCATAAATTGTGGCAGGGCTGGACCCAACCATTCAGTAGTGGATGTTGACCTGGTAACCCCATTCTGCTCCTCACAGACTATCCCCACATTGGTGCTTGGGTAAAGTCTGCTACAAAGGCAATATCTGCTGGTAACGGGGCCTCTTTCATAGCCAGGAGGAAAAATCCTCATGTCCCAACAGCATATCTTCAATAAAAGAATGCTGAGCAAATCCCTTTTAAATGAGGTCTTTGCCATGCAAGATGTTTTATCTGAACGCAAACCCCCATTAAGACATTTCCTAAGGATTATTTGACAATGATTTTTAGGAAAAAAAAAAAGGGCATTAACTGAGAAAAAATGAATTACAGCAGTAATTCAGATGCCAATAAAAGACAAAACTGATATCTGGCAGACACAGAAATGTGCTGGGAAGACTGAATTAACTGGAAAACCATTTGGGTCTCCAGCTTAAGAGATGCTAATAGAAGGCTGTGAAGAGGCGAGAAATTTGAGCAGCTGTTTTGCTTGCAGATTCGAAGCAAAGCTCACCACCTTATTGTAAGGATGTGACACATCTTACTTCCCACTTTACCTTCCTGCTTTTTTCACTCAAGTAACCTCAGGAGGAGAAAGAGCAAAAATGAGAGGGCATCCATGCCCTACTGATCAACTACATACAACACGTGAGGAACCAATAGCTTAACACTCAGGCTCCAGGACAACACCCCACCCAGACAGCACAGAAGCCACCCCCAGAAGGCCCTCAGCCCCACAGTGTGCACAGCTCCCCCTGGCCCCTTACCACACAGATGCCGTAGTGCACATGTGCAGCCGTGACCAGCACGGTGAATGCACCCAGCACAGCTTCCTCTGCCCGGCCCAGCAACCCTGAGATGGCTGCGTAGACCACCAGTGCCAAGGGGAACAGGAACCAGTGCAGCAGCTCCGGCTGTGTGCTGCTCATCTGGCAGATGATGACTTTGCACTGTGGGAAGAAAGGCATATGGGTGAGAAGTGGTGGGGCAGCCGGCTCACTCCTAACAACCTGCATCCATTTTCTCTTCAGGTTGTTTTCTATGGGGAAAAATAGGCTACATCTCAAAATGGAGCCTGTTTCTGCTAAGGAAACTGCTGTCGACAGCCTTTGTGCCTCGTTGTCTGTGGTTCTTTAAGGACTTTATTGCAGGTAATTTAAAATATACCCTTCGTTCAGGGAGGCAACGTTTTGACATGCCACAATTTATGAGCTGAAGCCTGGTTTCGCAAAAGGGGAGTTTGTTTAACAGTTTGTGCTTTCACACAGCCTCATGAAGTTGTAATTCCAAATCAAATTGCCACCACTTAATCACTGGGAGAGCACAATGGTATTCTAATCACATGGCATGGAGAGATATATTCTGGCTTACTATGTGTAAGGGAGGGGAAGTAATAGGCCTCTTCCGAACTCTATTTTTCTGTTCTAGCACTCCTTCCTATACCGCATCACCCACCTGAGCAGCATCGCTTCCCTGTCTCAGTTATGACAACGGGCTCTCTGGCATGGAGCTGGGGCCTTGGGAAAGGAATCCCACCCAGAATGGCAGAAAAAAATGAATGTATGAATACATTCAGCTGAGAGCAGATAGATAGCTTCATTTTACTGAGATCTTGAACAGTTGTGAGATGAACTTAGCTCAAGATCGGATTTATACAGTTAAATACTCAAGCTTTTACCTGTTTGAGCCTCCTTAGGATTTTTGTCCCAGGTACAACATTCCCTTTTGAATTTTAGTAAAGTTTTATCCATTTAAGCTTCATTTAGAATTTGAATATGGTTAAAAACAGATGTTATGAATCCTGAAAACACTGAAAAAATAAAAACCTTTTCCTGTGCAGTGTTTGAAATCCCGTAAGAGCAGCAGTGGCAGTCTGAATGAAATCTAACGATAGGGAAAAATAATGGCATGAAGAATGTCCAAAAATGAAAACCTTTCAATAATGCAATATGTGTCTGTACGTAACGTAAACTTATTTGCTTACAATGAATTATCAGTGTGGATGATGAATGTTTCAAGTAGCACCAATTCTATGAGTCTTTTAGGAACCGTTCCAGACATTGCTAAAGCAATCTCTCCAATTCATGAATATAGGCTATAATTTCTGGCTGAATAATTGCACCTGTCCCAAGGTTGGATTTCACATTGCTTTAAATCATTATTACACCTTGTTAAGTATATTACTCAATCCTTCTTAAAGATTTACGGTATTTGGAGCAATGCAAGCATAGTGCCTAGCAGGGTTGCAGAACCTCTCTCACCCCTCTGCCAGGCCAGTAGCTTTCATTTCCAGGCCCTTCTGCCTCTGTTTAACCAAAAACACAGGAAATGCCCCATCTCTCAGGATGGGCTGGATGCCTTTCACCTGCCTTCCTGGAGGAGGCCGTCGCACAGGTATGTGCAGAGCAGACAAGGACAAGCGGGCCTGTGGGAGCACAGAGGGAAGATGCGCGTTGCCATGACAACCCCTTCTGCGGGGAGTGAGGGGCCGGGGGAGGTGAGAGGAAATGGGGGGCCCAGCTTTCGCTTTTAAATGTTAAAGATTACAACTAATACACATACATTTTTTATGCCCGCTTTTTAAACGTTATACATTTCAACTAACATACATACATTTTTAATTCCTGTGAGCCTCTCATACCGCAGTAGATGCCTTGGTTCGGGGAAAAACAAGGCCTCACATTAAATGTGCTGTACTTAATGCCTTGTAAACTGCAGTCTATGGCGAAGCTACTGCTTCCAACCCCTGCAATTCTGTGAGTCTATGAGTTCTGTGGGACTGATTCCTTAAGATGGAGTTGTTTGATTTGTGACCCTCAGTAATGTACATTTGTAGAAGGCATTTATCAAGCAGCACAACTAAGATTTTTTCCCATCCCTTGATACAGTTTCTAGAGGAGTGCTACTTTCCCTTTGGAAATTCCCATATTCTCAAAGCTCTCTCTCCCGACACAAGGCACTTCAAGATTCCCACTTTTTGAATGGGATGCCGTGTCACTCAGAGACATGCTGCTGCAGATTGCCTTCCTAACAAGTCAGCAGGTGCAGTGCTTTAGGATATTTTAATGCTAGCTGGAGGAACGCCTTTCTACCTGGCTACTGCTCTCCAGGCGGGGAGGCATGAGGCTTAGGCCCTGTGTTACCTGCCATGGCCCCACTACTGCATGGCTGCCCACACTTGCTTTGCTGTGGTTTACATTGCCTCAAGGTCATTTAAAAGGGGGAAACTGGAAACGGTGTTGATATGGGTTGGGGAAATCAGTCCTTGGGTGCGAATTCATTGCTCTGCTCCCGCATCAGTTTGTGTCTTTCCCTAAAAGCTGCCGTCTGCAGCAAGGACTTATTCTGAGCAGAGAAGAGGAGATGCAGGATCATCTGATGTGCATGTAGCGCACTAACAGGAGAACAGCAGGGGAAGGCTGCAGACAACCCCTGCTCTTTCTGGTAAATCTGAGCCTGCATTCAGCTTTACTTTACTTTGATTCCTGATGTGCCGGTGTATAGCTGCTATGTTTCTGGAACTAAACCCTCCTTGGGTTGTTCATAAAACCTTGAGGCGGAGGATAGGGGAAGAGCCTTCATCAAAATATTCTTCTGTGATAAAAGAAATGCTGCAGCACTGGGAGCTCCCCAGCACAGCCAAGTGCTGTAATGTGTTTTTGTAAGAAGGAGCGTAGCACGGAGGAAGAGGAGTAGTGTGGGCGATTCTGCTGAATTTTAACTACAGTTTCTGCTCCTTCTGTTTATTCACATAAAAATAGAAGTCTCGCTGACACGAAGCTGTCTCTAAATAATACCATCACCACAAACATACTTACAATAACATTTGAGAAAGTAACCCCAACCATCCATAAAAACAATCTTGGTTGCTTTGCTAATATGTTGCCTGGAGATAAAACCACCCAGACTGTAAGAAGCATGAAGAGCAACAGAGGTGACACAAGAGGTAGGAGTCCTTCATACAAAGAATCATTCTTCAGTGTTTTCCTTAAATGTGCTCTGCAAATAAATACAATGATTTTATGGAGTAAGAACACTTATCCATTCCATTTCTGCACAGTAACTTCAGCCTGAACTCAGCCCAAGAATTCATCTTGCAACACAACTGCTTGTACAAACGTGTTAGGTACGCAAGCTTTTAAAGAGAAAGGGTAGGATCCGAAAGGAACTTATTTCTGGGCTAAAATTACACTGTTTTATTCACACAGCTTCTGGTCAGCTCCACTCTCTCATCATTGTCTGGCAGCGGACCCCTTGGCTTGCACACAGTGAGCTGTGGTAGTTCCGGTGTCATCGAATGCACAGCATGCAAACTTACTGTGAACTCAAAACATGTATTTTTAGATGATTAACCTGCTAATATAAGACAGGAAATGACTTCAGCCAATACAGAGACAAGCCGGCTGAGCACATGGCTGGCAGGTATTGCTGTTACTCACACTGAGAGGAGACATGCTGGACAATCCCACCGCAGTGGCAAAGTGCAGCCTAAAGGTAGGGGGTACCTTTTTTTTTTGCTAACTAAAGTAATGAAAAATTTTTGATGCATTGCTTGTTTGGGTTTTTTTCTTCTTGGATGTTTTAAGCTGCTTTTTAGAGATAGTACTAAATAAAGGTAGCAAAGGACTGTATTTTCTGTCAGCTGGGATAGTGGTAAATGTAGCATCAGTACCTTTTGCATCTAGCTTGCATTCTCACTCAGGCAGAACTCACTGAGAGGTTATAAAAGCAGTAGGAGCTTTAATGGACTAAAGTTCACTATCATTAAACTGTTTCTTCATGCACAGATTTCACATGAGTGATTCTGTGTTTGAAGTGTACTGGGAAATGTCCTGTTTTAAATCGCTTGACTATCTATGTTTATAAAAGCAGCTAGACAAAAAGCCAATAAATACTTTCTTCAGTCCTCAAAAGAATATTCTTTTGATAAAATAATGACTGAGAACAGACAGCAGGATGGAGAGAAAGAGCATTACTGGAAAACTCAAATTCCTCACCAGCACATAGCTTGTGTGTGCATCCATCAAGCAACTCCAGCTGGACGTTTAGACTTTTAGGTGCTCTTCTGCTTAGAGGAATGATAAAACTTGCCAAAAGGCCCATGTCAGATGATGACATGAGGAGGCAAATGCTAAGCAAAAGTCCTGAAATGAGTGGAAAGAACATGGTGCTGCCCTCCTCCTCCCAGCCTTCCCTGATGCAAAGCCCCTCCACAGCTCCTCACCAGGGGCTGCGACAGGGTGAGGGCCACTTAGGAGCTCTGCGTTACTATATTAGAGTCTCTCCAAAATTAACATGCTAATATTCATTGCCACTAATTCCTTACGATAGGGAGTGACAGTCCCTCCCCCAGGACACGTGTGTTCTAAGAGACCTGATGTGACAGGTGAGGGAAACGAGCTAGCAAATATTAGAGGAAGGCAGACAGCATTAGTTAAAATAGGCCACCAGAGTATAAGCGAGCTGTGTGTGAAATCACTAGGTGCAGCAAGCCAACTCTTAGATGTAATCACAGCTTGCCACCTGCCTAGCTCATATCTGATGGCAATTATCTGCAGCCTTCATACAGAGAGGAGTTTTACAGGAGGATCTGAAAGACAATAAACTCTTTATGGAGTGGAGATGATCAGCTACATAATTTTGCTTAAAGCAGGTAAAAGTCAGGAATCACATTTGGCTGCAAATAAAACACACTGTTTATATCTGGAGGGCTTTCATTGGTTTGCCATCCAGGAACAGTGTGAGACTGCCTGAAGTGAATGGCAAGTGAAAGGGAAACCAGAGAGGCTACAGACATGGGAAAGAAGCCAGTCAGATACTGAAAGCTGGACTGAAAAAAATGCTGCTGTACCATCTTAGGACAGCTGGCTGAAAGTCTACTTATATTTCTCATGTAAGGAAACCATTAAATACACAATTAAATGGGAGGGGGTAGAACTGATTTAATGTTAATTCACTTACCTGTGGATGTTGTATAGTGTTTGTGGAAACGAGAGGAGTAAACTGAAGCCTGGAAGAAAAGAGAGATTGATATGCATTGATTTACAGTCATGACAGGTTGACAGTCGCACAGTCTCTCATGTGATAAAAGAGCCAATGTGCCATTGTAGAAACGTCTCGGTATTCTAGTACTCATCACAGGATGCAAATGAAGTTCAGAGGCTTTAGGCAATAACGGAACCTTCCTTATTTTTCCAAGAGTTAGCTGCTAGAAGTAGTTTCTGATACAGATTTTCTTGTGCAATGAGTGAGAAGAGCTGGAAGACTTTTAAAACACGTGATGCCACCAGTCAGTACAATCGGTTGTGTGCAATGCAGGTTCCTCCGCAGGATCTAAGAAAGATCACGGCCTCATTTTGCATGAGCTGCTCTCTGTTCATGTGGAGAGAGACAAGTCTGACACCAAAAGCTTTCCAATGGAATATATAAGGATAATTAATCTCCAACAGCGCTGCCCACATTAGCGGGGAAATAATAGGTTTATAGTCCAATATGCTGAGATTCAATTAATGGGAGGCTTTGCTGAGACAATGGCGTAAGTGAATTAATTTTCATGATATAGCCATCATTTTGATGAGTTGCTTTTTTTAAAAAATACAGCTGTGACCTTTCTGGAGCTCAGCTTTAATCAATAAAGGATGAGGAATTTGCCTATGTTAACTCTGTGTCTCTGTGCCTTGCTGCTGCCGAGGACCCGGGAGCTGGCTGAGGACCCGCGTGGTGCCCTGTGCAGCAGCCCCGCACAGAATGCGTTCATCCAAGGGGCAGAGAAAGACTCCAGCAAGAAGTGAGCATTCAAGTGCTTTTAAAAAGCAGCAGCATTAGTCAGCCTAACTAGGTAAGCACGTATGCCCTTCTTTACTCTGTGACATCCATTTTCAGTTTCCTCGCAGAGCCCTTTGGTTTTGTTTTTCCTGCTTTCCTGTATCAAGTACCTCTGCCTGGTCGGTTTGCCGCTCAGAGATGGCTCTCAGCAGCATATATATTTCTGCATGGCTATTAGAATATAGTACTTGAAGATTGTCAAGGGAGCACTAAATGCACAAGTAATTGATATTTTGTTAGGGGGAAGAATAACACGAGTTTTGTAAACTTTCTGCTTTACCCTTAAAATCTCACATGCACAGTCAGTACAACACACTTTCATCTCATTATTTGAATTATTGCAAATTACAAGGCAGCAGGAACGGGCACAGGAAAGAACCATTTCAAATTACTTTGCACCAGGGTCAATGCTGCGTAGTAGAATCTCAAGAAATGTCAATGTTTAGCCCTCAGCCCTCATCAAAGACATGCCTAAGCCTTAGCATGGCCAGAGTGGCAACACTGGAGAAGGAAAACTAAAAGTGCAAGGATAGTAGAGATCAGGATTGCTGGAAAACAAATAAACAGGGATATAAAAATATTCTATTATTTCTGCAGTCTTTTTTATTATCTTTTAAAGAGGAAGAGACAGAGAATCGGGAAGAGAATATCCAGCCTGCAAGTCATTTCAGGTATTGCATTTTCACGTGTTTACTTCTTGTTACTTCTTAAAACAGGTAAGATGAAGAGCTCTGCTTCTTTGCCATGGCAGAATCTCTGTATCACACAGCTGAAGGCTGTGCAACTGAAGTAACAGCCCAAGTATTTTGTAAATGTATTTACAAAATTTGCAAGCTTAGTCCCTTCAGAATGATCTGTGTTTCATGTGCGCTGCAGTTATCTATGTTTTCTATTAGGCAGGGAGGGCTGGTTCAATAAAAGCTTGAGTAACGTACAGCAGTTCCAACATCTGCATCACATTAGAGCAGACATGAGACAAAACATTGACTCTTGAGGTTAAATCTAAATTTCCTGCTGCAATCCTGAAGTTTGATTTGTTAGGAGAAAAGCAACCAAGAGGAACAGAAATAGAGACTGGAACTAGAAATAGAATTCAAAGCCCAATGGTTGCCAGCAATTTGTTATTTTTATGAAGTGCCATTTTAGTTAGAAATAACACGCTGACCACAAACAATCCCCAAGCTATAGCTGAAAGTCGCTTTTGGATCGGGACAGTTACAGCAGTCACTCCTCTGTATTTTTAGGCACCTTCCCTTTAACAAAGCGAACGCAGAGGATGCAGTAGGGAAGGCAAAGGGTGTTCCCCTCTTTCTTATGGGATTTTCAAAATTCCATCATTTCCTACAACACGTTGCTCTCCTCCATCGTCTTTTAGCTAGGGAGGCCTGGCTAGGGGGCTGCTTTTGGTATTCATTAAGTCTGCTTTTTAATTGGCATTAAGAAGCCCTTTGTGCCCGGGAGCTAAATTACTGTTTCCGCATTGCTACCATTCCCTGCTGATCCAGGGGACAAAAGGTACAGCCTGGAAAGCCACCACCAGGCTGTCCCTCAGGCACTGGGCCAGCTTTGCACTGTGCGAGGGATGGCCTTGGTGCTTTCTTCTTCTTCTTTTTTTTTTTTTTTTTTATAGCCTATTTTATTTTAAAATCATAACAAAGTCAAGCTTAGTGCATTAGAAGTTTTTAACACGCTACAGACAACTCACAGATTCACAGAATTGTAGGGGTTGGACGGGACCTCTAGAGACTGCCGAGTCCAACCCCCGTGCGCTTGTTAAAAATATCACTGCTGTTGTAGTATTTTTTCAGTTTTACCTTTAATATCTTCCCCAGCCGACTAAAATCCCGAATCCCAAAGGTAAGAAAACAGCACTGCTCTGAGGGCAGAAATACAAAGCACAGATGGGTGGCACAGGGAATTCTTGCGTCACGCTGGGCATCAAGCCCAAATCCTGGGATTTAGGCACAATCCTGTGCTCAGTCCTGAGCTTTTCAATATCTTGTCTCACTTTTCGGAGAAATAAGCATTTGCAAAGCTCTTTATCAGGAATTATTTTGTCCATATTAAAAAACAACTACTACTACAAAAAAAACCCAAAACCACCCAAAACCAATAACAGTGCATTCAGGATTACAGATATGTCAGAAATGAAGGCATATCTTGTATTCTAAATGCGAATATGGATGTGTATAGAGATTTATATATCTATAAACTTACAGTTATGTACTCAAGCACACGCATACTTATATACGTGTGAAAAGGACAAAAAGATAATTCCCATCAGTTCTAGTGACCACCTGAGATTTCATTTGGTGCTTTCAGTTTCACTTCCAAAACTTTTAAGGTGTTTAGTTATGTTATACTTCTGAGTGAATAAACAAAAACAAGTAAGTGATGGGCAGCGCAGTACGTTTGTCCACTATGATAATCTGGCAGTAATGGCAGACTGGCAGTGATGTATTTAAGTTCACTTACATGAAGGCATCTTAGGACATACCCCAAAACCTCCTGGTGGCATGAAGACTGCAAGGCTTGTCTTGCCATAGCATGGTGCAGCCGCTTGGGTGACTTGCTTGTTGTAATGGAAGGGAGGGTGAGTCCAGAAACAAGTAGCTGGCACTGCTGTCAGCTCTACAAAATGCTCTTTCAGTAACCAGCAAAAAGACCTAGCCTGCCTCAGGTAACCAGGTTCCTGAATTCACCTGACTGCAGAGATGTTAAGCAATGCTAAATAAAATAACTTTAAGTAGGCAGCCAGAACACCTAGGACACTATTTCTAATGAAATATGCTGCTTCAAAGGGAGAGGTATCTTAGCTGTTTATTCTCTCCACACCTATTTATTTCATCACAAATTCTTCAGGTGGGTACCTACCATTCCCACTATCTTCCCCCAAAATAGTTCTTGGAGCAATGTAACCTCCTTCTCAGTGAAGAGGCCTGCACATTTTCCTCTGCATATTGCGGAAGTCTTACTGAGTAAAATTCAACACTTTAGCTGCTGAAGTTGCATTTCAGCCTCCAATTTAAATACCATCACCTTCCTCCCTTATTCTTCATCAGCTTATTCTTCATCATAGTCAATGCTTGTTTCAAAAGAATGGGATAGAAGTACTTCCTTTTCCACTAGGAAAAAAAAAAATAATTAAGCAGTGCCTGAAAGCAAGCTTCATTATAAGGTGGGCTTTCAGGAGCATTTCCAACAGGAGCAGCAGCTTTTGGTGGAACTGTGTGGTTTTCCCATGCATTTGCCAGGGAAGGCAACTCATAATTGGTTGTGGACACAGATAACTGCACGTTCAGTTGTCCAGTCTACTATAAAATTACATTTTACTATTATGTAAAATTGCAATCTTATAACCACTGAGTGAGTGAAGAAAACTCTTAAACTTATAATTTTCAGACTTAATTGAGCCTGTACATTCTGAATGTATTAAGTAATATAAGGACAGATGAAAAATAAACCTGGACACATCTACACTCTGTCAAAGGATTTTACGTGATTAAGGGCACTGCGTAAACACGAGTACTATGTTCATGCAAACAGTTGATGTAAGTTTGGGATGTTTAGCATCTAAGATACTGAGTATAAAGCAGTAAAGGGATGCATTCATCATGCTTACTGGTTTTGTAGCTTATTTTCAAAGTCTAAGAACACGGTGTGCTAATCTCTTTGAACTGAGCTGCAAGGTAACAATTAGCATTTGGAGGGCTTTAGTATAGACTGAGAAATTAGTTTATGGATGCAGTTGCTGCTTTGATGTAGTCTTGTCTGAAAGGATGGATGTTTAACTTTCTTTTTCTGCATACAACAAGAATCAAGCACCTGAGGAGCAGTGCCCTTAGCTGAAAACCCAAGGCTGGCCATCTGAAGGTCCCTGTCAGGTGAGTTCCCTTGTGTGACTTTCCTTTTGGGGTTCTCACTGCCTGTGAAATGAATCCACGTCATTGTTACAGTCACCATCAAGGGATCAACACCACTGATCTACACCAGTGATCGGAGGTTCAGGGTTCACCCCAGAGTTTCAGGGTGTAACTCTGCCACCAACACCCAGAGCTTGTTTTCTGGGTTACTGTGGCTTTTTTGGATGGGTTACTCCAGACATGAAATTCAGTGCATTTTATGTAGACTTGGAGTGACAGATGAGTATTTCACACCCTTTTCTTCAATGAAGCCTTGTACAATCTGTCACAGCGATGCTTTAATAAATGGTAAATTGGTGACAGAGAAGTAGAAGCCAACTCATGTTAGCTACACTTTTAAAACAAGGCTAGTCAGGGCCTGTAGGAGTGATAACATTTAGAAAACATATAACTGAGCATTTAATCACTTAACTGTCCACCAGTGAGGTAGAACAATCAGCCGCTTTGCAATGGGAACTATTGAAAATCAGTGGAGAATGACTTGCTGGCATGAAGCAGGAAAAAAATATACAATTAAGGTATGTAAGAAAGAAAAATTCCTTCCACCATCAGAAGTGCATTTAGTTTGTCTTTGTGATCAGTGCCTTGCATTGCTACGAAGGCTCTCAACATCACCAGTTTTCCATGGGAAATCAAGGTGCCTCACTTGCAACCGTGCCCCAGAGAAGAGGTAGAGAACCATGTCCAGATTGCTCTAGCCAGAAGAAATCTGCCTGCCTGCTGTGGTGCAGATCTGCTGAATGGATTTATGGGAATAAATGTCCTGTTAAGGGTTGGCCTGCAGGACCTGGAGATACATTCAAATGAATAAAATAGCGGGTATGTTTTAAATGTAACACTGACTTGGACCAAAAAAACCCGTACTTAACTAAAGAAATGCACATTTCAGATGATGGCTGTTCAACCATGGCCTTCTAAAATTTTTGTTACATGGAATAAAGAGCAGACTGTTGTATAATTGCCAGCTGCATGGACTTGTCTGTCCTCCTTCAATCTGTACAGTATAGGACATCGTTTAAGAACTGCTTTGGATGGATAACTGTGCTTTCTCAGTGTCACAGAATTCAAATACGTGACAAGTTTTAAATGCGGCTTGGTCTGGTCGTTAGGGGGTTTTTTGCTGCTAAAATGTTTTCTTTTATGCACTTATTCCCAATTTCATGTACTTAAGTAGCTCAGAGAAACGAGCAACCTCAAGGCACACACACTCCTTGCAGAGTACAGGACCCAATCCAGTACACATCGTAGGAAAAAATTCTGAATCCTTTGGCCCCATCTCTAAGAGAAAGTTCAAGTTTCCGATCTATGGCAGCTGTTAGTACTCCGCTGAACATTTCATGTTCAAACCTGTACTTTGAAAATCTGTGTCAGCTTTGCCACAGGCTTCAAGAGCCAGATCTGGGCACCGCTGCCCACCAGATAGAGTGGACCCAAATGTGCCTCTGGGTCTGGATGGCAGAACTGCCTGCACCATGTGCCACACACCGATGAAGCACAACGTGTCCACTCTATGCTCTGGTGATCTTTCAACCACAAAGCATAGTTCTGCAACGGCAATTAATACTGAGGAGTAGTAAGAACCTTTCTGTGCAACTAGGAGCAGTTTTTCCAACCTGGCACCCTAAGGAATGAAGTTGATATGACTGATAACACACTGCCTGTTCATCTGCATCCCACCATAATTTCTGAGCCCTCTGGTCAATTCTGAACAAATTTAATATGTTGAAACACATTTCCTGTAAGTTGCCTGGAAATAAACGGTCAAGTAAAGGAAAACAGTTACATGGATGTTTCCAGGGAGGAGAAGATTGCAGCCCGAGCTCAAATTTTATTGCGCATTATAAAATCTATTCCACAGAGAGCTAGCATGTGTGTCTTCAGTATGAAAAAGCTTCATGCACCTATCACAGGTCATGTAATTGCAATGTGAGACAGAGACCATAATCAATTAGTAATGCTGCTCCTTAAACTACTGACGTGTATCTGTCAATGAAAATCTTTGTATGAAGTCTATAACATCTTTTGGCACCGTTTTTGGTACGAGACTGCATGTAGCAAACTGATTGTTTTAAAATGCTTATTGTAAATATTTTATATGGCTCTCAACCTGATAAGGCAGTGACAGGGAATGCCTGGTATTTGGGGCATCCTGGAGCGGAGAAAATAAATGATGGGTCTCACCCCAGTGGTGCCCTTTGAAGAGACCCTCGTTAGCCAGATAATGCTATGGGACAGTTGTGGTTAAATCCCAGTGGGGCTTTTGGAGTGTCATCCACAAAAGCTTTGCTGAGAGCAACAAGTAATTAGTTCCAGCTGAGCACACAGGCACATAACTTTGGAAAGGTCTGGCTACTCTCACGCTAAGAGGGGAAAAAAACAAAGGTATTTCTGTCCAGAAGGCAGGATAACATGCTCTGGAAATGGAGAACAGCCTTTTTTATTTTGTTTGGTGCTCAGCTAGGTGTGTGTTAGAGGGCATAAGGACTGGATCTTCAAGATGGAATTGCATTCACCGCCTGCAAAAATTACATGTTCCTATTGACTGGGTAGCAGAATTCCCACAGAACACCCCACAGAAGTTTCTCAGCTTCACAAGGAAGGCCTCTGAGGGCACTTTTCAGCAGCTCAAGAGCTGACCTTCCTACAGGTGTTCACTGTGTGCTAGAGAGTTCCCAGGGACATACGTAAAGCTCTCTCTTGGGAGGTTTTCATAAAGCTTCTAATCTAAACACCGGTATCACTGTGGTTTTTATGTATATCTTTGTGTGTTCTGGCACCTGATAAAAATTGCATTTTGGGGGAGTGAATGTCACCTGGTGGTACCGCAGCGTCCACTGAGGATGTGCTTGGAGTGGAGTTCATCCTCAGGTTATACGTAGGCTCTTCTTTTTTATTCTTTTTCTCCGAGAAACTCCAGGAAGCACATCTGAAAAACTCCACTCTTGTGCTTCTTGTTTGGATTTCTTCCCACTATAAAAGGTACTAGCTAAAGCCCAGCTGTGCTCAGAAAAGTGACAGCTCAGCAGTTGAACTCCTGTTGTGTACAGAACAGTAAAAGCACAAAACTGCAGGCGCGCTCTTGGCCAAGTATTGATGGAGCAGACATGCGGGTCCATTGTTAGGGCGAGCTCTAGTGACTCTTAAATGCCATCAGATGGTTAAGGATAGCCAGGTTAGGGCTTAATGGCTCCTCTCAGGGTTCTGGGAAACAAACTCGTAAAAAGCAGTGGAGGCCCTATTGCATTGCTCTGGGTTTTGAGTGGCCACAGCGGCACTGAGTTGAGCGTGCTGCAGGGAGGTGACCTGAGACAAACAAGGCCGAGCAAGGCGTGCTCTGCCCTTGGTGTGGGCTATGTCAGTGCTTTTTTGGTAGGCACAATGGGGCCCTGGGATTTACTGCAAGCTTCTAAAAACTTCATATATCCCGATTTATGGAACATGGGTTATCCGGTGATAAAACACTTTAAATATTATTGTTGAACTGGGATTCATACCTGCGACAAAAGTGCTCTCTGGATCAGGATGATACTTAGTATTGCATACTTTAAACCTATACTAAAGGTATAATTCAGCTGCAAAAGTTGCCCTGCTAATGGCATTACAGACAAAGTGCAAGAAACAATATTTTTAAAGAAATGTTTTGGCTCTCAGTTATGTCTCCTTTGCTTGGGACAATGATGGAAGAACCACTCAACTCCCTGCTTATGAATCCAGCCATGCAAGCGTACTACATTAGACAGAAGCAGTGCTTCTTTCTAAATCTAGAGGAACATTCCATCAAATTTCACTTTGCAGTAGAATATGAAAAAAAATGCTCACTTCTGTGGATTTTATCATGCTGACGTGCTTTCCTAGCACAAATCTTCCTAATACATTGAGTAGTTTCAGTTAAACCTTCACCCATGACTTCCCAAGTGCATCCAGCTCCTCACTGAGGCGGCTGTCACGTGCCTTGACAAGAGGAGCAGAAATGATGTACATAGCATGGATGGAGGTCTGCACTTGCAGGCCCAAGCAGCACAGCTCGCTCAGAAGCCAGCACCCATCTCTGGCTCTGCAGCACATCTCCCAGAGCACACAGAGCTCCCTCTTCCCACCAGAGGGCATTTCCTCACTGCACACGGCCAGACTGATCCTTGCATTACCTACCAAAAGGGCAACCACTGTTTTTGCCCTTCCCTTTCTTTCTTTTTCTCTGTGCTCACAAAACAGTCCTGACAAATAAATAGACTGCTCAACCTCAGTCACACAGGGTCAGTTTTAGGTTCTGCAGACATCTTTGCAGGCAGGTGACAACACGAAGCTGTGCAAATGCAGCAGGTTCAGAAGCACCCCAGGAAGAGCTCTGGCAGCCCCTGCCTGGAGTTGGAGATGGGTGATGGCCTTTACTCAAGTTCGCTATCTGTCTCAAGGCCCAAATGCATTTCTGTCTGTCTTGCCTGTGCCAAACCCTGTGTTTTGTGCCCTCTTGTCATTACTTGTAAGTTCATATAGAAATCCTGGAAAAATATATGTGCCGATGTCACCTTCCAACCAACACACTGAAGCATTCAATGTGCACACATTTGTAGCTAAGGCTGCTGTTCTAGCTCATTGCAATGTAACTCATTCTCAGTCTAACTATAGCAACTGGAAGGTGCTCTCTGCTTATACTTCAAGATACACTGACTGTGTCAAGCAATGAGAAAATTGGTCACGGCTGTGTATGAAAAATGCATACTTCTGGTCTGAGAGTAATTCTAAAAACAGAGCTTAGAAACCATCTAGATCTACAGCTGTGCCTCCTACCATTATTTAAATAATACCTTTCTTCTTTCTATCCATGATGTTTTGGATAGTAGCGTGCTGCAGGCTGACCCACTGATCTTTTAGCATATGTAAATGTGAACAGCATTTTACCTCACCAATATTAGAAGTTTGTGAGTGTTTGGAAACAGTCAGCAAAGCGCATTGATCTGCATGTGTAACTAAGGAACAATTTTTGTGTTATTTGTATACAACAGATATGAATTCGGTGAGGAAAAATGTTTCCAGAGTGGTCTGTCAGCTTACCAGTACGACTCCTATTAATCACCTCTACTCATGTCAGCTTGGGACTGGCCAATGCTTACAAAAGGAAAAAGAAATTTATAGGCAAAATAAGGAATTATCTAATCAAAGGAATTAAACAACAGTTAAGTTCTCCATGGATCCAGGCACTTACCTATAAGCAAGATTACTAATATATCTGTAATGTAATAACCAAACAGGAAAGGCTTCTGCCAAACTTCCACCCCAACAGTGCCGGTGAGCAGATATGCTGCTATTAACACCTACAGAAAAAAAAGATAACGTGTTTTTAATCCTTTCCTCCTAAAGGCACAGAATTTTGATTACCGTCTCAGCACAAACAAAAATACAGCCCTGATCTCCACCTGGTGCCATCTGCCAGCAGCCCTGCCAACCACTGCTAAGTCTGTGCTGTGTGGTTCAGTTCCCTGAACTGTTCTGGACCAAGACTAACAGTGAGTTATGAAAATTCACAGTACCTCTAAGTCCAAGCAGTCACATTACTTGCAGTGCCTGTGAGGAGACTGGATATTCACTTATTTATTCCCAGGTAACACTTGGTAACTTCTATTTTTTCCATTCAGTACAGCTTCTCACTTTGGGAGCACAAATATTTTCCAGCCTTACCATATGATAGATTCTACTATCTTTTTGCTTAGCTTGTTTGTTTTTTTGTTGTTGTTGTTGTTTTGTCAGATATCACTATATTTGACTTCATTCACTTCTCTGTATCTAAATTCAAGGCTCTTGCCCCACCATTACGCAGATTTTAAAGGTTTTTATTGAGCAGGGCATCATAAGACTGCATGCGCAATTGCCTGCATGAGAACCAGAACGGAAAGAACAGGCACTAGAATAAAAGTCATGTCTTAGGACTCTGAGAAATACTGGTCTAAATGAAGGATGTATATAATGGGTTTTACAACCCACTACAATAGAGGTAACATTCGGCTCCCAAAGGAAACTGCATTATGTTATCCATAAGACATGACAGATGAACTCTTAGCTCCATCAGATTTGAGGGCAAAACTCCAGCTGGCTTTGATAGAGCCTGAATTTACCCTCACACGTTGTGCTCCGAACAGATATTTTTGGCAAGCAATAAAAGAGGAACTTCGGTATTATCCGCGATTACAGTCAGTATTTTTGGCAGAACACTCGCGGGTATCACTGTCAGATGTCAGCACACCTCTAGGAACGGGAGCGATGAGGCAACGTGCCGTGTGGGGAATCCCCCGCTCTGGGATTGGGGGATTCAGTGCTCCCAAGCTGAGGTTGTCTCTCATTTAACAGATGTTGTGTAGGAGAAACACTCTTTGGTTTCAGTTCTTCGGTATTTTGGTTTCTAGAGAATTGTAACCAAGCCCCTGCTATCGCTGGAATCGGTAGGAATAATCACTGTGAATTAGTTGCAGCACTCTCTAAGACCTCTTTTAGAAAGCTGGGCAATGAGAAGCTGGCTGTGTCCCTTGGTCCAAGTTGTGCTAGCAGAAATTGAAGACTGTCAAAATTATTAGACGGAAACTCAGTATGCTGAAAAGCCGTACACATTTTAGGCTATTTTAAAAGGCACTGATGGTAAAAAAATGATAATTAAAATGCACAACAGTGTCCCTAAGTGCAACTGTGTAATTCTACCTAAGAAAAGAAGGACAGCTTTTTACTGATTGGACTTACTTAGTACTTTTCATATATAAAGCTGGTCACAAGCAAATAAACATAATCACAATCTTTTGTAAAACGAGAAGTCCAAATTAAATAACAGAAGTAAAGGTTGAATTGCAAGTGAGTGTCAGACATTTGAAGTACTGGTAGGTAAATACATTTTGCACACAGGCTCATTGAGTATTCTGTACTATACAGAAAAGAAATTCAAACATTTTCCCATCTCTGTTGAAAATATACTGGATACACTTATAACTTTTTATGATTCCACAGCAAATGACATTAGTTGGTAACATTCAGTGTCACCAGCGTATTACAACATTAACTGCCTTGGAATACTTTCCATTAACACGGTACTCACACTGAACTTCAAGGGAGTACAGTCACATAAATGCAAGTTTTACTCTGAAAATACAGATGATGGTATTTTCCTAAAAAAATTAAAATTGATGATTCCCCACAAGTGATTTCACTTCTTAGCTTTAGTATGATGTGCAATTTTTCAATTTTCCTTTTTTTCCCAGTATTTATTCTTTCGATAAATAGTCGAAGGTGGTATAATTAGCCTATAAAATGGTTTCTTATGCATGTTAAAGAAGCTCATTTTGCATTTAGACACATGGTATGTGGCAGGCGAACAACCCAACACACTCAGGGATTAATTAGCCAAGTAGCATTTGAGTGGAATCATAATCAAGTGGCTCAGAAAGAAGGGATCTGATGCAGGACGTGGGCTTTCCCCTCTGCCCGTGATATCACCTTGCTCCCACTAAATCTCACAGTGCTCAGAAAGATGCCACAGCCTCCTCCTTTAGGAACCAGGCAGAAGGAGAGAAGCTATCATGGACCTTCCAACAATATGACACAGAATCAATGAATCATTTGATCTGGAAGGGACTTCTATCAGAAACTGTCAGGACAACACAGTGCCGAGAGGCTGCTCCTGTTCCTTTCTCTGCTTACAGAGCATCTAACCCTGCTCCTTGATGCTGGACCCACCAACATTCAGCCCTCCGACTGACCCTCCTTCTGATGTATCAAAGCTGTATCTCAGGTTTACATGCCATAGTTCCCCATAAACGGCTGTTTGCTGTAATCAGAGCTAATTGGAGTGCCAACTACAGCTCAGCTATTGATTTTAGGTTACCAGTTCTGACGAGTCATCAAATCACAGAAAAATGTGATCAGCAAAAGTTCCACAAATGTCTCTACTCGTAACGAGATGATAGTTTTCCCCAGGGAACAACAGCTCTTTTAACACCACAGTTAATGCAGAGCTAGCCAGAGGACCGTCCGTGTTTATATGCAATGGATCTGACTCAGCAGCAGTGTTCTGTTCAGGTTGGATGTTAGGAGAAATTTCCTCTCCGAAAGAGTGGTAGAGTGGTTAGGAGCTGGAATGGACTGCTCAGGGAGGATATTGAGCCACCATCTCTGGAGGTGTTCAAGAAATATTTAGATGTTGTGCTGAGGGACATGGTTTAGTGGGGAAATACTGGTGATAGGCAAACAGTTGGACTAGATGATCTTGGAGGTCTTTTCCAACCTTGGTGATTCTATGACTCTGTGATTCTATGATTCTAAGTTACTTATCTGCACACTTATATTAAAAGCAGTACTTCCTGAGCTTTGTAATGATAATGAAGTCCAACTTTCCTGGATGCCATGCTTAAAAGCTGGAGCAGAGGACCAGACCAGCTGAATTTCTGGCATGCCAATGCAATCGCATCATACTGCCAGTGGAATCATTTAAGACAGAGCACAGAGGCATGCTCATGAAGCAGCTTGGCTAGGAATGCCATGGAGGAAATCGTGAACATGGGAGCAGCCTGAAAACAGTATGCAAGCGCTGTCTCACCCTCTTTCTCTGAATGTGTCTGTGGCAATACCCGGTGGGTAAGTTGAGGGAGAAAAAGAAACAAAGCAGCAAGGAGAGCATTTTCTTTCTTGTTTCTCATTAGCCATTTGCTAGTGTCCTTGGTATCCAGTCACTGGAGGTGTTCAAGTCCAAGTCGGATGGGGCAACCCGATGTAGTGTCTGATTTAGCAGTTGACAACACTGCCTGCAGCAGGGGGGGCTGGAACTGGATGATCTTTGAGGTCTCTGCCAACCCAAGCAAGTCTATAATACTGTGATTCTATGAAGAGTGCACCCATTGTATAACATTGCTGGACCAGTTTGCAAAACAAGAGCAAAGCAAAGTCTGTCACAGAATTGAGGTCTTAAGTAAAAAAAATAAGTATGGGTCTTTCTGGTGTGCACAATATTTGGCTTGAACTAATGTAAAAAATACTACCTCCACCTACGCATTACGTCTCGTGTTTTTGCTCACAATCACAGCTACAGAAGCTGATTTTAGCAATGGAAAAATGGACATACAGATATTTCAATAGTACAGTCTACCACCACTGCTGCTGATTGTGCTATTAAGCATAAAAATATCCTTACATTTATATGCTTATTATTTTGACTGTAAGTAAATCATCACAGAAGTTGCTAGAAAGAAAGCACATAGGACAGCAATTCGGCATCAAAGGGGAAGAGGAAGTAACACTTGTTAGCACCTTGCATCCAAGATAATCAAAATAGTTTACAAACTCTACCGAAATTAAGCCTCACCACAAATCTGCGAGAGAGGGAAATGTTATTACATTATTTCCCAGATGGGAAAGCTGCTGCAGGGGCCTAGGTCATCAAAAGGCGCTGGCAGATTTAACAGTACTGCTCCATTAGTTGATATCCGCTCCCACATTTAAGCACTAATACAGTTCTGATGATGTTGAAATCAAAAAGATCTTTCTAAATGTGCACATATTTATCTGCAGTGATCATCCAAGCAACAAGTGAAGTTGGTTTGAGCACAGCCGTTCCTCTCTGGCTGAAAGGACTTCACTGAGAAGCCTTGCACAGATACGGCAGAAACTCGCAGACCAGCTGTCTGCCTAATGTCTTAGTGCTGAGCCAACTGCTTCTCCCAGAACCTATATTTTCTAGGAGATGAAACAGATGCATCACAGCTGGACCACCGTCTCCGAGCTGTTCTCAAACCACTGGATTCTGATTATGTTTACAACAATACATCTGCAGCCGTTAATTCAAATACTATATTTCCATTAACACACATATTTGAATGTTTGTCAGACTTCTTTTCAATTATGTCTCGTTGGCTGTACCTTTCATCCCATGCCTGGGACAGGAATGTCAGAAGTCTGGGAGTTTGCTCGTCAGGCTCCAAGAGCCTGGCTATCTCAGAGACTAGCCAGCCCCAGAATCCAAGCACAGGGCCCTTGGCAACACATGATGCTGCTGCCACTGCTAGCACTCATTTGCACACTGAGGTCACTGAAGCAAGTGGTGACTTCGCTGGTCGTGTTTGTGAAGATGTCCACCTTGTGGCAGGGCTGTAAGCTGGACAAGAAGTCAGCTGTGAACTGGTCGTGGACTGGTGTATTATTCATGTTTCTGAATCACGTTTACATCGCTCCCAAAGAAGAAATCGAACATTTTTCAAGGGTGGAAATCACCTGACAACTGTTAATGCTCACTGAATAGGTACGATGTTGTTTATATTACTGCATTCAGAGTAAGACTTAGGAGAATTGGTCAGGTCTAGTAATGTACAGCTGTGTAATTACTTTAATAAACACTAATTTGCATAGTGCTTCAGAATCTAGTTTTGGTGGGAAAATTGCTTAAGGAGAGCATAACAATTTTTGTTAATTTCATAAATCAAGTGCAGTTAAATGACATTCTCACGCATGCCATCCAGCTGCTAGGCTTGCTGCAAGTCTTCTTTTTCCTACAAGGCAATGAATCCCCGATGCTGACAATTTGCTTGAGAATGTCCTTTCTTTGCATATGCAGGAAATTTTTCCGAATTACTTGTAAGGTTACTCTATTTCACATTCAAACTTTCAGCCAAATACATTTGCCTTGAGCTATATTTTTTTGCTATTTCAGTAATGTTATGAAAACACTAACATAGTTAAAAAAAAAATAAAAATAAAACAGGAATGATAAATACTTACCACTTGGCTCAGATCGTATCCCCAGGGAAGAAAAAGAACTCCTGTGTTATATTTCTCCCAGTGTGAACACATAAAGTTAAACAAGACGATGCTTAAATACATATACATCGTATATACAGAAACTCCAGTCTTCCCATTGTCCCGGGAACAGACAGAAAAAAAAGAGAGCACAAAAATGGAGGTAGCCCAGCTGTCCAGCCCGTGGTCAAACAGCTCTCCCAGAGGACTGCTGGACTGAGTCCTTCGAGCGTGCTTCCCATCTATGGAATCTGAAAGGGTTGGAAAAGAAAGAGAAACAAAAGATTAGAACACAACAAGAGGAGTAACTCACTCACATAGACTTTACTACATACATATTTCTATACATACATGTATACGATTTACTGCTATACGTACCTGGGAAAAATGAACTTCTGACAGCAAACTGAAGCACAACCATCTCCTCAACAACAATGTATTAGGACTGCTCACAAAATATTTGCCTTGGTTCTCATGTAATGTTGTTCTTACCTCAGTTCTTCTATTAAAAGCCAACATCCTCACACCCTTCAGAAACACGTTCAGAAACATTTGTCTCCAGTGGCCTTAACACACTTTCACATCAGTCCCTGCAGACAGTTTCTCAGCGAATGTACAGAAAAGTGCCCACATGGCTTCATGCCCATCTGTTGCTGTTGTGGCCATTCTGAGATTTCATGGACAATGCTTGTGGGTAGAGTCACTGAGGCATTTCATAGAATCACAGAATATCCTGAATTAGAAGGGACTTCTGAGCCCAACCCACGGCTCCACACAGGACCACCCTATATCTGAGAGCATTGTCCAAACACTCCTTGACTCCAACAGCTTGGGGCCGTGCCCACTGCCCTGGGCAGTCCATTCCGTGCCCACCACTCTCCGGTGCAGACCCTGTCCCTAACCCCCAGCTGCCCCTCCCCTGACACAGCTCCATGCCGTTCCCTCGGGCCCTGTCGCTGTCACAGAGAGCAGAGCTCAGCGCTGCCCCTCCACTCCCTGTGAGGAGCTGGTGCTCAAAAGATAGCCAAGTGCTCTCACTCTGCAATACGGTCTATCACTGTGGCCTGAGCCATCCTGAGAGTTCCCTGCTGCTGAGTGGGGGAAGACATGCAGCTTGCTCAGGTCGCAGAAAAACAGCCAGACCTTTTGTTTTCCTTCTAGGTCTGGGTCACTGAACAGAGTTGGCTCTGTGAAGTAAGTCCAAAAAGTAGTGGAGGTGGCACAAAGGAGAGGTGGGGAAGGCAGGGAGGTGGAAGGCCTGGCAGCCAAAACCTTTATTAGCCTTATCATCAAATCATGCCCTCAGACTCTGCTCTGCAACTGCGCTGGTGAGGATATTAGTAGTAGTTTCTCCATCACACTTCAGTGTGATTACACAGGATGAACATCTTCAGAAAAAGTAAACAGAAAAATTCTTAAAGATTACTTAGTGTAATAGCAAGGAGAATGTATTTTTTATTATTATTTTACTTGGAAGGTAGCGCAGCCAACAATTATTTGCTGTTGATGGCATCATTAACCCTGAGCTGACAGAAGGGACAATTCTGCAGAGTAAGACCAAAAATCCACAGCTGCTATAGATCATATGCAGCTTCTCTGGATTATTTGGCAGCACTCTGGGTTTTGTTTAATGTAAATATACTCCAGGGAACTAAACCAGAAAAGCATGGAAATTCATTTTGTCACAGGACGTAGACTATCTCCCTATTGTCATACCTACACATCTGTGAGATATTCTCAACTCAGATACAAATCTCTTGAGGCAGCTATCACAGCTCTAAAAACTAAAGACCTCAAAGTGCTCCCTTCTCAAGCCACATTCTCTCTCCATTAACATTGCCATTGAGTTAGCAGCGTCTTACTGAAACGTGCAGAAAGAAAACTGCCTGTATGCCTGAGGTTACCTGAATAATGTGTTAGAAGTGCAGAAATTCTTTAGTCTGTTAAACGATGCTTCTGAAACTTAGCTAGCAATCAGGTATCTGAACATTTCTAAGCGCTGTATGGTCTTTCATGTTTCAGGAACGTCTATCCCAGATTAGAGAGATTTCAGTTTCGGGGTTAGTTCTTTTTTTAAAAAAATAATGAGGATGATAAAAGATCGGTCTATTGTAGTGGCAGTGCTAAGTCATGACCTGAACCAGTGAATGAGCACCTGGTGGGAAGGCAGGGCCAGCCCAAGGCTGCTCAGGTACATGCAATGCACCTGAGTGACCAGAAGGGTTGGAGCCAGGATCCACCTCTTCCCAGACCTCATTTAAGTGTTGGTAGTGGGGGCAAGGGCATCTTGCTGAAGATCCCTGTACACAGGAGGCCTTCGTAAGGTATGTAGTTTCTTTCCTTTGTTTCTCTGCCCATAGTTGTTGTATTTGAGCAAGCTCTTGCTTGCAGCAGCTCCGTTGTCATTGCTGTGCTTTCTATCACGCTACAGCTTAAACATAATTTATTTTAGGTTTCCTTTAAAGAATACTTACATTAGATACTAAACTATGTACGTCACAATGAAACAGTGGCTTTTATGTTTTAGGAATATTTTAATTAAAAAAAAAAAAAAAAAGTCTTACACTAATAACGTCAAGATACGTAGTACTTCTAATTATAATGCATGTGGGAAGAAATACAGGAACTTCGTAAAGTGTACATAAAACTGTACTTTCACAAAATCTTATCCCTTTTTTTCCCATTTAGTTTCACTATCTTTTCAAGGTATCGAAAATATTTTCTGTTTTAGGTGTCAGTTTGAAATCATTTATGGCAATAACTGTACGCCATAGTGGACATATATTGTCTCACATTTCCATTGCTTTAGAATTCTCATATTATTTCTCATGAAGGTTCACAAATCTTCAGTTTTATTAAAGCTTATATAACTTCTAAGCTGTGGAATTCAAAATAATTGTGAAACATAGTCTGCTTTATGGAAAGGGAAAAGAAACCAAACCACCTTAACAAAGAGGGGAAAAAAAGAGCAGCATGTTTGGGAATTTGGAGAGAGTAACTGTGTCATTAAAAAGAAGCTGAGAGAGATTTAAGCTGCATATTTGGTTAGTTACTATGGCTCTTTGCAGTCTTCCAGAGGGAAAGCTTTGGCCATGGAGAATTAAATCTGAGACTAAATATTTCATATAGTGGCTTGGGCAGCAGACACAAAAATCTACATATACATCAGTTCATTATAGCTTTTACTGTCAGCATTGTGTTCACTGCCTTCCAAGTATTAGGAACTATAGGCCTCACTGGCAAAATCTACTGTAAGAACCTCCGAAGCTCAATATCCACAGAGCTTTTTGAGAAGTCATACAATAATAGCTCCAACATGAAATTCCCATTTATGAAACAATAGCTACTTGATTAGTTTTCTCACAGTTATAAAGAAAATAGTTGGCATAAAAGAAGCTGCTGCTTCTGAAAATGATTAAGGAAAGTCATTTAGGAAATCTGACTGGTAATCAACGTTAGGTGATGGTTGTCTCAGTGATGTTTGTGGTACAAATGAAAACAAAGAAATGCTGCAGAAAGTAATTCTGGCACAAACTCCAACTTGAGTATAAAATGCTAAGGTACTCAAAGTACAATGGAGCACACCATGGTTAATGAAGACAGCTCCACATGCATGAGTCTGACGCTAAAAGTGCTCGGTGTGTGTAGAACACAGACATCTAGTCCAGGTATCCGAAGTATGGCACTCAACTACATGGCTACACTGCACAGTGCAGTGTCTTACAAGAACCAGCTCCAGAAGAGATGATACTGCCATGCAGCACAGTGCAATGCATGTAAGTATACCAGCTTGAGTCCCTCCCCAAAATGAGCTCTGTTGTACTGAGTGCTTTTTTTGGAATGAGTTAGCGTTCCAAGAGAAAGTATCCATCTGGTACAGATGTCACTCTGGGACCTGCACCAGTTTACATCTACATCTGAACTCACTGAGGTATAGCTTCACACAGCTGCACAGCAAGGCGTGCTGGACCTAGAAATACTATCTTGGTATACTGGTAAAAGTAAATATGGAACATAAAACAAAAAATGATGATGATACGTTATTAAAGAAAAGCAGCCCTAGAACAGACAAAAATAAATGTACCTCATCTCCATTAGAGGCTCAGGCTAATGGAGGTGCCCACACCCTCTCTGCTGACACAGACCATGAGCACTGAAGTGTCTTTCAGATTAAAATGCTACATTCATTTTCCTTTCTCTGCTTTGTCCTTGGTTTTGCCTGACTTTGAAAGACCCTGAAAATGTGTCAGGTACTTTTTTTAGAACATCACTGCTGTGTGCCAAAGATTTTCAGAAAACCCAACAACAACTGCTGCTATGTGATGACCTTTATTTATATTGTACCTTCACGAAAATCTACGCCCTGAAGAGAGATAAGGACTACACTCATAGGAGCACAAATATAACTTTAAAAATTGGGTTGGTTTTTTTTTTTGTTGTTGTTTTATTTTGTTTTTTTTTTGATCCTACTGGTTTTCCTTTCTTTTGTTTTATTTTTAACTCGGAGAACAGTTTTGGAGAGGGATCAATAATTTCTCCCTTATGATTCTTTTGGAACCAGTACTAGCAGGCTAGTAGATAAAACTATACGAAGCATCAATTCCACTGTACTTTACCTAAGGCATAAGCACAGAAGGTGGTAAACGCACTGAACAGCCACACCCAGGTTGGAACACGTCCAGGACTGGTACCTGAAACAAATTAGGCAGTGAGTCAGGGCAGCAGCGTTTAATATGAAAGCACTCCACCAAGACAGGCAGATACACATGAACAAGCAGCCACTGATGAGCCCCCAGTGTCAAAGAGAGTGAAATATTTGAATGAAATATCAAAAAACTGGTTAATGTTTATGTAATGTAATATCCCCTCCCCCCCTTTCAAAAAGGAAACCAACTTGAAAACTGTAGTTTTTAAGCTTGATCATTTTTATTAGCACGAATATGGGTTTTGTTTAGAAGTTTTACCATACAAATCTGAAAAGGAGACTTTTCCCTCGGTCAAAATAGGTAAGCCTTTTGGCTAGGTCAGATATTAGTACCTTTTATTTCCTCTTGGTAAGAGGCCTGATAATTTTTAACGAATGCAAAAAAAAGCAAGCTGAATTGGACTGAACCCAAGGTTCTGTCATTGGTCTGTAACCCAAGGCTGCCTTTGCTCTTTCCGAGAAATCAATGTTTTTTTCCAAAGGGCGTTCTATTTAAATATCCATAACCCAGTAAGGGCTACCACAGCAGCCATCCATGTGCAGCCTCCCACCCAGCATCCACATGTGAGGCCTGCACCCCGGGCTGCAGGGGGGGCTGGCACCCGAGGCAGGGCCACCTGACCACCTGCCCCTCAGCACTTTGCCTTGCCAGCAGGAGAGAGAAGATGGCACTTCCCAGCTCCTAGCTGCACATTTTCAAACTGTGGAATGAAAGACAGCTGTCCAGGAAATTAAGGCTTTTATTTCTGATCCTGTGCATGGAATTGATATAGGATACTCAAAAGATGCACTGGATTGCATGAACATTTTCAATTCAAAAATGATGGACGCTGTCTTCCTGTGAAGTTAAGAGCAGGCCTGCAAACGACACACAAAAGAGCAAACTGTCACAAATACCTTCGTGTTCGGTATGTATCTACATGATACAATAATCCTGTCAAAAGTTCTGTGCTGGATTCTCTACTATTACAGAACTTGGTAATTATCAGCTGCATTGATTGAAATGCAAGCATTAAAGCATGAGTATAGGCAACCCAAGCTTCATGACACCTCAGAATTTGATGGTCATCCAGGATTATTTTTGTACCAAAACTGCTAGCACATCGCTCTGCCCACAGAATTGTTATACGAAACATACTACAAAAGAGTGCTTCCTGAAATCCAACCACAGGCATAAGAAATTAAAAGTAATTAAAAAAAAAAAACAAACAAATGGAGTTATTTCAGAACATGAAGTGCTGAAATGCTAAACTTTCCCCAGGTTGTCTGGTTTAAAGAAAAGCAAACATTTTTATATACCAGTTACCTGGGAGATGCTTCCTACTAGCTATAGGCTCTTTTTTCAACTGGTCTGAGAAGTCCAGAACTGAACATTGCCTACTCTCAGGAGAGAATAACTCCAAAGAACTTTCAACTTGGACTTTCTGTTGCCGTGCACCTGGCAACGCATGTTCTTTTAGCTCTGTGCCTGTGCTGGACTATCGGGTAAAATCTACCCGGGCCAAAGAACTGCATGTGAATACCAATACGGTGGGCAGAAAAATGGTGTTTATTGCATTGTGCAATTTACCTACATACCTATCCTACTTCGTCTACGCCCCTTATGCATACATTAACCTTTTGACACCAAGCAAGGGGAGAGTCCTACCACGTCACATCCCGAATCCTTGCTGTCGCCTACTACAACAACTTTCATAGGGAGGAAATACAGATTTGGACTTGGAGTGAGAGAATTTCAGGATCCATTTGTTTAGAAATAATTTTTTTTTTTCTAGAATGGTGGAAGGATGGAATAATGGAAGGGGGATTAACACACTCATGGCATGGATTCAGGTATTAGGAAATGTGAAACCAATGAAAACTTTATGAAGAATGTTAGGGTGTTCTTTGAGTGTTCGATAAAATCCTGGCATGCGCTTTAAATAAAATGAGATATTATCATAGAGTTCAAACAGCACATGCTGAAACCTATATTTAGGGATGAAATTAAGGTTTTCCAATAAAAATAGTCTAAATTTATAATGCCATGTGTGAGGTCAGAGCCTACTATATGTACGTTAAGGGAATGAGAGGAAGATTTGGGTATCTGTTCCCCCTCTGTCATTCAAAGTGTGATATAAGCAGCTCTGTAATTCTAAAAAAAAAAAATTACAATATGAGGATATTTACCTGAAGCCGTGTAGTCCCAGTCATAAAAAGATATTAGAAAATAATTAACTAAAATCATGACAAATCCAGAAAAGGTGAGCAGGTTTGGAGCAATCCACAAAGGCACTATCTGTTAAAGAGAAAAAGAGAAATCTAAGAAATCGGGCTTCAAATTAGAAGTCCAATTTTGATGAAATGTTTTGTGTTTTCTTCAGGAGATGAGAAGCCTGTGTACAACATCAGCAATATTTAGATTTGTGCATGTTTTCCCATTTTTAATTTACAATTCAGTTTTTGTTCCTGAAGCAGTTTATCTTCACGTGTCATCATTTTGCCCAATCTTTGAGACTGCAGCAAAAGCTTGACTCAAAAATGTTGCATTTTCTCAATTACATGCTCCCCTTGTTTTCACCGACGCAAGGGAAAGCTTCTCATTGATCTGTATAGCATGAGCGAAAGAGGCCTGCAGCACCCCAGTGTGGCAATTCAGCATCAACGTGGCAGGGTTTTGTCAGGCTTCCTGCATCCAACTGCAGCAAGGAAATCTCTTCTATAGTATGCTAATAATTCCCAGCTCAGAATAGCAACAAAATCAGACACTTCTAGGTTCAAAAGAACTCTGTATTGCAAATAGCTCCCTACTTCTCCAGACAGTAACTTTCTGCAGGGTCTCCATCTTTTATAAGTTATAAACATTACATTAATTCATTTTACTTTGTGGAGTGCAAAAACGGACTCTGCCTCCTCCTAAGCCAGTAATTCTTTGTCCCATTAACCCTTCTCAGCCATTCATTTCCTGTGGCTTTAAGGTATTCCTTACACTGCCATAGGAGTACTTTCTGGTAATGCTCTTTCCAAGTTGCCCATTTGCTCCAAAATGTTTTCTGAAGTTACATACACAGTTTTCTGCATTGTTTTTATACAGAATACGCGTGCACAAATACTGTCCAAACAGCAGCCACTGCTTTACTCAAAAACCATATCAATATATGCAAAACATAAAAAATACTGGAGGCTTATAATCAAATTCCCCGGACTGTTTTAGGACTGGAAATGTTTATGAAGATGTACTTCATACACTATAACGTATTAGAAAACAGTATAAATATTGTAGAAAAAGAAGTACAATAATTTCATACACTAATGTCTGTTTTGAAATCCAACTTGTTCATTTGTTTGGAATCGGTAAACGGACAGATGGATGAACAGATATTAATTTATATTTCATATAAATAAATTTAGTATTTCCTCCATCCTAAAAGTTGTATGTAAAATAAGAATGTTGGGCAGATCAATCATCATGATTAGATCCTTGCTTTGCTAGTACAGTATAACCAAGGAATAATATTCCAGATAATCAGTACAACTGATAACGTGCACTGTAAAATCTCAAATCTCAGATGAAATTTTCTGAACACTTTTCAGCTGTGTATCTTCAATGCTTTATTTAATCAGGTTGGAAAAAAATGTTAAATCTGATAGCTGCATTCTTTACTATTAAGATTTTGTCACTAGTTTTAAAGTATTGCATGTCAGATCTTACAGTAATTGAAGTACATAATGTAATGCACACAGTTGCTATACGTATGTATGCTTACATCATTCTGAATTTCTGAAACCCCATTTCTAAATCCCTCAGAACAATTGACAGCAAACGTTTACTGAAGTTCCTTTCAGGGAACTCCCAAGGAAGAGCTCACTGCACAGACCCATCTTAGTAAAGCAGCTGCACGCTCTGGATGTAGTGACAGACCACACGTCTCTCTTTCTGTACAGGGGATGCAGAACCATAAGATCACTGAAGTTGGAAAAGCCCTTTAAGACCACCCCTACCATGCCCGCTAACCACGTCCCTCAGTGCCGCATCCACATGGTTCGTGAACACCGTGGAGACGATGACTCCACCACCCCCCTGGGCAGCCTGTTCCAATGCACCACCATTCTTTCTGAGAAGAAATTTTTCCTAGTATCCAACTTGAACCTCCTCTGATGCAATTTAAGGTCATTCTCTCTCATCCTATTGAAACTTAGTAAGATAGAGGTTTTGGTACAAATTTGGTACAAATACAATCCTGTATTTTAGGGATTGCACGCTGTTACAAGTACATACAATCCCTTTGGCTAGCAGACATGCAATGAAAAACAGTTACAGGAGTTCTGTCCTTAGGAAAAGAGCCCCTCCCCCAATTACAGTCACTGTTCTAATCCTTCACTGACCTAAACTCTCTGTGTATTTGGAAAATATTCCAGATGCAAAATTTCTTTTGTCGCATTCAATGTCCCTTACTCTTTTGTCAAGCATTACACTACCATTGCCCTATTTCATAAATCATAAATTGAAGGGTAGTAAAGAGTAATTTCTCAAACACGTTGGAAAAACAACACCTGACTTCACTCATGCTGTAGTGTACTAATTAGGGACACGTTTGAATCTTTACTGTGTAATTAACAGACAGCAGAAAGCTAACACATCCATGCACTACGTGATTAATACAGCTGGAGGCTCCAATGGGAAGAATCACATCTGCTCTCTTGCAAAACCATTGCATACTTCAACCTTTTAGGAAACCTACTTCTACAAAATACTGATGCCTGTTTTAACGGGCCCACAGTCACTCATGCTAAAAGCCTTAATACAAACAACAAATATTTTAATATAATCAACTGCCTATTTGGATAATAAATTGTTACATCCCTCTATTTCTATAAGGCTCTGTTCAAACTTGAAATATTCCTTAAGTAGGTCACCTGAGACCGCTAAAATTCTACTCATGCGCAGTTCTAACGATAAAATCAAAGTTCATAAAGGGACCTGGGGTGGTGGTTAATTGACTTCAGTAGAGATGGCATACACCTGTGTATCCTAGTGGGACTTCCTCCTTTTATTGTTCCCACACAAATGTGACTCCTCATGAATACAAATGCAGGAAGATGAGTGCGGCGGCCAAGCAATGCTGCCTATTCTCTGCCAGACAGCATGTCATCAGTATTTATCATAAGACACATGTCTTAATCAAAGGCATAAGAATCATGCAATTGATTAGATAATTATTAAGAAGAAATGTCTATAGTTGCATAATCAGAATAATTTTAAAGAACATGTAGAAAAAGTTAATTGTTAATCCGTAGTTTCACGCAGGTCATACTGTTGTTTTATGTGTGGTGGAAAAGCTGCTATAAGGCCTGTAGAGTTGCTGCCTGGTTCTGCACTCCTACCTCCCACTTTCAGCCTTGTGCTCAGCTTTGGTTTTTATTCTAAACAAAATAATGCTCAGCTAGCATATGAGGAGGTTGAAAGTATCTGAAAAGGTCAAACTTACTTTTCAAAGGACCTATCGCCCTGTGCTCAGTGGGTATGACAAACAGCACGCTGCGCTCCTTCCAGGAAAACTCCCATGGCAGGAGGGTTGGAACTAGGCAATCTTGGAGGTCCCTCCCAACACAAGCCATTCCTACAATTCTGTGATTCTATTATTCTAAAACTCTACAGCTGCCAGAAGAACTCAACCCCAAGGGAGTTTTATCTCTGTGACGCTCTCCTTTCAGTCTGACAGCAGTGGAACACCCGTGGATCCCCCAAAGCGCAGCACAGACACACAGCAAAGCCTCTGCTCATCTCCTGCACGGGACTCCAGAGTGAAGGAGTGTCTTTCTGCCTCACTGTTTGCCCCCACATTATGATGGAAATGGAAACAGATCTCTCATCACTGAATTCAGTTTCCCGTCTTGGAATTTCTTTCCTCTCATACCTGCTCCAGTTATGTTTTAATTCTGAAGTTAGGATACACAAACTGTTTTATTAAACTACATTGAGGTAATGAGCAAGAGATTACAATTTTCTGCTGTATCAAGCATAAGCAACAGCTGGATTATAAAACACAAATATGGCAGATTCTGACCGCATGCATCTATTTTTCTAGTGTATACATTTCCTTTCAAGTCTACTCCAATCCAAAGATTTCCATTTCAGAGACAGATGCAGCGGACTCTGCTTCCGTGAAGATCAATAAAGTTTACGATTATTGAGATTCAGCCTCTGCATTTGCCAACAACAGCAAAACTAATTGTGAGCAGCTTTATATTGAAGAACTGCAGATGATAATGCATTCAAGAGATGTCATCTCCCAATCGTTACGGTGATCATGGTAACTGCTCTCATTTTCAGCTTCTTACAGAAACGTCTGGCTCCCTGGAGCAAATACCCAGGGGAGAAAATGAAACAGCACTTGCATAAAATCACTTGCATAGGAGAGATTCAGTCGTGCTGTTGTTAGGTGGCATATGCTGAACAAAAATAATGTGTACTATTTAAACGCTATAATGTCTGCAAAGCTGTTTAATGAAAGATGTAACAGAAACTGATGATATTTGCATAACGGTAAAGAAAAAGATGTAACCCTTGCTTTTCTAAAAAAATGCCTCTAAATCCAAACATATCCATCCTAAATATAACTATATATCCAGTACTGTGGGTTCTTTCATATACATGTCCTAAATTCAGCTTTACAGATCAATATGTATCTTTAAATGAAAATACTTTTTGTATTTAAAATAACTTCTTCCATTATCGTCTGATATTTCTGTTCAGTAAGACTCTTACCTTAATGATTTTGTTCCAGATGGGCTGCATAACATACACTGATAAAGGATTTGTATCCACAGCACTGTACTGTGAGGAAAAAAGCAAAGATGTAAAACAAAGCACTAAACGATACATATTTTTCCACCACTGTATACCATTCAGCATCTAAGAAAAATAATTCTGGGTGTAACTGGTGCAAATTTATTTTATACTGATGACTCCTTTTACAGCTTGAATTTAGTTTGAAAGCATTTGATCCAATTTACATTTATCTTGCAGGTATCTCTGTGTTCAAACAGAAAGGTTTAGGCTAATGAAATAGCAAAGGCTTCTGTAGTCACATTGTACTTTTAAACTCTTCATCATTTTATAAGCTATCCTATAAAACTCTGCATTTGTAATGTGTTGCCGTACACCTGGCAACCCATGTTCTTATAGCCCTGCGCCTGTGCTGGACTATCGGGCAAAACTTGCCCGGGCCATAGAACTGCATGTAGATATCAGTATGGTGAGCAGTAAAATGGCGTTTATTATATCGCGTGGCTTGCTTATATACCTATCCTACTTCATCTACGCCCCTTAAGCATGCATTATCCCTTCGTCACAGAGCAAGGGGAGAGTCCTACCACGTCACATCCTGAGACCTCGCTGTCACCTACTACAACAGTAATGTATTTTTTATTTAATATTAGGACATTAGGAAATATTACTTCTCAGAAAGGGTGATCAGGCACTGGAATGGGCTGCCAGGGAGGTGGTGGAGTCGCCGACCCTGGGGGTGTTCAAGAAATGATTGGATGTTGTGTTGAGGGACGTGGTTTAGTGGGAGCTATTGGTGATAGATGAACGGTTGGACTGGATGATCTTGTAGGTCTTTTTCAATCTTGGTGATTCTATGATTCTATGATTCTAATATCTTTTGACTGATAATTCGGGACCTTATAAACAGGAGGGAGAACAACTTTTTACGTGGTCAGATAGATAGTGATAGGACTGGGGGAATGGCTTTAAGCTGAAAGAGGGGAGATTTAGGTTAGATGTTAGCAAGAAATATTTCACTGAGAGGTTGGTGAGGTGCTGGCACAGCTGCCCAGAGAAGCTGTGGTGCCCCATCCCTGGAGATACTCAAGGCCAGGTTGGACGGGGCCCTGGGCAGCTGAGCTGGTGGGGGGCAGCTCTGTTCATGGCAGGGGGTTGGAGCTGGTTGGGCTTTAAAGTCCCTTCCAAACAAACCATTCTGTGATTCTATGACATCACCACTCCCTACCAAGTTCTCAAGCACTTTTCACAGAGGAGAAAGTTAGTAGTAGTTGTGGGGGTGAATGTGTAATTCTTCCAGAAATTCGTGGACTTTGGAAGGTCATATACGTGGTGTATGCAGTTAGCATGATGCATGAGATCTGCACAAAGATTCACACGTATCTATAAGCAGCTTTGTTAAACACTGTATGAGGGCAATGAGGGTGACTCGTTAGA
Source organism: Alectoris magna (assembly GCA_030625065.1). Taxonomy (NCBI): domain Eukaryota; kingdom Metazoa; phylum Chordata; class Aves; order Galliformes; family Phasianidae; genus Alectoris; species Alectoris magna. The sequence continues at coordinate 41,959,746 of CM060561.1, read as the reverse complement.
CCATAACTTGTTGAAGGCATTCACATGCAGAGAAGTTAACGATGGAGAGGTTTCCATTTCACCTAGCTTTAACTAATAGCCAGTTGCACATTCTCTCTATAGCTCCTTTTTCTACCTGTCTAAGCCAACTACGCTCAGGATGAGCCCACACTGGATGCACCTGCTTCAATTCATTAATTCTCAAAGGAGCCTAGACTCTTACTGTAAACTTAGGCATCTTTTAGGTGACAGAGGTCTGGCAATACTCATCTCCATCTCACTATCCTCAATTTATAAACCATAATACACACACTTAACCCACACATCTGAGCTGTCAAAGAGCATTCAGCGCATAAGTGCAAGCAGGACAAAAGATTCGTGCAGCGTGGCTCCTTTTTTAAGTGCACAATCCATGACCTTTCATCCAATCTTTCTGAGCTCCTGAGGCTACAAAGGGCTTTACCACATATCCTTTTTCTATCTGCATACAAAGGATATATTTTAATTACTTTCTGGATAACACAGAATATGCACTTAGGTACTGGTCAGACAGGGCAGAATAACTTCCTACTGGAAATGAAATGTACAGTTTAATGAAGTGTACATCACTGATTTTTTTTCTAAAAATACGTAAAGAAGTGTCAGTCATGCCTATCATTTTTGCAAAATTACTTTACAGGTTAAACTGAAATTCTCACTGTTATGTATGTATCTGCAGCTCCACATACAGTGTTTTATACTGTATCTGTCAAACATTGGTTATTACGACCAATTGGTCTTTTGATAGTACATGAACGGCCTAGTCTGAACCATCCATGCACTTTGCCGATATTAACACCAGAAATAAGAGTAATACAAAGCCATAAAATCCTTACGCTGATAGAATAGTCAGGCGGTGATTAATTCAGATGAGAATGGAGGAAATCCTCTGAAAATGGGGGAAAAAGAATCCAAGTATTCATTAGCACTATTGAGGCACGTTTCCTTACTATAGATGTTATTCAAAGATTACTTGAGGTATGTAACAACTTACTGACCAGCAAGCTCCTTTAATTCAAACCTGCCTAGATAAGAAGGCACAATACGTCACCTCAGCTCCTGGTCCTTCTGCTTTGGCTTTCTCCTTCTCCTCACCTCAGCCCTTCAAAGCCATGAAAAACATCATGCAATCCTTGCTAAATAGCAGAAGCAAAATGAGGCTTTCTACCCAAGGTATGCACTGGCTTTCCGGAACAACTACGTGTTCCCAGGAGGAGACTAGGAAAAATAGCCTCATTGATTTGGAACTATTTCCTTGCTCTTAGGTAGATATATTTTGGAAAACATGTGACACGATGAAATTTTTGTTTGCTTGATGGTTTCCAAAGTCAAGTAAACAAAAAATCAAAGTAGTTTTTGTTACGTAAAAACATGAGGATTGCAACCAAGTTATATCACCTAGAGACGTTACAAGAACCCTCACACTGAGCCTTCTTCCGTCCACAGATGAACCGCAGTCCTCTGGGAAGGAAAAGAGCATTGAGGAGATGTGAAGAAGAATGGAAAGTTGCTCTTCCCTCATTCAGTGATTTCTTCTAGTCAGACGGAAGGAAATGTACATGGAAAAAACATGCTCCAGCTTTCTCTCATGACAAAAATAATACTTAACTAATAACATCATCTGCTATTTAGTTTAACACTCTGCTCTAAAGAAGCTACTAACCTCAGGGTCATTCAATTCTCAGCAGTTTAATGTTCACAAATTCTCAGTAAAACATCCATATTATAATGAACGAACATTAACATGAAAGCAGTTAGCACTTAGCAGTGCCTCCAGCTGTTACCAGCTGGTCACATCCACACCTCACCACACTTGGTGGAGGGGTCTGAGGCCTTGTTATCTGTACAACTCATACCTCATTAGCATTGAGCCTGTTTCAGTACTACAGGATCTGAAACAACCCAGAGACTACAGAGTGAACCTTCAAAGATCCACATGTGCAGGTTGGAGGAGGGATGAAGAATGGTGAGAGCCACATAATGGTGCACAACATCTCCAGGATGGACTATTTCCAAAACAAAATCTTGCTACAGCCTTGCAGAGAAAATGGAAAAGAAAAGAGGAGGGAGTGAGCTAACCATTAATCAGAGCAGAGAGCTGGATTTTCACTCAGCTTCCTGGCCCTCTCCAGCACTGCACTACAGAAACATCCCAAGAATAGAATTTGAAATGAAGAGAAGAACATAAAGCACGTCTACACAATCTTCAGAGTCAGTAAAGAAAGTAAGCTGAAGACATAGCTGCATTTATTGCAGGAAGATAGTTACTTCAGTTCAAGCTGGTCTTTAAGCTAACAGATAAATTATATTACTCCAGATTGCACCATACTGTGCAATACAGCCACATCCATTCAGAGTTACAGAGCAAAACTGAAGGGAACTGTTTACATTTGAATTGCTGGCATCATGACTCCACAGGTATTGATTTCATCTCAGAAGCAACAATTATTCTGTGGTTTACCTTCCTGCCTACAAATCACCCACTTCAACCTGCTCATTAAAATATGCAATAATTTTGTGATTTATCACAGGTCTTGTTATCCCCAATGGACATGTTGCAAGACTGAGGCACAGATGAGCAGTGATTCACTCTAAGAGTAGCTAGCAAAGGGTACAGACACAAGATTATTAGAAGGATCATGTTTACAGACACCATTTAATTATAAGCAATACCAGTACCAATGTATTCAAACAAGCCACCCAAATTAGCTCAACTTTGTACTTGAGCTCACTTTTGCAGAAATAAATAAATAAATATGTCTAGAATGGAAAGGCTGCAAAAAATTATTCCCCAGACAAACTAACATTTAAAACAACTATACATCAGGTAGCAATCATGGTTTAGGTTGCAATATATTGAATATGTGGTTCTGTGATCCTTCTAACATTTCATGTGAGATTAGATGCCTCCAGTGGAAGAATATACAAGCTGTTCCCACGGAGAAAGGGTGAGAAACATTGAACAGTGACATAGAACATACATGAAGAACCAAAATATTGTGATGTCTGCTCTTTTCCTGCAAGCAAACGCAGCCACCTCAGGCACACCTGCGACTTAAGAGAGCTCAGTAATGATTCTCGCTTCTGGCAAGTTATTTCATGATTTTGTAACACAAACTTTCTCCCTTTGGTAATTTATACTTTTGTAACCACAAAAATAAATAAATAAATAAATAAATAAATAAATAAATAAATAAATAAAACACTTAAATATTGAAACATCTGGGAATAATCTTCTATCCACCTTTCAGATTCCTATAATGCACTAAACACAAGGATTTTTACTTTTACTATATATGTCTTTTTACGGGCTTGTAGATATTACAGGTTTGGGGTTTAAACAGAAGCTTCACAAAGGGAAAGATGAGAAGTAAACGATAAGACAACAAAACACAGCTATACAGCATTGTGGATGCCAAATAAACCCCAAATGTTCAGCAGTTTAAAAGTGCTGATGCATTCCATAACACAAGTCTGGCCCTTTTAATAATGAAATTCCTTTCTGTTATACTTTCATTTAGTTAATTATTCATAAGTAAATGACTTGGATTTTTTTATGTCCCCTTGCTTGGTTTGGAGTAGCCCATCCGTGTATCTATATTTTGATTGGGTCACTGATACCTAAGACCAGGAGGTATAAGCCTCTAAGACATCTAGGGCTGAAGCCTACAGCAGAGTGGAAACAGAAGAAAAGGGTTTGTAACTGAGCCTGGAGAAGAGCAGAGGGTGGAGAGCATGCAATTGCATCCTTGCATACAAATGACTGTCCCCTGACTTTCCCTCCTTCAATTCCATTAGCCTGTGCACAATCACAGCCAGGAAACCTGATCAAGTTAAACTACTCCTAGAAAAATATTCAAAATCCAATGTGATGATTTGGACACCTCGGCAATTCCAGTTAGTATTATGAAGTTGTTAGGAAGTTGTTATTATGCGATTGGTATTATGAAGTTGTTAGGAAGTTATTATGCAAACCGCTGTGCTATGGTTACTTCTTTGTAGATGTTTACCTATCATTCAGGCGTCCCTCCCCATTTTGGGGAATGCCGACATGGACAACAGGCCACACACCACACATCCCATGAGGCTGCTGGGCACATGAAACTGTAAGGTGAGATAGGCTGCTCCAAGGGAGTCATGTCTACTAGTGGCCTATCATTTTGCCTGCAAAGCAGTGCCATTGCCTTGAGATCACAGGGTAAATCAGGTCAGAAAGGACCTCAGGAGGTCAGAACTGGGGGGCTGTGGTTAGCTGTGTTCAGAGTTGGCTCATTTCAGGTCAAACAAGTTCCAGTCTTGCAGCTTCTTCTCACAAAGGAACAGCTCCAGCCTCCGCCATCTTGGAGGTCCTCCACTGAACTTGCTCTGGTTAGTTGGTGCCTTCCCTGTATTGAGGGACTCAAAAATGGATGCAGTATTCTAGATATGACCTAACAAATGCCAAATAAAGGGAGATAATTACTTCTCTTGGGCCATGTTACTGTTAATACAACCCAGGATGCTCTTGATCTTCTTTGCTGTCATGGCACAGAGGGCTCATATTCAGCTTCCTGCTTCCCACAGCCCCATTTGCCAGGAGTAAGAGGCCAATGGCCTCATCTGCTGACTGGCTACTCTTGAAATGCAGGATCTGTGAGAGACATCAGAGCCACACTACTGCTGAGAGAGATGTACATCTGGGGGCAAGAAGAAGTAAAGTGCTGGCCCCAAGAATTAAGATCTTGCTCAATATGAGAGAATAGATGTGATTCATTGTTGGCAGGAATGTTAGCGCTCGAAGCAGAGAGAGGTGGAGAGGGATAATGCTGGAAGTCAGCAATACTTTTCAGTCAACAGCAGTTATATTAAGGGTGCTGCCTAACTTGTCCTCAGGAAAAGAGTTTGTGTAATGGAACATGTCCAAATGCATTAATGAAGAAAAATGACAGAAAAGGACACAGAAATATGATTGAATACTGAGCAAGGGATAACAGAAGGCAGATAAAAGTTTATTGTTGTAAAGTTAAAGGATGGCCTAGTCTGGCAAAAGCACAAACCCCATTAAAAAGCAAGACTTGTCCACTCCCAAGGAACTCACAAAAAGAACCTTAACTATCCATACTCAAAGGAGTTCTAACATGACAAGGAAGTCAATCGGTATGTGGGGTTTTTGTTCGTTTGTTTTTGTTTTGTTTTGGTTGCTGCATCTCTTTGTGTATATATACAAACTCTTGTGTTGTGCAAACAGTAGCCAGAACTCTCACCTGGAGAGACCTCTGACTGGCTGTGCACTCAAACCTCTAGACAGCCAAAGAAACTGCTAGTCCCAAAAGATTAGACAGATAAAAGTGGGCTGCAGTTTGCATGAGGGATGCTGAACAGGAGTTCTGTACCACGTGTGCTAAGTAAGTAGTCATGTGATCAAGAATCTTGATGCTTAAAAGAGAGGCAAGATTTCACAGAAAGATGCAAAAATCCAGTTCCTCCCTCTATGACACAATCCTGACTAAAGAAAACAAATAACAACAAAAATACCCCAAATCATTTACATCCTATGAACAGATTCACCTTTACAGTTAGTCTTCTGTTAAAATATGGGTGAAAAAAACCAAAAATACATATGAATACATAAATGTGTATGTATGCATATTCTTGTATATTCCATACACAAGAATCCAGTTAGCATTTCAGAGCACTAACACTTTTTGATAAAGCAATAGAATGAAATTATATTATTGTTATTAGCGTTTTATGAGACTCGAGGCACACAATCTTATCCAGAGCATATCCAAAAAGTGATCTAATGAACAGAAAATCTGTAAATTTATTAGTGAAATTCAGCACCCGAAAACAGGTACAATTACACCATCACTGGGAAAAAGTCCTGCGGCTGGTAATATCAAATACAACATCTTTATGATGTAATTTCAATATGTTGCTGACTCATTAGCATTAGTATTTGATGTGTATCATGATTACAGAGCATTTGATACACTACATTATGATGTCAGCTACCATTAAAATGGGATGAGGAATAGGAGATGAGATGTAGTTCATGGCCAATGACAATTCTAGGCATGCACACGGTAAGAGAAAATGTAAAGCAAATGGGAAAAAAAAAAAAAAAAGGTTTACTCATATATATATTCACCAGTTTTTAATTACAATCCCAGCCTTCCAATTCACAAAATCATGTTATCCCAGAATGGCTGAGGCTGGCAGCGCCCTCTGGGTCCACTGGGCCCACCCCCTGCTCCATCAGGGACACCAGAGCAGGGGCCCAGGCCCACGTCCAGGCAGCTGCTGAAGGTCTCCAAGGAGCAGAGCCCACACACAGCCTCTGGGCAGCCTGTGCCAGTGCTCCGTCACCTGCACAGCACAGAAGTGCTCCTTGTGTTCTGAGGGAACACCCTGTGTTCCAGTTTGTGCCCAATGCCTCTTGTCCTGGCACTGGGAAGCACCGAGAAGAGCCTGGCTCTTTGCAGACTTTTATACATATTAAGATCCCTCCTTAAGCCTTCCCTTCTTCAGGCTGAATGGGCCCAGCTCTCAGCCCCTCATGGGAGAGAGAGATGCTTCAGTCCCTTTGTGATCCTACAGTGGGCCCTTTCCCGTATGTCCAGGTCTTGTGCTTCTGGTATTGAAAGCAGAATTCCTATTCATCCAGTGTGAGCAGAACCCATTATTTCTCAATCTCTTAGTTATGGAGGTAGCCTATAAAGGTTTAGCAGAAATTCAGTCTTGTATTTTTTCACATCAGACCAATCCTGGATTTAGACAAAGTAACTTGCTAGAAGATACTGAACACACTTTGCTCTTTCGCTGTATGTCGGCATGAGAGAAACAATCCAACCTTGAAACATGATGATCAGACCTGATACTGTTTCTCCAGCCCACTAAACTGAGGGGAGGTAACCTGAGAGGTCATGCAGCCCTGCGCTTCCATCTACTGCAGGATCACGTTTGTTAGACATTCAGGAAGCAGATCAAGTTAATATGAGGTGATGAGTTCTGCCTTCCACTTGCTTGTGATAAATTACCATGCTGGTGAATTACCATGCTGTTTCTTAATTAAAATAAAACACACTAGCCAAAACTTGCCTAAGAAAGTTGTAAGCAGCTGGTTTGTAACACTCTAAGCACTGGGTTTTACATCCTTCTGAGAGAAAGGGAACGGTTTCTTAAGACTGGTGAAATGGTTACACAATCTCCCCCAGTACCTGCTGTTACAGTACTTGGCTGCCCTTATCATCGCAGCACTGACATAGCACCCAACCTACATTTGTCTTTGTGCAGCCAAAGCTTGTGTATTATCTTTCTTTAAAAGGGCGTGCACAAAGACTATCTGGCTGGTATCCTCCTAGTCTGAGTGTATTATGACTTTCTCTCAGCTTGTGTTTTCTGAGAGTCTTAAACATTTTAAAGCCATTTTGTGGACTGTAAATTGTGCGCCAAAACAAGTAGGATGCATTATTCCATCTGATACCCAAGTGGTACCTCAAGGACACCAGTACATGCAGCCCCTTTGATTATCTATGACACTTCACACATAATAGCTTCTCTTGTTTAAAACAGCTACAACTCTGATGACACGTCAATCCCAGGTATCTGTTTTGCAGTCTGTTGTCTTTTATGTTATGGTCGAAATGCTGGTTTTCTTTCCCTTACACATTGTACTTTGCTGACCAAAATGCGTCACATTTATTTACGGCCATTATATCTATTTTTCAAGAACATTTTAAATCATAAGCCTATTCTTCAAAGTCCTTTGGTATCACCTGAAAATTTTACGAGAGTATTCTCTGTTCTGGCAACTAATGAAAATATTGAACAATAATGGAGCTGTGACAGAGATGGTCTGTGGGTAGAGCCCCATTTGATACAGCTTCCTACTTTGACAGAGCACTTTAGAGCAATACATTTCCATGTTACGTTGATTTCTTCTTAATTACTCGTACCTAGTGTATTTACAGGAATGTGGGACAGTATCAGAGGTCTCACTGAAATGAAATCACATCTACTTCATTTAGCATCCCCTGCTCTTCACAGGCAGTTCAGCTCTGAAAATATCTCAGAGGACAGAAATGCTGCAGACATATCAAGTGAAAATGTGGAGTCTTAGTCCTTAATTTGTAACTTCATATCTGATTTTTGGATGATATTTTGCCAAGTCCATTCATTCAGTCAAGTTGATGGACTTTGTTCTTAGATCTCATTTATTCTGAAATAGGATGAGATGTGAAAAGTTTTGGTTCGGAACACCTCGGTACATAGGTCCCACAGAGAGGCCAACTCAAGGCAAGTTTGCAAGAGAAGTCCTAAGTGATGAGAACAGGCTCATTGTTAACATTAATTGACTCTGGCAAGGAGGATAAAGATAACTAAATTCTGCTATTATTTGTTCTCATTACCTGGCTATCTCAGAATTGCCCGTTTCTAACAGAAATCCAAGCAGACAGGAAAAATAAAAATAAATTAAAAAAATGCTGGTAACAGAAATACTAAAGTAGGAACAACACGACCCAAGTCCTAAAATTGCAGTGGGCTGCAGCTATTCCCAATGGGAGGAAGAAGAGCCAAGTCCAGGTATGAGCTTATTCTACTCTACAATTACAGTGAATCTCCTGTGCTTGCAATTGTCTGAAATCCATACATTCCCACCTGCCCCCCAGGCAGGAACATGGCAGAATTACCACAGCAGTGATACCAAGGGTTGCATGTCTCCTCATCACACCTTCACCTGTTCACTGCGCAGTTCGGACCAGAGCAAAGAAAAAAGAACTTCCAAATGGCTGTGTCCCCACTGGCATTCAGAACAGACCAACAGGGGCATATTTGTAAAGCAAAATAGCTGACACTGAGGATCTAGCGTTCATGTCATAAGGATTACAGAAGGTTTTGTACTGAACTCATTCTAGTCTGACTTTATAGGCTGTATGCTAATAATTACATTAGTGTGTGCCTAATACACCTAGATTAGGGTCATTCCAAGGGAATCCCTCTTGTGTACTTCAGGGTGGCTCTGTGACATGAGCTAAAGCTTGGTAATGGGAGACTTGCCTAAAAGCATGCTCCTGATCTGAGCTGCAATGTGTGCACCTGATGATGCTAAAGGGTGCTGAAGTTTCTGCATACATTATGTCTGCCGTTCCCTTTGCAAAGAACCGTATGGGTTTTGTTGCCAAGATCCTCCTCCCACTGCGAACAAGAGACAGAAAATGGCTAAGGCATACAATTGGGGCATTCACGGTGAAGAAATGAGTTCAGCTGTGTGAAGATTTTGAAAATGACAAAGTGATTTATTCTTGCAAAGTGTACCTTTATGAAATGGAATTGATTACACACCCTTCTAAGTTGTGTTATGTTTGGCTCTTAGTTGTCAGTGGAGAAATTGTGCAAAGTGAGGATTGTGTTGAGCCACTGTGTTAGTGCAAATACAGTGCTGTAATGTAGTGTACAGTGGAGATGGATGCCTCTATCTAGCTTCCCAGGCACGCTTCAGGTCTGAAGCAATAGGCTGCTTTAGCTCTCAAAAATCCTCCCAGAGCTTATCCAGCTCTCCGCAGGGCCTGTTCTCATGCCCCTGTGCTCTAGAGCTTGTTTCACCAAAAAAGAAATTGGAGGAAATCTGTGTCTGCTGGGTACAGTGAGCTGAGTTTAGCACTGGGACTCAGCAGTAAAGGAAGCAGGGCTAGGAAGCTGGAGGTGCAGGCTGAGGCCTTGGGTTGGACCTGAAAATGAGGGAGAGATGGCAGCCTGAGAGAAACGAGGAGTAGAAGAATATAATCTCAGGCCTGTGAGGTAATCTCAGGCCTGTAAGGCAAGAAGCTGTGGTTGTGGTGGCAGTGTTGGGCATAGGATTGAGCAGGGAGGAGGTGGGGAGAGATGGAGGCTTGTGATAGGGTCTGCTTGCCCCACCTTGCTGCATTCCCCTTGCACACGTGGAAGCTCAAACACACTGTGAGCAGCGCTGCAGGAATGGGCCACTGCCTGCTCTGCCATCACATCCTGTGGCCTGGAGCAGGGTGGGCAAGTACTATGACCTGCAGCACCCAATTCATCTGGCTGTGCTGCTCTGCGTCATTTGTTTCTGCCACGTCCCTGCCCCAAGTGACCTGGGATAAAGCTGCTGTTTGGTCTCGTTTCTCCAAAACCTGCCCTTACCATCATTTTCCAGAACACAGTTTAGCAGATACTTCTCAAGTATGTTGGCTGATCTCTACGGTTAAGAAAGCAGTCTAACACATTTTCCAACGCAACCAAGAAACCAAAGTCACTGTAATGCACTGACGTAAAGTGTTGCAATGTGTGATTCTGCCTTCTGGTAATGATTAATTCTTAAGAAGCACACAATGGTTACAAGTTTAAAAAATAAATAAATAAATAAATAAATAAATGTTATTTTGGTTCTTTTCCATCTGCGTTTGTTTGCTGCTACTTTTACCCAAATGATAAGGAAGAATGTAACACAAACTTGTGTTTGCCTTACAAACCCCAACTATTATGTCTGCTCCTGCTCAAAATAGCTTTTCATTTTTCCTCAGGCAATCTCAGTCAGGAGCTCGGCTCTGCTGCCCAAGCATGGGTCTGTGCAGCTCACAACAAGCGGCAGCCCACAGCACAGCAGACACCCAGCCAGGTTAGCACATTTACCAAACTGCTGGCAAAACAAGCTGCTGGGAAGTGTCCTGGAGCAGGTCTTGCAGCCACAGTTGCTCCTAAATAACTCCTTTGGCAGAGAGCAGAGCTGGGTGGGAACCCCACAGAGCAGACAGCCGGGCCAGGTAAAAGCAAGAAGCATGGGGAGCACAAGGTAGGAACAACTCTGGGAAAGCGGGCCTGAAATAAGAGGCTGGCTTCTGGAAGGTGGAAGCCGGCACATCCCCGTGCCTGTAGGATGGAACAGGTGAAGGTGTGCTGGTGGGGCTGCACAGGGTGTCTTGGGCACCCACACCTCTGCTGAGGCACCGCGCAGGCAGCAGCCTGGGAACAAAACTCGGTATCTCCTACATCTGCTGCACACTGACGGTAAATCAGGATATTTAACGACCCACCCATTCATTTAAATTCTGCAGGTCTCTTATTTGCAAACATGAGGTTTGTTTCAACTTATTTAAAGTAAGCTTTTTTTTTTTCTTTTTTCTTTTTCTCTTTTCTTTTCTAGCTTTCATATTTATTTCTCAAAGCTGAAGCATTCTTCTGAAGGCAGGACGTGCACGAACCGCAACCAGCCCCTTAAAGATGCATACAGAGACTATTCCTCACCCATGCTTTACCAGGAGGGTGGGCTAGGTGATCTCCAGAGGTCCCTTCCAACCCCTACGTCCCGTGACTCCGTGATTCTTAAAAAAGCAGACGGCTTTCCGAGAAGCAGCTACCCGCTGAAAACCCGGTTACCCGGTTTCCACCAGGATCTGAAGCTACGCGACACCCGCTCACCTCCCCGGAGCCTTATGCAGGCAGCCGGGCTCCGCGCCGCTTCAGCCCGTACAGGAGCCCCAGGACACCCGCGGGGCCCGGAGCCCACCCGGCGCCGAGCCTCACGGGGCTACGCGCCGTTACCTTGTAGTGGCGGAAGCCGTCCAGCTGCCGGCCGCTCACATATCGCCGCCGCCACATCGCGTCGCGCCGCGCCGGGCGGGGAAGGCAGCGCCGGGGCTGGAGGGGCTGGGAGAGCCGGGGGCGGGCGCAGGGCGGGGGCTGGAGGGCGGCTCCCACCCGCGCCCATCAGGCCGGGGCCGGCTCCCGCTGCCGGGCCACGGCGCCGCTCGGCCCTGCCTCGTGCTCCCGCCTGCCGGCCTGCGTCGCGGGGCTCCCCGTGTCTGGGGTGTCCCCAAGGCTCCGTGCCGGCGAGCTGCCGGGGGCTGGAGACGCCTTCCGTCTGACGCCTTTAGGCCCTGAAAGTGTTTTTCTGGTTAACTGTTTTTCTGCGTTCTGTGTTGCAGATAGCGTGGAGCCACTGTTGGGCTGCAGATGTGCGTGAGTGTGCGGTTTTCACCTCGTGTTACCTTCACTGCACACTGTTCAGTGAGGAGCTGAAGTTGTGCATGTCAGGGCCTGAGATCCTATTAACCAAAGGGAATCTATCCAGCAACGAAATCAATTAAAATCCATTACTCAGCCCCGTGAGCTCTTCCAGGCACTGAGTGCATTGCAAGAGCTGGTGTTATTTTACAAGCTGTGCAGGTTCGATAGGAATTCATATACAAGTTAAAATCACTAAGTGCAAGCTGTATACAATGGCTCTTGTTCTCTGTTATTAATTACGCATTAATCACTTAAGATGCACACCCACGTTCTGCTTTCAGTAGCAACATTTGAGCTTCAGGCCTTGAAAACAGCCAATGTGTAAGTACTGAGCTTCATATCACTGAGTTAATGATGCCAGTCAGGAAAGGTAAAGTATTTGGATGCGACAATTTTCAGAAGCCAGCACCTTAAATTAATGTGCATGCGTACACGGGATTTTGACTTGGGCTCCCCTTCACCTCCCATTGTTAACATTGTGTTTTTGAGCTGTATTACGCTATCAAGTTTATCTACAAGGGTGTCTGAAAGAAGGCTTGTGACTACTCCCATAGTCAGCAGAGGGTTTGTTTATGCAACTAGGTTACTAAAAGTGACTCGACCATTTTCTAGTTATTGCTTTCACTTCTTAACTCAGACACTCACAAGCCTCAAACACAAAAGCAGAAATGCACCTGAACAAACATGAGATGTTTGATAGGTAGAATCATAGAATCATAAGTTTGGAAAGGACCTACAAGATCATCTAGTCCAACCGTCCTCCCATCACTATTACTACCCACTGTGCCTCCAAACCATATCTCGTAGCTCCTCACTCAGATGCCTCTTGAATGCTTCCGAGGACAGTGACTCCACCACCTCCCTGGGCAGCCATTCCAGTGCCTGACCACTCTCTGAGAGAAAAAGTTTTCCTTATATCTAATCTAAACCTCCCCTGGTGCAACTCGTGGCCATTTCCTCAGGTCCTGTTTGTTGCCTGGGAGAAAAGGTCAAACCCCTCCTCATCACAACCTCCCTTCAGGAAGTTGTAGAGTGCAATGAGGTCTCCTCTGAGCCTCCTCTTCTCCAGACTGAACAATCCCAGCTCCCTCAGCCACTCAGGTGGTAGAAAAGGCACTTGTTTTTTTGAAACATAACAAAATATTTTTCCTCTCTGCAGGCTTCTAAGTTTATCTTAAAAAGAATTGCTGCTGGGAAGATATTGATATAGAAGATACATACATACTGCAGAGATAGAACACAAGTTATATTTCCTTCCCTCAAAACTCTCTTGCCGAGGAACACATAAAATAACTTAAAAACAAAACAAAACTCTAGCAAATGCTCCACTAACCAGAAAATGCAAAAGATCGCATATGCGTAACAATGCAATTTTATAGATTTGTACCTCAGCATGTTCTGTGTCTGCTAATTATCACATTTTAATTGATTTGAAGCAGTCAGCATTGGGTAGGATAGACTGAGAGAGCTGGGCCTGTTCAGCCTGGAGAAGAGGAGGTTCCAGGGAGTCTCATCAGTGTTTGTAGATATCTGAAGGGAGGGTGCAAAGAGGACAGAGCCAGGCTCCTCTCGGTGGTGCACAGTGCCAGGACAAGAAGCAGTGGGCACAAACTGGAACATGGGAGGTTCCCTCAGAACACCGGGAGCACTTCTGTGCTGTGCAGGTGATGGAGCACTGGCACAGGCTGCCCAGAGGCTGTGTGTGGGCTCTGCTCCCCGGAGACCTTCAGCAGCCGCCTGGACGTGGGCCTGGGCCCCTGCTCTGGTGTCCCTGATGGAGCGGGGGTGCGCCCGATGGACCCAGAGGGCACTGCCAGCCTCAGCCATTCTGGGGTTCGATGGTATGTTTAAAGGTTTATCCCACAGTTGGTTTTTTTTTGTTGTTTGTTTGTTTGTTTTTCTCTCAGATGTATTTGAGTGCTTTTTCAGACAGATGTTTCAGTTGTGGTTCAAACTACCTATTCTTCACACAGGAACATTGGAAAAGCAATGAAAGCAGCCTTAGTGCTACAGCACCTTCCCTTGTATATGTTCTGGAAAATGAATGAGTTGTAGCCTGAGGAAAATAGACGTCTAGCTGGCACCAGTAAGTGGGTATTACAACCTGACTGTACTTCCATTTCACGAACTTGAGTGTGGATGAGACAAACATTAAGACAAATGTGCAAATAAGAGCATCATTAGGTTTCAGTAAAGAAAAGGCTTAAGTTTTATAAAATCTCTGGCTTGAATATTTGTGATAGTTCAGACTTTAGTACTAAAGAAATTACCCAAACAGGGTTTTCTACAGCTCAGAGGGAAATGTTTTGAGGCCAGATCTGACTCCGGTGAAATCAGTAGGGGAATTCCCAGGACTTCAGTGCTGTTTACTAATGATGTGTATGTAGCACTGAAAGATAAGCAGTGATTTATTACTTCGAAAAAACAAACATTGCACCACTGGTGCATGGAAGACAATATTAAAAGGGAGCACTGTACCATAGATACAACTGTTACGAAAGAAAAAAGGGATGTCACTGCATATCACACTGGGCAGTGGTACCATTTAATTTACAGCAGAACTGGAGCCACAGCTTTGGGACTAAGAAGTCTGAAGTTCTACGTATTGCTTCCTAGGAAACATTAGAAAGCTGGAAATCATCAAAATGTAACACAGTCTACAGGAGAAAATGTGTTGGATCTAGACTGACTTATCTTTGATCTAGGCTAGGCTTTGGGATCATCTATTACCTGTTACAAGAATCCAGCTGACCCTGAAACATGGGCTCTAAAATACTTAATTAGACTTTTCTCCCTATCTCATCCCAATTAAGTGGCTGGGATGTTTGTGACTTTCAAAATTTTTCTAAGTAAACGACTTGAACCAAACATCTTCCTCCGTGTTAGAATTTGACATTGTCCTTGAACCTTTTAGAGTTGTAACTTAATGCTCCGTCAGAGGAAATGAATCCATAAACTCATGTTAGAATGGAGGGCAGGCACATTCCTTCAATCGAAACAAGTTCCTCCAGGTTCAATAATTCAAGCCTCCTTGTCTTGAATTAATGGATGTATTTTATACAAATTAATTTGTATAAAATACATTTTGTTTCTTTGAGAGATAAGTTCTTTCTGCATGGATTTAAAAACATCCATACAAGCAACAGCAAAGAAATAAGTGCCCTTTTTCTTTTTCTCTCTCCAGATTTTACTGAAGAAATGGTTTTATTGATTATACATGAAAATTCTATTTTTTTAATAGATATTTAATGCACTGGAATACAAAAAGTTCTATTTCTT